>CM033424.1:77283746-78011246 GCA_019425775.1 Rafetus swinhoei | reverse complement strand
GGGACTACACAAGTGAGAAGCAAGAAAAACCCTCCCAAAATCCCCAGCCCTCTCTGATGTGACCTCCAACTGCGACACCTCGCTCCTCTGGTGCTCCTGCCTCACAGGGTGAAGGGGAAGGATAGGGAGGACTGAGGTTCAGGGTTTCCATGGGCTGGATTTATTCTTCTGGGGTTAGTGGATTTTGTGGATCCCCTCAGGCTCGGGTGGGAACAAAAATGAGGGGTTAAGTGTGTGGGACAGGGCTATCAGTGAGATGGATAGGGATGGGGGTTCAGGATCTGGGCAGGGGGTGGAGTGCAGGAGCAGACTGGGATTAGGATGTCTGGCCAGGAGGAGGGGGGCAAGAGCAAGGAAAAGTGCAGTGTGTGGCCAGGAGGAAGAGTGCAGGAGGGAGAGTGGATTCAGGAGCAGAGTGGTGGTAGGGTGTCTGGCCAGGAGGTATAGTGCAGGAGCAAGGAAGGGTGCAGGAGTGGGTTGGGGATAAGGTGTCTGGCCAGGAGGGAGGGTACAGGAGCAAGGGAGAGTGCAGAATGTGGCCAGGAGGGAGGGGTGCAAGAGCAAGCTGAGGGTGTGGGGTCTTGGCGGGGATGTGTGTGAGTGAGGGGGATTGGGGTACAGGGTCTGGGTATGAGGGGGTGTGCTTACCTTGCTTCGCGCCCAGTGGCGTAGAGAGGGGGGGCAGTTGCCCCCCAGGCGCCATGCTAGAGGGGCACCAATTTATCAACAGAGGGGAAGGATAGCACCAGGAGTCCTAGGACCTCGTGGGCGCCAGCCAGACAGCACAGGGAAGGACAGCACTAGGACCCCACAGGCGCCAGCTGCTTCCGCACCTGCAGGAAATTGAAGCATGAAGCGCCCAGCAGAGGCGGCGCACAGGGCGGGGGTTCAGGCTGAGCATGCACAGAATGCAGCTCGTGCACAGGCCCCAACTGCGACTACAACCCCCTCAATCCCCTTCACCACCAGTTGGTCTGAAGTGCCACACGTTGGGCTGCAGTATCTCGGTCCTCACCTGTAGCCCGCCCCTCTGAGAAACTGCAGCCGCTGATTGGCCAGAGGGCGCGTCAGTCTGGCTGGAAGCAGAATAGCCCCATGCACCGGAGGGAGCCCCACATGGCGGTGAGACTGGCAAGAGGGGGTCCAGCTGGGGGTTGGAGGGCACAAATTTTGCCTTCGCCCCCAGGTGCATAACACCCTCGCTACGCCTCTGTCCATGCCCCCGTTGCTCCCAGGCACAGCCTCCTGCTGTTCCCATTGGCCACCACTCCAGACAATGGGAGTAGCGGGGAAAGCCTCTAGACAGCATCACTGCGCTGCCAGGATCCCGTCCTCCCGCGTGCACCCTATGAGTGGGAAGCTAGAAATGCTGGATTGCCAGAGTGGGCTCCCGCTGGGGCAGAAGGGACTGAACTCGAGCGGCGGACCACTTGTAAGGCAGCTGCAGACCACTAATGGTCTGTGGACCGCTGTTTGAGAACCACTTCTCTAACCCAAAATCCTGATAAAATCTACACCTATGCTTCTGTATGAATGAAAGAAAACTTTTTGACCAGAGAAAAAAGACATGCTACATTTCTTAAATGTTATTTTCCATTCAATGGATGTTTCCATTTTTGTTTCAGTTTTCTGCATGTCAGCTGGGGTGGTTCTGCTTAGATGTTGAACATCTCAGTCATGTTAATATATATATATGTTTTAGAGTGTATCTGTCTGTGAGTCCATTTGTTTAAGAACTCCTCCTAAACAGTAAGAGCTATAGGGCCACCAAATTTGGTATGTAGCTTCCTCGTCTTCTAACTTAAAGCGAACTCAGGGTTTGGTTCGGCCAGGACAATCAGAAGCCCTGGGAAAACGACTGTTTTCAATAAGGGTATGTCTACACTGCATTCCTCTTTCGAGAGAGGAATGCAAATGCAGCCGAGCAAAATTGCAAATGAAGCGTGGATTTGAATTTCCCGTGCTTCATTTGCATAATGGCATCCAGGCACTTTTTCAAAATACCCTATTTCAAAAGAACAAATGCAGTTTAGATGCAGTTAGTTCAAAAGAAAAAAAACCCCTTCTTTCGAAATAACCCTTACTCCTTAAAAAATGAGGTTTAAGGGTTATTTCAAAAGAAGGTTTTTTTCTCGAAATAACCTCATCTAGACTGCATTTGTTCTTTTGAAATAGGGTATTTCGAAAAAGCGCCCGGACGCCATTATGCAAATGAAGCACGGGAAATTCAAATCCGCCTTCATTTGCAATTTCACTCGGCTGCATTTGCATTCCACTCACGAAAGAGGAATGCAGTGTAGACATACCCTAACATGCAAAGGAAGGGGCTGCTTTTCAGAGGGACATGATATGAGAATGGTGACTGGGGGCAGTGAGCCAGCAGGGGAGAGCTATGTGCAGAGTGTCCACTGGGGGCAGCTCTACCACCAAGAGAGTGACCAGCAGGGCTGGGGTGCCACCGTTTTGCCTGCAAGCACACTGAGTAAGTAGCCACCTGCCCCAAACCCTTTCCCGTTCCTTGGCTGCAGCTCTTGGGATGGGGGGGGGGTGTGTGTGAAAAAGGCTCCTGGTGGTCAGGAGTGGGTTGGGTTTGCGGGGGGGGGGGAGGGGGGGGAGGAATGCCCTGGTGGTCATGGGAGGCTGCAGGAGAGAAAAGGCCCATGCCAGATGGAACCGCAGCCCTAAGCTCCTCCTCACCCCTCAATCCTCACTCTCATCCCCCAACCTCCTGCAAACCCTCCTACATCCCCAAGGCCCTGCTCTGAGTCTTGCACACACACCCACACACAGCCAGCCTCCTGACCTGAATAACCCGGGTAACACCGGATAAGTCTGCTAGTTCATTTTATATTTATTTGCTTACAATTACTTGTTTTTCCTTCTGTCGGCAATTAGCAACATGCATCTTACGTTGTCCACTCTCTCTTTCTCCCTTTGACATGAGCAGCCTAAATGTTTCTCCAAATGCTGGAAACATCCATCTTTTATATTATGTTCTTTCCAGGACATGTGTGACTGTCACTGAAACAACACAACATCACAACATCTCACAAACAAACATATTATTTTTTACTTTGACATATCAGAACCAATAAGCACTAGAAAACGTAAATTGGATTCTTAAAACTCTTCCAGTTTAATTTAACTATTCAGAGAATTAAAGCAATTGTACTGGTAATCGCCTGGCATAGAAGTTAAATTCAAATAAATCGTGACTGGTGGCATCTTCAGACAGAGAATGTCATCTGTGTTAAATACTTTCGTGGTTTGTGACATTAGGACCCTGGCACAATTTCATATATGGTGACCTCAGTTTAATGCTTTAAACCATTGTACCACATAGTTCCTATGACTTTGTTTCTTAATATATAAACACTGAGGAAAATTACCTCCTGAATTTGGACACAGGGTCTGATTTTCTTTCTTTAAACTGCATACAAACACACAGACCATATATGACAGTTAAGCAAGAATTTTTGTGTAAATATGATAAAACACTCTTTCATTAGCATCCTTTTGTTTTTTTGCTTTTTTGTTTGTTTGTTTGGGGGGTGAGGGGGGGAAGAGAAAGGCAGTAAACAGAAAACCCTCTTAATTTAATTATTGCCTGGTATGAAAATATCGTTCTCTTTCTCTAGGAATTATGTTCAGTTCAAGAAGTCAGAAATTCAGCTGCATCAAAATTTAATTCTATTTCTGTAAATGCACAAAAATGAAAAGAAGAGGAAATCACAAAGCTTTTCATAAGCTTCAGGCAATATCCATACATGACCTGGATAATATTCCAAAAATAAAACCCTATACACATAAGAGGACCAAATCCTTGAAATAAAACCTTCCATTTGTTATTGATGGATGATTTAGATAGTGTCAAATGTCACTCACTTTCTCTTGCTTGATTCTAATGTCACATACAAGTGGGAAATACAGGGTACCTCAGGAAAAAAAATGCTATGATGCAACCCAGCAGATACCTTACACCATAACTTTAATTAACAATAAATAAATATATTCTTAAATCGCTCAGATACTCTTACAATATACATCATTGCTACAATAAAATTAAATTGAAAAATACTGATAACGAAATATGACCACAGAAGAACTACATTCCAAAAGAAATATTCAATGTCAGTTTAAGTAAATCCTCAATTTAAAATGCCATCTGCAAAGAATATATCCCTTTGATAAGTTTCAAATCATGGTGACACCGTTGCAGTCCTAAGGTCCAGATCAGTTAAAAAAACAAGCTCAATTTTCTCTCCGCATGTCAACTATCTTCATTATTTTTCCCAACATTTTAATCTCATCACCTATCTTTTATGAGTTTTCCAAGTTGTTTCTGAGTCTGGTTCAGGATATGTTGTGTCACAAGTTCATTGATATTGATTGCTATGCCTCCATGTAGGACTGGAGAACAAAGTTTACTTCTGTGTGGTTTACTTCTGAACAGAATGTATCTAAAGCCCCTGAAATCATGTGAAATAGGAGACTTGACCTTAAGACACTACAAAGTTGGCTAGTTTGGTTGTAGCTCAAAAGGTTGCATTTTCTGGGACACTTCCTGAGGGTGTTTTAAACTAATTGTTACCCTTTATTTGAACTTATTTACTTGCATTTGTTAAAATACTGAATTATTATAATTTAAATAGCACCACTGGCAAACATGGAACAGTACAGACATATACAAAGACAAGGTCCCTGCTAAGCCTAAATTAGTTAGAAGACAAAACAGACAATGGTGAGAAGTATGTGAGCATGTGGGAGGGCTGGAGGTTGGCTGGGGGATAGATAAATATATAGAGTTGAATAGTATGCTAACAAGTCACAGTAATGATCAGACTTTCCCTTCTTGCTGTATTTTTATTTCAGTATGGTAATATTTTTGTGTTTGCTTGTTTATCAGCTAAATGTTCTATTACAGGAGCTTATCTTCATCTTTTCAGTTATTTTCTCCCCTTAAATTCTGGTATTATATATAATATAAATACCAGTACATCTTTATTTTTCTCTATGGCTGTAGCAGACATTTAACACTAAAAGCCAAACATGTTGGCAAGTCTTCCACTGGATTCCACTATTAATCTTTTGCTGAAAATCATAAGGTACAATTCATAGAAAATACCAACAGAACTTGAAATATTTGGTGTCGGATTCCATCATACTGTCTCACTTAAAGATCTCAGAGATATCTGTGGTATTTTTTAAAGGAAATGTTGAAGTCCTTTTAAAACAGAGAAGAAAAAAATCTGTTTGCTTTTGTATTTTGTTTTCCTGTTATCTACATTAAACAATTAAACAAGAATAGGAAGCAACTAAATTATTTCTTTACAAAAGAAGATGAAATACCTATCCATGGTTTATTCCTTTTAGGTACTGAAAGTGAGGCACTATCAGAAATAGGAATATAAAAAAAAAGGTGATGTAACAACTTGAGAAATTAAATTGCAATCAATCAGTAGGACCAGATGGTATTCATCGGAGAGTTCTAAAGGAACTAAAGACCAATGTAACTGAGTTGCTAACAAAAATATGTAATTTATCATTAAAAACAGCTACTGTACCACAGGACTGGAGTGTGGCCAACATTATATCCATCTTTTAAAATGGTATTAATGATGATCCTGGGAATTTTAGACTGTTGAGTTTTATTTTAGTACCAGGAATATTCAGAGAATCAATACAAATAGAATTATAAAGCACACAGATATTAGAGAAATCCTGCAAAGTTTCTGTAAAAATAAATAAGTCTGTTCTAATTATTTAAATAAAAGAATTATTTGAAAAAGTTAATGAAGTATTGGATAAAGCAGAACTGAAGAATATGATTTATTTTATCTTTCAGAAAACCTATCATAAAGTTCCTTACAAGAGATTCTTAGGAAAAATGGTTACCACAGAACAAGAAGTAAAATCTTGTGATGGATTTGTAAAATGGTAAGACATGGGAAATAAAAATAAGAATATCTAGAACGTCCCATTTTCAAAGCATTTTATAGACATGCTTGTCTTAACTTCCCTATTAGGTAGGCTAATTAACCTTAGGCTAAAGTGACCTTCTTATAGCCACAAGGGGAATCCATGTCAGAATGAGGATCTCTGTTCAGGAGCTCATGGGTTCTGTGCTGTGTTCAGACCACTATACCATGTGCTTTTCTATTAGTAATACATAGTAATAAATGGCCAATTCATCGCAGAGAAAGAGAGGTTAACCCTGAAGTGCCCTAGTGATCAATATTAATATTTGAAATGGTTATCTCCAGCCTTTTTATTAACAAAGTTGAAAAAGTTCTGGGTAATAACATGGCAACATTTGTTCCCCATACAATGGCCAAATGTTACTCTCAGATTTGTGCACAAAGAAAACTGCATTGACTTAAACAGCAAGAGCCCTTAGTTATCTTAGTTTGTAAGGTTGGTCTGCAATTCCTCACAATTCTTCCTAGGCTCAACTAAGATAAAAGAGTGACAAAAACACAGACAAGCGGTAAGTGGTACACACTGGAAAGAACAATTTCAACTACACTGGTTGTTGATTAGTGCAAGAAAAAATAGGCATCATTTTGGAGAACTCAGTGAAATTTTCTTTTCAAAAGTTTCAGAGGGGTAGCCGTGTTAGTCTGTAATTGAAAAAAAATAAAAAAACAACGAATAGTCCTGCAGCACCACAGAGACTAACCAAAAAAGTACATGGTATCAAGAACTTTCGTGGGAATAATCCCTATAGTGCTGCAGGACTATTCGTTGTTTTTAAAATTTCTTTTCAGTGTGCCGTAGTGGTTTAAAAAAAGAACTAACACAAAATTAAACCAAATGGAATGTCAGAATACATTTAGAGAAGAGAATAGTATTAAAAATATTATGCCATTATATGAAATGAACACACGTGTTCATCTTGAACACAGTGTTAAGTTTAAATAATTTAAACTTAGAAAAAGACATAGCAGAAATAGAAAATGTCCAGCAAAGGGCACCGAATATGATTAAAGAAACAGGGGAAGGAGATTTGTATAATTATAAATGAGTAAAACATTTATGTCTAGTCTATACTACTGGGTTAGGTTGACATAAGATGCTTTGCGACACCCTAACTGCAAAAGCGCTTTCACTTAAATTTGGCTCCTGTTGACATAGGTGCCTCTGTCTGCTGATTTAATAGCACCACTTCCCTGAGCAGCCTTGAGTCATGACTGATATAATAAAGTACATGTAGTGTCAGTGTAGACACTGAATCGTTTATGTTGCCTGTTACTGGCTTTCAGGAGCAATCCCACAATGCAATTGATACAAGTGCTCCTAGTGAGGATGTCACCGCCAACATAAGGAACCAAGTTTGCACATACATAAGTGATTGAATAACTGTGGTGGCTATATGCTGACGTAAGCTGACATAATTTTTAGTGTTGACATAGTTTTAGAAAGACGCGGAATAGGAGTGTTATAGGTCTATAAGACTACAGATAGTATAGACAAGCTATTCTGGTACTCCTGCCTACCTTGTTCTGTTTTATACACATACAAAAGCAGGGAACACACTTAAGAGAACAATATGGGTACGTCTACCTGCAATGCTATTTCAGGATACCAGACTATCCCAAAATAGCTATCCTGTGTCTTCACAGCAAGCCTGTTATTTCGGGCTCGCTATTCCAATGTCCCTGTAAACCTCATTCTACGAGGAGTAAGGGACGTTTCGGAATAGTGCTTTATTTCGAAATTTGGTGCTGTGTAGACATCGCCAAATGATGAAAGAAGCTATTTTGAAATAGCATTGAAATAAGATACGCAATTTGCGTAGCTCAAATTGTGTATCTTATTTCAAGTTACGGTGCTGTGTAGACACATCCTATGAAGACAAATATTTCTTTACAAGTATTCCAGAGGTGAAGCTCTGGAATTCACTGCTGCAGAATATTACTGAGGCAGAAGACTCTGGGCAACAATTTCCAATCTTCAGTGCATTGTAAGAAGGGGAATAAAAAGGCATAATGGGTCGGGGGCTTTGGTCATAGGAAGTCGGGGGGGAGGGTGTTGAGCATGGGGGCTGTTTCATGGCATGGACTGCCCTCGAGGGGAGGGGGGATGCTGGCAGCACAGGGTCAGGCAGGCCACCATGCATCTGGCAACTGCTGCTTTGCAAAGTGTGCCGCCGGGCTGGGCGGGGCAAAGTGGAGCCGCTCCTGCCATGCCATGTCCAATTGCCCCTTGCTGGCTCCTTGCTCTGCAGAGCAACCCCCACACCCCACAGACACACATACACACCATGCTCCTTTGCCCCCAATGGGAGTCCACTAATATGTTTGGTGCCAGGCCCACAAAATGTTAATCCAGCCCTGACAGATGTTCTTTCGTACAATCATCTCATGGTTGTAGCATATTCAGGAACATATCAAGTTGAACAGGGAAAAGCTGAAAAACAGCTATTCTGTGCAACACTGTTTCCTCCAATCCTGGTGGATTTTCAGGCAGAAATCCAAGTAGGAGGTAATTGCTGCTATAGGTAGCATTAACTCCCACTCTGCCTTCAAAACTCCACTCTGAGAAGTGATGGGTTAGGGCATAAAAAGAGGGAAGAGCATCCAATGGTCAAGGTTGGAGTTGGAGACCCTGCTAACCTTAAGGCTAGTGAAGGGTTTGAAGTCTATTTGCCAACTTCCTCTGTGAGAATGCAAACTGCTTTCCCCTGCGGGAACAATGTATTGGAAACCCCATGAGGTTCTCCAGAAATTTTTCAGCAGTTTTTCTCCCCCCATGTCTTTTCCCACGAGACAGCAGTATTTAGTCCTTACTTAGCTTTACAGAACTATTAGACATTTATTTGATTAAGTATAGCATCTGCAGCTATGCTAGCTGGAATACAAATTATAAGGGCTATCAATCCTCATACTTCAGGGCATAAGCTGATCACCAGCTGGGGTTGCAAAGAAATTTCCCTCTGTGGCATAGTATTGCAATTAGGTGCATTATGGGGGGTTTATGCCTTCATTTGAAGCCTCAGGCATTGGCTACTATCAGAGACAGAAAGATACTAGACTAGATGGACCACTGGTCTTTTCCAATATGGCAATTCCTTTGTTCCTAGATTTGGATGTTTCTGTTGTGGAGCTGCACTAGTTTGTCATAATGTCAAAATCAAGCATTAATTATAATTCTGAAAAAGAAGGGATATTCATGTATCATTATGTTGGCAATAATACAGGGTAATACAATACAGACAAAGCCAATGTCTCCTGCACAATATAAGGAAGCTGTCAGCTTCAAGCACAAGGCAGTTTCTGTTTTCACTTACGCTCAAGAGCTCCTTGCACCCGAGAGTCAACACTCTTGAGAATAATAAAGTAATTATAATCTTATTTTATTATTGTCTGACACTAAATTTGATTCACTAATGTCTGCATAGCTCAAACAAAGCCAAAAGCTTCAGCAATTTAACTGTGAAATGCTGATATTTTTACATGATCTCAAATTTAAAGTTTGGTCTTGTTGGACATGGTTAATATTTTTTTAAATAGAATTTCCTTTTGTATCATTTTAGTACCAACAGCTCTTCGATGAGATTCAAAAAAATCCAATAGCTGCTTTATTCCTGTCATTTTTTTAAAGCAAATCTCTAAGATGATTGCAAGAATACATTAAAGGCTTGCATTTTGAAGTTAGTCAGTTGTCAAAGTGATTTTGAGGATTGGCAGTCACATTTAAGACAAATATAGAGATCTGAAAGAAGTGCTTGCAAGTGATCCCATATTTTGTGCAGCGCTTTAGTTTTGAAATGCATCCAGTTCAAGGGTTAAATGAAAGCAAAAGCAATCACTTCAACCATGTTTTTGAAGAAAATAAAACAGCTTGATGTAAGCTAAATGAAGGGGGCCTGTGACTTAAAACGAATGGACAGATAGAGAAAAAGGTCAGAAGATTAAATTTTCCCTAAGGGAAAAGTCATTCTTTGGAATCATTAACCTCCTTCTAGGTCACTACTGAAAAAAACAGCAGGAAATCCTACTGCTCCTAGAAAGATGGGTGCATCATACACCACCCACTGACCTGGCAACTATATGGCAGACATAATTGTGTTCACAAATTCTCCTTCAGGCATGCTTGATTTTAGTATCCCTGTTTTAAAGCAATACAATCTTTTAGTTGAGCCCATGAAGTATATCCACAATGGAGATATTCTGAGGAGTTGTTTAAAAAAAAAGGTATAATTAATTTAAATTCCCTTTTGTTTTAAAATTCAGAGTTGTTAGCTTGTTGGTATAAAGTTTACCTTTTCCTTTACTTAAAAAAGTACCAATTTTACTGGATTTTTGTAACCCATGTTAGTTTGTCAAGATGCTGAAGCCACTTATATATTTCAATAACATATTTTTGGATTAGTAAAGAATGTACAAAAATGTATTTGTAAATCTTATTTTATAATGCCCCAGTCCTGTGCTCACTGAGATCAATGGGATTTTTGACATTACCTTCAATGGGAGGGTTGAGCACTAAAGTATAAAATACAAACTTTATTGAGGAAATTGGAAAATATCTTCAGTAGCCTGATCCTTGACTTGCATCATTCTACCTTATTTACATGAGTAGTCTTATTGGCTTCCAGGGGGGTTATTCAGTGAGTAATGATGTGCAGGATCAAGAGTCAGATAAAGTAAACAGTTAAAGAAACAGGCCTGCAGTTAATTCATATCACACAATACCACAAATAAGCACTTGCAGTTTTATAAAAAGTTATCCTCTTTTACTTCCATACTCCCAACAAAAGAAACAACAAATTTAGATTTGAGTTCACATCTTTTTCATTTAGGCTACGTCTACACTACAGGGTTTTTGCGCAAAAACAGAGCGTCCACACCTCAAGCGCATTTTTGTGCAAGTAAATTTACAGTAAATCAAAAGAACAGAGGGGGTTTTGCAGTGTAGGTATTCCTCTTTCTACGAGGAATAACTCCTTTTTGCGCAAGAGCTCTTGCGCAAAAAGGTGTGTGTGGATGGGGAAGAGGGGTTTTTTGCGCAAAAAGAGCCAATCGAGAAAAGCACAGGTGCTCTGATGGCCATTTTGTGAATAGCAATCGGAGCTTTCTTTCGAGAGTGCATCCATGCAGTCTGGACGCTCTCTTGCGCAAAAGGGCATCGCTTTTGCAATGCGCTTTTGTAGTGTGGACGTGCTCTTGCGCAAGAAGTTTTTGCCGAAGATCTCTTCCACAGAAAGCTTCTTATGCAAGAAGCCTGCAGTGTAGTCATAGCCTTAGAGTCCTTCAGTTAGGTACAGGCAGGTGAGCATATGTGCTGAGCCCTGACATCGTTCACCTCCCTGCCTCTGTTGCAGGACCAGGGGCTTAATTTTAAGCCCTTTTATTTAAAAAGTACTCTCACATTGGCCATAAAATCATTTTGTCCTTTTGTTCATCCCAAATAATAAAAAATGCAAAGTAAGAGAACCACTCAGATGAAAAATAAGACTTTGAAAATTCAAAACTACTCAAGATGCAAAAGTATAAAACACGAGAAAATGGCCACAGCCATTAAAAGTATCAAATTGTACAACTACTGACTATAGGTGGAGCAATGGATTGTGTTGATCTGATGTTTTCTTGTTTTGAGGGATACATGGATAGAGTTAACACAACTTACTTGCAGAATTTGTGGAGAAAGATGTCTTGGTTAACTTTTACTTCTGGTTCTATACATTCTTTTAGTGGCTTTAAAATGCAGGCACGAACTTTTAAGATTTTTGAAGACACTGAAGCAATCACGTGAACCCCAGAGAATAAAGATAATGTAGTTAAGAGACAGAAAAACAAAGTGAAATTTTTGGAAACTGACACTGTTCATAAAGGGTAGGTGAGGATTGGGTCCTACTGACTGCACATTCCTCAAAAGTAATTACATATGTTTACTCATGTTCATGCAATAATAGAATAACCAATAAACAAGAATCTCCAAGTCAATATAAATAACCAATTATATAATGTAAATTTGATAGAGAGGTAATAATTTCCTGATATTTGTATGGGGGGGGGGGGGGAAAGAATTGCATGCCTCACTTGTTTTCTAACCAAAATGCTTTTCTGAAGCAGGAAATCAAAAACACAGCACACACTCCTTACACCTAGACTAAACACATTAAATCTGCTGATATTAGTAACTGTCAAGAGGCTGTCAGATTCAGGGAGTTGGAGCCATTGACATCAATTCTCCCCTTTCTCCCCCATCCAAAATGCCCTATATCTATGTTGCTTTACTAAGAAATGGTGAACAAATATTCCACTGTTGTTATGTCTGTATAGAGAACTCTCTTAAATCTACACAAACTTTGCTCAAAAAATGGTGTTGTCCAGCAAATGATGCAGGAGAGAGCTCCAGTGAGATGCAAAAAGCAAGATTTTAATAGGATATAGTGCAGAATGTAGCTGGAAGGGGGTCCAAATAAAGTGCTATCATATTCTTTCCCCAATTTTTCATCTTTTTTTCTTTTCTTTTTATAACTCTTATCCCTTTACTTTTTATATCTTAATTTAATTTTTCTCTTTTCCCCACTGAAATAACATATGCAATAATAAAATAATTTAAAAGGTGCCCAGCTGTAAAAAGTATTTCATGCTCAAGCTTTCTCTGTCTTCCTCTGCACTCTGCCCACAGGTCTTCTGAAATGCTGATTTAGATGCCTGCTTTCCTGCTTCTTTTTCTCAGGGTTGTGTTTCTTTTCTGTCAGCTTCCATTCTATCATTCAGTAAAATGATGGAAAAACTTCTCTTTTTCTTTCATTTCTACAGCTGGGCCTTTTCTTTTAAATCATCTTAATTACTATCAGTTTCAATCCCAAAGTTCTCACTTTTGCAAGACAATGAAGTGTTCTCCCACATGTAAAATGCTCTATAACAGAAATGCACAGTTGCCACATTTACATGTTTACTGTTACTTTTTTCAATCTGACCCTCAAAAGAGCTCTCCAAATCCAATGTATTTCAGTTGAGGTAAAGATATTTCTTATGTTTCTGCACAGATTTCTAGCTATCAAAAATTAGCAGGTATGTCTAAAAATATGCAACTTCATCAGCCCAAGTATCAAACTATCCCCTGTAAAATCCAGTTATTGCACATATGCAGACAACACACACACACACACACAAACCACCTCCAAACACATCAAGTTGATTTTTTTCATACTGACTTGTCCCCTTCCAAGAGAGGAGCTGTGCAAGGTAAAATTTTACAAGGAATCTCTGTGAGGATTCCCTTCCTGAGATTTCCTCCCACCATGGCAGGAGGAAGAGGAGAGTGGAGTTTGGTTCACAGCAGGAAAGGCCATTGTTCCCCAAGGCAAGGTTCCATGGAAAAGCTTAGGGCTGTATTAACATTTTTTGAATAACTTCTCTGGTGCTGGCAGGGTGTGTTCTCCCTGGCTCTGCCCTGGCCTAATCACTTTCCTTCCCAGGGGATCCCAACTCCAATCACATACTTGTGTGAACCCTGGATGACACAGAGAGCCCTCTGTAGGGCCTCCAGAAGTATGTATATATGTTCCATGTATGGAAGAGGCCCACTGGGGGGATATGATCTAGCACATTTTTATTTTGACTATTCAAGAGGCACACAGATACAACAGTGATATGAATAAATATCACACATCATAAAACCAGAAGAACATTATTAAGATTCAAAATCAAGTGCTCAAAAGTTAGAAATGCCACCGTTACGGCTGTTCTAAGACCTTAATTCATCCCATTTGTGCATATTCGTTATGCTAAATATTTTAATTACATGATCAATACAATGAGCTCTGCCTCATTCAGTGCACAGAATGGATGGGATCTTCTGAATGAGCAGTAATAACACATTGAATAGCATGTGTGGACCCGGGCCTTATTTACTGCACACAATTCAAACCTTGCTGTGAAGACATAATTATTACTTCCCTCATAGGCTTTTCTGTGGTACTCTCTGTATTTTCACAGTACCCCAGGAGATGAAGAGATGGTGTCTCTGTTTGATTGATGGGAAACCGAGACACATAAAAGTTAAAGGCTAAAGCAGTGAGGGGCAACCTAGGGTAGTGAGTGGGCTTCATGAGTGGCTCTTCATCTCAGAGGGCCACAAGATTGTCATAACCAAAATGGTCTCCAGGGATAGGGTAGTTTTGCTAACTGTGCTTGCATACCTAGAATTTGAGGGGTGTTCCATCTGAACCATAGCCTTGCTTTGACTGGATGCAGGGGGAGTGCACAACTCTCACAACGTTGTGTATAATCAGCATACACCTCACTTCACAGGCCCTTGCATTAAGTGCATATCACTTTTGTAATATTGGTAGGAAAAAAGCTACATGGATGAACACTAACAGAATCTGGCAACTCTGTGCATGGGCAACGGTAAACAAAATGTCTCATGGGCCACACATAGAACCTCAATGGGCTGCTTGCAGCCCTCGTACCATAGGTTGCCTACCACTGATCTAAAGTAACCATCAGCACCTGATTTTTTTTTTTAGGGCACTTCATATTTTATAGCATTTTAATATATTGAAGCAGAGCTCCAGTTGACTTCAGCTGCAGCTGTGAGTGGTCAGCACTTCTGCAAATCTAATGCTTGGGTCTCAAACTGGTCATCCAGAAAATAAGTAAAGCATAATTAGGGTGTGTCTAGACTACGGCGTTTTTCCAAAAAAAGCATCCTTTTTTCGAAAAAACTTCACCTGCATCTAGACTGCTGTCATATTCTTTCTAAATTAAATCAAAAGAATGCAGCATTTTTTTTATATTGGTAAACCTACTTTGTCGAGGAAGAACGCCTTTTTTCGAAAGAGCTCTTTCGAAAAAAGGTGTTCTTGAACGCAAACAGGGCTTTTTCAAAAGAGAGCATCCAGATTGCCTCGGTGCTCTCTTTCGAAAAAGCAGATCGCTTTTTCAAAAGTCTTGTGGCTGTCTAGATGATCTATTTCAAAAAAGCTCTTGCGAAAAAGCCTCTTTGGAAAGAGGCTTGTAGTCTAGATGTACCCTTAGTGACTACCAATGAAAAGCTTGTTTTAAGTGGCTGGCACAGAATCACATTTTGGAACTCCATTGCAGAGGCAGGGATAGAGTCCTGTTCTCCAGAGAAGCATTCAACTGCCTTAAGCATGAGGCCTTCCTTCCTCTTCTTGCATTTCCCTGCTTCATTCACTGCCATGTTCTGCCTCAATCAAGCAATCAAAGGCTATGGCTATGCTGCCATTTTTTTGTGGAAGAGGATATGCAAATTGTGCTCTCATTTGCATACCTTCTTCCAATTCTTTTTGCGGAAGAGGTTTTGCCGCTAAAAAGCCCCATGTAGACAGGGCTATTTGTCGGAAAAAACTCTTTTTTCGCAAGCGCCCTTATTCCTCAAGAATCGAGGTTTACAGGATCTTGTGAAAAAGGGGTTTTTTTCTGACAAATGGCCCCATCTACATGGGGCTTTTTAGTGGCAAAACCTCTTCCGCAAAAAGAATCGGAAGAAGATATGCAAATGAGAGTGCAATTTGCATATCCTCTTCCGCAAAAAAATGGCAGTGTAGCCGTAGCCAATCAAGTCCTAGAGAAAACAGCCTCCACAAATTTGATTTATCCCCACAGAAGGCCCATCCTGTGTACTAAATGAAGTTAAGGTCTGCTGTAAAATACAGAATGTGATCATATAATTACATACTGTATCATACATGTATCATGTATGCATGCACACAAGTGGGCTGAATTAAATTGCACAGACAATCTCAATTTTGGTATTTCCCAGCTTTTGAGTGCTTGACTTTGCAGCTTTAACACTCTTTCAGCATGGTTTTTGTGTATAATTTCCTAAAAAAGCAAAGTGAAACAACAGAAATTTTACCATATGACATCATATTGCCAGCCACCTGGCTTATCAGCATGGTTGTAACATTTGATTCAGAATATAGACCTCTGCTACTTCAGCTAAGTAACTGATAACAGTAGAAAGATGTCATCCTCTAAGTAAATAAATATTTTTTGGGGGCGGGGAGGATGAGACATACACTTTGCCAACAGGTTTCACACACATTGGCTGTCAAAAAAGGAATTGTGAGATTCCAGAATCTTGGTTTTTGTTCCAGGTTCAGGAAAGGAGTATGTAATGATCACAGATCTTTCTGCACCTCTTTCCCTCAAGCCTGACCCTTTTGCCCTTGCCCCTTTAGTCTGTCCTTTAGCTCCCCTCAGTGCCAGCTGCTCATCCCAATCTTCCTCCAGCTCCCTGGATCTAAAATCCCTGTCCCAGTCTCCTCATCTAGCAAGTTCTAGTTGCTGGGCTCCCTGTCCAAATTACAGTCTTCCACAGTCCCATCTCTCAATCCTCACTACCAGGCTCAAAATCTCAGTCTCTTCTTCTAACTCCTTATCTAGCTGGTCCAAGTCTTCAAACCCTGGGTCCTTTACCCTGCCCCAGTTTTCTTGCCCAACCAGTCCTCATGTCAGCTTCCAGGTCTCCATCACTCAGTCCAGTCTCCCTCCTTTGGTGTCTTCATCCAAGTTGAGTCTTTTTGCCCTCATTCTGTACTGTTCCCAGTATCCCTTCTCTCAATTAAATGGTTGCAAGAATACTTTTAACAAGAAAAAAAGAACACTTCCCTCAATTCAGAGTTTGGAAATCGATGAACTTTTGCCAGAAAAAAAATCAACCTGACACAAATATTGGGCTCATGAAATTTCAATCCAACAGTTAAAATTTATCCAAGTTATAAGCAACTGAGAACAGGATCTTATAATAGGAATGTCAGGCAGAATGACGTAGAGATGGCAGTTCCAACTCTGTCTAAAATATAGATTAGATGCCTAATTCTGCTCCCGTTCAAGTCTGGAATTAATCCCATTGAATTAAACTGGAGTAAGAAGAAGCCCATATTTTTGTCAAGCTGGTCCATATGCATGGTTTTCCTATCTTTAAAAAATATCTAACAATTTAATTGATCATTAAAATTTATCTAATTATTGGTACAGGTAAGCAACGTATAGATGGTTTCCTGACAATATAGAATTGATTATATCTGATTATGGCAGCTGATTTTATGGATATTTTACAAAAAAAGAGCTCAAAAATAAATGTTGAAAATTATAATTTCAAAAGTGAGTCAGCTACAGAGAAAATAAGACAAAGAAAAAAAAAGCCTCCCAGAAAAATGTTTTATTTCCATCTATTTCCAATGCTTTGCAGATGTGTGGGGCAAGTAGGAGGCTAATATATCTCACTTTAGCAGTACTAATTGTTTGCATTATCACAATAATCAAATGCAACCATATTAATCTCTGTGGTTATTAACTTGATTTTTACACATTAAGATTTAGATTTAATCCCCCAGGACCATCTATTAATGCTTTTAAAGTTGAAGGGTTTCAACAGTTTTAAGTTTTTTTTCCCCTCTTTTAGCTGCAGGCAGTAAAATTTGAACGTGTGTGGAGTTTTGTATTTTGCATTCCTGTGGGATTTTCAGAGACACTGCTGTCAAGGACCATGAATCATGTTAATACATAGCAACCTCTACAGCTATTAAAATGTCTGCAATAATGTGATTATTTTAAAACGGAAAAACTAATATCACATGTATTACTTAAAGATCAACCTTTTTTTTTAAAAAAAAGTCCTTGGAAAGGACTGCATTTAGAAAAAAAATAGAAATGTTTGTGGGAGCAGCTAAAATGTGAAATGTCTAAACTACTCAGAGGGGAAACTTCAGTTCCTTTTACAAAACACATCCTTACTGTGATTATAGTTGATGAAGCATAAAAATGGTGAAAAAAAATCAAGATCAATAAGCATGAAAAGCTATTTTATTTTTGTTTATGCAAGTTGTAGTGATACTGACTACTCGTACAGTATCCAGTTTTATGCTTTCATGGTCACAGAATGATGATATCCAAGCAGAAAACTGGGCATGGACATGTTTTGATGAGCTGTCACAGTGTGGAGTTTAGAGCTGGGACTGTATAATGTCACAGACTGGTTAAAGGCTCAATTTTCAGGCTAAATGTGCTGAGTACATCAAATATATGTTATTTAAAACAAGAAAACAAGGTGACCTCCACTAAAGGAAATAAAGGCGCATGTGTGTGTAAGTTTTGGTTTTTAAATATTGGTTAAGAAGGCAGTAACAATTAAATATGGACCCAAGGAAAAAATAGTTTCTCTAATTATGCATATAAGAATGTGGGTGAGGATGGTAAAAATTTTACTGGACTAATGTCCATTGTTGAAACAGACAAGCTTTCAAACTACACAGAGTTCTTCCTAATTGTTCACAGTGATTTAGTTGATGGGCGAATCGCTATTAGTGGCATCATAGCTCCAGCAAATAGCACTGAATCCAGAATGCCATGCTAAATATCTTCGTAATACTCACCTACTCATCATTATCTACATTGGTGATTCTTGCTCATAAGTGTTCCCCTGAGGAATTGGGTGCTGACTGAGCATTCAGCAACCATGTCATAACGGCACAGCTCCAGGAGGTTGGGAAAGTATGGGGACCAATGCAATGTTTCTGCTTGGATTCTCTTTGCCACTGAAAATTATTCCAAGATCTGTTATCCCTGAGTTTAGAGCTCTGCACCTCATTTCTGTTCCATAGATGGTAGAAACAGGCCCCTCCCACACCCCCAGATTTAAAAGAAGGTCTGAGTAGAAAATCATAGAATTTCCTGTCCCCTTGCTTGCAATTTATAAGGTGATACAGAAAGATACTACACCAGTATATGAATGTATTCTACTTAATTGAGACTTGCTGAATGGGGATTGTTTCCCTGGAAAATGATTTAGCCTAATGAGAACGAAATAGGAAAGCTACTTAATCAAATATCAGCATCAATTCATCTTAATAGGTAGAAAGTTAGCTAGTACCAAGTAATTTAGTGGTATAAGTGTTAAATGGGTCTAAAATGCTAAGCATTTCAATGTACAAGGTAACAGATATTGTGTAAAATATTTATTGGGTATTCAAAAGAACTTTGTCCAGGGAGGTTGGGGGGTCCAGTCCATACTCAGGGGCAGATGAGTTTCAGAGGCCTCAGCTAAGGATATTAGCATTCGAGAGACATCCAAACAAATAATTTTAGACCATGGCATTAAGAAGCTCCATTAGCATTTATAAAAATTATGCTGCTTTTTTTTGTAAAACTAAAGCATGAATGAAACATTACTGTTGAGAAATCAAGCAGTCAGAAAAACATAGTAAAGGTCAAAATCTCAAATATGCACAGTCCAGTCACCTTGTGCATAATTATATCTTAAAATATCATAGAACAATATGACTGGAAAGGGCCTCAAGAGGTCTTTTAGTGCAGTCCCCTGCACTCATGGCAGGAGTAAGCTATGGTCTTAACTGAAGCAAGGGTAGTTTAGGTTGGACATTAGGAACATTTTCTTTATAGTCAAAATGGTTAATTGTCTAGAGATGTTATGGAATTTTTATCCTTGGAGATTTTTAAAAGCAGGTCAGACAAACACCTGTCAGGCATGGTCTAGATCCGTGTTTCTGAAAGTGTGCCGTGAAATCACTTTGAGAAACACATTAACTGGCCGCCCTGGTTTGTTTATTTACTGGCGCTGCGGCCACGGAGCCTCGCAGCTCTCATTGGCTCCGTTTCATCCTTTGCAGCCAAGGGGAGCCGCGAGAAGTGGCGGGGGCTGGGCCACCACTTCTCGCGGCTCCCCTTGGCTGCAGAAGATGAAATGGAGCCAATGGGAGCAGCGAAGCTCCGTGGCCACAGTGCCAGTAAATAAACAAACCAGGGCGGCCAGCTAATGTGTTTCTCAAAGTGATTTTGTGGCACACTTTCAGAAACACTGATCTAGACCATGCCTGACAGGTGTTTGTCTGACCTGCTTTTAAAAATCTCCAAGGATGAAAATTCCATAACATCTCTAAACAATTAACCATTTTGACTATAAAGAAAATGTTCCTAATGTCCAACCTAAACTACCCTTGCTTCAGTTTAAGACCACAGCTTCTTGTCCTAGCCTTAAAGTTTAAGGATAACATTTTTTCTCCCTCCTCGGAACAATGAGGTATGTACTCGAGGACTGTTATGTCCCCCCTCAGTCTTCTCTTTTACAAATTAAAACATTTTTTCAGTCTTTTCTCATAGATCGTATTTTCTAGATTTTTAATCACTGTTGCTCTTCTCTGGCCTTTATCGAATTTGTCCACATCTTTCCTGAAATATGACACCAAGAACTGGACACACTATTTCAGCTGAGACCTAATCTGCACAGAGGAGATTGGGAGAATTACTTATGTCCCAGAGTGATATTTATGGTTTTTGTTTTGCAACAGTTTTTTTGTTTTGCAACACTATTGATTCATATTTAGCTTGTGACCCACTATCACCCTCAGATCCCTTTCTGAAGTACTCCTTTCTGGGAAGTAATTTTTTCATTTTTATGTGTGCAATTGATTGTTCCTTCTTAAGTGAAATATTTTGTATTTGTCCTTATTGAATTTCATCATATTTACTTTAGATCATTTCTCCAGTTTGTCCAGATTCCAGATCATTTCTGAATTTTCATCCTATCTTCCAGAGCACTTGCAACCACTCTCAGCATGGTATCATCTACAAACTATAAAAGTGTACTCTCTCTGTCATGATCTAAATCACTGGTGAAGATATTGAATAGAACTGGACCCAGAACTGTACCTTATGGGAGCCTACTTGATATGTCCTTCCACTTGACTGTGAACCATGATAACTACTCTCTGGAGCAATTTTCTAATCACTTATATACCCACTTTGTAAGAGCTCCATCTAGATTGTACTTCCCTATTTTGTTTATGAGATGGTAATGTGAGACAGTATCGAAAGCCTTACTAAAATCAAGATGTACCGCACCTACAGCTTTCTCCCATCCACAAGACTTGTTATCCTGTCAAATAAAGCTATTAGGCTGGTTTGACATGATTTGTTCTTGACAAATCCATGCTGACAGTTACTTATCTTCCTGGTGTCTGCAAATTGATTGCTTAATTATTTGCTCCATTATCTTTCTGGGTAATGAAATTAAGCTGTCTGGTCTGTAATTCCCTGGGTTGTCCTTACTCCCTTTTCCAATCCTTACTGTCCTTTTCCAATCCTCTGGAATCTCACCTGTCTTCCATGACTTTGTGCAGATAATTGCTAATGATGCAGATATCTCCTCTATCAGCTCCTTGAGAATTCTAAGGTGTATTTCATCAGGCCCTGGTGACTTGAAGACATCTAACTTGTCTAAGTAATTTTAACTTGTTCTTTCCCCTATTTTAGCCCCTGCCCCTACATAGTTTTTTGTGGCATTCACTATGTTGCTACTAAACATTTTGTTGAAAACTAAAACAAAAAAATATTTAGCCTTTCTGCCATTTCTACATATTCTGTTATTTGTTTCTCTCCCCGCCCCCCACCCTTCCCCCAAGTAACAGGCCTACCCCTTGTCCTTGGTTTTCCTCTTGCTTTTAATGTATTTGGAGAATGTTTTCTTATTACACTTTATGTCTTTAGCTAGATTGAGCTCATTTTGTGCCTTGGCCTTTCTAATTTTCCCCTATGTTCTTGTGTTATTAGTATACATTAATCCTGTGTAATTTGATCTAGTTTTCATTTTTGTGGGATCCTTTTTTTGAGTTTCAGATCATTGAAGATTTCTTGGTTAAGCCAGGATGGTCGCTTTATATCTGCTCTTTCTTCTTATAATTTCATTAAAAATATTTGTCAGTTAATATGACAATTATAGCAAAGCTGCTAGCATTGCTTAGACTAGAGCTAAGGTTGCCAATAGTTCCCATTATGTCTTGTTTTCAGTTGTTTATCAATTAGCCAAACTAACCATTCAGCCTGAAATTTTTCATGCTGGGTATCTGCCTCAGGCTGAACGTTGTTAGAAAGTTTCAGCAAAAACATTCCAGCCATTTCCAAGAATGAGATTAGGGGAAAATACATTATAGTGCTCATGTTAAAAACCTTTGTATAACTGTTATTGAGACGTTCTAGCACACTCATGCTTTGGAGTGAGGCTTTGTCTACACTTAACTTTTTAAAGTGAAGCTGCAAGCAGTGCTTTAACCTGAAAGTGTGGCCATGGCACCAGAGCTGGGAGAGAGTTCTCCCATTGCTCTGTGTAAGCCACCTCTGTGAGGGGAGTAGCTAATAGCTGTAGCCTGGTTCACACTGGCACGTTACAACACTTGGGGCTGTGTCGACATTGGCACCCTTTTTCGGAAAAGGGATGCTAATGAGACCAGTCGCAAAAATCAGCGGGGATTTAAATATCCCCAGCGGTATTTTTTACATAACTGCCGCTTTTTCCGGCTCGGGCTTTGCCGGCAAAAAGCGCCAGGCTAGAGGGATCTTGCGGAAAATAAACCCTTTTCCGCAAGATCTCTTATGCCTATGCCTTTCAAGTAGGCATAAGAGATCTTGCGGAAAAGGGTTTATTTTCCGCAAGATCCTCTAGACTGGCGCTTTTGCCGCAAAGCCTGAGCCGGAAAAAAGCGCAGTTATGTAATGAAATACCGCTGGGGATATTTAAATCCCCCGCGGATTTGCAATTGCGACTGGTCTCATTAGCATCCCTTTTCCGAAAAAGGGTGCCAATGTAGACACAGCCTTGCTGCTCTGAGAACAGGGAACCTGTGCTCTAAATGTTCCTGTGCTCCTGTGCTCTAAATGTTTCCTCTACTGGCAACTGTGGAAAAGTAACATGTGATCATGTAAGCCAGGGTTCAGGCAAAATACAGCCCGTTGGCCAAATCTGCAGCTCATCGGGACAATCAGGCAGGCTCCCTGCCTGTAGTGCTGCTGCATGGTGCTCAAAGCAGCCGACTGCTGGGGCAATGCGCATCTCTACTACTTGTGCCTGATGGGGGGAGGGTCCGTGCACTGTCCCTGCTTCCAGCACAATCCTCGCAGCTCCCATTGGCCGATATCCAACCAACGGACACTGTCTGGGACGTGCTTGAGGACATATGCAATATGCAAAGTCTCCCCACTCCCAAAAAGGGCATGAGGTGGAGAGATGCAATGCTGGCCCCAGCAGCCGGATGCTTTGAGTGGCGTGCATTCGTAGCAGGCAGGGAACGAGCCAGCCTGAGGTTCCCGCTGGATTGCCGGCCAGGAGCCACTTAGGTCTGTACCTGCTCCCCTCTTCTTCTCCCAAATTCCCTGCCCCATTTACACTAGTTTAAAACGGCAAGTGAGCCCATGCCCTTATGCTGCCCAGAACCAGGTAGTTGAGCTCCATGCTGGGCAGGTGGGGAGAGGGTGTGAGGCAGCTGAAAGACTGGAGGTTTGATGGGGGAGTCTGTGTAAGTGGGTACAGTAGCGGGGTGCCTAAGGTGGGTGCTAGGGCAGATGGGTGGTGGTAGCATGCTGAGCCACCCAGGGGGCACTGGCATAGGTGAATGGAATTGAGGAAAAGGCAGTGAAGGGGTAGGGAGTGGGATGGGTACTACAGTAGATGGGAATGCTGGCGAAGGTGAGTGGGGTAGGCTCTGGGACACTGAGGTTGTAGGATGAGAGGAGGTCATCCTGGGGCAGGTGAGTGGGGTGGGTGCTGAGGCAACAGGCACCGTAACACGTGAGCAGAGTGGGAGAAGGGGCAGTGAGAAATGCTGGAGAAGGTGAGCCGGGATTGATTCAGGGCATGGAAAATGATGGGATAAGTGAGTGGGGTAGGGGCTTTGGCAGCAGGAGGATACTGGGCAAGGTGCACAGGGCTGACTGAGGCAGTAGGGCAGGTGGCTGGAGGCTGATTGGGGGGCTGGAGCAGCAGGGGTTCAGCAGCAGGGGTTGGGCATGAGGTTCTGTCTTCTCATTGCTGCTCCCTAGTGTCTAACCTAGTGAGGAGCAGAGAAGTTGGGTGGCTGCAGAGCAGTTGTTCCATTGTGCCCTGATGCCCAGGAGGAGACACTGCAGGGCAACCCGTCCTCCCTGCAGCTCAGTGGGTTTGTTGGAGGTTCCCAATGAGCTGAGGATGAGTGTGATGTCGCAGGCTGTAGGGCTGCAGGCCTGAGTATCATGTGAGATGTGCATCATTGGGGAACACTATATACCAGATAAGGCTGGCTTGGGGATCTGGCACTTCCCTCTCATTAATACATAGAAGAGGACGTAGGATGACTGAGAAGAGTTTATCTATGCAGGAAGGACCTTTGGTATCCAAACACAGGGCTGTCTTCCTGGACTGGCGAGGATGGGGAAAACAACTGGAAGCAGAATCCTTTACCTGCAGCCAGACATTCAGTTTATGGTGGATTTTACACTGGGAAGTTTTGTCAATTACTGTGTATTTAGTCAGTTTTTCTTGTAGTTAAACTAGCTTCCATGCACTCAGATAAATCCTAAATCCTGGTGTTGGCCCTGACTCGGTGCCTCCTGGGTTTTTCACTGGATGCCACTCCTGGGTACTGAAGCAGCCGTATCCTCCAAAGGAATTTAATAAACACCTAAATCTCCTTCTGGCTTTTTGCATTTTTTGTTTCTAGTTTGCTGGTAACGGCCATTTCCATTACCCTACTTGCTGTACTGTGCCCAGCCACACTTGCCTGTGTTTGTCACAATGGCAAAAGCCTTTTTTTGTGAAGGATGTGACAGTGACTACAGATAAACTGAGTCAAACACCTGCAATAGAAACATAGAAAATCTTAGTTTTCTTCTTTCCTCCCCGCCCTCCTGCTCTGTGCCTGGCTTTGTGATGTTTCTCATTCTACTGCCCACCATCATTCATTTTTTAACCTTAACTTTATTAAAAAAGATCAGAATCCTTGAGTTTATAAAAACCCTCACATACTAGGCTAACCAAATATGAATATAGCCCACAAATGTATACCTATCACCTTGATTGTCTCTATGGGGGTCAGTAATACAGTCTGTGAATCTAACCCATTGAACACAAATGATGAAATAAACAACCTATGAACCTCTTCCAACAGAACAATATGGGGTTTCATGCCTCTCTGTGATTTTACATGAGTTTCATCTACATCGGAGATGAAATGCAAAATCCTGCACCCAGCATGCAATGATATATGGATTTATAGTTCTCTCTGGAGGAGTCTGGGTCCATAAGCTAATGATTGATTAGATATCAGGATATGTGTGTGAGGGAGGGGATTGTTGCAGATAGTTAAAACATGGATTAATATTCCTCACTTATTAAATAATCCAGGTAAAATCAGAACAAAACTAATTTTCTACTAAAATTCAAATGCATTTTGGCTCCGTTTCCTGTAACTTTTTCAGAGCGCTATGTAGCAGGGAGCACAGAGACCTCAAATTGCTTATGCAAAATATGAAAGGGGGGGATGTACTGCTTTGTGCCATTCTTCTTGCTGAAGTGAAAGGCACGTCACAAGACACCTTTTTGGCCGTGACATCTCCTTGCCCGCTGAAACATGCCTTTTACTACATTGACATGCTGCAGGCCACAAAATATTGCACCCCCAGTCCCTGCCGGGCAAAAGCTTCCTGGCCGGGCTCGTGCGGCATGTCTTCACCCTTCCCCGGTAACTGGGAGGCCGGCGTGGTGCCAGTGCGGAGCCCCGGTGCTCTGTCACACACAGAACTTCAAGGTGTCCTCTTTTATGAACCTCATCCAAAGTCCACTGAAGTCATTATGTCTATAATGGGATGCCACGAGTTTACGGGTCTGCTTAGCTATATCCTTTTGTAGGACTAAGGCTAAAATAAGGAAGAGATTTGTAGATTTAACATTTTCAAAGGGAGATTCGATTTTACCTGTAGCATTCTAGAGTGAGTCTACACTATACCCTTACCTTGAAATAAGCTACGCAATTTGTCTACACAGCACCAAACTTCTAAATAAAGCACAAATCCGAAATGTCCCTTAGCCCTCGGCTACGTCTAGACTGGCATGATTTTCTGCAAATGCTTTTAACGGAAAAGTTTTCCGTTAAAAGCATTTGCGGAAAAGAGCGTCTAGATTGGCACGGACGCTTTTCCGCAAAAGCACTTTTTGCAGAAAAGCGCTGCTGTGTAAAAAAGCCCCAATCGCCATTTTCGCGATCGGGCCTTTTTTGCGCAAAACAATACCGCGCTGTCTACACTGGTCCTTTTGCGCAAAAGCTTTTGCGCAAAAGGACTTTTGCCCGAACGGGAGCAGCATAGTATTTCCGCAAGAACACTGACAATCTTACATGAGATCGTCAGTGTTCTTGTGGAAATTCAAGCGGCCAGTGTAGACAGCTGGCAAGTTTTTCCGGAAAAGCGGCTGATTTTCTGGAAAAACTGGCCAGTCTAGACACAGCCCTCATGTAACAAGGTTTACAGGGACATTGGAATAGCGAGCCTGTTATATTTTGAAATAACGGGCCTGCTCAAAAGACATGGAATAGCTATTTTGGAAGATACTGGAAATATCCCGAAATAGCGCCGCAGTGTAGACATAACCCTAGAGACTCAGAGTGGTCCATTCTTGCTTTAGAATCTTCTAGCTTTTGATGGGCTAGTTTTTTGTTTGGTGTGTAAAGGAGAGGAGAAAGCATGAGAACACTATCCATGTTGTTTCCCCTTTGCACCATGCACATGTAAGTGGAGGAATGGTCCCGCTATTTTGGGGAACTTTCCTGGCTTCTATACTACCCCAGTGAAATGGACCAATGAAAGGATCTGAGTCCCCGCTCCCACTTCCTTTACCCAACGGCCTCCCTGACCCTGACCCTCCCCTTCCACTCGCCTGAGTAGCAGAGTCCTCGAAATCCCAACAAGGCTGGGCTCAGGTTTCCTGGGGCTTAATCCCCAACCTTGTAGTCACTTGGGGCAGAGGCTAGGCTGTCCCCACTCCGGGGTGCTCTCTTCACGCTGCATGCTTTCTTGACCCAGTGATCATTTCTTACAGTTCAAAGCAAATACAATTTATTAAACATCAACTGATTAAAGAGAAAAGAAGGAGGGTACGTCTACACTAGCCCCCTAGTTCGAACTAGGGAGGCTAATGAGGGCGACCGAAATTGCTAATGAAGCACGGGATTTAAATATCCCGCACTTGATTAGCATATTCCCGGCCGGTCGCCATTTTGGAAACTGACTAGCCCGAAGTAACTGCCCGCGTCTACACGCAGCAGAGAAGCAGGATTCCGAGATAAACCCCTTAGTTCAAATTAACTGTTAAACCTCATTCCACGAGGAGAATCAAGCGCTTCATTAGCAATTTTGGTCGCCCTCATTAGCCTCCCTAGTTCGAACTAGGGGGCTAATGTAGATGTACCCTAAGAAAAAATGAGAAAGGTTAAATGAGAACACACAGTCCTGCTCTGTAGCATGGGGACATCACAAACAGCAGTCTGCAGAGTGTAAGGACAGTTCACAGTCTGTTCCTTATAGGTCCCAGGGCTCTCTCTCAGGCCCTGGCTGTGCTGCAGGGGGGCTTCAGGCTGGACACGCTTGCTCTGGCAGTGACCACACGGCCTCAGGCTCTAGATGGCAGGACCCCTCTCCCAGTCTGGCCTTCAGGGCCTCTTGGCTGGTGGTATCTCCCTGCCCAGAGCCTCTCCCCCCACTTTGCTGGTCCCAGCTGCTCACCAGACCCAGCTGCAGACTGTGCTGCTTTGCCAGTCTCCAGCTCATTGTGTTGCTTCTCTGTCCCCTTTGGCTCTCTGATCACTGCAAGTCTGCTGCTCAACACAGGGTCTGCGCTCCTTGGGCTGTGTGTTTCTGGCTCTGTTGCTGCAGGACTGCCCCTTAGCACAGGGTCTGGGCTCCTTGGGCTCTGGCACTGCAGGTCTGTCTCTCCACACAGCTTGCTCTTCTTGCTGCTCTTCTTAGCTCTCTCTGTTTTCTCTCAGAGAGACCCAGAAAATCTCAGCTCACACAGAGGATGGGACCTGGCCTCTTAATTTCCTCACCAGCCTGTCCAACCTGTCAGTCAGGCTGAGCTGGAGTGTTGGCTGCTTTCCATTGTCTCTGGGGTCTGTCCATCTCAGGACCCTGATTTCTCGTGGACCCTTCCCCTTTTGGTACTGGGAGCTGGCCAATCAAAAACTCCCACTGAGTTTTAGTAAGGGGCTAACAGTCCCCTTACACACACAGTATATCTCAAATGCTATTTACGTTTCTGCATTGGGTGTAGGTGTATATCTATACATGGGATTAAATACTACTGATGCATGTGTGTTACCCAGTTCAATCTAAGAGCTCTGCCTATGAGAAAATAGAGCCACTGTATACTCTGGTGATCTTTTGGAGGTTTAGAATAATAGGATACTTTTAACAGCGACATTTAAAACTGAGTTGTGTTTGATAGAAAGTAATATTTCCATTACTAGCCACAGTCCAGACAACAAATGACAAGTCTGTTACCATACGGCAGTGTGCACCCTCAGTCTCCACTGATTTTCAGCAGATGCTTGGGAAACTATAGACTTAGTCCCAAACACTTGAACAAGAAAAAAGGCACTGAATACTCTACAAGCAGCCAGCCTCCTTTGTGCTGCTCAGGTGATGCACAGGTACCAGATTGGGGTTGTAAGTGGCCAGCTAAGTGTAGCCCTTGCTGAAGGGAGCTATCCAGTTGTGTAAGCTCCGTAGAAATAACTTCTGCACCAGCTGCCATCCCTGTGAGTGTAGAAGGCATGAAGTGGCCAGTAATCTTCTACTGGCATAAGGGGTGCCCTAGCTGATTCTGGGGCCAGATTGGTGCTGAATAATGCAGCCAGGAATCAGGGAACCACAACCCGCTCCCAGACAGCCTCCACTTTCCTTGTGCTCAGCCAAGTCCAAACTCTATTTTGCATACAAATTTACAGTATACATTAGTGGCCCCTTTAGACAGCTTTCTTCTCTTGGCAATAGATATAGTACTTACCTTTATTACAGGGTATCATATTCAGGCCTTATTACCACAAGTTGGAGTATACTTTATAGAAAGGAAAATAATTCTGTATAAAAAGTAAATAAATATAAAGGGCAAAATCCTGCCCATTCCTATGCAATTGCCCTTCAAGAACAACTTCAACATACAAACATAATTAAATCACCTGATCTTCTATGGATGCCCATTGACTTCACTGGTTTTTGGATTAGGCCAAAAGCAACTGCATGCAGAGGGAATTATAGGACCATAAGTACAGCCGTACTGAGTCCTGCAGGGGCTGCAGAGTGCTGGCAGCTTGTGGCCAGCCATGGCCCCAGGACAGCAGAGCCCCAGAGCAGCAGAGCCGCAGAATTGTGGAGCAGCAGAGCCCTGGCGGCAGGGCTGCCGGAGCTCCTCTGCTCTGTGGCTCCGCTGCTCCAGGACTCCACTGTCCCGGGGCTGGTGGAGCCATAGGCTGCCAGCACGCTGCAGCCATGAGGCTGCCCTGGGGTGGCAGGACTCCTCTGCCCCATGCAGGAGTTCCACAGTGTATGCAGCCAACCTAATGTGGCTTCCTGCCCTGTGATACAACAACTTCTCTGCCACTGGGCACATCTGGTAGCATGTTTTCGGATGGGTCTGTGCCTACAACGTGCTGACTGTCTGGAATATTGTGACAATTTGGCTTTAGTTTGATTTCACAGGGGAAGCCCAGTTCTCATTCCACATGCACCAATTTTACACTGGTGTAACTCTCTTGGCTTCAGTTTATGCCAGGGTCAGTGAAATTAGAATTTAACCTGCTGCAACAACTAGTGGGAGGAAGTACAAAGGTTGCTGATTTGGGCCCTGTATGTATTCTGAGAGCATTTTATCCTAAAAAAATGCTTCCTGAATGAAAATTATTGGCGGAATGTATTTTTAGACTATCATCCTGCTCAGTGAACATAGGCTCATGTACACACATACCTTATTAAATCTGTTCTTCACATATATGCATATAGACAGGATGCCCTGATGACTGATCCCACAAATATGTAGTCAAGTATCTATCAGAAGAATCACTGGACTCTTATTTATTGCAAAGTTGTATCCCTGGAATATACCATAGTGGAAAATAGAAAGATTTTCCATGTTTCCGTATGGACTCACTTATGGGAAAGGTGCCTTTGTCGCTGTTCCTAATTATTTGCATTTATGAGTAATGGAATTTTTCCACTTATGTAAGGATAAATGGTCAGTGTTATGGTATCAACAGAGATGTATTTCAGAGGAAGGGGTGTAGTAAGTGAAACATTGCAGTTTGGAGGTTATCTTGAAGATCAAATCACTAGTCAGAAAGCTATAGTGTTGCCTTCATTTTCCTTTCTCAGTCCCATGAAGGCTTAATTGGCAGCTAACTTACATTGTGATTTTCTAGCTTTTTAGAATGTTCTTTCTTGTAGCAGACTTTTCTTTAATGAGCATTTCCTCAAGGGAATTAATTATTACCTTGACTGGTATATTCATATGTTTCCATCAAGAACTTTTCTAAATTACCAAACTCTTGACAAACTGTGCAACCATAAAAATCATAGAGTTCCTGTACCCAATCTAACCCCATTAAATCACATATGTTTTGTTTTGTTTTATGCCAGGCTCTCCCTCTTTGTTAAATGACAATGTTCAAACTCAATTGCAGCTAATATCTAATATGAATGTACTGTAGCACTGTTATGGATTTATAGCAACTACACCATGAGAAGAAATACATGTCACAAAGTGAGATGAGTTCAAATGAATGAACAGCTTCATCACTGCATGTGCATAATTTCTGCAGAGAAAATGCTCATTACAGACCTGACTCTTCTACCTTGTTTACAGTTTATGCAGAGCTTTCAGAAATACTCTAACTGTGCAGCACTCTGTGGGAAAAAATAGTCACAGTATCAGTCATCATATTAACAGGGGGCCAAATCCTGGTCTCCCTACTTGAGTCAACATAAGGATTGAGAACACAAAGGGTTAGATTGTGACTTTGCCATAAATACAGAGGAAATGGTAGCACATAGTTGTGCTGGCCCAGAAGCAGACCAGGGTCCAGATTCAGAGGGGTAGCTGTGTTAGTCTGGATCTGCAAAAGTGACAGGGAGTCCTGTGGCACCTTATAGACTAACAGATTTATTGGAACGTAAGCTTTTGTGGGCAAAGACCCACTTCGTCAGATGCATGTAGTGGAAAATTCCAGAGGCAGGTATAAATATGCAGGCCAGAATAAGGCAATAATTTGACACCATCACTATAGGATTAAACAAAGACTGTGAATGGCTAGCCAACTACAAAAGCAGTTTCTCCTCTCTTGGTGTTCACACCTCCACATCAGCTGCTAGAAGTGGGCCTCACCCTCCCTGACTGAATTAACCTCGTTATCTCTAGCCTTATTCTGGCCTGCATATTTATACCTGCCTCTGGAAATTTCCACTGTCTGCATCTGACGAAGTGGGTCTTTGCCCACGAAAGCTTATGCTCCAATAGCTCTGTTAGTCTATAAGGTGCCACATGACTCCTTGTCACTTTTGCAGGGTCCAGATTATGAATCAGAGTCATGATCCTGTCCCTGATTTCCCTCTTGCTCCAGAGGAGAGGTAATATGCATCGGTCTCTAAGCTTGAAACAAATTAGTATCCCTTCTAAGATGACCAGCAGGTTGAGAGGGAGACAATGTGGAACAAGCTCCACCCATTCCCGTTCTACATAGTTAGGAGGGATGTAGTGGTCTTATTGAGGTTGCTGAACAGCAATACAAGTAGCTTGCACAGGGGAGGAAAGAGGTATCTCACACCACCTTTACATCTCTTTACTTCCCTGGGCGGGAATATGCTATGGATCATAACTGTGTAAAGACTTCGGAACATGGCCCAAGGAGACAATGGTAAAGTAACAATGCAATTACCAACAGCAAGAAAAATCAGTAATGAAGGCTGCCATGACATTTTTAACTCATTCCATTTTACCTAATTGCAGCACATATAATACATAAGATTATGCTATGCTGGGGGATATCAATGCAATAACTGAGTGCCGTGGAATGGTTTAGGATAGGCAGTCTTTGAATTTCTTTGTGTGAGCAGGTGACACTCCCACCCTGCCAAAAATATGTGACACCATAAGGTCAAACTGACCCTTTCCTAAGGTGTAGCTTTCTTGGTAAACCAAATAACACTTAACAGAATCTAAACTTCGTCTGATGCTTTCTTTTCAAGCTTGATTGTATCTAAGGTTTCCTGAAAGATTTCCCTGTCCATGTCCTTAATTTTCTCGCCATAGAGGGTCAATCCCAGAATTAATTCAAGGTATAACTTTAGCCCTACCCATGCCCTAAAACCTTTAACTTAAGTGTGATGGTGCTTATAACTTAGCCAACAGGGGTATAGACTAAATATTTGAGTTAGCACAACATGGTGGCTGCTAACATGGCCGCTTTGTGGCATGGACACAGACTACCTCCACTGGAGTTCGACTAGTTCTCCCACATCTCCCTATAATTCACCCCATATTCTTGGAAAAGACAGATACGTTTCCTCACAAATCACTGGGAAAGAATTCATGGTACGGCTCAACTTACTGCAGTGCAAAGAATCATGGGATATGCCTCATGGTTAGTGACTCATATAAATAGTGGTGTGCTAGAGTGGACACAGCAACTCAAGTGCTGGTAGTCAGCATGGCCACTCTCACTCTAGTGAGGGAAAGGAATTTTAGTATAGATGCTTGGTGGCAACACACTTCATGTTAATGTAATTTGGGAGGAACACTTATAAGTGTTTTACAATTATCAGGACAAATCCTGGCTCTCTTTTGTACAGGAGTAAGGGACACATTGGACTTTTACTCTCACAAACATGCTTTATGCTATCAAGGTACACTGTTGTTTGTATTTAAGGTATGAATAGTCTCTTTTTTCTGCCTTCTTTACAACATTAAAAACTGAGTTAAAAGATAATGTCAGGCTGCCCTGAAAAGTAGATAGCATATTAGGACTTGTACAGTTCATGTGCCTAATTTTAAAAAATTTGGCCTATATTATTGTTGCCCCTTTTTGATCTGAAAGTTTGGATTTAGGAGTAGAAATTGAGATGGATTCTGGCATTTTCTTTGAAGAAATCTTGTTTATTTATAAAAATGTTAGAAATTCCTGCTTCTCCAAATGCAGCAGGAACCAAAGCAGGGGATAGCTATTTTGCTTTCAACCACTAAGCAGTTTTGCCGTCACTGGACGCAAAGCTTTCTCTAAGCTCCTCCTGGGTCATATCATGCTTAAAGGCTCCTACTTAACTTTCTTCTGTCTCTCTATCCTTCTCTGGCTCTGTGTTGTTCTCTTATAACAAACACACCCTTACGCAAAACAATACTCAGTAAAAAACTCTCTGCCCATACATTTCAAAACTCCTGAGTGAGTTCACATACTCCCTTTGTATGAGGTGGGGGTTAATGTTTACCTTATCCTTACTATTACATTAATTGAAGTTCACAGTCATCAATCTTAATGAGGTTTTAACTCAAACCTTAACAAGATTTCACTCTGCTCTTAACATTATTCTTATTTAGCTGTACCTAAAAATAACAGCATCCCTCTATAATTTTCCAATTGCTAACACTGGTTCAATTCTGCCTTCTCTAGAGAACTGAAATGAAAAATATTTATCCAAACTTTTCCATATTTTAAGATTTGGTTAAAGTTTTCTAGAAAGGGACATTTCAATGTGTGGCTGATGGAATTTTTCTGAACATATCCTTATTCTCACCAAGAATGACTGATTTTTGGATAACATTGTGCACTAACCAGTAATCTACCATTTATTTGAGATAATTTGTCTGTCGGTCTGTCTGCTTGTTCAAGAAACCTCATAAACAGTAAGAGCTAGGACCACCAAATTCAGTATACAGTTTCCTTTTATCATAACTTAAAAGCAAGGTAAGGGTTTGGTTGTACCAGGAAAATGGGGTGTACCTGAAATGGAATTGCTTCTCACAAAACCATACAGAAAAGACAGAATCGCTGGACAGTTGAAAGGGGCTGGCTGGAGGCAACCCTCCCCCCATTTGGGACTGCGCCAGCCCTGAGCTTCCCACACTCCAAACGCCCTTTAGGGAGGGGGGGTTGAAACTTCCCCCTTTCCAGATTTGTACAGGAACATTGCTGGCTGTTCCCTTTCATCAGGGAGTGAGGGGAAAGTGCATAGTTTGATGCATTCCTCACTCTGGCTGGGGAGTGCAGGAGGCTGACAAACCAGGACCTGTTCCATCCGGGAGACATGCATCCCTCCCCCGACTGTGCCTGCTGGAGCAGCCATGGAGAGGCACTTCTCACCTGACCCCAAGCTGTTGCGGTGAGAGAGTTCGGTGAGAGAGCCTTGTGGCAAGGGCCCCTCTTCCCCAAGCCACTACTGGGGAGGCCTCCTCCCCTTAGCCCCCCCCCCAGTTAGGGGTTTTGCAGCAGGTCTCAATGGTAGGGAGCCCGGGCCACGTGCCCACAGGCTCCCTCCTTAGCTGCCTTTACCTAATGCTGGTCAAAATTGTTCTCTCTGGTTTCTTCCTCTCTGCCTCTCCACCACCTTCCTTTTGTCCTCTCCCTCTCCTCTCCAGCCTCCAACTGCTGAGGCTTTTAAAGGCCCTCAGACAGACAGCAGAGAAGTCAGCTGGCCCCAATTAGCCTGAGCCAGCTCCTCCCAGCTGCATCTAATTGGGCTGCAGTTCTCTGCTTCTCTCACAGGGGTTTTTCCCTTTGGGCTGCCTTTTCCCCTCTCTGCAGCCGCTCCTGGCCTGAGCCTGTCACACATCCCCCTCTGCTCAACCCCATGGGGTTGGGTTACTTAGGTCGGACAACAATGCACCCTTGACAACCCGTCTGCATTCCCATGCTGGGTTCCTGATCTGTGTTGCACATGGAAGTGGAAGGGCTGCAGGGACAGGAACCACCGGGTAACCCTCGAATTTCTGTCCTTGTTTGGTGCATCCACTGCAGAGGTGCATGATCAGTGACCAGGGTAAACTTCCACCCAAGAAGGTAGTAGCGAAGGCTTTCCATGGCCCACTTTACGCGAGACATTCCCTTTCTACCACGGCGTAGTTTCGTTCCCTCGGCAGAAGCTTCCTGCTGAGGTACAGGATTAGGTGCTCCTCTTCTCCAACCATTTGAGATAATACCGCTCCCAGTCCTACCTCGGAGGCATCGGTCTGCAAGATAAACTCCTTCTTAAAATCAGGGGCTATGAGAACTGGATCACCGCAGATGGCATTCTTGAGATCTTTAAAAGCTTCTTCCGTCTCCATGGTCCACTTTACAATGTCGGGACCACGTGCTCTAGTCAGGTTGGTCAGAGGGCAGGCCCTGGAGGCAAAGTTGGGGATGAATCTGCGGTAATATCCAACCAACCCTAAGAATGCCCTGACCTGCTTTTTCTGGGTTGGTCGGGGCCAATTCTGTATTGCATCCACTTTGTTGAGCTGGGGCCTCACTATCCCCCTTCCCACGATATACCCGAGATATTTGGCCTCAGCCAGCCCAATCGTACACTTTGCAGGGTTCGCGTAAGTCCTCTCCTTAATGTCTCCAATACTGCCTCTACTTTTTCAATGTGTGTGTCCCAGTCAGGACTGTGGACAACAACATCATCCAAATAGGCAGCTGCGTACTTGGCATGGGGCCGCAACAGCTTGTCCATGAGCCTTTGGAATGTTGCAGGAGCCCCATGCAAACCAAAAGGGAGGACCGTGTATTGAAAGAGACCCTCTGGAGTCGAAAAGGCTGTCTTTTCTTTGGCCCCTGGTGCTAGGGGGATCTGCCAGTACCCTTGGTCAAATCAAGGGTGGATAGAAATCGGGCCTTGCCCAGTTGGTCAATGAGTTCATCCACCCTTGGCATGGGATAGGCATCGAATTTGGATACTTCGTTTAACTTTCGAAAGTCATTGCAAAAGCGTAGGCTTCCATCTGGCTTGGGCACCATAACAATAGGGCTAGACCACTGGCTATGGGACTCTTCAATGACTCCGAGCTTCAGCAGGTTGACGTGATATACTTGCTCAGGCTTTCGCCGGCCAGGCTGGCGAACCTTATAGTTTACCTCTCCCACTGCTTCTATTATTTCATATGGCCCCTGCCATTGGGCTAGGAGCTTACTCTCCGCCGTCGGCACTAGCACCATCACCCGGTCTCCCACCTGGAACTTCCGGGAGGTTGCTCGCCGGTTGTAATAGACCTGTTGGGCTTCCTGTGCCTTTTCTAGGTGCTCCCGCACTATGGGGGTGACTCTGGCAATCCTGTCCCTCATTTGGAGCACATGATCAACTACATTTCTCCCCAGGTTGGGTTGTTCCTCCCAGGCCTCTTTAGCAAGGTCTAGTATGCCCGTGGGTTACGCCCATACAAAAGTTCAAATGGGGAGAAGCCAGTCGAAGCTTGGGAACTTCCCTTACGCGAACATGAGGTAGGGCAGTAGCATATCCCAATCTTTGCCATCCCGGCTTACTACTTTCTTAAGCATACTTTTTAGGGTCTTGTTAAACCGTTCAACTAGACCGTCGGTTTGAGGATGGTATACCGAGGTCCGCAGGGCCCGTATGCGAACAAGGTACACAAGTCTTTCATAAGCTTGGACACAAAGGGGTCCCTTGGTCCGTTAAGATTTCTTTAGGAATCCCTACCCTAGAAAAGATTTGAATTAGTTCCTTAGCGATGGTCTTGGATAGGGTGTTGCGTAGGGGCACTGCCTCTGGGTATCAGTAGCATAGTCCACTACAACTAGTATGCTCTGGTGGCCCGGGCAGACTTCTCTAGTGGGCCAACTATGTCCATAGCAATCCGTTCAAAGGGATTTCAATGATTGGTAGGGTACTAATGGGGCCCTCAGGTGTGGTCGGGGCCCATGTAGTTGGCACTCCGGGCAGGAAGCACAATACCTCTGGACTTCTACATAGATCCCAGGCCAAAGAACCTCCGAAGAATGCGGTCCAGGGTCTTATCCACCCCTAGATGTCCTCCAAATAGATGACTGTGTGCCAATTCCAGTACTGCCCTCCGGTGCTTTTGGGGTACCAAGAGTTGTTCCACCTCTTGGCCCTGTATATGAGCTACCCTATATAGAAGCTCCCCTTGATTATATAGTAGGGCCCCGTGCCCTTGTTCCTCCCCTCCACTGGGACCCCATTAACTTCAACCACCTCCTTACGGATATTCTGATATATTGGATCATTGGCTTGATCCTGCCCAAAGGTCTCACTTGGGGATCTCACCTGCTCAGGCTCCAGGAACCTAGCCCCCTTTCCTCCCCTGATGAGCTGGGTCCTGCTTCAGGCTCATCCTGTCCCGGGCTTCTGCTCTAGTAGTTGGGTAGGCCTCCCCCTCTACCAGTGCCTGCTTCCGACCTTGGGTCAAGATCCTGGTCCCCAATTTTTTTGCGGCCCTCCTCTCCCGTCGGGTTTTCCGGGTTCCCCAGGCATCGAGAACAGGTCCTGGGAAAACTCATGGAAGGCCGGGAGAAGCTATCCTCCTCCCCAGTCCCGTGGTAGCAGGTCACTAAACCCGGGAAGTCTCGTCCAATGACCACCAGGTAGGGAGCCTTGGGACCACCCCACAGTTACCTCTGTAACCCGCCCTTGTACTTCTATCTCCACAGGGATGGTGGGGTAATAATTAGTATCCCGTGTACACAAGATACCCCAGTGTACTTGGCTTGAGTCAGCTGATCTTGCCCCACTAGCTTCCCTGAGACCAACGTAACTGCACTCCCGGAATCTACTAAGGCAGTGGTTTCTACCCCATTCATTTTCACGGGCTGGGTATACTGATGGGGGCCCACTGCTACCCCAACGAGGTTGACTAGGACACTTTGTAGGTTCCCCAGGTCACATTGCATAGGCTCGTCTATGTTAGGGCATATTGCGGTTCAGTGCCCTATCTCCCCGCAGGCATAACACCTATAACCTGGGCGGGACAGCCCCTTTCTTTTTGGGCTGTTGGGTCTTGATCCCTGGCCCTCTCCTGTCCAGACCCCAAGGTCTTTTGCCCGTCCCGGTTGCTCTTCCGCCTCCTTTCTTCCTGTCTGGACTCGGTCAGAAACTTCAGGGCACGGGTCCTTGGGGTGAAGGCGGACCTTCTGCTCTGCTGCGCCTCGACTCTGGGGCTGCGGGAAAGTCCCTTAGCTGTCAATCGTCTCTCAGAGCCACAAGCTCATCAAGCGTCGTGGGGTCATTCTGGCCCACCCATTCCCGAAGGTCTGGGGTAAACCCCTCATGTACCGGTCAGAACGATCACCTCGATAATCTTTTGGGGCTGTGGATGTCGGGCGCAGCCACTTCCGGGCCAGATGGACCAGATCAAACAACTGAGTTCTGGGGCCCTGGTCATCTCGATATCGCCAGTCGTGAAATCTCTGGGCTCTCACTGTGACCGTGACCCCAGCCCGTGCCAGGATCTCAGCTTTCAGCTGGGGGTAGTCGGATGCAGCTTCCTCTGCCATGTCAAGGTATGCCTTCTGGGCTTCCCCGCTCAGAAAAGGGGCCAAAATGCTGGCCCACTGAGCTTGAGGCCAGGCCTCCCGCAAAGCTGTCCTTTCGAAGGCCAAGAGATAGGCCTCAACCTCATCGTCTTTTGTCATTTTCTGTAAGTAGAAATTGGCCCGTAAGGATCGGGCCGCATCTTGATCACGTACCTGGACTGTCAGGGCTTTCAGCTGGTTCACCACCTCCTGCAGGGTGGCCCTGTCCTGGGCTACCTGGCTCATCAACAACTGGTTGGTTTCTTGTTGGATCCGCACCGACTCCGCTGGGCAGCTGCTTGCACCGAGTAGCCTCTTGTTGGGCAGCCGTGGCCTGCACCAGTGCTTTACCAGGTCCTCCATGGGTACTTTTTTGCTGCGAGGGTCAACTTGGCTGATTTGGGTTGCTGTGAGGCCTCACAGCCACGATCCCACTCCTGGCACCACGTGTGGCAAGGGCCCCTCTTCCCCAAGCCACTACTGGGAGGCCTCCTCCTTAGCCCCAGTTAGGGGTTTTGCAGCGGGTCTCAATGGTAGGAGCCGGGCCACGTGCCCACAGGCTCCCTCCTTAGCTGCCTTTACCTAATGCTGGTCAAAATTGTTCTCTCTGGTTTCTTCCTCTCTGCCTCTCCACCACCTTCCTTTTGTCCTCTCCCTCTCCTCTCCAGCCTCCAACTGCTGAGGCTTTTAAAGGCCCTCAGACAGACAGCAGAGAAGTCAGCTGGCCCCAATTAGCCTGAGCCAGCTCCCTCCCAGCTGCATCTAATTGGGCTGCAGTTCTCTGCTTCTCTCACAGGGGTTTTTCCCTTTTGGGCTGCCTTTTCCCCTCTCTGCAGCCGCTCCCTGGCCTGAGCCTGTCACAGCCTGCATACTGAACCCCTCATCCCAGCCTTACCCCAGAGCAATGATTTAAATGAAGAGAAACAAAAATTACTTGAAACAAAAATTACCCAAGCAATGCGGAGCAAATCTTCTAGTGAGTGAATAATGCAAACATTACTAGTGAAAGATAGCTATTGAAATCTTTTTTTTTCCAAAAATTCAGTGTCTGCGCCCATGTGTGACTCTTCCTATATGACTTTGGCTTTGCTCATTCCTGAGGTGTACTGTAGGGGAAAGGTTTGAAGTCTTCTGAATGTGCATGTCTTTGGTGGTCAAAGACAAAATTTTCTGTTTTCTATATATTAGGGAGGCCCACGAGGAACACCCCACACACACACACACACATACAAAATAGGCCCAGGGCACTGAAAAATTTTGTTCTTATGCACAATCTATAAAAAAATCTTGTGATGTAAACCAGTCAGTTTGGTAGCCTGAAATGAAGCACTAAACCAAGTAAGGCAAATTGGTTTCCAGCAGTTCTGAAACAAACCTCAGGAGATGGCTGCCTCTGCACCAGCAAGTTAAGCTGTGTTTTACACTTATGGCATTAAAGTCCAAACCTCACTTCAGTAAATGAGCATCTGAGGAAAGCTAATCAAAACTTCAGAAAAAGAACTTGAAATCTGCACTGTACAGGTTCTGAACTGGATTTTTCTCTAAAGATTTATTAATTCTTGAATGTCCAAAATGTATAGTGGAGTAAAATTCATTATGTAGTGGTACAGGTCTAGATGAATCATTCTAGGCAGAAAAATGTAGGTAAAATACAGTGAGATATGCAAGGGTTTATTTTTCTCACTTTTCTCTGTGTAAAGTGAATGCAAACTTAAATTACTTAAATTAAATGTTTGCTCAGTTTCAATCTTATCTCCTTCAGTTTAGGCTCAAAACACGGTATGCATTAGTCACATTTTATGACTAATTATAAAGGAAAAATATGAATTCTTTCATAATTGAGTCTAGAGAATCACTGTCTGAGAATCATCTAGAGAAGAAACTATCACCTTCATAAACTGTGTACAGAAAATTTTTAACTTATTTCTATAGGAGGCATTTATTTGTCAGGGTTCTGTTATTAGTAGCTTGATTTCGGTTAAAAGTCTGTTCATTTATGTCTTTTGTCTGAGGATTTTATATAATGGCTCTTATAAAACACATCTATCTATTTGGTATAAATGTTCTTAGATGAGATGCAATAAACTTTCATTTGGGTGAATTGTGTTTTAGCAAAGGGCCTAATTAAAAGAGGTTTGGGTTAATTTCAGATTGTCTTTCCCACTTTTGTGTGAGAAAGAATGAAAATTTAAAATCTGATTTTCAAAAATGTGCTTAGATAATAATATACTTATTTTGTGCTTGCATTTAACACAATTTCATATGCAAAATGGGTGTTAGCAAAGACAAAGGAGTAGTTGTCCATCTAGTTTTCCATTTGCACAATGAGTACTCTATTTTGTGTATGTAATCCTGGAAATTGTCTGCACAAAGTAGATGCTCAACTGCCCTCATTTTTTTCCTTTTTATTGTATTTACTGAAAGTTTTATATTATATACACAAACACTCAGAGGCAGTACAAATAAAAATGTACAAAGATAATAAAACAGAAAAATGCATTTAGGAAAGATACCCACAGATCAATGGAACCTCTTGAAACTGCATGTACTGCAGAAAAAGAAAAAATAATGGAATTAGGAAGGCAAGATAAGAAAAGAGAAATAATTTTTTTTTGCATTTTTTAAATCTTATTGTCCATGTAAGGTGTGAGATGGACAGCTACATAGACTAAAATCCTCTCACAGCAAAGGTGAAGCACAGACAGAATATTTCAAGCTCCTCCACTCCCCACCAATGTGTGTCACCTTTGAACTCGAACTACCATTTTTAACAGTGAAAAGGTAGCCTGCGCTTCTTGCCTGTCCTGTTCCTTCTCTCCCTGCTGAGATATTTCAGGGAGGATGCTAATTCGTGTTAAGATGGCTTTGCAATGTGCACACCTGCACCTTCAGAAACTGCAGTGAGACCACCAAACTCACTTCACACAGGTCGCCAGGCATCCATCAGATGGCAACAGCTGTTGATCACTACCAGCCTGGACAGGATTCAAATCCTGTCACCAGTTTTGTTTTTAAAAAATTGCTTTTTAAAATTATGCAAATAGTTGAACTATTGAATTTTCCTTGTCTTTTACTGGGCCTCACTCTATTATATTGATGGTTATGACTGTGGATGGAGATCAGGCTGCAGGAGTGCAGCCAGGTGGAGAAGTAAAAACTACTCAGTCTGGGACCAACATACAAAACTGCAACAGAGATACTCCCTACCCCCTTCTTATCCACTGTTATAACTAACCCAGAGGCACTGAGATCACTGACAAGGAAGAGTCAAGTCTGCTCTACCATCCTTAGCTGAGCGGTACCTGGCTTTTAGCTCAAGCTGTAGAGGTACAAGGCTTTAGCCCCTAAGACTGCAGGTTCGGTTCCTCCTGCCGACATCCAGGGTCTGTGAGATCTATGTAACCTATGGACTGGACAGCAGCTGCAGGCCCTGCACTCTAGGGATGTGTCTAGACTACAGAGTTTTTTCGATCACGGTAAACCTCATTTTACAAGGAATAACGCCTTTTTTTGAATGTACTCTTTTAAAAAAAGGCACTATTGAATGCAAACTGTGCTTTTTCGAAAGAGAGTGTCTAGACTCTCGAAAAAGCAGCTCGCTTTTTCGAAAAATCTGCTTGTAGTCTAGACACTCTCTTTCGAAAGAGGCTTTTTTGAAAAATTCTTTCTAAAAAGCCTCTTTCGAAAGAGGCTTGTAGTCTAGACGTAGCCTAGGTGTACGTCTGCACAGCAACATTATTTTGAAATAACTTAGTCCGTGTCTACACAGCAGGAAGTTATTTCGAAATAATGTCAAAATACTGTTAAGCTGGAGGACTTCTAACTCTGACTCCTGTAACCCTCATCTTACGAGGAGGAAGGGAAGTTGGAGGAAGAGTGCTCTATTTTGAATTAAGTGCTGTGTAGATGCTCCCAATTTCAAAGTAAGCTCTTTTGAAATAAGGTACACAATTGACATAGCTCAATTTGCATAGCTTATTTTGAGTTAAGCCCTGCTGTGTAGATGCACCCTAGTTGTTGGGATCCCAGGGGCTTCTGGAACAACAGCTTCTATCCTGTCTCACTGCCAATTCCAGCATTCACACAGAGGAAAAGAGGTGATGGTACTTTCCCAAGCTCCGCCCACAAAATAGCCTCTTCCCATAAGAAGCTGCTCACAGTAGACTGTGTAGATGTTCAACATATGATCCTGCTTCTGGGGGGTGCATCTACACAGCAGGGCTTAACTTGAAATAAGCTACGCAAATTGAGCTATGTCAATTGCTTGGGTGAAAGTGATCATAAAATCATAGAGTTCATTATTCTAAGGAATGTTAGAAGGGAGAACAGCAAAATAAAGACAATGGAGTTCAGGAAGGCAGATTTTGGTAAGCTCAGACAGCTGGTAGGTAAGATCCCATGGGAAGCAAGACTAAGGGGAAAAACAACTGAAGAGGGTTGGCAGCTTTTCAAAGGGACATTATTAAGGGCTTAAAAGCAAGCTATTCTGCTGCATAGGAAAGATAGAAAGTATGGAAAAAGACCACCTTGGCTTAACCAGGAGATCTTGCATGATCTAAAAATAAAAAAGGAGTCATATAAAAAGTGGAAACTAGGATAAATTATAAAGGATGAATATAGGTAAACAATACAGGTATGCAGGGCCAAGATTAGAAAGGCAAAGACACAAAACGAGCTCAACCTAGCTACAGACATAAAGGGAAACAAGAAGACATTCTATAAATATATTAGAAGCAAGAGGAAGACCAAGGAGAGGGTAGGCCCACTAGTCAGTGAGGAGGGAGAAACATTAACAGAAAACTTGGAAATGGCAAAGATGCTTAATGACTTCTTTGTTTTGGTCTTCACCAAGAAGTCTGATGATGATGAAGGAATGCCTACCATAGTGATGGGATAGGTTTAGAAGATAAAATAAAAAAAGAACAAGTTAAAATCACTTAGAAAAGCTAGATGTCTATGAATTACATAGCTTATTTCAAATTTTAGGGCTGTCTATACAGCACTTATTTTGAAATAGTGCACTCGTCCTCAGCCTTCCCTTACTCCTCATAAAAGGAGGATTACGGGAGTTGGAGTAAGAAGTCCTCCAGCTTGTCAGTATTTCGACATTATGTAAAAATAACTGCCGGCTGTGTAGACATGGACTCTGTTATTTCAAAATAACACTAGTTATTTCAAAATAATGTTGCTGTGTAGACATAGCCTGGGTGATTGGATTGAGCAGCTCTCCCTCAGTGGGGCCTTTGTATATCCTGAGCTCTGTTGGGCTTCTTTAGCTTGGCTCCCTTTTGAGTGGGTACAGATGCCGTCATATATACTGCTACATTACTTGATGGGGGAGAGGGGGGAGTGGAAGTATCTCCCAAGTCCACTCACTGATGGTGGCAGAGTAAGCATTCACACACAATAGATTCTGAAAATCTTCATAGTACAGTAATTCCTCACTTAACATATGCCCGCTTAACACGTTTTCGCGATAGCACGATTTTTTTTTAGGGAACATTTTTCAAACAACACGACCCCATCCCTGCAATAACACAATTTCCCCTAGGGCCGGCCGGTGGCCGCCAGCTGCACGAGGCTTCCCCTGCCTCCCTGCAAAGCGGCAGAGGTTTGCCGCTCGCCGCGCCGTTCCCCGGTGACCCCCTCTGGCCGGACACAAGGAATCTCTTTTTACATTTCATCCACAGAGTATGCATGGGGGCGTTACAGCATACTATGCCAGAGCATGGTCTCTCCTTCCCCCCCCACCCGTATTCTAAATGTGGGGCGATGCAGACAAACCTAAATTACCCCAGAAATAATCCCTTAGGGTATGTCTACACATCAAAGTTAATTCGAAATAACAGCTGTTATTACGAATTAACTTTAATAGCATCTATACAGGCAAACCGCTATTTCGAAATAAATTAGTTAATTTATTCGCTTAATTCGAATTAGTTAAACCTCATTCTATGAGGAATAATGCCAAATTCGAAATAGCTAATTCGAAATAAGCGCTGTGTAGACGCTTATTTCGAAATAGGGGGCCTCCAGCCCTTCCCAGGGAGCCCTGGTGGCCACTCTGGGCCAAACCAGGAAAACTCCGCTCCTCTCCTCCAGCCCCGGAGCCCTTAAAGGGGTAGATTCTAGCCACAGTGCCTGTGCCAGCTACAGGCCTGCAAGCACAGAGCCAGCAGTCACTGACCCTGACCCAGTGGGCCCAAGATGAGCCGGGCAGCCAGATCCAGCCAGCCCTCCACCGCCCAGTCCCCCAGCTCCCAGGAGCCAGCCAGGGGCCGGAGAAGGTGGGCGCCATCCTGGACTAGTGCGGAGATCATGGACCTCATTGAGATTTGGCGGGAGGCCTCCACTGTCCATGGTCTCCGCACTAGATGGAGGAATGCGGCCATCTACAGCCGCATAGCTGCCGCCATGGCCACAAAAGGCCACATGCTCACCCAAGAACAGGTGCACATAAAAATTAAAGAATTGCAGCAGGGATATGCCAGGGCCACACGGGGAAGCTCCCCAACAGGGGCACACACTTGCCCCTATTTCGAGGCCCTGGACTGCATCTTGGGGGCGGGACGTTCTGTGCCAGCCCAGGGGGCAGTGAGCCGGGAGCAGAAGGCCCTGACCAGGGAACGGAGGAGGAGCCGCCACGGAGGGTGCCACGGAGGGTACCACACTGGCTGGACCCCCGAGCTGTTCCAGCAGCGGAATCACCAGGGTCGCCCGGGGAGGCCACACCATGTAAGTGCCATCACTGTCCCCTTCCTGGGGGGGTGGGGAGGGAGACCAGGGACCTCACGTGTGGGCCTTGCTTACCACGGATCACACAGCAACCTGTGCACGTGCGAGAACATGCCGTGCCACCCCTGGGCAGGTGGCTCCAGCTGTGTGCCACACAGGGGCCGTGGCCTGATAGCCACACGCGTGTGTGAAGAGATCTGACATGTCCCTGACTCCGGGGCGGGACACAGCATGACGCCCTCCCTTCACAAGCCCCCTCTACACAGAGGCATGGGACATCTCTCCCCTACCTCAGCCGCACTATACACAGCACAGGGGCATGGGTGCAGTCTCAGGGCAGCTCCCACTCCTGGGGATAGCCGGACAATCCGACCATGGCCTCTGTGCAAGCACATTGGCTCTGATGGTGCAGGGCATGGTCATCCTCACCTTGCAGAGGGGGGCTGGGATTCACCCATTGTGTCCCCAGGGAGAACTGACCACTTCTCTTCTTTCTCCACAGCTGCACCAGCTGCACGTGCAGAGCACACCACCCCGCCTGGGACATGCTCCCGCACACGAGGGCTCCGCAGGAGGACCAGCTGAACACTGCAGGGGTACCGAGAGCAGCACCTGGGGGCAATGTGAGCCCTGCACCGTACCCTCAACCACTGGGTGGAACTAGATTTGGAGCTCCAGCGGGAGCAGCTTGCCCAGGGTCGTGCCATCTGTGCCCATCTGCAGACCCTGGTGTAGAGCGTGCTGCCTTGTGCCGCTCCAGCACCTGCTGCCTCCCCAGCTCCTGCTCCTCCTCCCACTCCTTCTCCCCCTTCCGCCTCTCCCTCCTCAACCTCCACACCCTCCTCCTCAATCTCCACACCCCCCACCTCAACCTCCACACCCTCCTCCCTATCCCCTTGGGGACGCCGAGGCCCCTGCATCCTCCGTGCTGGGAGACAGTTGGCCCGGTGAGACCCCCAACCTTGAGCCCTGAGCTTCCCTTCCCCCTTCTTCCCCTTGCTTCCCCTTTCCAGCTCCCTCCTCCCAGTTTTCCCCCTCTCCTCTCCCACCCTCTCTCCTCCCTTCTCCCACCTCCTTTCCCCAGTCTCCCCAGAGTTTCATACCTCCCCCCAGTTTTGTTACATAAACACAGTTTATATTTTTGAAAATACATGTACTTTATTTGACATCAGGAAGGGGGGGAGGGTAGGGAGGGGTAAGTGGAAGGATGTGAGGGTGGAATAAGGCACAAGGCCCCAGTGGGGCACTCCAGGGAGACTTCAGTCCTGTTCTGTGTGGAAGCTCTCCCGCAGGGCCTCCCGGATATGGACAGCCCCCCGATGGGCTTCCCGGCTGGCAGCCGTGTGGGGCTGCACATACAGGTCAGCCAAGTGGTTGGCCTCTGCCATCCAGGCTGGCAGGAAAGCCTCCCCCTTCCGCTCATACAAATTGTGCAGCACACAGCATGCCACTACCACGTGCGGAATATTCCTCTCGGAGCGGTCGAGGTGGGTGAGGAGGCATCGAAATCGGGCCTTCAGCTGGCCGAAGGCCCCCTCCACCACAATGCGGGCCCTGCTGAGCCTAGCATTAAAGGCCTGCTGGGAGTGGTTGATGTGTCTCGTGTAGGGCTTCATGAGCCAGGATTGTAGCGGGTAGGCCGCATCCCCCACCAGGCACACAGGCATGTCCACGTCCCCGACCCTGATGTGGTGGTCAGGGAAGAAGGTCCCGGTGTGCAGCCTCTGGCACACGGAGGAGTTGCGGTACACCCGCGCATCGTGTGCTTTGCCAGACCAGCCCACGTTGATGTCCAGGAAGAGGCCCCAGTGGTCAGACACGGCCTGCAGGATGACCGAGAAATACCCCTTCCAGTTAATGTACAGGGAGGCCTGGTGTTCCAGGGCACGGATGGGGATGTGCATCCCATCGATTGCCCCCCCACAGCTGGGGAAGCCCAGGGCACCAAACCCCTTGATGACCACGTCCACATCGGTGAGGCGGACGACTCTGTGGAGCAGCACTCTATTGATGGCCTTGACCACCTGCAGAGGGACACAGAAAACCACCGAGAGTCACTGGGGTTCCAGGGTGGCTGTGAGAGTGCTCCTTCCCCACCACTGCCCCAAGCCCCCACTCCGCAGGAGCAATTCCCCTCCCCCCGCAATCCTGGCCACCGCCGGCAGTCCAAAGTGCAGCTGGGACAGAACAAACCCTCCCATGGAGGGGACTTGTACCCCCCCCCCCCCTTTCCCTGGGGCAGCCCATCCACTCCTTGCTCCCCCCTCCCCTGGCACAATGGCCGGAGACTGCCATACCTGCATGAGCACTGCTCCAACGGTGGATTTCCCCACGCCGAACTGGTTGCCGATGGATTGGTAGATATCCGGCGTGGAGAGCTTCCAGAGGGCGATGGCCATATGCTTCTGGAGGAGAATGGCGGGCCTCACGTGCGTGTCCCGTCACTGCAGAGCAGGGGTGAGCCACTCACAGAGCTCGAGGAAGGTGTCCTTCTTCATCCTGAAGTTCTGGGTCCATTGTTGGTCTCCCCAGCGCTCCAGGATGATGTGGTCCCACCAGTCGCTGCTGGTGTCTAGGCGCCAGATGCGGCGGGGCACGCTGGCGTCTGGCCGCTGCTCCTCCATGGCCCCTAGGGGAGTCCAGAAGAGGACCTGGGGGTTGGGCTGCGGCAGATGGTGCCAGGCAGTCTCCAGCACTTGCTGCCAGGCTTGTAGCAAAAGATCCAAAAGAAGCACCAGAGTGCCCAGGGGCGGCTCTGGCTTCATGGTGCCGAGTGCTGTGGTGTCCGAGTGAGGCAACCAAGCAGGCAGAGAGAAAATGCTTTGCTGTCCCTCAGCGAGGTAGGCAAGCAAGCAGGGAAAGCTGAGAACCGGCTGTCCAGGGGGTTCCCTTTAAGCACATGCCTCAGACAGCAGCCACACAAAGCAACTACTGACCTGATGCCCTGCTGGAACCGGTTTCAGCGATTCAGTGTCCAATCAGTGTGGACGCTCTATTTCGATTTAGCAAAAAGCTATTTCGAAATGCATTTTGTGTATAGACACGTTATTTTGAAATAACTTATTTCGAATTAACTATTTCAAATTAAGATATTTCAAAATAATGCTGTAGTGTGGACATACCCTTAGAGACTGTTCCACTAGGGGCTAGGAATTTCCGGAATGCAGGACACTCTAGATACCCTCACCAACACCTCCAGGTTGTCCTGATGTGTCTGTGAAGCTGCGGAGACTCTGGAAGTGGGAACAACATTATAACCAAGACTGTTTTATGGATGTTGGGAATTCCCCAATACCGGAGGAATCCCATCTACCTATTTAGGTGTTTCAACCAGCCACAGGAAACCACCGAGAGTCATCACTGTTCCAGGTGGCTGTGAGAGTACTCCTTCTCCACCACTTCCCCCAAGCCCCCGCTGGGCAGGAGCAATTCCTCCCCGCAATCCTGGTGCCACCGCCCGGCAGTCCAAAGTGCAGCTGGGACAGAACAAATCCCCTCCCATGGAGGACTTGTACCCCCACCTCCCCCTTTCCTGGGCAGCCCATCCACTCACTTGCCTCCTCCCCGGCACAATGGCCGGAGATCGCCATACCTGCATGAGCACTGCTCCAAACGGTGGATTTCACACCGAACTGGTTGCCGATGGATTGGTAGATATCCGGCGTGGAGAGCTTCCAGAGGGCGATGGCCATATGCCTTGCAGGAGGCATAAGGGATCTGTCGAAAAAGACTTTCTTTCTCGACAGATCCCCCTCTAGACTGCTGCTTTTTGCTGACAAAGTGCTGAGTCGGCAAAACGCAGTGGCCATTTTTATGCAAATTAGGCGGGGATATTTAAATCCCAGCCTCATTTGCAATGTCGACCTGCCTAATCTGCATCCCTCTGCCGACAGAGGGATGTAGTCTAGACATATCTCTAGATATGGGGGCCAAGTATGGTGCTTAGATGCTAAACTATACTATTTATTATTATAAAGATGTTATTGCATCAAGTCTAAATGAAAAACTCAAAGATAATGGAGGTATCCAGTTAACATGCAATTTCATAGTATGTATTATATGCATTGTATTGCTGCCATAGAAAAATACCATTTCAATGGTGAGTTAGGTAATCTGTTGCATTTTTAAAGGCCATTCGTCCTGAGAGATTATGAATTTATATTGCCTTAGGTTGTATTCCATCATTACAAAAGTGCTAGAATCCTCCTTAAAGTTTGTTTTACCTGAAGAAGCACTGGGAATTTTGTCTCCTACACTAAATTCACTAACTGTGGCGTTTTGACATTTGAGAAGAATCTTTTGGTTTTACCTGCCGCAGGAAAAAAATTAGAGGCAGAACTTCTTTTAATAATGCAACTGGTGGTTCCACTTATTCAGTAGCCCCAAGCCAATGACACTTTTCCTTACTTTATATACACTCCTCTTCACATATGTTAAATGATTAAATCAGTGATCAAACTCTATTCTGTTTAATTTAACTGAGACCTTTTCTCAGCTTGGAGTTTGCTCCAAACATCTTCCCCCAAGATTTTTGAACATAGCATGTTCTGTGAGGAGGGGTAAGTGCATGGAGGGAGGTTGTGTGTAACTGTTGCACATTATATTATTGCTCTACTGTTGTATCTAAAATAAAATAAGCATGCTCTGTTGCAACATTCCTGAAAGCTTTGTCTACAATCACACTTTACTAGGGTTAGCTCATACCTCGGTGTTTTTTTCTGTGACTTTTTATTTGAATTAAAAAACTGATTTTGCTTTGCCTGCATTCCTGTCCTTTTTTTCTTGTAGCTTTATTACAATATTATTACAATGACTGATTTTTTTTTAGCAGGAATGTTTGAAGAAACAGAGAATTTTGAGCAGCTAAAAGACTGTATCTGAAAAAAGTTACATTTTCAGGTCACTGTTGAACTGGCCAAGAAGGGCTGAACTGGACGAATCAAAGAAAAGGGAAAACTTTATCAGCCCTGAGCCATCTGCCCGACACTAATGACTCATCAGTACATTTCACGTGCCATGAACAATGTTTTTTCCATATACCTAGTAAAAAGGAAAAAATCTCTTTCTAATCCTTAATTCAGGCACATGATTTCATTCATGTTTTTAGTTTCGTTCTAAGCAGTCTAAGATGGCTGACCTTCTGTGTCACCTTTTGTTTAATGTGGTAACTTGTAGTGTAATGCATGAAGTTGGTGGGCCTGTTTGGAGCCTATTTTTTTCTAACAAGAGAACCTTGCTAGCCTTTAGAATTTAACAAATGTCTCTTCTAAATTGCACACATGGAGGCAATTTTTGTGTTCAGGATTTCCATGCCCAATCGTTAGTTATTTCTCATGATCTCAAGCATCAAGTTATGGGAAAAGATGGACAAGTTATTAAGAATGTAATTCTTCCGATTTCTTCTTATGATATTCACGTACCTACTATTTATATTTGGGAGGATGGAAGGAAATTCAGAGTGATCCCAAAATAGCCTAGGATTTCTGAGAAAATTTAATTGGGTGTCCATCAGCTATGAAAGGTGGGAGATCTTTACTACACCCTCTTTCAGAAGCTGTGCAACTGGGGTTATAGATTTTGATGACTGGTGCAGGCAAGAAGCTTGGCACACTAGGACAACCTACTTCATAGGACTGAGAGCTTGGGAGAATCAAGGAAGGAACTTCTAGGACCCATCTAGCTGTGAACTACTAGCTGTGACCATTCCTTTTGCAGAACTGCATGCCAAGCCAAGAAAACTTTGTTAGAAGGGAGGGAGGCATTGAGGGGACCCATAGATGTGCTCTCAGCTTCATCTGGAGTTTGCCTCCAGCCACAGTCTGGAGTCAGACATTGGGGCCTGTCAGGCAAATGAGCAGGCAAATGTTCAGTGTCACAGAGGGAGACAGCTGCTATACCACAGCGTGCTACCAGGAATGGTGAATGAACCCCTTTACAACCTAAAGATTGTAAATAGAAGGTGATATAACAGAATGGAAAAATTATGTGGTGGGGAGAAAATGCTGGTAACCACTGCAGACAACATGACTACAGCAATACAGCAAACAAATTATTTTGCATTATTTTCTGATAATATTTTCTGATATATATTTTTCATCTAACAGGGGTGGCAAAAGGTCCATTGAGGGAAAATGAACAAATAGAATAGCACTTTCTTCACTTTCTCAGCCACTTGAGAGTAGGTTGTCATCCCAGCTTCACTGCGATAAACATTAAGTATACATTTCTTTTACTCATGATTTATTTTCAGTTATAACATTCTTGGATGCTATGGAACCTGGCTGCTGCAACACTAAGTGTATGTGATTTATAAAAGGGTGTGCATACATATAAAGAAATTCCATCTACTATTGCAACAGAAGACTTCTCAGTGCCAGATTCCTAAAACAGCAACTCGGAGCAGCTGTACATCTTACAGTTCTGGAGGGAGAAGTGACACAAAGAACACAGACACATGGTGCATTGTAACAACCTTCCTGATGACCAGGGAGTGTCACTGACATGAAACTGTTTCTCATCCTTTTTGCACCAGATGGACATTCCAGAAATAAACAAATATTTTGCTTCTGGATAAAAGTTCTTGGGAAAGACAAAGGAAGATAGAATGTTGGAAAAGAGATAATGGAGTGTGAGCCATACAATAAATGTGACCATGTGGAATCTGAACCACCTGACTAAGCCAGATGCCTCTAGAGAGGAGAAAAAAAGGAAACAGCAAATACCTTTATGTCCCTTGGAGCTCTCAAAGGAAGCCTGCAATGCATGGCATCAGATCCCCTTAGGTTTAATATCTGATGTGTTTGCATCTCTGATGTGGGGAATAAATTAGAATTCCTGTTAGCAAAACAGAATTTTAACTCTTACATGTTAACAGTGCAGAGGTCACATAGCTATACCATGGTCTTATTTTATTCCAAATGGTGTCAGAAAGAATACTGTCCTCCCCAACCCCCCGCCCATATTAGGAAAAGCAATAACAAACAGATTTAGATTATCTCTGTATTTGGAGAATTTAATTTTAGGTAATAGCCTATGGACTATCCATACACAATTTAATTAGTTCAAATTCAATCTCAATGCATTTCCTTCATTGTTCATTTATGTTAATAAATGTATTATTTACAGTATTATTTCAAGGTGCATGGAAGAAATCTGGTAAATAGCCTGACAATCTCCTTTTAGGTTTCAAGGGGAAAGATTTCTAAGAGGTCTAACAATAGATCTGATCATTCATGTACCCACAATAATCTGCATAGAAGACAGGGAACTTCCTTGAGTAGTTTTCTTTGGGCCATCCAATCAAGACAGACATGCGTGCATATTTGTCTCTTTCCTCAGCTGTCCCATTTGCAATAGACAGAGTATTTGGACCAGATAACCAGGAAATCTTACGGGATTTGCAAGAGGTCAAGCATTTCTTCGTAGAGACCAATTGATTCTGTGTTAAGTCCAAAGTTCACTTCAGAGTGTTCCAAAGGGATCTCACTAAACTGGACGAGTGGGCACAAAATTGCAGATGAAATTCAGTGTAGATATGTAGAAAGTGATGCACATCAGAACTCATAATCTCAACTATCTCAGTGATGGGGTTTAAATTAGCTGCTATCAAGCAAAAAAGAATTTTGGAGTCATTGTAGATAGTTCTCTGATATGTCACTTCAATGTGTAGCAACAGTCAAAAACCTAACAGAATGTTAGAAACCATTAGGAAAGGGATAGCTAAAAAGACAGAAAATATCATTACATAAATCTATGGTATCCCCACACCTTGAATGCTGTGTGCAGCTTTGATTGCCCCCTCTCATAAATAATATATTAGAATTGGAAAAGGTTCAGAAAAGAGCAACAAAAATGATTAGAGGTATGGAACTGCTTCCATACACGGAGACATAAAAAAGACTGGGATGGTTCAGTTTGAAAAGAGATGATTACAGGGGATTTGATGAGGTTTATAAACTCACGAATGGTATGGAGAAAGTAAATAAGGAAATTGTATTTACCCCTTCATGTAACACAAGAGCCCAGGGTCATCCAATGAAATTAATGGGGCACAAGTTTAAAACAGAAGGAAGTACTTTTTCATACAACGCACAACCAGTGGAACTTGTGAAAGCCAAATTGTAACTGGGTTAAAATAGTTAGATAATTTCCTAGAGAAGCGATCAATCAATGACTATTAGCCAAGATAGTCAGGGACACAGCACCATGCTCCTGGTATCACTAACACTCTGACTGCCAGAAGCTGGGACTGGACAACAAGGGCTATATCACTCAATAATTGCTCTATTTTGTTTACAGCCGCTCCCCGAGTTACGACCACTTCCACTTACGACCAACCGCACTTACGACCAAAGAGGTCATAAATGCGGATCCGAGTTACGAACGGTGATCCGTGCTTACAAACAGCGCAGTCGCCATGTAACTCTATGGGATCCGAGTTACGAACACTTCAAGTTACGGACCAAGTGTTGGTCCATAACTTGTTCGTAACTCGGGGAGCGGCTGTATTCTCTCTGAAGCATCTGGCGCTGGCCACTGTCAGAAGACAGGATACTGGTCTACAAGGAGCACTGGTCTGATCCAGTATGGCCATTCTTACGTTCTTACATGTTGCCACACAGCCCCTTTCTCATCCTTGGCAGCACGGCTCCAGTAGAGTCATAGTAACAGGGCTTCCAGCATGGGGTGACCAGATAGCAAGTATGAGACATCAGAACAGAGGATGAGGAGTGAGAGTAAGAGGTGATGAACTGTGATGAAGCTGAGAAATCTCACACATGCAAAGGTTAAGGAGATTTGGTGGGCCCAGCTGGCTATACCTGCAGCCAACACCAGGCTTGATGGGGCAGAAGACAAGGAGAGAACCTATCTTGGTTCAGGGATGACTGGTGAAGGGGGGAGCATCACAAGGAGCCTGACAGTCAGAGCAGCCACTGGGGAAGAAGCATTGTGTCTCTGATCAAGGAGCACCCAGACGTGAGAGAACTATAGATTCATTGTGAATGTACATCCCTCCAATCTTATGTGTGCTCCACCCACAAGGACCTGAGACTGTGGCAGGATGCAGCAAAAGGCTCACTTTAGTGGCCACACCTCCAAGAACCCCATTAAAACTATCTAACAGATTTGACTGGAAATTAAAAAATGCCATGTGTCGTTTTCTGCACTGATTCTTCTGAGGCATCATTGAATATGTTTGCAAGTTGTTGACCTAGTTCAGTTGCCTTGAACTTTCTATGTCTCGTGTCAGTGTGAAAGAGCATTTCACAAGAAGGAAGCTCTGGAAGGAGAATGCCAGTTCAGTGATTTGATAACCCTGGGCACACTGAGAAGTCAGAACAGTTTCCAATATACTGTGGTTGTCTCTGAACTCCAGAATGTGATTGACGATCTTGTTCTCTTCATTTCATAGGCAGCCCCACTGGAGTCAAGCAATTAAGGAGTGCAGGATTTGTCCCCTGGAAGGAATTAGCTGGAAATTCCTGGAGTGTTTGAATGGTTGGGTTAGCGGGTCATATCATTTGTGGGGAAGGGGCAGAGAACAATTAAGGTAACATCTGCCTCTCCAAACATATTACTGTGATTTATCCAATCCAATCTTCCTCTCTCAACTTCGTTTTCTTCTCTTCTGGCAAAAATTGACACAGGCAACAGGTGTCTTTTCATTCTATAAAATGTAGCGGAGACAAAGGAGAACTATTTTGGATGGATAGGTAATTACTTGAAACACCAACACAAGTCTCAACAATCTTCTCAGTAAATAAACCATGTATTAGAAATTAACAGACTGCTATGAAGGGAGAAAGGGAGCAGTACAGGAGAGGTTCCCTAACTGAAAGTTGGAGAAAGTAAATATTGTTGCTTTACCTGGGGGATTTGGAGATTCTCCTTTCTCCCCCCTCAAATCTCCACTGAGACCATTAATATTTAGGTGACCATCTGCCCCATTTTTAATGGCACAGTCCCTTGTTTAAGCCCTCTTGCAACTGTCCCAACTTTAAAAAAAAACTGGCAAATTGTCCCGTTTCTTCTCCCCTTCCTGGTCAGTTGGTGTCAGCGCAGTCACAGCAGCCTCCTGGAGGGAGAATGTGGGCAGGCGGTGGCCAGCAGATGGTACTCTCAGGCAGGGTGCAGAGCTAGAAAAAGGAAGCCAGCAGGCGAGGCAGTCTGTGTGTGTGACAGAGGGGTAAGGGTGTGTGGGGTTTCACAAAGGGGGAGTGGTTTCTGCTAGCCCTTTCAGGCCACAGGGCTGAAGCCCCAATCCCTGGCATCTGCTGCGGATGTTGCCTCCCAGGAGAAGTGCAGGGAAGTCCCAGGGACAGACCCACCCCTCCTCTCTCCTTGCCCCCTGGCTGGTTTGGAGGCGGGAAGCCAGAGCCAGGCAATGGGGGGCAGCTGCTCCTCTGGCTGGTGCCATAGTCCATGCAGTGGTGGGCCAGGAGGGTTGAGCTGCTCCTCAGCTCCCAGCCCCCTTTTCTCATACAGCTGGTAGGGCCCAGGGTGGGTGGAAGACCTGGCTCCATGGCTTGCAGAGCTCTCAGGGAACAGCATCTAGCTACCCCCTGGCCACACACAGCCACTATCTACTCCCTCCCTGCCCCCTGGGATACTCCCTAGCCACACACAGCCCTTAGTTACCCTCTGCCTGTCCTGCCTCCCACCCGGGCTACTCCCAGGCTGCACAGTCCCTAGTTACTCCTGCCTGCACCATGAGCTAGCAGCCTATCTGCACACATCCCCTAGCTACTCCTCTTTCTGTGCCCTGAGCTACCCTCTCACCATACCCTGAGCTGTTTTCAAACTTTTTGAGCTGAGCTCTCCCCTCTTTGAGTTATAAGTTTTGGTTGCACCTCCCCACTACCACAATCAAGACAGGCTGGGTGATCTGCTGGGGTGAACCGTAGTGGAAGGGGTGCTGCCTCCCCACTCCTGCTGGCCCATGACCCCAAAATAAAAGTCATACTACACCTATACTCGCACCTTCCCCCTCCCTGCTCAGCCCAGCCTTTCCCTGGTGGGCCCCTGGAGTTTTTATAGCACGCTTTGGGAGGTGGAATACCACATAGTTTTCTGGTTGATTGCCATTGAACTCACTTGCATTTGAGCAATTTTACCAGGTGTCCCATATTCGCCATAGGGAAATATGGTCACCCTAATTAATATGAATAACATGATATATGTAGCTAAAATAAAGGGCGAAATGTTGTGATTCTTGTCTTCTGTGTACTGTCTCTTTAAATATATGGAACTTGCTGGTGAATCTGGTGAGGGCTAGCCTTGGAAGGAGTTTATACAGGGTGCTCTCTGCTGCACAATTATATTTGTTCATGCTTTCTTTGTTTTTCTTTTTCCCTAATAGATCAGACTCAAAGTCCTGTTCTGTGTTAGGGGAAACATAACAAGTCAGGGCCCATCATGTACATAGGGATTACTCACATGAATAAAAGGTTGTGGTTCAGGCTCAGATTCCCCAGGGAGAGGATATTTGTCAAAATTAATGTTAATGACACCTTTCAAACTAAAATGACAGCCAAGGAACATCTTCTGTGGTAGCAGCTGTTTACCATGTAAGTGCTTTTGTCAGATGAATACCTTTGACTCATATCTGCTCATCTTGAATCCTTTTGTATAGGGAATGGGAATGGAGTAGAAGGTATGATGTCTCATGTTACTGCTAACCCACAAAGCAGAACAAGAGAATCCCAGGGCTAGAGCAAAATATTTCATCTTTTTTTTATTTTTTTCCTGTCACAGCTTGTAAAGTATTAGGTGTCTCTTAACTAATTGCATGTATTGTATGCAGGATTTGCGGTTTTGGTTATAATTATGCTGTATCTGCAAAAAGTATTACAAATCAATGAAGTACAGTTGAAATATAAACCATAAAAAGCTCTCTCATTGCTTTGTTTAGTCCTGAACATATCATTGTTCTTCTGAATTGTGAAGAGAATAGGAGAGTAATGGAATCTTTTGTTTTCAGCATTTTAAAGGGCGGGGGTGATTTTCTTACACATTTATTGGCATTTGAATTTATAGATTAATATTCAAAAGTAACTTACATGAAGATGGGATGCTGTTACTGGCTGACACAGTGAAATATCTGCAGGAGCAAAAGCAGAAGACCCCCCACAACCCCTCATGTCTCAAAAGTCATATTCAAAGTTGTTGCTAACAGTGGGATCTTGGCAAAATGGAAATCTCAGCTGCAGGTGGGAGGTTTATTGCCTTCTTTCTTTTGTATTTTTCATACTTTTCAACTTACCCTGCAAATCAAGTGGGAAACCGAATGGCCATTTGCCAAAGATCGAATGCCATTTATGTAATAAGTATACCTGCAAATCTCCACAAAAAGGGTAACTATTCCTGTTCTTATATGTGAGGGTATGTCTAGACTGCATCCCTCTGTCAGCAGAGGGATGCAGATTAGGCAGGTTGACATTGCAAATGAGGCTGGGATTTAAATATCCCGTGCCTAATTTTCATAAAAATGGCCGCCGCGTTTTGCAGACTCAGCACTTTGTCGGCAAAAAGTGGCAGTCTAGAGGGGATCTGTTGAGAAAGAAAGCCTTTTCGACAGATCCCATGCCTCCTGCAAGGAGGTTTACAGGATCTGTCGAAAAAGGCTTTCTTTCTCGACAGATCCCCCTCTAGACTGCCGCTTTTTGCCGACAAAGTGCTGAGTCGGCAAAACGTGGCGGCCATTTTTATGAAAATTAGGCACGGGATATTTAAATCCCTGCCTCATTTGCAATGTCAACCTGCCTAATCTGCATCCCTCTGCCCGACAGAGGGATGCAGTCTAGACATACCCTGAATGTTCCAGTTGTAATAATATGGGTTGGGGTGGCCTGTGGCCATTTTGGGTGCAAACTCATTTCTGCAAGTGTACCTTGTACTTCTTCCTTTGAAAATGTGTCCCTTTAAAGCTGCACTTGGCTCTGACAGGCTGTTTGCCGCTATTCATTTTTAAAAATATGTTAATCTTTTCACAAAATCCCCTCCCAAAACCAAAACCAAAAATCACGAACATTTTTTCAAAAACTTTTTTAAGAGGGGAGTTTCTTCAAGTATTTAAAAAATTGTCAGTCAGCATGGGTGCTGGAACTACAGGTGCTGGGGGTGCTGCTAGAACCCCTGTTTTGAAATGGTTTCCATCATATACAGGGTTTATGGTTTGGTTCAATGTGTCTCAGCCCTTTCCTTCCCCCCAGACAAATCGTTTCAGTACCCAATGAATGTAGTACTTATTGAAGCTGTAGTAGAACATGAAGTTTTCTACTACCAGTACACATGCTCTGCAAGCAGTGGGAGCAAAACTTCCCCAAACTACCCTTGCTATCCAGAACTGAAGAGACTACCTTTTGGGGCAAAATAGTTATTTGGTCTCTGTGCTCATTCAGTCCTTGTCCTCTCTTCTGTGACTGCCAACACTTGTATCAAATAGACTAGCAGTTGTGATGGTGATTTCTGTCCTCTAGGAACTGGGTTAAGGCCACCAGTTGTCAGATGGTAACTGTAATGTTAATTGAACCAATCCATAAATCTGTCTCTACACTCTGTTTAGTGCCAGAAAGTTACACAGCCAGACATCTGGCAACTAGATGACCATCTAGCTCTCTAGCTGTTTGACTTTGGCAGTTGCAAAGCTGGTCTTGTCGTTTATGCCTTGCAGAATCTAAGAAAGTTAAAGCACTATCTTCAGTGTGTTAAAGACATGTGTCTATCTTGGTCTTAATTAAATTATAATCATCACTGGTGTAGAAAAAGTAGATAAGGAAGTGCTATTTATGCCTTCTATTAACACAGCTACTAGGGATCACCAAATGAAATTAATGGGCAGCAAGTTTAAAACAAAAGGAAGTATTTCTTCACACAACCCATAGTCAACTTGTGGAACTCTTTGCCAGAGGATGTTGTGAAGGCCAAAACTATATCAGGGTTCAGAAAAGAACTAGATACATTCATGGGGAATCGATTAATCAATGGCTATGAGCCAGGATGGGCAGAGATGGTGTCCATAGCCTCTCTTTGCCAGAAGTTGTGAATGAGCAACAGGGAAATAGGATCACTTGGTGATCACCTGTGTTCATTCTCTCTGGGGTACTTGGAACTGGCCTCTGTCAAAAGACAGGATATTAGGCTGACCCAGTATGGCAGTTCTTATGTTAAGATATGAGATATGAAATATGAAATATAAGCCAGGACAGGGTTGTGGGATGGAATGTTTAAATTTGTTCTAACTGGATCCATTTAAAAAGGAGAGTGATATTGTATGATAGATTAATTAGCAAGATAATATTAACAATGGAAGGATGCACAGAAGCAATGTGGACATTAGAGAGGCTAGAAAGGAGGAAATTATGGTAATTAAGAATGGAAAATATCTAGGATGTAGACACATTTTTTGGCTATTGGGGCAAAAAGGGATTGATTTGCCATATGTTGTGGACAGAGCAGCAGAAAGAGTTAGAGACAGTCTGGAGGCCTAGATAAAAGGAAAAAGATGTGTCAAAGATGACTTCAGCACAGAAGCCTGAGTGATAGAGAAGAGATAGTTATGCAACAAATAAATTGGGGATCAAGAAGAAAACTAAACATATTCAATGTTTTCTTGTGGAAAACAGTATCGCAATCAATGTTCCCTGTAAGCTGTACCTTAGGCAGCCACACAGGAGAGAGTCACACAGGAGAGATTCAAATGCTGCCCATATATCTGATTGTCTGGCATATTGTTTTTAGGAACCCACTATCAGTTCAAACTTAACAGTTCAAACAGACTTGTGCAAGCTCCATATGCCTCAAAAAAGGAGGTATACAGATCTTGCGCAAAAGGTTTTTTTTGCACAAAACGGATCCAACTACACTGCTAGTTTTTGTGCAAAAACCTCTCGTGCAAAAAGCATCGGAAGAGATTATGCAAATGAAGTGTGAGAAAATGCTAATGAGCACTTCATTTGCATTGTCTCTTCCGCAAAAAAACCCCTAGTGTAGACATATACAGTGTGTGGGAGAAGAGGAGGGATTTGAAGGAATAAATGGTAAATGATCTCTGGTCAGAAAAAAAAAGCTGTTACATATGATTTCTGTTACTTCACCCTTCCAGAAATATCATTAAATCAGTCTCTCTTGTAATAGTTTGGCATCAATATTGGTAAATGGAGAGGCATCTGTGACACTGTGTATCCTCAAAGTATCACCCTGTAGTCCCCATATTCACCACTGTCATATGGTTACAATAGGTTTTGTACAAAGTATGCCTTGTGAGGTATCATTTAAAATATCTTGATCTGTTGAACATTAATATCCTGCTGGATTGTTGGTATTATCATTGCATGTGAAGTTATGAAGTAATGCTATATGTGCTGGTGAAATATGTTGTGAGGTTGGGAGATGCCCACAGCGGGTATTTCAAGAGCAAGACGGGCAATGTCCCATGAGGAAGAACCCACTGTCCTGCTGGCTGCTAGGAGAGGGCACTTACACAATGAGGGAGGCCTGATCCATATCACTGCTAGGCTTTTTCTAGTAGCTGGAAGAAAGTATTAAAGAGGGACAGTGACATCATCACTTGGCCTTTTCCCTCCAACCCCCCCATCTTTGCAGCTGGAAGATTGTCTGGAAGACAAAGACTTTGAACTAGGGAGACTGGTCCCAGGATGGAAGGGAGCTCAGCCTGAGTAATGAGACCTGTGAGCTGTTTGTAACCGCTATGAGGATGAGAGACTGATTCAAATCCAAATAAATTCTACAGCTTCCATTCCACTAAATTAGATGGGGTTCTGCTGTAGTAGGGTTGGATGATTAATCATATAAAATAAAACAAGAACACAACCTTTCCCCACGAATGATCCAGACTTGTTCAGGTACCGTGGTATTGAATATCTGACAGCAAGCTCTCCCTAAAGAAGGCACTCAGTATCAGCTGTAGGAAATCCTTTTTATAAGAACGGTCATGATCCAAACCCTGCCTCTTGCGTTCACTGCAAAATGTAGATAATTTGAAGGGAGAAGTGAGTAATCTTTAATGTACTCATTCAAATCAAATATTTGGTTCTGTTTTTTTGGATGGCATATCTCCTGCACCATCTGCTGAATGACAGCAGAACAGCACTTGCACTGAAGGAGATAAACTGGCTGGGAAAGAGGAATCCCTCTTGATTTGCATAACCACAAGTCAGCAGTATCTTCTATTTTCACTGTGTAACTGGCACAGGGCCGTACTGCATCAACCTCTCTACCGCCATCTCCAAAAAGGAGATTAGGAAAAGAAGAATGGGAAAACACAACTTCATTTCCACAGGATTTGAAAGACAAAAGGGGAAACGTTTTTTAAAAAAAATCACCCAGCACTACTAGCTATGAACTGGGAAGTGGCGGAGATGATTCTCCTGAATATAAAGATATACTTCTCTGAAGATAATATTGGCTTCCAAAAGCTCCTACCACATAATGAACCAAGGCTACCATAAAGCTTGAGTCCTTACGTCACTCATAGATACCATAGCTTTATCCTGAAAATAAGATGTATTCACAAGTTGAAGATAAGTGCTTACATTTACAATCAGTATGTGGACAGGAAGCCAAAGAAGAGAATATCTTTCTCTTACACATAGCTTCAAGCCCAACACATACAAAGATTTCTTTGAGTGAGAAAGTCACTGAAACCATACCCACATAAGCTGTAAACTCAGCAGCTCTCCGGAACTAAGCAGGGCTGAGCCAGTGTTTTCATGACAGACCCCTAAGTGCTGCAAGGTTCAATAGTTGGCAGCCTTTCCCCAGGGGGAATGGTGAAACAACACTCAGCAAACTGTAAGGTACATTTTGTTGTTCTCTTTCTGAAGAGTTCATTAAAATGCTCTGGCACTTCCTGTAAGAGTAATGATGTTAACCCCAATGTTATGACCATCTTCTGCCTGCTTCAGTTCATCTCTTCTCCACCCTAACCCTGGGATTAGTATCAACCGGAAATGATAGTCTTCTTCACTTTCTGTTCTAAACTAGAGAGGTGTACTGCTGTGCCCTTTTAAACGGCAACCACATTCCATCCCAGAGAATGGAACTTTCATAGACCACTGAACATCTGTCTGATGACAATAATTTTCAGTCAGTTCATTAGTTGTTTGGGCTCCATTTGAGCCAATGACCTAGAAGTGAAAGGCTTTGTAATCTTGTTACCAAAATCCCTTAACTATCTGCCCCTCCCCCCAGGTATTTTGTAGGTCTATTTGTCACAATAGAAATTTAATAGTAAAATGTTAGGTTCTTCCACTAAGTGCATTTGCTGCTCATTTCTTTCAATTTTTTTATTTCTTTTCTGCATTACATAGCAAATAATAATGCAAAAAGTATTCGATATTCTCACATCCCTCTCTACTCTATCTATCCTATTTCACACCAACAAAAAAGTTTAAGAGAAAAAACTTACTCTGCACAGCTATTTTGCCTGAAGCTTAAACTCTAAGATTCCCTGTAAAAGTTTCACAAATCATATTACAAAGCTTCACTCAACTTTATTTCTGTAGGTCTTTATGCATTTTATCTTTTAGTCTTCACACACTGCAAGTACACAAGAAGTAACCTCTTAATAGGTCAGAATTACATAAATGTGTTTTGCTCTCTTGTATTCGAGACTCCTTATCTATACAGGTCATCTGCATTCTTCCGGAGCCCTGAAGTTTCACAACCCACAACGCAAACACTAATGTGCCTCACATCAAAGCATCTATGTCACCATCACTGCACTGCTGCTTCAAAGTGTAATAGACTAAGTCACAGTTTGCCGAATTTCATTGCACTGTAGCAATGTTAACATGGGGAGTTAGTGCATATCAAGCTGTTGACCTTGTAGATTCACACCCTTGGGTTTCCATGCAGTAACTCCCTGTGTAGGCATGCCCACTATCTCTTTGAGCAAAGAGAATCTGTTTTCAGATCTGCTCCATAACAAGCTATAGAGGTTTGCTACTGATTGATTTGAAGAACTCCCTCTTCCTTTAGGTGTAAAACACAGAGCCATGTGATACGCTCCTCAATTTTCTCTCTTTCAGATATTCACCAAGTTAAAGAAAAGCAGGAGATAGATCTATATGCCTAGATTCAGCCTAGAATATGTGTCTACTCAAGAGGGAAAGATTCCTAAATGCTTTCCATATGTCTAAAGGTCCAAAATACAAAACTACATAAATCTCAAACTATTAAAAAGTTATGCCATGTTCTCATACTCATGGGCAAAATAGTGATTATTCAGCCAGGTTTTTATCATAGAAATTCCTGCTAGTGTGCTTAAATGTCTTCTATGTTTTACAGCCTATATTCTTGATACTGAACACTTATAAATGCCACAAACATTCACTATAGCCTGAAACTTGGTCCATGTAACAGAGTGTCTTGCCTCATGGGCTGGAGAACCAGGGGCTAAGTCGGTTCTGATTATACCATCTGCCTAGGAATGAAAAGATTCTTTCTTTTCAGAAAATAGGCAGGAGAATGCCTGTCTTGTCAGTGGCACCCAATCCAAAAAGCGTGCTTTTCAAAATCAAAGAGGAATGCCCTAACTCCTGGGCTATGCCCTAACTCCTTGGATATGGTGTAGCCTAATGTGGAGACTTCCTCAGTCTCTCCTCTGGAAGCTGTAGCACTTTGTACAAATAGTACAATCATCATTGAGCCAGAGAAAGAGACTGAGAATGACTCTATAGCCTGATGGTGGGGAAGAAAGGGACACTCGGATTCCAGTCCTCCTGCTCCAGTGACTATTTATTAATCCACAATGGAACAGCTTAGGAAGCCTCACATCAGAATATTCCAGAACCCAGTGGTTTGGGCACTCTTCAGAGGGCTGGGAGGTCCACATCCAAATTGCTTCTCCACAGGAAGAGGGAACAACTGAAGTTGGATTTCCTGCATGCTGTGGGAGTCCTCTACCCACAGGGCTAAAAGTTGTAAGAGAGCAACTCTTCCCATTTCCTCAGTTTCTTATAAGAAATGGCTTGTGTGCCTAAACCACCTTGCTCTGGAAGAGGGGATCCTGGCAGTGGATTACAAGCTGAGATGGGAACTTCCCTGCTGTCTGGAGAGAGGTGCTTAACTCTGTGAGGAGATCTAGGGTTAGGCCACACCCCTCTTCTTAGCATCTCCGATTGGCTAGTTTAGGCAGTCCCTTGCTTAGTGGGCTGGCTTTGGTGGATCCCATTCTCTCTCTCTCTCTCTCTCTTTCTCTTCACTCATTGCACAGGGAGCATAGGTACCTATTCAGGTGGATCTCCAGGATTTTCAAGCATCTAAAAGTTAGGTGTGGCAATGCCCAGTCTTGCTACCATTGAGAGCTAGCATCACAGTCACGCAGATAAGGAGGCTTTGAAGATTGTGCTGTATTTATGCTTTTTTTTTTCGTTAGAATTTCTGAATCAGAAAAAAGTTGTACTTATCTAGAGAATGTAGACAATTGAGTATCAAGGGATTACGCCAGGTAAGTAAACAACATTATAACAACATATGAGTTACACTAAGGAATTCTAGAAAAGAAGAAAGAAAATGAATTTGGGTGAGAAAACAAACAAAAATAAAAGAATGCTATAAAAAGAAGCACATTGCTTGATGCTGTTTATATGTAAATCTCAATCATAACCAGATCACAAGAATATGTGTTAAGGGCAAGTGCAAAGAAGCCCTTCCCAGGGGCCAACTATTCACACAATATGACTCCTCAAACACTTTTCACATGAGATCATTGACTCTATTTTATTCATACCAGTAATGGGAGTTCTCTCATATTTAGCTATATTCAGAAAGCAATAGCCCAAACATCAATACATACCATGGTTTTGATTTTGCAGTCCATCGATACAATTTTTTGGCTGCCTGTGCTAACTTTGAGAAATCATGTTTTTTCTCATTGACACAAATTGTGTAGAGTTGATTAATTTCAATACTGGCACTGATGCAACTTTGTCTAAATAGATTTTAAGAATTTACTCTATTTGTCTAAGAGCACTATTCCAGAAATGGCTATGGTATAGAAATCCCATGTCAAATGTATGAGACTCTTTAAGCTTAACTTTGCAGGCCTGGGAGTCTTGTAGATTTGGTGGTTCTCTGTCTCTCTCTGGTTTTGATCAGAAATGCCATCCCAGACCGGACAAATTTTTCCATGAGAGTTTCATCTGAACTAATCTTTTCCTGTGAAAATTTTCAGTTTTGACAAATTGTCATTTTCTGGCCAAATAATTCCCAAACCGCTCTAAAAGTGAGTTATTTATATGGAAGGACCTTGGCACATTGCTCTAGAGGAGTACTTTTAAGCAGTGGAAAAGAATGTTGTTCCAATCTGCTTGAGAGTTATGATCATTTTTATATTGTTTTCCCCAAAGCATTCCAAAACCAAAGTTCAAAGCAGGTTTCTGAATCAATAAGATCTTGGAGGCCAAATGTAGGTACCCAGCTAAAGTAATAAGAGATATTTCTTAAATTCTTTAAGGTGAAAAAGCTACTATCTTCAGTCAAAAAAGGTAGATCAGTTCTGGTGCCAAAAGTAAGAGTGCTAACTCAATGAAGGTAATTTGTTATATATCCTCTAATCTTGTCACTAATTTTTTTTACTGACACAGACATATTCATGTCTCTCTCTCTCTCTCTCTCTCTCTCTCTCTCTCTATGAAAATATAGGTATAATATACCAGAGATTTGATTCTATAGATTGAAAGTATTGGGATTATAATGCTTACCTTACAGTTTTATTTACAACTAGCAGATTTGCACAGTGTTGTTCTGGTCCTTACCTCAATTAAGGGCTTTTTTGTAAATAAAAGGAAAATGTACATGATTTATTTAAATGACTGTATTTCTCAAAAAGTGCTATTTTTATTAATTTGTATTTTGGTTTTCTTAAAAAAAGAGATTGTTACAATTTTTCATTGAATTTTTTAGTACATTTTTAAAATGGGAATTCCATCAAGTGCATTGTTTTTTCATCCCTATCAACTCTTACCATTCGCGATGTTTTAACAAAAAAGGGATATTGTCAATTTGTTTTCCAATAACATTTTCTTCTCGTTTTCAAACCTAAAGCATTGATTTAGCTGTGCCAAAACAAAGCACTACTCCAAATTTCTCCATTTTATCTCTTTTCTGTAAGGTTTATTGAGAAGCAATTCAGGTTCATCCTATTTTTTGGACTCCTCTTGGTTCAGTCTCTTTCAACATTTGCTCAGTTATGTCAATTTTGAGGACTGATTTGATTTGGTGATTCTGTCTCCTTTCTGTTTGGTTTTATGAGAAGGAATACTATTCTAGGCATATCCTGTTTTTGTGGCACAACCAAACTCGTACTGCTGTAAGTTATGATAAGACGAAGCTGTATACCAAATTTGGTGGTCCTAGCTCTTACTGTTTAGGAGGAGTTCTTGATCAAACAGACAAATTATAAATTATATAGTAGATTGCAAGTCCTTTTAAAATAGCTGAAAATGCAGCTATTTAATATTTCTGTGCCAATCTGGTAAGATTTCAGAAGCTACGTTATGGAATGAAGTCAGATAAGTCTTTCTACTGTATAGGTCTTTGCAACAAATAGTAAACAATGAATAACTATTAATTTTTATCATCATTACTGTTACTGGGGAAATGTCTGTACATTTGCAAACAGTGGAAGTGTAAAAGCTCACGTGGATAGCATGTGATTCCATGCAGACTCATGCTTGGCTTGCCTGGTTTCTGGTATGGTAGGTGTTTGCCTAGTATTGTCATTGCAATTTTTATTGCATCTCATGATGTGTGCAGATGTGCTTTGTAAACATCCCAAGAGACAAAGATTCTCTGCTCAATATCACTGCTCCCAAATGTCGTCTACCTTATAGAATAACTTTCTGGGCTACATCCTCCGGGATCAGGCAACCATTTAAAATCTCTGGGTTTTGGTGTTTTAACAAGGATTTAATTACAAAGGTAAGTGTATGCACCTGCTAAGGCACTCCTAATTATTTGATAATGGTGCAATCTTTCTCAATACAGCCAGTTTTTGTGGTGGTAAGCTACGCTAATGAAGCACACTGAGAGAACAAATTCCCCCAATGTTAGAGAAGCTTATATAAATACATTTGTGAAGGAGTGAGGCTTTTTAATCACTGGTCTCATCAACAATTATGCCATAATTTTTTAAATTATGAAGCTGATCTGTTCAGTGTACTTCCACAGTTAATGAAGGGCACTTGGTATATTATTTTAGCCTTGAATAACTTCCTTAAATAATATGTAGTATCAATCCTAAAATGATGGCATATCACATTTGATCTCATCCCTTGTCTTTGGAAACTAGCTTGTGTCTAGAGCTACTCACTTGGAACCAGATTGAGTCTGGTGGCAGCAACACTTTAACCATGATACAAGCTTTCCTTACCCAGTATATCTGTGGGTACTGTGCTTTACTTGGCATGTGTTGTGGGTACTGCATCAATAATGCATATTATCTTTTATAAGCGTATACCTTACATGGCAGTCCATTGGACACTGGCTGCCAGTTTGCAGTTGCAGAAGCCAGAAGCTAAACTGCAGTGTGACAACTTTATAAGCTCAGGCTTTTTTTTTTTAAAGTGGGCAAACTATAAGCCAGATGGGTTCCAATATCCCCGTCAGAAGCTATGTTAATCATATAGCACTTGGTTTTTGTTTCTTAATAACAAAAAACATGTTAGCATTAAAAAAGCAAATGCCTTTGACAGCTTCAATTCCATTATGGTTCCCAGTCATCTGCTTTACTGAGTGTTGAAAGAATTTAGCCAGAGCACTCTATTTTCACTATAATGTCATTAAAAAACTTTGCAGCTTAGACAAATTGTAAGCAATTTTGGATAAATAAAATCAATTTTTTTTAATTATACCATTTTGCAACAGGGTTTTTAAAAAAAACACCTTGTGTTTCTTCCTTTCTTTTTGGCTTGTACTAAAGAAACATGTGATTTTAAAAACACCAGTGCAGTTCTGCAGTGGGATATAAAACTTGACAAATTTACAGATCAAAAAAGGGCCAAATCCTTACATGGTTGTAAGTCAATGGAAGTTGCACTTGAGTAATGACTGAAAAAAATCAGAGGCTGTAATTTTTAGGTGAGCCTTTGTCCATTGTAGGATCAGGATCTGAGCAAAGATTTCAGCATTTGGCCCATAAGTATAAATAGTTGCAAATTAAATACAGATTCTAGATTGGAGACTTTGATAGAGTGTTTAAGAATCCCAGACTAAACTCTGAAATCTGATCGCTTTCAGTCTGTGCCTCTACATTAACCAGTACTATCAAAATTCCTTTCTTTCAGTGTACCTACTTTAGTCCACAGTTAAGCAGGACTAGTGTGTGTAGCAACTGGCAATAACTACCCTCCCAGAAAGGAGTGTGGGAAAGAAAAGGGATAACCTTTTAACTTGCTGGGCAATCCATGGTAAAGTGAATCTTTCCAGCCAATTCCTCATTGTAGCTGGAGGTGCACACTGCTGATAATTTCTGTTAGCTGGAATAATTAATAAGAACAATTGCTCAGTATGGTAAAGAAAGGGAAAGCTCTGGGAAAGGGGAAAGAATAGCATGGAAGACTAAGACTCCCTGAGTGTATTTCCATTGATAGGAAGCATCCTGAGACTAGACGTATAGTCTGGATTTGAAGGACAAAAGGTAGGCGATGTAAGGCCAGTTGGATAATCTTATCTTGGATATAGCAATGAAGATCCTATCATGAGTGTCTGGGGCTACGTCTAAACTACACCCCTCTGTTGGCAGAGGGATGTAAATGAAGCACTTTGAAAGTACAAACGAAGTGGGGATTTAAATATCCCGCACTTCATTTGCATAATCGCATCATGGCGCTGTTTCGAACAAGCACCATTTCGAAACTGAAACCGCAGTTTAGTTGTGGTTTTTTTGACAATGGGGCGATTTTTAGAAAGATCCTGTACTCCTCACTGGCCCCTCCCCATGTTCCTCTCAGCCAACTATCCCAGATCTTCTCTCTGTCCTGGGCCCTGCTCTCAGGGGTCACATCCCACAGAGGGCTGCCTGCCCTGCTTCCCAGCATGGCTCTGGCTGAGGGATGGGAGGGTCTCTCTGCTGCCCACCACCTGTGGGGCCCTTTCCACCTCCTAAGCTAGCTGGGACTGATGCAGAGGTTGGATCATTCTTGGCCAGTATGGGGAGCAACACTGGGGGCTCAGCTGGGATCCAGGCAAGTGGGTCCTGAGGGAACCTGGCCTGGGCAGGCAGGCCTGCTGTTGGGGGATGGGGGGACGGGAAGCAAAGGTGGCAACTGCCCAAGTCCCAGCAATTCAAAAGGGCCTGGGGCTCCAGGCTGCCACTGCTGTTACTATGGTAGCAGCAGTGGCTAGAGCCCTGGGTCCTTTGAATTCTTGCTGGAGCCCTGTGTGGCACGCTCCAGGAAGCACTGGGGGGGGGAGTGGGTCTCAGTGGGTGGGGAGAAGGGCTGGGCAGTGAGGGCTACTCCTGGGCCCAGAGGAATGAAAACAGGTTCCCCTCCAGATTTTTCTGCTTCCCTGTGGAAAGTGAAGGAATTGCAAAGGGAAACAGAAGGGGGGGGGGGAGGTTGGAATGCCAAGGGGGGGGGGCATTGCCCTGCAAATAGAGTCAAGGGATGGAGGGCACACAGGCTGTGAGGTCATATGTCACTGCCCTCCCTCATTTCTGCAACCACAGAGCTACCTGGGTGAAAAAAAAGGGTGCTGCCCCTCTGACTTTGCAGCTGAATACCACTGTGGGCATGTTCGGGGGGTGCAATCACCCCCTGCCGGCCGGCAGGGGGGTTCGGCAGACCCCAATGCCCAACTCTGTGACGCCGGTTGCCGGGTCAGGCCCCGGCCAGCGTCGTTGGGTGCGATCAACCCGCTCCAACGAGTCCGGGGGATCTGCGAACCCTGCAACCGTCCCCCTCAATAGGGGTCTTTCTGCCTTGTGACGTTCGGTAGATTCGCCCTCACGGGGTCGGCGTGGTACTGGCTCCTGAGGTGGTGTGAGGGGAGGGGAACCCGGGCCCACCCTCTCCTCCGGGTCCCAGCCCGGGGCCCTAAGTGCAGGGGTCTACTAGCCCCCTGCACGGCAAACGTGGGATGCGTTCCCTCAACACGTCTGCCCATGGATGCCAAAAGGGCCCTGCCCCGGGCTGCTTCCTCCCCCCCGCGGGTCTCAGGACCCCGTCCGAAAGCTCCCCGGGGCCTACCATGGTTCTGGTGTCCGGCTCGGTGGACGTCTCCGCTCGGTGTCCGAAATCGGGTCCGGAGGCGGGAGGTATCCGTGGGGGTTTTGGGCCTCCGGGAGGCGGTGTCTGCCCACCGGCCACCCTTGGGGGTGGCGCTGACCCGACCACGGCCCAGGGCTTCCCTGGGGCTGGCCTCGGAGGCTGCCCCCTTCCTCGCTGCCGGCGGGCCCTTTTGAAATGGCCCGCCGGTCGTGACGTGCCCGCGTGGCCCCGCCCCTCCCTGGACGCGGCGGACTCTCCCGCCTTCCCTCGCCTGTCGATCAGGGCGTCCGCCTCCTGCGGACATATGCAGGGGGCAGGGCCAGCCGCCGCTCAGCTGCGCAGACACGGGGGGAGGCCCTGCTGTCACCGCCCGTTCCCGGTCCGCCCGCAAGGACCGGGCACCTCCGCCGGGACGGCCGCTTCCTGTGGCCCCTCTGCATGGCTTACCGTGCGGGCCACGAGCGGCCCGTCACAACCACCTTTTGGATCCTAGTGCTGGCTGTGCTCCCCTTCCTGTGTTTTGTACAACAGTGCATGCCCCTGAAGGGGCAGGGCAGGGGGCAGGCTAGGTTGGGGGGAAAGAGGCAGTGGGTAAGGAGTGGGGTGGGATGGGGAGGAGATGGAGCAGTGGGGAAGGGGCTTGGGATGGAGACAAGAGGGGATGCAGGAAGCAGGATGGGGGGGAAGCAGGAGCCCAGTGTGTGGCATCATCTTGGTAGCAGCTAGAGCTCCCCTGTTAAGCAGGCTCATTGAATCCTCATCCTGGCAAGCCTCCCTTCCCCTGTACCACACCTATGAGCCCCACCCCTGAAACTGAAACCACTGAACTCCAACTATCTGCACCCAGACCCCCACCTGCTGAGCTTCCCACACCTAGGCAGCCTCTGCTGAGTCCCACCCATCTTGACTTGGCCGTCCTGCAGAGTTCCATTGCTCCTGCACCTGGAGCCTCCCAACAAGCTCTTGTGTATCCAGATCCTCTTCTGAGCCACCTGCACCCAGCTTGCCCCACACAGAGTCCTCTTACCCCCACCTGGATCCTCACACACTGAGTCCCTCTCTGCACTTGCATCCTGCTGCCAGGTTGAGCCTGCCTGCTCACATCTGATGCTCCTGGTGCAGAGGGGCAGGCCCCAGAGTATTTCTATGGCAGGTCTGGCCCTTGCACTTTGTCAGGGTCAGGTGCAGCCTCACTGTGAAGTCCCTGTCCCAGCGGGCAAAGGAGGCTGCAGGGTGATCTCCCACCTCCATGCAGCCAGTGGCCTGTGTTCCCCACTGCCAGGCTGGAGCTTCCACATTTATTGATTGACAAAATAAATGTATAGAATTTTAAAATATCGTGCATAGAATTTTTATTTTTTTATGCAGAATTCCCTCAGGAATAAGGGTTGATGTGTAGCTGTGATGGTGGGATTGTAAGGAACATGCTGAGCAGTGGGGGGCAGTCTGTTGGTGGAGGGTGCTAAGCAGGGGGTATGGTGTGCAGGGTGCTGGGTAGTTGTGGTGGGAGGTCAGTGGGGGGACACTGGGCAGGAGGCGCTGGGCATAAGGGCAAGGCATTGGGCGGAGGGGGCAGTGTGGTGCAGACCTGTCCCCATAGGAAGGGGCATGCCAGTGTGTGTCTGGCGGTTGTGGGTCTGTAAACAGTGTCCTTGTGCTGGGCTAAGTGGGGTCACTCCCACCACGCTGTGCCTCATTGTCCTCCTCTGGCCCCTTGCTCTGGGTACACCCCCTGCCACACCCAGTTACCACAATGAGGGCTTGCAAATATGATGGGGGCTGGGCCCACAAAAAGTTTATGTGGACCTGTTGGGAAATGACCTAAGATAAGTAGAGAAATCTGCATTTCTGAGGCAGCATCAGTTAAGGCAGAAGGAAGTAGAAATTGGGCAGAATAAAGAGAAATGGTACCTAGGAGTTTTGGTGTAGTTTATCCCAGTTAGAGGGAAGCCAAAGTATTCATTAGAAACAAAATGCCAGGACCAGTGGTGTATAAAATAATCACAATTTTGGTATAATGGGGTGAATTTTTTGAACATTATGGTACTTAAGGAGCTACATGCACAGCCTCAGTTTTGTTAACAGGAGTAGAGTCTGTAACTCCCTTCATCCTACACTTGAACATCCCCCAATAGCATATACATGCAGAAATCAAAATAGATAGGGAAACTAGATGTGAAAGCTCAAATGTAGCAGCATACGTTGTCTAGCAGTCAGTGTGGAGATAATGGCATAAAGAATGAGCAAGCTCAGAATGTCTATGAGTTTGATATTAGTTCTGACCCTCTGCTGGAGACAGAGTATAGAATTTAATTCTGTATCAGGAGATAAGAAAAGCATGTAGAGACAAGGTATGACTGTGTATGATTTCACCTCCCTAATATAAATCATTTAGGAACAGCAATTGAAACTGAAAAAGATGGATCTAGCTAATTATTTCTGCCTGGCTCAGGGTAAAATCCCATTACAAGGGTTTCTGTCTGGATCTCGTCTTCCCCCATGACATACACAATATAAATTAATTAGGGTTATATGACAAGAAAGAGTCCAGCCAATCACAAAGCCGGGAAGTGAAATGTTATCCTTTCCAAATGACATTGAAATCTTTAATGCCACTGGGGGGCCCAATCCTGCTCCTACTCTAGTCAGTAACAACCCTACTTTTGACTTCAGAGGGAACAGGGTTGGGCCCTTTCTTTCTTATGCAGGCTGCTGTCTTACCTAAGGACTGAAGAACACAACCATTTTAGGAATGAGCTATGATACTGTCCAAAACACATAGGTGCAGGGAAGTACTGTAACTACAATCATGAGGGAACTTTCTGCTATCCACGTGTAACCCCCTGTTCTGTCTTTTGCTCTTTACGCACCATACTTAACATAAAGGAGCCACACAGATAGGTCGGGGTTGAAAGGACTGTGTTTACTGAACATTTAGAACACACAACACCTCACTACACATACACACTGCAGGGTTCTGATGCCTCTGAAATATGGAATACAGGGAGCACCCCTGGAAAGATCACAAAATATTTAAAGGGAAACTACCCAATTCTTATATACTACATCTATAATAATGACGTCTTCGTTCACCTTTAGCAGCTAGTCCCTAGAACAGGATGAGGGTCTGTTATGGGACCCTCTTTTAGGTCTGTATTTTTACAGTGCCTACTATAATTGGATCTTGGCCTATGAGTGGGGTTCCTAGGGTGCTACCTCAGTAAAAATTAAGGATATGACAGATTCTAGAAGGAATTACTTTTAAAGCTTTAGCAGAAGAGCTTCATACTTACAATGTTCTGTCAGTGCAAAGGAATCCTAAAATAGGTACAGGTTGAACCTCTCTAGTCTGGCACCCTCAGGACCTGACCGATGCCAAACTAGAAAATTTGCCGAACCACAGGAGGTCAATATTGTCTAGCAGCATTACCAACACTTCCACTGCTTACTGGGCTCTTGACATTTAGGGGTAAATTAGAGCTAAATAACAGCCCAGAACACTAAGAGCCAGGACTGGTGGCTGTAAACAAACTTTAGGAGATTGCAGGAAACTTGGCCACACCCATGGTAAGTGGACATCCAGCTAACTAAAATCATGACGGACCAGAGAGTGCTAGACTAGAGAGATTCAACCTGTATAAGTAAAAGGGCCTTACTGTCAATAAAAATCTGATGTAATGATCTCTAACAAAAGGAGCATGGGGTATCCATTGCATCAAGTATATTAAACATTTTATGTAAGAAACCATCTGTTCACACCTTGAGATAACAGCTTAATTATTTATTCTGTCAGATTACCATGGCAATTATCTTGTGAACCCCCACTCCTTTGCTCAGGCTAAATCCTAAGCCCTTTAGCTGCTGACTTGGTGTTTATTCACATCATAGGCATGGAGTGTAGATGGAATAAAGTCCTCAAGGTTTGGTGCACTGGAGAGTTAAGGATTTCAGCAATGAAATTCCACTCCAAAGTCACCAGGTTCTAATTTCCCATCCAGTGTTCCCTGGCAGCAAATCCAAACACAGGCAAAATTCAGCTGCCTATTTTGACTAGCTAAGTGCCACCATAGCAGTTCCTTCCCCATTCTCCTGCCTGTGGTTGGCCCTAGAGCACATCACCTGAGACAGGAGATATAGCCTTGGTTCGCTGTGCTTCAGAGATTGCAGGCTATTGGCTCAACCTCCCGGGATTTAGGCATCTGAAGTAAATTAGGGCAATCCAAAACCTGACAGCCTTAGGAGTGAAAGTTGACCTTTTCACCTCTCCTCAGTAGTGCACAGTTCACAAACCAGAAAAATGGCACTCATAAATGAACCAAGGAGCTTATCCTGCAAGGCACTCAGCACTTCCCAGGAGGAGCTGAGCACCTTCAATTCTCACTGAAATCAAGGGAAATGAAGGTGCTCAACTGCTTGCAAAACCAGGCCCGTACTCATCTGAGTTTTTCGTGTTGTATCCATTTCAGCTCCCTTTGCCTGTATTATAGCTCAGTGGATTACAAACTCATTGGGGGGCAGGGTACTTCCTTTCTTTTACATCTGTAAAGTCTTGTGCACACCTAGGATATCGCACAAATACCTGTATTAAATTTAAATGAATCATGAAAAATAAACATGTCCTCTTAAAATACATTGCAAAAATGGGTATTTTGGGGGGTTTTAGATGTTCATCTAAAGTGTCTTGCTCTAATTCTGTAGGGTGCCATCAGGCATAAGACTAAACGGAGCACTACTCTGCAATCTTTTGTGGAGCCCAGAAGGCAAAGGAATTCTTAGGAAGCTGCATTCTCCAAGGCCCCAGCCCAGCACATGCTTAATTTTAAGCATCTGACTAATCCCTTGACTTCAGTTGGACTTCCCACGTGCACAGAGTAAAGTGCATGCTTAAATGCTTTGCTGGATTAGGATCCAAAAGATTAGAGCCTTATAAAAATACCTGCGATTTTTAAAACGACAAAACGGATATAAGAATAAGGAAGAGAAAAAAATTAATCACTGTGTAGAAACATGACCTGAAAAAAACAACAACATTAAGTCCCACGTGAACATTAAGTATCAAAGGATAATGAGAAGCTAATTAAAATTTTAAAGGACCTGTAGTAGGAAAAAATGCAGAGATTTTCTGTTCACCTACACACAGTGGAAATCAGCCAGGGAGAAAGTTAGAACACAATGGTACAGGAAATGAAACTGAAGAGACTAGAGAAGATTTCCCTCCCTCTACCCCCACACACATACCCACACTTTAAATGAAGTATTGACTCAGTGTTTCAAACTGAGTCTTAAAAGAGGGGACAAAGTTAACTACAAATCAGCTTCTGTCAGGGTCAGTAAGGCCAACAGAGAAATTACCCAAGGAAATTCAAATCTAGGACACATTCCAGAAAGTGATGCTAGGTATTAAAATCACCTGTGAGAAAATCTATGATTTATTATCATAATACAAGCCAGTTCTTGGAAAGCAAGCACCTATTTCATACAACACAGGACACAAAATATAGGTAAATGACATGTACTCTTGAAATTATCACTGCTGCCTTGCATCTATGGCATGAAAAACAAAACAAATTATACAGAGAACTGCTACTTGTATAACACTAACCTACCTAAAGAGATAGACCCTGAGCATGGACAAATGCAGTATCGAGAATAGAAGAGCTAGCCTCTTAAACTTTTGAGCAAGTTGCCGTGTGGGCTATGGTTACTGTGCAGTTTTGGACAGCCCATGATAAAGTGCCACATGGCAGTCTGCTACTGAAGCTAAAAGCAGCAGGAGCTCAGAACAGAAGAGGGAAAAAGATAAAAAACACAGCTGAAAAACAATGTCATGCTGCAGAGAAGTGCTGAGTGGGGCCCCCGCAGGGACCATTGCATGGACCTTTAAGGATTTCATGTTCGCATGATTAACTAAGATGAAGAGACCAGCTGCAAACTTTAATTTCCTGATGACACAAAGGGCCATGAACAATATATATATATAGTACCATGATCAGAGCTAGTGAGGGTATATATTTATATAGAGGGTTTGAATTTGTAATGCCACTGGACTAATACATAGCAAAGACTATTAAGTGTAGACAAAAATGCTGTTCAAGGTTAGTGGTACTTCATAACCTGTGAACACTACTTTTCAGATAATTTTACATATTATTTCAGAGCAACAAAGCCGAGAGAGAGAGAGAGAGAGAGAAATAATGAAAAATCATTTGCTAGTCTCAGTGGGCAGAGCCAGTAATTGATTAGGGAAATTATTACAAGAAAGTCCCTAATTTATGGAGAAGGGGGGGCACTTTTGAATTTTACTCCTGCCAAATGAAATGGTGAAGCTGGCGAAATTAAAACATCAGCGTCATACAGTGTCCATTTCTACACGTATTGGGTCAGAGTCTGGCCTTGATATTGTTTCCTTTGGGTGTGTTTACACTGGCACTGGAAGGTGTAAATTCTAATTCCAGAACACATACCCTCACTAGCTTTGGTACTACACTGAAAACAGAAAAGTGTAGCCACATTGGCACGAGCAGCAGGAGGAGCTAGCCATCCCATGTTCATACCAGTGGTCTCAGGTGGAATTGAACTTTGACGGTCACATCTGCACTTCTATTTTTAGCCCTCCTTGAGCAGGAGTAACACTTTCCAGCTCTAGTGTAGACATACTCTTTGTGGTTCTGTATAGACTTAACCAATTTCATGGAGAATCCTCTTGTTCAGAAGAATCCCCAAGAGGTAACACCTTACCCTAACCTATGCCACTTCTACCCTTCCCATCCCAGGCCTTGGTGAGTGCATCATGGCTGTGGTGGCACCTGGCTATGGGAAGAGGACTGGAACATTACTCCATTCTGTCAGTTTCCAGCAGCCAGAAAGATCCTTTGGTGGGGTTCAGCCATGGATAAGTTTGAACAGGGCTGATGCTGTTCTATCTTGTGCTCTGGTCCAAACTGAGGCTAGCAGAGCTGGGGATTTGGGAAGCAAAACAGTGGCTTAAAGTTACCCCTGCCTGCTCATCATACTGGTCCTGTGGAGTGGGGAGTCCAGACAGACCAAATGATCTGAGCCACTAACTCCTAACAAGAACACGAGAATACCATGTATATATTTATTTATAAAATTACAATAGTGGTACTTAAAATAACTGTATTTTGAGTCCTGGGTTCCTTGTTCATTCTCTCCAATAATGGACCAGATTCAGATGAGATTTATGCTGGCTTTTGCTGTTATAAACCCAGAGGGAAAAATCTTGCTGGGAGAAGTAGGATGTGGCACATCATGGCCACAACCTTCCCTCACCTTGGGGCTAGAGAGTAGACAATGCAACTCAGAAAGCAAATGCTGTTGGGTAGCAAGGGGTCATGGCTAGTCTGGTCAATTCAGCCTGTTCCTTCAGAGCATCCTCCAGTGGTGCTCCTAAGAAGCCTCAGCGGGAAACTAAATCAGCTCCTTCTGTTTGAAAACCCAGAGGGAGGTCTGCAGCAGCGGTAGCACCACCTGCCATGCCTGCAAGTGAGTCCCCCTGGAGTGCAAGGGCTGAGCCTGGTGCAGAGAGGTATAATTTACACATCTGTGCACCTGCTTTGTTGAATCTGGACCAATATCTAAGGGCCATTTTTCTCATGGCTTGTGTATGAAAAAATACCCCAGCATTTTACTACAAAAGCTGAAATCCTGAGTAAAAACCAGTATTTATAAACTTTACTTAATATAACGCACAAGGTCGTCATAAAGTTCAAACAGGATGGAGCTAGTAGAAAAGTGGGAGGAGTCAAATAATCAAAGTACTCATGGAAACGATGTACTTTCCTACAGAAACTTACTTCTAGCAGAAATAACCATAAGGTAAACCATCTTCCATACCTCACATGAGAGCAGCTAAGTATTCCCGTACATTTACAAACATGCAAGAGCCTCCCAGCAAATGGTGAGTGTGTGGAGTTGAATTACCAGACCAAAAGAATTTCATATAGGCTCTCTCAATAGTTACAAATACCCTTCCCCTACTAGAGATAGGGGAAGCAGTGCTATCTATGGGGATAGCAGTTAGAGTGAGTCAGAAATTTTCGGATGGAATGTTTTTCCATCAGAAAATGTTTATCCGTTATAAGTGAAATGTTTCATGGAAATGTGCCAATGTATTGGCTTTCTCTGATGAAAAAAAAATTCTGTCAGAGAATTCCAGACTAGTTCTAGAAAACATACTGCGTGTGATGATAGCCACTCAAAATGGGATGGAATATGCGGTATGTAATTGTGTACAATGAGAAACACATAGACTTAAGAAAGGAAATATCCAACCTATCTAGAAATGCACTGGTAACTAAATCAGAGACCAAACTCCAGAGCAATAGGAGAGGGGGGGAGCCAATCATTTTGAAAGGAACACGAAAACAGGAGTTTTCTCCTGAAACTGGGCAAGGAGAAGGTGCAAGAAATGATATACAGAAGGTGAAATTCACCCCTACTCAGAGAGTCATTACGAGTTCTAATTTCCATTTGAATCCCACTTAACCTGTTAAGGCTTAGGCTAGGGTTAAGTGGCATACATGCCTTGTGCAGGCTCTCTGAACAGAAGTGAACTTCCCCCCCCTATAGTTCATAGCCTCAGAGTTTAAATTTTAGGCTTGATGGTAGTTACAATATCAAACGTGTATCCGACCTGCCTGGCCAAACTTCAATATGATATTAAGAACCAGCCGTCTCAAATATTGCCCGGCAATGTAATTAAGGATAAATGAGAGGTATTGAGAAGAAAAAAAAGGCACTTTATGCTGCAGGTTCATAATCGGGTGAAGGCGTCTCCCTGCCTACATTGTAAACCTCTGGCAACTCAAAGCAAGTCTTGAAAGAAACACCAAAGAAAATAACATATAGCTGTTTCTCAATGCCAAAATAGAAGGACAGAGAAGAAAAACCTTCCATGGTATTTTTGTTATAATGAAGCACCTCTAGAGCTCTTAGCCACTGCCCTGCAATGATACTCCCGCATCATTTTTATTAGTGTCAAAGGTGTAGCGAGCCCTATCTACGTGAAAGAAGGCATCCATCAGCTTCCCTGCTGAAGTTCTGCCACTTTTCCAGACACAGCTGCTATGCAGGTTCCTCCCTTTCCTAAGATACAGCCATGCATTCCAGTGGTGTAGTCTCCCTAGACTCTTGAGTAACAAAACAGACAAGACAGGGAACTCACTCATATGAGCTGTACTTCCCCTGGGCACCTTTCCATCTCCTTTCTATTTAGTGTTTCCTGTATTTTGGGGCCTTTCATTTGGGTAAGGCATTTTGCCAAGGCACTTCAAGTCAGTTTGTGAGGTTCAGAAGAATGTGGCAAATCAGATTCAAAGTTCCTATCCCTCTACAGGCTGTGTATATAGTGGAAATTATCTTAGAGTAACAGATGCCCTACGGCATGCATAAAATTGCAGTAAAGAAACTGGTCCCCTTTTCTTTTTAATTGGCTCAGAAAGAATTCAATTGCACACGTGAGCCAAAGAAGTGCTTGGCGAGGGGGTGGGGGATGTGCTAAGAAAAACCTCTCTTGGCTTATGTCACTAAACAGCTTAAGTTTCAATTTTGAAAATTACTTCAGTTTTACTTAAATCATCCTGTGTGCCAAGCAGCCAATTTTGGGAACTGATGAATGACAAAGTCATCACATCTGCACTGAATACAATATCAATTTTATATGACCTGTAGTAACAGGAGAGGAAAGTAGTATATACTCAGCCCCTCTGTGTCATTCTACATGAGAGTAAGAGGGAAAGAGAATTAATAAAATACTAGTTTGCCCACATGGGAGAAGAACAAAGGAAACTAAGTAAAGAGATTGTTACAAATTCCTCGTGAATAGGGGATATGCTTAGTGTATCAATGTGCAGTTTCTTCTATCTGTATTTCAGGCTACCCCTGCCATATAAAACAAATGTTATGTTCATACTGTAGATAGTATTAGACAGTCCATATATACAGCAAGTGAGTTTAATGTAGTTAATTGAGTCAAATAACCAAAGTACTCATGGAAACTATGCACTTTCCTATAGAAACTTACTTCTAGCAGAAATAACCATAAGTTAAACCATCACCCACACCTCACATGACAGCAGCTAAGTATTCCAGTACATTTATAAACATGCAAGAGCATCCCAGCAAATGAGTTAAATGGAGGCTGCTAGTGCTTGAAAGCCCCAACAGGACCTGTGTGAGAGCAGGGAGTATAACCAAGCAGGAGCCCCTTCAATATATGGTCATGTCCACCTGTCAGGAATTCATGATTTTCTCTTCTACATTGAATTTCAGACTCTGGGTTGCCCCTGGCCAACTATCTGGATTATAGTGTATGCCAGATGCTAGGATCTCAGGGCACGCCTACACTGCAAACTTCTTTTGAAATAAGCTTTTCCAGAAGATATCTTCTGGAAAAGCTTATTTCGAAACAGAATGTCCACACTAGAGGGGTGATAGAAATGTAGCCGTGTTAGTCTGTGTAGTCCTGTATTTTGTTCACACTAGAGGGAAGTCTCCAAATTAATCCAAAGCAGGCTCCCCTAATGTGGATGTGCTACCTCAATTTAGAGACCCAGGAGGCACTTGGGGAGGAATAACGTGGAATGGCCCTGGTGAGGAGCTATTTTGACATAGCAGCAGTAGTGCTCCACACACCCCCTCTTCCAAAAGAGCTTTTCTGGAAGAGGTGTTATTCCTTGTGGAATGAGGTTTACCAATGTTGGAAAAAGCCCTCCATTATTTCAATTTTCTTCCGAAATAACGTAATTGCTGTGTGGACACTAGTATTGTTTTTCCAGAATAACAACCATTATTCTGGAATAACTGTGTAGTGTAGAAGCACCGTCAGATACTATGATAATGAATGCAGTGCACTATAAATACCCAGGTATGTAGAGGGATCCCCATTTACTCAACACAGAGAAATGACTCTGTCTGGAGGTTATATTGGTTAGGATGGGGTCAGAGGACTTTCACTCATCATTCTGAGACAGTGATTTTCTCTGTTTTATTATTATCCATTCCCCAAGGTCATCAACATTTAATACTTCATATGGGTGTGACAAAGACCAAAGCACCAACACACTCTTGTTTTGATCCATGTTCCTGGCCCAAGTATTGGTGCTGGCCCACTGAAGTTTTATTCCTCACATGCCACTTAGGCCCTTCTGTTTTCTTACAAGAATAAGAGTGACGGTGTCCTTACATATGACAGTCTGGTCCCTGGGATGCCCTGAAAACATGCTGTATTGTACACATCGCACTAACATTTTAGAAGAAAAACGTTAAAGATTGTGGGCTGTGATTTACATCATATTGTATCTATTCAAGGTCATGGAAGAGAGGCAGCAGTTTCAGAGAAGGGACTATTGAGATGCAATCTGATCATAACTTCATTTGAGTGCAATAAGCAATGAGTATTGAAGAGAATTGCTCATTATGGGAAAAAACCCAAGTGTAAATCAGATGACCACATTACAAAGATTAAAATGTCAATGGCTGCTGAAGTCCTAAAAAGAAGTCTGCAGAGACCCATAAAATTATAACTAAGAAAGTAAGGTAGCTCTTAAGCTTTAACCAAATGCTTTAGTGTTCATATGAATTACCACATTAGTAAAATTTCCCCATGGCAATATAATTTTGTATTCATTGTTTGCTTCTGTTAGCTATGTAATAAGCCAGCAAACGTCACCTACGTGTGCGCAGTCAGATCCAGGAGGATCAACTCTTTAAAGGGCCAAAAAGGGAGGATTCCAAGAGAAATGAAAAGTGTAAGGGGCATCATCTTGGCAGGATTATGAGCAGTGGCTCTCAGTGGAAGGCAGGAGATCTGTGCTCAACAGCCTGGATGTAGGTGTGAATGACTCCCGGAGAAGGACTGTGATGGGACTGATAGAGACTGAAGGAGAACACTTTGGACTTAGGCTCACACGTCCCAAGAGGAGGTGATGACTGAGGACCACCAGTCCGGAAATCCAGACTGAGCAACCACCAGCCTAATGTGTCTCAGCTTTATATGAATCACCTGTGGGATTAGAGGCCTTGGATAAAGGTGAATAAAGGTTTTGGGTACCTCCAAAGGTTGGGGAAGGGATTCTGCTATTGTTTCTGTCTTTCACAGTTGCAGTGAATACCCAGAAGTCCCCTATCCCCTTTCATCCCATTGATTGGTACCCTTCCATTATCCAATATACTTTCCAATAAATGGCCTCAGAACTCCTCCATATACAATTGGGTTTCTGTCATAAACAGGACCTGGGTGGTCTGAGCTAGTGTCAGAGCACGAGTCAGACCAGCTCATATACTATGTGGTCAGAGTCAGAGACAGGCCAGAGTATAAACCCAGAGTCTGGTTACCAGCAGATCAGAGTCAGGCAGTAAGAGCAGATAGAGGAAGGGAGGCCTAGGCAGTGGGGAAACCAAGTTACATGTACAACTTCCTGTTTCTCTGCTTGGTTTAAATAGAAGTTGGGGACCAATCAAGGCCCCCAGTGTTCTAGCAATTAGAGCCCATGACTGAAGTCCTCTGTTAGAATTCAGTTTTTGACTGGAACATCTGGTCAAAAAGAGACTCTGACAATTCTGGTCAGTGCCAACTGGACTGTGAAAAGTCCAGTCAGTGGCACAGTGAGGGCCTGGCATTAAGGCCGACTCCTTCCCTGCCCTGGTTCCATGTAGCTCCCAGAAACAGCTGCCAGGTGCCAGGTGCATGGGTGGCCAGAGAGGCTCTGCATGTAGCGCCCACCTGAGTGCCAGCTGTGCAGCTCCCATTGGCTAGGAACTGTGACCAATGGGAACTGTGGAGGTGGAGCCTGTGGTTACAAGGGCAGTACACAGAGTCCAGGGGCGGACTGGCCCGGCAGGATACCGGGAATTTCCCGGTGGGCCGTCGTGTCCGCGCGCCGTTGCCCCACACTCCGAGCAGCTCCGCGTCCGTGCTGTATGCGGTGCATGGAGCCTGACCTGCCGCTTGCGCCGTGTGCCGGACATGACGCAGGGAAAGAGGCCAGGGCTTGAGGGGCACGCAGGGGTGACGTCATGGGGAGTGCCATTCTCAACCCATTTCCCGGACCTATTTTGATTGCCAGTACGCTCCTGACAGAGTATCCCTGGGTGTGCCTAGACTACAGGGTTTTTTCGAAAAAAGTAGCCTTTTTTCGAAAAAACTTCACCTGCGTCTAGACTGCAGCTGCGTTCTTTTGAAAGTAAATCGAAAGAACGTGGCAGTTTTTTCGATCGCGGTAAACCTCATTCTATGAGGACTAACGCCTTTTTTTGAAAGTACTCTTTCCAAAAAAGGCACTATTGAATGCAAACTGTGCTTTTTCAAAAAAGAGCATCTAGACTCTCTTTCGAAAAAGTGGCTCACTTTTTTGAAAAATCTGCTTGTAGTCTAGACGCTCTTTTTTTGAAAGAGGCTTTTTCGAAAGTATCTTTTTAAAAAGCCTCTTTCGAAAGAGGCTTGTAGTCTAGTCGTACCCCCTGGCTGCACATATGCTGAGAGGCTGTAGGAACCTGGGAAGCGTCTGCTTCTTGGGAGCCATGGTAAGTGTGGTGGGAACCTCACTTCTCAATCCCCTGCCCCAGCCCAAAGTCCCCTCCTGCACCCAACTCTCTCCTGGAGCCCACACACTGCAACCTCCCCCCCACACTCTAATCTCTTTCCCCAGACGTGAACCCCCTCCTTTATCCCAAATCCTTCATCCCCAGCTCCACCCCAGAGCCTGCCACCCCGCAGATGGAGTCCTCCCCCACAAAACACACTTCCCAACCCGCTGCCCAAGCCTGATTGAGGCTGGGTAAGAGTGAGTGACAGAGGGAGGGGGATAGAGAAAGCAGGGAGGCAGGGCCTCAGAGAAGGGGTGGGGAAGGGGTGTTCAGTTTAGTGCAATTAGAAAGTTGGCAACCCTAGTCCACTCTCTCCCCCGCCCCCTTCCCCTGCCCCAACTGTTTCTGTATCAGGGGCTTCTAAAGCTATATGAGCAAGGTGGGTCTATGCCTGACCTGAAGAGAAATAGTTGCAGGGTTGCTACCCTTGGACATGTTCCAATACATGGGGAGGGGGTTAGTACAGGTGGCTCTCCTATGAGATTAAATAATGTCTAAAAAGGGGACTCCATTTGAGTTTCCCCCTCCAAAACACTCTTGTTGGAAGCAATCACGTATATTTTCAAATAGTGAGAATACCTACTCAATTTCTCAATAGAGCAAGAGTGTCTAGAGACAGTTTTGAATAAGGGGTAGTAGCTGTATGGAGCCAAATCTCAAGGTTCTTACTTAGGCAACAGGGAGTTTTACTAGAAAGAACTGAGAAAAGGCCTCAAGAATTGGCCCCCTAGCAAAGAGCCTCCTTCAAGAGCTTTGTGTTACATTTAGTGCCAAGGGCCCTTAGAGAGCTGTCTGAAACAGCAATAGACACAAGGATTTACGACAAGGAACAGCAATTGCAATATCTAGTGCTAAACATTTAATCTATGGTTACAGTTTTTACTTTGGATCAGAGCTGAAGTCAGCAGAATTAAATCTTCAAGTGTATTTCAGCAGCCCTAAATCCTTCTGATACTGTTAACAGTGGCAGACTTCCAAAATGCATTCCATTAATAAGACAGTAAAGTATAAAACAGAGTTATCTTCTTCAAGGAAGCAAAAATGGAAAATAAAGAGAATGAGTCCTGTGAAATTATATTCATAGCATCTTGGCCTTTCTTCCATAAGTTTCTTTCATAATTATTTTGACATTGCCATACGATTATTCTTGACAAACAAGAAAGAAATATTTTATTAGGAAAGAAACTCTTCCCCAAAGCTTTCATTTTCCCTCTTATTTTTACAGGTTAGAAGAGGTTAAGAATGCGCCAATCAACTGGCAACATGCAGTACCAATTCTCCCTAGACTAGCAAAAGGGATTCAGCAGCTGTTACCTTCTCTGTCTCACTTAACATAACTTTTTGTTCACCTGCAGTAAAGGAAATTTATGCAGAGCACACTGGGGTATTGTTCAAGTCCCCAAGGCAACTCCATTAGCTTTCCCAGGAGCTGCATTAATGCTTATTTAACCACACACACACACACACATACACACAAATCAGATAATGCAAAGGTTCAGCATTAAAGCCCCCCAAAGCAAGGAACCAGCAAGTAAAGGTGAAAATACCAAACTGAACTCACTCCTTTGTGCCCTGGAATTGCAGCACATATGGCAAGTGAAATCAGCCATGGATTGAAGATCCCCCTTCAGAGCATGACAAAGGTGGTAAGTATTTCATTTCAGCCTTTATCCTGAATGTTTTTCCTTTGGTGAGTTTCACTCCAATTATTATTTGATTCAACGTGGATAGTTGCACAATTGTTGGCAATTTCAAGTGCTGAGGGTGTTTTTTCATGGTAGAGTTTAACTGGTAACAACTCTCCATTGTGTATACAAATTGACATCTCTTGGTATAGCATTGACATTACGTCAAATTGATAGAACTCTCGTCTACTTAAGAAATACATACCTGCTACTCTGTGGCTTTACAAGCCATGTCTGAGGGAAATGAGTTCTGGAGGTCATTGCACCAAGGACAGTATCTGGCAGCCTTCTCCCTGTGCAGGACCAGGTGGACAGAATGCCACTGGGGACACACATACTGAAGAGTGACAGCTGTGACACTGGCCCTGATCTTCCAGAGCACCAGTCCTGGACTGCCAGCTGTGGAGAAGTCCTTGGAAAAGTCAGATGGAACTTAATAGAGAATGATAATCTTCCCACAGACTTTTTAAACCAGCCTTTAGCAGGGACACAATTACATAATTCTAGAGGACGGTGTTAAGATTCTGTGGCAAGCATGTCTTTATGACATACACGAGTCTATTGCATTCTGGAGGTTTTGGGAATTATTCTCCAGAATTTTAGTTTCCACGGAATCTTGTTGAATTGAAGTACTGTTAAATTCTAAGTGCCTATCCCACAATGGAATAAGAAAAGGCCATAACTGCATTTTTTTAGTTGGATTAGCATTACTCATGGTGCTGCCATTCCACTCTGCTTTGCAGAGTGTAGCTTGCACCCCCCCAGCACTGGCCAAGTGAAAATCACCTCTCTATGGCCACTGCAGCACCACTGGGCACAGCCAGGGAAGGGGTGCATGTCCCTTGTCTGAGGCAGGTTCAGGTTCATCTGCCCCTTGCACTCCCCATCTAGAGTGAGGAATGCAGCAAACTGTGCAAATTCCCTTCTTAAAGGTTTCCCAGAGGGATGGGAGGCTTGGGGCTGAGACATTCCTAGATGGGTGCAGGGGTTGGGGGGTGAGTCATGCCCTTTCTCTTGCCTGTTGATTCTGTCTCTTTTCTGTATGGTTTTATGAGAAGCAATCCAATTCCAGGAACATCCCATTTTCCTGGCACAACCATTACATTGCTTCACGGCTATAATCGAGTGATCAGTACCTTCATAACATTCCCTGTTAATGAGCTCGATAGGTTGACTCCACAGGTTGTGTGTTGTGTGAAGGAATACTTCCTTTTGTTTGTTTCAAATCTGCTGCCTCTTAATTTCATTCAGTTATCCCTGGTTTTTGTGTTATGCAAGGAGGTAAATAACATTTCTTCATCCATTTTTTTCCACACCATAGTTTTATAGAACTCTATTATATCCTCCTTAGTTGTCTCTTTTCAAGATGAAAGGTCTCAGTTTTTCAAATCTCTCCTCATATGGAAGCTGTTCCATACTCTTAATAGTTTTTATTGTCCTTCTCAGCACATTTTCCAATCATAATATGTCTTTTTCAGAAATGGGACATATACCATGGATTTATATAGTGGCATCATGTTATTTTCTGTCTTCTTATCTATCCTTTGCTTAATGGTTCCTAACATTCTGTTAACTTTTTGAATGCTGCTGCACATAGTCAAAGAACAATCCATAGTGACTTGAAGATCTCTTTCTTGAGTGGTAACAGCTAATTTAGACCCCATCATTTTGAATATATAGTTGGGATTACATTTCCCAATGTGCATTACTTTGTTTTCATCAACATTGAATTTCATCTGCTCGTTTGTTGCATAGTCACCCAGCTTTCTCAGATCCTTTTGTAACTTTTTATAGTCTGCTTTGGAGTTACTATAGTCAGTAATTTTGTATAATCTGCAAACTTTGCTACTACACAAATTGGAGGTGGAGGCATGTACTTGGATGGCTATGTCTACACTACCAGGTTATTTTGAAATAAGTTATTTCAAAACAATAACTCCCAAAATAACTGTTTCAAAATAAGCTTATTCCTCTTCACAGGCAGGAGCTGTTATTTCGAAATAACAGGCTTGGTAGTGTGGACACTCGCCTTATTATTTCAAAATAAGGGGAGTTATTTTGAAATAACTCTGCAGTGTAGACCTGCCCATATGATGCAGGTCATGCCTCATTGTCCCCCAAACCTTGGCTGAAGCAGGGAGGGTAAACAACCCCATACTTCCTGAGACTCTATATAGTATTTGGGGGTTAAGGAGTAAGGCAGGTGGTTCATGCCCCCATTCTTCCCAGGTCTTTGAATGTAGTGGAAAGAGGATATAGTAGAGGGTAATGCCCACTTCTCCCCCCATCCCACCACACACACACATTCTACCAGGACTTGGTGCAGCAGGGAGAGGGCCAACCCACATGGCTCTGTTCTGCAGCAAACACCCTTCTCAGGCTAAGTCTAGACTACAGGCTTCTTTCGGAAGAAGCTTTTCCAGAACAGATCTTCTGGAAAAGCTTATTTAGAGCGTCCACACAGCAAAAGCGCAACGAAAAAGCGATGTGCTTTTTCAAAAGAGAGTGTCCACATTCATTGGACGCTATCTTGCATTCAAGTTGTGATTAGTCTGGACGGACTGGTTACCAGGGCACCTGTGTTATTTCCTGGAGGCCTCTTCTTTCGAAAGAACTCCCTCTTCTGCGTCCACATGCCTTTTTCTGAAAAAAGCTTTTTCGGAAAAAGGCTTCTTCCTCAGAGAATGAGGTTTACCGCCACCGGAAAAAGTCCTCCACTCTTTTGAATTTCTGTTGAAAGAACTCAATGGCAGTTTGGATGCAAATATTGTTTTTTCGGAAAAATGTTTTCCCAGAAAAAAGCTGCAGTGTAGATGCACCCTCAAATTGAATTTTTTCCTCCACTCTCCTGGGTGTAATTGCCTGTCTCTCCAAATGCTTCCTTTGGCTGATGTCTATTGTAGCCCTACCAGTGTGGGCCCCACACTCTCCTTGCCTCATTTGTGTGCAATGAGCACAAGGCACTGGGCAGGCAGGAGGAGGTAGGGAAACTGAATGGTTGGGGCAGGCAGGGGGATGGCAGTGGAAGTGTTGGTACTGAAGTGATGCCAAGGTGGTCAGCATGGGGCTTTGAAGAGGGTAAGGGGGCAGTTGGAGAGGCTGGAAGAGGCCAGTGGAATAATCAGTGGGGATGTTGGAAGCAGGCAGTGGGGATGCTGTAGGAGGGTATTGGGGATAGCAGTGTGGGGGGGGAGGGGGGGACACAAATCTACTGCTCCCTGAAATGGATTTGAAAATGTTGGTCTATGTGCTAACCAGCACTGTCCTCTCCTCCACCCAGCTCCAGTCAACCAGCTTCCTAACAGCCCTTTCTGTTTATTGCACCCCAGTGGAGATCTGGAGGGGGAAAATATACCCTTTTTTTGTTTGGTTACATACTCTGAATTAGGCCAGCTTTTATGACTGGCAGGATATTGAGTTTTGACTTTTGTAAATTGCAATGGAATTATGCTTCACGAAGGCCCCAGTTCATGACAAAACTTAAACTTCAGTCCTATTGATTTCCATTCTTTAAGGACATATTTAAAATTATGCACGTGCCTAAATGCTGTCCTAGATAGTTAATTTTATTATAATTTTATATAATACTATATAAAATAAAGTTTCATACTGTATAGTTTGTTCTATTGGTCAAAAATATGGGACATAAAGTTTGCAAATATTTTTGCAAACCTTTTCATACACATGTTGTCCTTTTCTTGGTCAAAATTTGAAATGTCAATGAAAAATGTATCAAAATTATATATCTGAAATATGTGTGTCCTATAAATGCAATATAAGGTATAAGAGATGATACAGAACAATTAGCTGGCCATCCTTGCATTATCCTATTTCTGTTACAACATTAAAATATCTGTATTACATATATACAAATACAGTAATACATGTATACCAATTAATTGAAATGGGCTATTGAAAAGGCGAGCAGAGGAGCAGAAGAGAACAGCTAAGTCAATGTTCGTTTGTTTTTTAAAAAATACTTATTTTTTAACAAAGATTTCCAGACTCCTTCTTTTGAGTGCACCAGAGGCAGATTTCCACAAGTAACCAGCATTGGCAGATAATCAAAGTTACTGCAAATTTAATCTTGGAATACATTTTTATTTCAATATTTAGGAGCCCTGGTTGGTGTTAAGATGTCAACCCTTAAAGAGCCTTCTACAGAGTTGGTTTTTAGTGGACTTTGACATAATAGCTACAGCTGTACAAACAGTAAAACGAAGATAGTGTCTCTTCTGTGGCAAGACTATGGATTGCTGAATGATAACAAGGCAGACGATTTACAATTGATTCAAGGTGCTCTTCTGCTATGGAATTCCTTCCACCTTGTCAAAGAGATGAAAAATACCTCTCCATGGGTGTCATGTAGAACTTTGAGGAGCATAAATATCTGGCTGCATTCCTTCTTTCAGCAGCTTACACTCTGACATATTTCTGCTCACATTAACTACCTATGAGACATACCATTCACTGTTTCTTTCTCATCCTTAGAGCTGTGAGGTAAACCCATAGAGGGGCTGCTCACTCAGCCACAATGATTTACCTCTCCACTCCTGATGACATCTGCCACGTACTCCAGGAGGTGAGGACAGTGTTGTTGCCTGCTTCTTGTGCTTTCCTTGAGCTCCCTGCCTGGGCCCACAGGACCTTACTGTCAGACATCTGCCCTGCGGGACTCCCTGGCAACTCCTTACACACCACCTGACTGGTTGCATGACTTGCAGATGGTGTTCCTCCAAACCATGCCCAGGAAACAGCTATATGTGCTCATGCTCCACACCCTTTATTTCCTCACCATCATGTACCAACCCAACACTGAGTGGCAGGACCTTTTGCCACCCACGGAAGGCACAAAATACAGACAAGCCAGTCCATATTCCACCCATCGTCCTATGGCATGCTGGAGATATTAGTTGCCTAGCCTCAACTCTAAATGTGGTCCTGAACACTTTGTATCTTTTCTTGACCTCTGCTCCAACCACCAGGCCTGACTGTGGCAGGGTTTTCTACTGACAAAACATAACTGCCTCATAGAAGTGTGTGGCGAAGTTGGAAGTTTTGGCAGTGAAGTGAGGTATTAGGGAGACCTGGAGATGTCTTGTGACTTCAGATTCAACATTAGCTGGATGTTTCTGCCATTGTTATCATCCATGAATCAGTTAGCAATACTGATGTGTATACAACCATCATTAGGTTTCAGAGTCAACACACCACTGAACTAAATGAATCTGTTCACACCTCTCAGGGCTATTGTTTCAAACCCTCTGCAGACTCAGGAAGTTGACATTGCATCAGTAACATTTAGTTCACATTGTCAAGGTTATTTTCACAGCAAGGATGAAAAACACTATCCATAGAGTTTAGATTGTAAGGAATAATCCTGTAGCAAAGGATTGAAATGGCATGGATTCCTGATATGGGATATGCTGCCTATTTCAATATCAGTGATAGTCCACTGATAATAGCTAGAGAGCTACCTTGTCACTGAATTAGAAAGAGCAACAAAATAGTCTCAGGATGGCTTCCTGGCATTGGGCTTGATTCACCCTTGTTTTATACATGTCTAGACTAGTTTAAAGTTGGTGTAACACAATGGAGGTTAGCCCCATAATGTTCATACAATATTATGTAATGTTTATGTCATGACACTTTCATAACAGCCTCTCAACGTTCAGCTGTAAGAGGGGCACTGGCTTTTAAGATCTTGAGAGACAGGTCCCAACTGTGCACTGGTGCAGGGAAAAATGGGCCTGAGGACCACACTTGGTTTCCACTATGTGTGAAGGTGGAGGATGAATGCCTCTCTAAAATAGAAGTTCAAATAGCAACTAAAATCCTCTCCCATTATTAACACTGGGAACAACTGATTGCTATAAAGTCTGTGGAAAAATCAAGCAGTCATGAGGGTCTCTCTTTTTACTCAGCGTTATATTATAGTTTGCCAATCAAGACTGAACTACCTACTTACAATTAGCTAAATGAAAGTTTCTAATTAACACACATTTGATTTCTCTTTGCAAGGGCATAAATTCAGCAAGATAAATAGTAATTCTTTTAATCTAAATCAGCATCTGGAGACATTATCTTAGTTTGAAAATTAAATTCGAAGATAGTATTGAAATATTTCAAAATAAAAACAAACTATTGAAAGTATTTGGTTCTATCAATCACAATATATAATGGGCTGAATTGAGATGCCATGTTTATCTTACTCCAGAGAAAATATCTCCATAACTCAACTATATCTTTGCTACTCATGAATTATCAAGTCTTGCTTTCCTTGTGGGATAAATATATCTCAGTTATGTATGCTCTCTTTTCCTCTCAGTGGATCTATATATTTTTTTGTGTCAATTTTTATTTATATGCATATACAGACTATGCTCACAGTGGAGACTGTTACTTTGCAATAAGCTGAAGCAAATCAATTTAGTCTACAAATGCCATTAATTTTCTTACTCCACCTTCCTGCAGTATCATAACAGGGCATGTCTCCATAGCTTTCATTACATTCTGTTCAAAGGTCTGGTGCATGGAAAGGCTGTGAGGAGGTCTAGCATTTGATCAAGTTGACAAGCAATGGCAGGTTCCTGCTGCTAGCTGAAACATGGGTGTGATGACATGTATTTGGTGTCATTTCAATGTGGATTCTGACATAGGCCAATTTATGGTCCAATTTATGTCTTGACTCTCATACTAAGGCCAAGCAAGCTATAAAATGTAATAAGAATTCCTTCAATCAATGTCCAGAGGAAAAACAAATCACTCAGTTACTGACACAATATTGCATCAACACTCTGGTAAAGTTCTCACAAGTGTGTGACATGCCCCAGAGCTACAGTGAGCCCATAGAGTAAAAAGGTTGGCACAACAACCTCACATCCCTGATATAGTAGCTACTAAACTATATAACCATTATCAGATCACTTTTTATGCTTGCAGCTCTCCAATTTGTTAAAAAAGAAAATCCCTCTCCTTCTGTTTTCTCCCCCTCTTTCACTTTCAGATTTTTCTTCTTACCTTTTATTTATTTTCTCTCCAGTATCTTACATACTGGAGATATGCATCTAACAAGCCTGAGCAGATAATTCCTAGACAAGCTCATGAGGATGTAACATTGATCAGACACTGATCACATGTTTCCATCCAGTCAGTGAGTCAATTAAAGACTCACGTATTTTCATTTTCTTTCAACTTTCAGACTTGTCCAAATCACATGTAAGCCTTAACCTTTGCTCTTAGGTTCTTCGTAATAGAAACTTTCACAGCAAAAGGCTCAGATTAGTTTATAGACCACCAATAACAAACAGTTTTGTGCAGTGTATATTTTAATTGGCTACAGAATGATTTGTTTCTTCAGAAGCCCAGTTACTGCGGCTATAATATTGGACGAATGGGCTTTCTCACTGGACAACATAAAAACAATATGAGAAAATGTATATTATGTTCTACATTCCAGTGGCACTGGAACATTTTTAATAGGGGAGGGGGTGCCCTTGCCCTCTCAATCTGAGGCTGGGAGCAGGGCCATGTCTCTAGGAGGAGAGGTCTCGAGATGCGTGAGGGGATCTAAGACTGAGGCCACACCTTCGGGGAGGTTGCGGGGTTAGGAGCAGAACCCTAGGCATGGAGCCAGCAGCCAGGACCTCAGGCCCTGGACTAGCAGCTTGGGCCTGGCAGCAGGATCCTGCATAAAATGTGGAGAGTGCTACAGCACCCCCAGCACCCCTAGTCCTGTGCCTATGCTACACTCCACACCTTAATTCCAGATTTTGTTCAGATGTTTGCATTTTGGGCTGGGAGTCTGAGTAGCTTTTTTTTTCTTCAGTGCTGGGACAAAACAGCTGACATGGGATTTACTTTATTGTTGAATGTCTTTGCCCTTGTAATGCCAAGAAAGTTACTATGCAGGTGAGGCTAACAGTGCAAACATTTCAGAAAACGCATGCTTGCAGAAGTGAAGGGATAACATTCTGTGTTGCCCGCTTACCCCTCTACATACACCAAGAAGTATGTTTAACTTGATGCCACTCCCAGATATGCAGATTATAGTGAAACAATATATTTATGTGAAACACATTTTCCAAAGGACTTTATAACCATATTGTGAAATATTCCCAGTATCTAAGTAAATTCCATTTCATATATGTTCATATCCATTGTGATACCTTATATGATCAGCTCAAGGAGCTCAGTCTATTTAGTTTAACAAAGAGAAGGGTTATGAGTATTTATGTGGAAACATATTTAATAATGTTGTCTTCAATCAGATATAACACAATTCCATGGCTGGAAAATGGAAGCTAGACCAATTCAGACTGGAAATAATGTGTCAAACTTTTAACAGAGAAAGTAATTTACCATTGGAACAATCTGACAAAGGTCCTAGTGAGTTTTTCATTACTGATAATTTTAAAATCAGGATTGGATGCTTTTCTAAATGATATGGTCTGGAAATTATTTGGGGGAAGATCTTTGACCAGTGCTATATAGGAAGTAGAAGTAGATGATCACAATAGTCCCTTCTGGCCTAAGAATCTATGAATCTATAGATCACAAGACTCCAAATGTTTAAATCAAATAGAGCTGACACTTACAACCTCTTCTCTCTGCCTCTCCCATGCAAGTGTCTGGGAGGAGCCTGTGAGCAAGTCTCTCTTAACTGCCTCAGCCAGTCTGGTCCAGAGAGTGCTCTCCAGGAACATTAACTCATTAGGCAGATCTGGGCTAGTCTGGATCATCTTAGCACAACTCTATCTGTGAGTTAGGTCAGATACTCTTTTTCAGCAGCTGTCTTTGTAACACAGGAGTGGGGAAACTTTTTTGGGTTAGGGGCTGCTGACCCACAGAAAAATCAGTTGGGGGCTCCAAAAAAGAGAGAAGTAAATAAACCCCTCCCTGACATGGCCCCCAGCTGAGGAAAAAGACACTCTTCACATTCCCCTTGCACACCAGAGCCTGGGGGTCCCAGGCTAGTAGATTTTGTGTGCTCCAGCCTCGCGAGGGGAAGGCGGGAGTTGGGGGTGGTGCTAGAGCACCAGTGCAAGCTCTCCGATGGTGGGGGATGGGGTCCTGAGCTTGGAGGCCAGATCCAGGCAAGCAGGGGGCCACATCTGGTCCCCAGGCCATAGGTTTCCCACCCCTGTTGTAACGTATTAACCAATGGCAAACTGATCCATTCCACATTAAGACAGAGTCTGTGAACTGGTGTCCTTCACTCAGAACGTACCATGATCATCACCACCATGGAGAGGACGAGGAGTAGGAATTCATTATTTTTGCAACCACATTGAGAGGGACTTAACTCTACAGCAAAAAGTTAAAAGGGCATCCTCCCCCCCCCTCCGCTTCATAATGATGGCTTTATTCTCTAGCTCTGTGTGGTGCTTCAGAAGTCAGAATGGCTAGTCCATACAACATGAAAGCCAGCGTAGACTTGAGGCCATGTCAGTCCAAAGGTTTTCACCTAAAGGTGGCATCATCTACATTTCATCTTTCAGTAAGAGGGTTGTTTACTCCTCCACACTGTTTTTTAGGATTGAAAGAACGCAACAGTGCTGCAGTATAACTTTTTAATGTTGTATAATAGTACAGTCCATGTGCAACCCATATAAATCTGGCCTGATATTTATGAAAATGAATAAATTACAGGCAAAACTCTACCAAAATAAAGTGTGCACAGAGTGAATCAAAGATTCCCATCTGTCTCTCTGCCACCCATCTACACTGTTGAACCTCACTGTACTTTCTGTCAGCCAGGCTTGCAAGGCAGAGGTGATCTCCAGCTAAACCCTCCGCTTCACATTCCCATTTCTGTCCAGGCTGGAATGAAATCTTTCAGTGTCTTGTTCCACCATCCCTCCAAAACCTGTCCCTTCCTAATTATCCCAATGGCTACATTGCTAGGCTATGCTGGAATAATCTCCTGTCTTGACTATTGCAACTACTTCCTTTCTGGTCGCTTGATATCCACCTTGTTCCCCTGCAGTCTATCCAGAATGTGGCTGCTAAAATTATCTGCTTTGCCTGTCATGCAGGACAGATCATCCTTCCACTGCCTCCCAAGTGATCATACATCAGGTTCAAACTGATTATTCCTCTAGTCAAGGTCTTAGTCTTTTCTGTTCTACACAGCTTCTTGTACTGCCCTCATCATTGTAGTCCCTGAACACCTCTAACCAGCACATTAAGTAACACGACTAACTTCTCTCCCATGTGGTTCATTTCCTCTCCCTAAGGTGCAGGGAAGTACATTGTTTCGGTAGGAGTTTGGAGTTCTGCTTTTACGTGTACTCGCTGCTGTGTGTTTATATTAGAGAAAGCAGGATGAAGAAATGTGTCTCGTACATGGAGCTGGGGCATGCACAGGAATCTAAATTTGATTGCTTTTGGAGGGGCGTGTTCTGTGTCCTCCACTGCAGCCCCAGGGCCGGAGGAGGCCCGCAAGCCAGAATTGCTCATTCTCACTGGCTGGAGGAGCTTGATAACCTGCCAATTCTGGGGGAGGGAGCATGGCAACACTTGCCCCCCTTTTGCACTCTCCTCGTGCGGAGGTTTGTGAAGACCTGTGGCACCTGTGGGAGTTCATTCTACAATCTAGTGCTGGCCCCTGAGAAAGCCCCATCACCTTGTTCCCTACACAGATAGACTTTAGTCCTTGGGCCTGAGGAACTAAGTGTGACCAGGCTTCTCATCTTGGAGCTTGAGGTGACAACCTTTCCCTGTTCTCCACCTGTGAGCCTGTCTCCCACCATGTTCCTCTCAGCCTCTCTGCGCCACAAATAATCCCAGCTGCCCTGACACACCTTTTGCCTCCTCCCTCTTCTGTGCTTGCTGGAAACTCTCTTTTGCTATGACGCACCCTCCGAAGCCACTACCCACTCTTCATTTCAATCCCTCCTTAAAATTCACTTCAGTCATGTGCCTGGTCAGAAGTAAGTTAAATTGTAATTACAATAACATGTAACAGAAGCTCAGGATGGACATGTACCAAAACCAAATCACCAGGTGGCCTTGTTACTGTAACTCTTGTCTTTTGTCACCCTTTTCCTTCCCACCAGCGTCTGACACCATCTCATTGTACCACATCTAACATCAGATTGTAAGTTCCTTGGGGAAGGGATCCTCTCTATTCATGTTCCTGTAAAGAGCCTGTCACTGTGCTAGGGTCTTTTATGGTGTCCTTTGGGCACAGTACAAATAATAAATAATGATGGATGGATTCAATTCTTACGTATAATACAGTAGATTCTACTGAATTAAATGACGTGCAGCTAATTAGGATGATTGTTAGGGAAGAGATTCAATGCAATACATCTCAATGTCTCCCATGCACATGGATAAATGGTGCAAACAATGGATAAACGGCATGCATAGTCTGATTAAATGCCACACCTGGTGCTGTTCACAGAGATTGCTTGCTATGAAACCTTTTGATTTCTCTTCATGCTAATTTCCTGCTTTATTATGCGGCACATTGCTTTAAAAACATATTTTAACGCTTTGTACGATGCCTTTTTTTTAACAATTCCTGAAATAAAAGTGTCTATCTACCAGTAGAATGTATTCCTGGGAGCCTTGATAATTGGGATGATTGTGTAATTGGCCCATTTCTCTTTCCATCAGGGAGCGCCAATTTAGAGGGCTCCACTGTATATATTAACAGCAGGGACACGGCATATAAACACCATGGGCGATATTCATCCCTAGGTGAATTCCAGGGAAAAATTTTGTCCAGTGAGCCAAATCATGTCTTCATTCGTCCTCATCCAACCCCACTGAATGCATGTTTGCAGTAAGTCTACTTTAAGAAGTGACAATAATCCACTATTAACAAGCATGAATTCCAAAACGCATCCAACAGAATTTGACAGAATTGAATCTAAGCTGCTATTTTTTTCTCTTTACAGCCCTTTTTGTTTATTCACAGACAGGACAGGTGAATTTAAATTTTTAAACCTTGTTATGTCAGTTCTGGTGAGAGCCTGGAACTTACGCACAGACACAGACACAGACACACACACACACACACACACAGTTAGAGTTATACTCTGTCTTTAGAGAATGAGATCTTAAGGAACCTTTATTTAAAAGCTAGTAATAGCCTTTATTGGTAACCACCTTTATTCAAAATATAAATGAATATTTCTGGTGAACTGATGCTGTGAATACGTCCATCAGAGAGCGGTAAAACAGAGGCTTGCTGTGTTTGCACAAAATAACTGCTGCCCTGGGCTGAAAAATATTCAAACTGCACTTGTGCTCGTTGAGTATGTCGTTTCACACAGTATGACCAACGTGCATAAGGATAATCAGGAAATTCAACCACCCGGCTACTCAAAATCTGACTTTTTTGGACCCAGTAGCCTCACTATTACATAGAACATGAAATTCCACTGGTAATTAGATTCCTGCTTGAGCCAATGCTGTGACAAGTTGTTTTTTATGTGCAGTTGGATTGGGATTTTTCTGGACATAGTGGAGGGCACTAAATATCCACCAGTCTTAAAGAGAGACCCTTCATAAGGCTACTAATGTATATCTATTCATCTATCATATAGATTCCAATCTCCTTTTGCTATATCTGTTAAGTGCTTCAGTGAAGGCTTTTCTTTATTATAGTTTATCCTGAGGCCCAGTGCCTGGGCTGTCCCTTCCAATTCATGTCTCTCCTGGGGAGCAATTACATATTGGTTTGTAAGTCCCACTGGCCAGAGCTCAAGCTTGTCATCAGTGGTTTATATACATATCCCTTCAAGAGCACACCAGCTCCTCCCATGTAAACTGACATACAAGTGTGTCACACAGATCCCCTCCCCATCTCTTGTTTCTCAGACATCTGGAATGCAGGTTCCTTTCCCTTTAAGAATTTTTCTTTGTGATCCCATGATTCCTCCGATGCACGTCTGTGCAGTCCTGCTGCTTCCCCACGGACTCTCTTCAGACCTTTATCTATCTAACTGCTGCTCCCTTGCTAATCAGCGTCTTTCCCTGGTTAGCAGCCAGATCCCAGCTTCCGTGTTTTCACTATCATGCTTCCTGCTGCTGGTCCTTTCTTGATGGGTCTGTGTTCCTTGTATTCTAGTCCCTGCCCCTCATACTTGTCTACATAGAGATATTGTACTCCATAACGGAACAGACCATAACCTTATTGGTCAGGTGAAGTGCTCTCCCAGGCTCCTGTATCAGTCTCTGAGCTTCAGACTCAGGAGACATTCAATCCAGGGTCCAACTGAGGAAAAATAAGTAGTGGTGCTCTTCCTGATTCCATCCAGAAGTCAAATGGGATGAGACCATTCATGCAAAGTTGCTCGTATCCAAAATATGATCCTGGTGTGCGCTGTGCTGGATTTCACAGGTTTGACTCTCCCATGGTGATGCCTGGATACTCTCAGTGGAGTTTATATGCTCTCCTGGGCAATACTGAGGTCTGGGGGCTTTGATATGTCCCACTGAGTCTGTCTAATCCGTGTATTCTGCAATGCACCCCTACACCTTGCTAAGCTCTTATATGTTTCTTGGTTTGGGCTCTCTTTGGTGAAGTTCACATGGACCTGGGTGCTGGGAACTTGAATCTCTTTGGTGGGATGGTATGCACAGTTAGACTCTGCTCCTCTCCTGAGCTCATGGGCATTGTGATTCATATTGGAAAACATAATTAATGTTAATCCCGCAAACTGTTCACCATCCTAATTCCACCTAAATCTGATTCCCAAAGGGGACATCTTAGCTCATTGTGCAGATCTTCATAACACGATCATCCCTGCTTTTTAGTTACATGAAATAGTTCACACTGTTGACATGAAATTATCTCCATGAGGCTCCAGTAGCCTCCCCTCCACTCCAAGATGTCTAGATGGCATCCACATCTTTCACAGCTATTGTTTAAATACCCAGGAAGATAGGACTGCATCAGTTTAGACTCAGTTCCCATTTCAAGGTTTTCTTCAATGCCATTAGAGCTGGAGACTTTTTTTTTTTTTTTTGAAAAGCCTAGTTTTCAGAATGTAAGATTGTGGTGTCAAATAAAAAAAAAAAAGAGAGAGAGAGAGAGAGAGGCTCATGGAATTTGCTGCTCAGAAGTTTCATTAAGCAATTTTACATTTTTGCTCCAGAATGAGAGACTCTGTTTAGCACATTTTCAGGATAATGGTGATCTCATGGAAATCACTGAAGATCAAATGTAAACATTGTGCAAACCATAGTATGAGTGCCAGTGCATCAGCCCACTGTACAGACTAGATTGGCATTTAGTGACCCTGATTCTCCTCTGATTTGTTCCAGGTAAATCAAGAGTCACTCCACCAAAGTTCCTGAAATTACACTAACTCCTTTGATTTAATGCAAACAACCATGAAATCAAAATCAGGCAGAGACTTCAGTTAAACCACATTCCAAATCAGTGCTGCAATTTCAGTTGTGTGTTGACAGGAGTGTAATGTTTTCTCCACATAGTTCCTTATTATATTTCATTTAAAGAAACTATGCTGCATAGACCTACATTAGCAGACTGGGGAAATGACTAATCTACTATATATTTGAGAAAGTTTGTCTGTGAGTTGTCTGTCTGTCTGTCTGTCTGTTCATCCATCCATCTGTCTGATTGTTTGTTCAAGAATACCTCCTAAAAAGTAATAGCTAGGACTACCAAATTCAATATACAGCTTTCTCTTATCATAACTTAAAGCAAAGTGAGTGTTTGATTGTGCCAGGCAAATGGGATGCACCTGGAATGAGATTGCTTCTCAGAAAACCAAACAGAAAAGAGATAGAATCACCAGGCAGGTGAAAGATGCTGGTTGGGTACGTGCCCTCTCCCTATCTGGGACTGCCCCATCCCCAAGCCTTCTCCCCGATGCCCTTTAGGAAGAGGGGGGTTGAAGTCCCACCCCTCAATTCATACAGGGATGCACAAAGCCATCTGGAAAAGAGACAGAATCACCAGGCAGGTGAAAGAGGCTGGCTGGGGCCATGCCCCTCCATTTAGGACTGCCCCAGCTCCAAGCCTCCCATCCCCCCAGGCACCCTTTAGGGTTAGGGAAGGCAAGGGGGCTAAAGTTCCCCTCCAATTTGTATGGGGACATTGCTGGCTGTTCTTCATTAGAGAGCAAGGAGAAAAACACAGTTTGCAGTATTCGTCACTCTAGCTGGGGAGTGCAAGGGGCAGTCAAATCTGGACTTGCCCCAGCTGGGAGACATGCATCCCCCACCCCCGACTGTGCCCATTGGAACTGCAGTAGCCATGGAGAGGCACTTCTCACCTGGCCCCAAGCTGCTGCGGTGAGACAGGGCTGCATGCTCTCCAGGGCAGACTGCATACTGAGCCCTTTATTCCCAACCCCATCCTAGAGCAATGATTTCAATGAAGCATGTACATTTCATTTTATTCTCCCCTCCCCCCCCCCCAAAAAAAATTAATTGAGTTAATGACCTGAGCAATGCCAGGAAAATGTTCTAGTATGTTATAGAATCCAACTTGTGACCACTGGCCTGAATATCTGTGGTGATATGACTATGATTATTCCATTCACTTTGCTTCAGAAAACATCAATTTTTATACAAGCCTTCCTGAAGCAACAAAGTAACTATTTCTTTTTCAAACAGAGCTTGAGAGAGTAAATTTAGAAACAGGGATCAGTTGTGGCCATTAATTTTATGAATGATTTGTTGGAAAACTACATTCAATAGCAACATCAGCCCACAAACGAGCTTTGAAATGTTCTTATTCCAAGTCTGTGCAGATGGGCAATTTGCTGTGTAATCAGTTTTCACAGCCATCCTTTCAGGCAGGATCACTTGCCTTATAACTGGCCACTTGTTATGCAGGTTTACGTTTCACAACATCTCAGGAATGCTCCATGTGGAAGACTGGAAAACAATGAAAATGCAGAAAGTCCAGCAGGATCATGTTCATACCCCTTTAAACAGGGATTTCAATATTAGCAAATGTAAAGTGGGAGAGAAAATTAAAAGCACTCTTGGAGTTACTGATTGAAGCTCGGTTATCTAGAAGGCAATAAATGACAGGTAGAAATGGAGATTATTATTTTAGAAAACCTATGAAATTTATGCCTGCCTTATGATTTTGGGGGTGAAAGATACTAGTGATTTTAAAAAAAATGTATATTCAAAGAGTAGGTGATATTGGAACACTATATGAGTGTAGGATGATGCTATCTAAAATACCATGTGCTCTTCTGGTCCTCAGAGTATAAGGAGGGCATTGTTAAAAATGAAGCACCTACAAAGATTGGCAACCAGAATGATACAGAAGTTAGAGTATAAAATATATGGAAGAATATTGAAGGAGCTGAGTTTATACAGAGATCACTCACAGGGGAAATTAGCATTATGCAGAAATACATTTAGTGAAGAAAGAGAGTTACTCACATTGGTACAAGAAGGCAGAACAAGATGCAGCAACCTCAAAGAAATGAAGAAAAAGGTTAGATTAGACATCATGAAATTTTTCTTAAAACAGACCAGTTGGATATTAAAAAAGGCTGCCTAGGGAGAGGATACCCTGTTTGAATATATTAGAGCTAGTACATAAGACTTCAGAAGATATGATGTGATATATGGAGCAGTTCTGCAAACTGCAGGTATCAGCCCAGATGGTCTAAAAGTCTTTCCTGACCAGCTATCTCTGGATTATTTACTTACAGTATGAATTTGGGATGGCCAAATTACTCGGAAGCGGTGAAAGTGAGTCATGCAGAGCAGCCCCAGGGAGTGCCAATGGATCCATCAGATCACAGCACACCATTAGGTATTCTTTATATCCTACATATTTTAAGGAAAATTACTGTCTTTTTTTAAAGAACATTTTATTGCTACAGATTTTGTATCTCTCCATGTATAGAGCCAGATTCCCCTAGTTATCATGAGACCAATTGTACAGACCAGAGATGCAGAAGAAAAATAACTCATAACATTTTAGAACTCTCTAAAAATGACGTAAAATAGCTTTTCCATACTTAATATCATGATATTAAGAACTACTGTTTCAGGAGCATCCCACACTAGACGGCATTGTGTCCCACATTAGAAGTATCCCATTTCTAGTGCAGTATTAGGCGCCTTGTTCTAGTCTTGGTGGGTTGTAAAATACCAGACTTTAAGTGAGTCACTGATTCAGGACTGAATGTGGTTTGTCCTGGGCCTGGGGCCAGTGATGTTTGATGGAGGGGTAGGAGAGATTCCACACGGGGGAATGGAGGAAACGTTACTCTGGCAGTTGTTTGGTTTGTTTAAATGGCAGCCCTTTAGAAGCTCCTCAGAGGTTTGGCGCATAAGAACACGTCCTGGCAGAGACAGATTAGCAAATGGAGTAGTGCAGGTAAAACTGCCAAATGGGTATGATAAATGCAATTTATCACATATCTTTAATGCTACAGATATGGTATATAGATATCTGCAACATATTGCTTTATGTACATCCAGACGTATGTGTGTGTGTGTTTCTTCTTTGCTTTGCTTTGTGTTAAGGGTATTCACTGGAAATGATGTATGAAATGAAATCCCCATGCTCCAGGCACATAGGGAATATCAGACAGAGCTGTGCAGTCACTGCTGTGCTGAGCTTCACTATTGGCAGATCAAATGTAGCCAGAAGAGCAAACCAACCCTGAAAGGCTCCAGGGAAAACAAATATTTTAAAAAATAACGTTCCGACCATTTTAATATTATTTCTCCCATTTGCTCTCCCTCAGGGGTTGCCACAGGCAGCCTGATACATTAGGGGACGTCTTGAAGAGAAAGAACCCTCCCCACCAAAAATTCCTCCCTCAAAGCCCTTCAGAATGTGTTAAAGTTACATTTTGAATAACACATTTCAGCTTTTTTATTAATGTTAACACTTTTTTACCAGTTTAGAGGTTTTATTTTTAAATCATTGGCAACGGGTTTAAGGTAGGGGTGGGTTGGGCTATGCTGTTTTTGCTTCCATCCTCTCATGTGTCTGGCATGTGACATGATGTGGCCTCTATCAGAATCTGAACTAAAATTACATGTCTCCTGGCAATACCTTAAATCCTAGGTGAAACCTACAGCAAAGGGAGTGGCCTCCCAGGCTTTAAGATCATCCCTGGTTGTTGCCCCTCTGGAAATGGCTTCCGTGGATGGCTCAGTATGCGCCACCACCTTCCAGAGCGGTGAGGGGGCAGATATACTTATCCTTCTGGCAGGAAGGTGCAAAGCACCCTTCCATGAAGTTCAGACATCCCATAGCATTTCCAAATCTCTTTACTCAGCAGGAGATCATTTTGGTTTGGCTATAGATTGCTGAAGAAGGACATTTATTTATAATACGAGTGTAGGAAATTAGGCCATTGTACTCTTTCACAGGGGAAAGATTCATAAAAAGTCACACAGAATTATTCTTATATAACTGACAATGACATCGTTGTAAGAAGGAAACAGAACTTTATTTGTCTTACTTAAAATGATATATAGAGCACTTGTCTGTTTATTCCACTGCAAACAGCTTCTGCAAAAACAGCGGTAATTCCCCCGGGGGTTCTGCTGATAGTTATAAGTTACTTGAGCAAAATCTCTCCAGTGAGTTACTGCCTTACAGGTATCCATTATTCTAAGTTCAAGGGGGCTTTTTAAAAAAATATGTTACATGTAATATTGCTTTTTAAAATATAAATCGTGTCATAACATAGCTACTTTTCAAATGAATAAGGAAGTGCGCATAAATCAAAGGATGTCTTGTCAAAGAGGAAAGAGTCAATAAATTGGCTTCATAATCAAATCTGGTTAAGGTGAAGTTAGTTTGATGGATTCGGCTGAGACCCTGGTAAACAACAGCCTACATAATTAAGCTACTGTACCTTAGTTTAGCCTCCTCAGAAGCTTATGGGCAGCTCAAAGGCACAAAAGTGACAATCAGGAGCTAAGCTGAGCAAATGAACAGGCAATATTGTCACCCACACTTCATTCTTTACCTCCTCCCCAACCCATTACCTTATCAGAGGAATCAGCAGAATTTGTCTTTCATTCTTGGCAAGGATCACAAAATGTTCTAATTGCTTAAGGGAGGAGTCTGTGTTTGAAAATCCAAATAACCCGGACTGGAAAATGAGCAGAGAAGAACACCAGAACTCAGCCCGGCTCTCTCATCTGCACATGATCAAAATCAATTTCTCAGCCTTCAAGTGCACATTTGCAGAGCTTTTTAAAACAGATGGGAGGCGGGGGAGAGAATATAGAGTCAGTGTGAAAACTGGCATTTTAGTGACAGTGAACAGTTTTACTTTTCACTGGAGGGAGGAAAAAGACTGCTAACAACTGTTGGTAGTGGACAAAAGACATTGAAATAAGCAGCAACACTGATTTGGGTCATTATACCCTTATTGATCCAATATGAACCACTCACAGCCATTCATTAAGGAGCTAAAGGTCAAAAACTTCTTAAAGAGGAAATTTGTTTTAGACGCTGATGCATAGATCTAGGAAAAAGTAAACCTGAGCTCTATTGCTAGATTTGCCCAGACTTCCTGTTAGAACTGGTTAAAATGTTTTAATAAAACATTTATTTGCCCTAAGTGGCTTCCTGTGGAAAATTTTCATTTTGGTTGAAATGTTCTGGTTATTCAACGAGAAATCAAAACCCAATTTATTGAGTTTTTTTTAAACAGAAAGCTTTCAAAAACTTTTTGGATGTGGTTTTTTTTTCACTGCAAATCTCCAACATTTTATTGAAGAAATCAAAAAAATGTTTTTAATTTCCTGTGAAAAATCATTGGCATTTTTTTTGACCAGCTCTGCTTCCTGTACAACCCAGGGGAAATCACTTTCGCTGTGTCAAAGGTACCATAGTGTGTAAAATCAGATTAATGATAATTACCTACTTCATGGTAGTATTATGGAGTTCAGATAATGAATGTTTTTAAAGTGCTTTGAGATCCTTGGATGGAAGATGTGACAGAAATGCAAAGTATTATTATTATTCAGAGTTAACAACCAAATTTCAACCATTTGCACTTATCTGTCTTGACAGCATGCACCCAAGGGAAGAAAACGCATAACTTGTCAGCAGACAGTCCTCTTAATGTGGGTTATAAAACCACCTTCTTGATTACCATCTGGAGTAACATTCACAGCTAAGGGCTAGCAGATGTGCATGCACAGAGTGATGTAACCCACTGTCTCAATCCAATGGACGCACAGGCTAGATGAATCCACACTGGATTCATCTAGTCCAGTAACCTGCTTCTGACATTGGTCAGACCTTAATGTGTCAGATAAAAAATGAATGATCCCTGCCACCACAAAAAAACCAAATGAATACCCACTCCAAGCCCAACCAAAAAACAGAAAAATCAAAACCAAAATACACCTGCTTTTATAATAACATGCACTAGTCAAATGTGCAATGCACAATACCAGATGAAAATATCTTCCTGACCCCTGCATCCAATTAATTTATTCCTAGGAGCATGAGATTTGATTATCATTTTTATTACCTTGTAGAGAAGAAAGTATGATTAATTATTATCTGTTATTCATTTTTCATGGGGGGTTTCTTCTTTGAATATTAGTCTGAATCTTCCATTGCTCTTGGATCTCCCACAAAGCTGAAGTTTGCATTTTGTTGCCAGACCTATGACAGCACACTTAAAAAATTAGCCAAAAACAACCTGGAAACTGAAATTCTTTATTATATGCTAGTTGGGGAGCTCTGGGTGCTACTGTTATCCAAATAAATAACAACCAGAATAAGCATTTGTGGAAGAGGTACAATGCTGGTCAGAGGTAAGTGCAAGTTTTTCCTCACTGCCCTGCCAATGTGCCTCACTCTTGTTCTGCTTTAGATGGTAATTCAGGCTATTTCGATGAAACCTTTGGCCCCTCTGCTGAGATTCCCAACAAGGGTGGCAATTAGTGGCAATCATGGTGACAAATTTTGTGATGTGGATCTACAGGAACCTTGTAAACAGACCGAAGAAATGAAATTTGCATGGATTTAATGAAAACAAATTGATGAGTGTGTGAGTGCCCACGTACATGCCATCCTTTCACCTTCAAATGTGACCACAAGTTGCAGAATAAATTATCAGAAAAAATGGTTCTGGAGTAAACGCTGCCCTCCGATGTGCACACTTCACTCTCACGGACACCAATGGAAGTCATACATCCAAGCACAATGTTTAGCCTTGAATTGAATGGAGTGATTAAAGGAGGCACTTGGCTCCACTTTATTTGCATCTTTTGGGCCAGACTATGGCTGGCCCTGGTTCAGGCATAAGAACTTTGTCCTTCTGTGCACCCCAACTATGGCCCAATAGCAATTGCAGGCAGAGGGCTTGATTCTGCAAGTTGCTGAGCACCTGGAACTCCCACTGACTTCCCTGGGAGGTAAAAGTGCTCAGCACCTCAACAGAGCACACCAGCGCCTTGCAGAACCAATGTCAAAAATGACAGTGAGGGTGGAGAATGAATGGGGGATGGCACTAGCTTGAGATTCTCCAACTTCATTGCACTGCAAACCCCTCTGGCAACAAACATTACTTCACAACCCCAGGAGGAAGGACTGAAGCCTGAGCCCACCCAAGTCACACTGCCCAAGTTGGGGTGCATGTGTGCAAAGACTGAATCCCATTGTTCCAGGCAGGGGGGCAAATGCCAAAGCTTAAGGTCCTCAGCCCCAGCAAGGGAGTCTGCAAACAGAGTCCTGCTGCACAGGGCTGACTCCCTTGGGCTCCAGCTTTGGCCCTGGATAGTGAGGCTTGGGCTTCATCTTTGGGCCCCAGCAAGTTTAGGCCAGAGCTGGCAATCCCATAATCAAAGGGGTTTGGGACCTACAGTTTCAGAACCGCTGCACTGGTCATTAAGAAAAGCCCACGATGAACCCTCCGAAGGGTTCATCAACAATGGACATTGTTGTCCATCAGCTGTAGGAGACATTCTGCTTCTCATTGTCTCCCACTGTTTCTGATGGGATGGCACAGCACCTTACAGCCTTTAGCACTGACCAGTGTCCCTTAGACACAATGAAACCACTACCGCATCCGTTAGTCAATGCGAGTCTTTCAGTGGGCTTCGGATCAGTCCGAGTTTGGCTCTTTGTAAGCAATAAGGTCAAATTTTCAAACATGGGTGTTTCAGTTGAGTGTAAGAAAAAGAAGCAAAGAGTATGCTGTGGTATAGGAAGGGCTCTTTGTATATGTCAGCTGGGCTTCAATGAAGCCATAATCAAACACACTTGACTCTATCTGTGCCACCATTAATCTTATAATTGTGAAGGATAAACAACCTTCTACCACATTAGTGATGTTTATTTCACATTGGGCTAACATTTATTTCCACTAATATGATACAAACGTGCAATGATGTATACGTGCTTTTTTAAAGTTAAGTGAAAACAGGTGGGCAATTTACCACTGGCTCTGCACAAATTGGAGCTGGCATTTCACGGAAAAGATGCTGGACTTTTAAATGTAATTTAATTTAATTTTCTCTGTGTCCGATGCCACCATTTACACTGTATATCACGGAGCCATCGGTGAAACCATATTATTGAGCCAGCAGAATGAGGCAAAAATAAAGAGGTGCTTTGCAGCCAAGAAAGTGCTACTGCCACCAATGTTTATTTAGAAAACTTCCCATTAGACAGGGGAATGAACAGCTTTGACCAAAGGCAGGTGACTGACTTGTATTTAGCTTCAATGCTTTGCCTGCCCAACTGCTCATGCACAGGTCAGCATTTAGGGCATCACTGTACCTGGAGGCACTACCCCTGAAACAGAAATGACAATACAATGTTAGGATATTCAAAGTTCACATATTTATGGGATGCCTGTAGACCCTCGCATCTAAGATGTTACATGTCTTACTTATGCTTTCACTTTAAAGTACCATAGTTGTACCCTGTAATATTGAGAGACCCTGCCCATTGTACTAGGCACTGTAAACACATCATAAGAGATAGCTCTGTCCAAATGGCACACAAATGGAGAGAATGGAAACAGAAAGCATCAACGTGATTTACCCAAAAGGCCAAACTGGTATTTGAACCAATGTTTCCAGATGACCCATCCCATCACCTACTTATTATATTACATTGCTTCATATGTTAACACTAATTCATTTACTCTTCAGGAGCATTTTTCCCAGTAAACTTAGTGTTGCAAGATTTTTTTTATTTGTTCTTTTTTTTCTGGTTTTCCTTTCTTTAAAACAGTTTGCTTAGTAGCAATTGCTTCTAAAATTTCACAAAACAGTTGCAAAAGTGACAGCATAATTTTAGAAAATGTGAGACATTTAAAGACATTTGTATCAAATTTGGTACTGAAAGGTTTTATTGGTGAAGTTTTGCTCTTTCCAGTTAGCTATGTAATTTTTGTAAAGCAAAGTCTGACATGCTAATAAGTTCTGCTTCCATGCACTCCCATGCTACATTTAGCATCTCTGGAGGAAAACCTCTTTTCCAAAGGTATTTGTTAAGATACAGGCAGGGGATTTCAAATACATTGGGAATGGTGTGCAAAGGTTTTGCTGAAAATTAAGAAATGTCCTGTGAAAACTCAGGAAGAAAGTTGATCTAATAGTTTAAATATGTTATTAGCATTTCCCCCCGCCCCCCAACCAAATTTACCATTAATGAGGGCTCTTAATTCCCAAGGAATCTGAGCTTTTCAAGGTCTCCAGTTTTCCCTTCTGCATGTGTGGAGAGAACCCTGGGCCTTAATTTTGCTGCATAGGCAGTGAAGGCAAAAGGATGTGGGGAGTTCATACAGAAGGTTATTCCTTACATACGTCATCCTGGAAAGCCCAGTTCTGCAGAGCCTTCCTATGCGCCATCATTCTGGGAAACTTAGGGTGCGGTAGGCAACAAGAATACTAGGGATGGTGCCAGGGGAGCTGACAGCAAGGTGTATGTGAGAGCCTCAGCAAAGTGTGTGGTGGGCCCCATGTCCCAAGAAGGGGTGGGACTGGGGCCCAAGGGGTGGGGCCAGGGCAGAGAACTCACCGTGCTCCTGCCACAGCCTTCAGCACCACCAGGAATGTGGTGCACCTCCTTGCCCAGACCTTATTGGTAACCGGAACAGATGCACGATGCTCCAGTAGCCATGTAAAGGGCTTGGGGCTTTGGGGGCCACCACTGCCGCAGTAGCAGAGCTCCAGGTCCTTTAGAATCACAGGGCCCCGGGGAAACCACCTCCTTTGCCTTGCATTACTCCCCCATCAGAGGGCCTGGCTGAAGCCAAACTGCTATATACATCTTCCAGGCATTCTTTCTTATGAGGAGGACGTACGAGGTAGAAGACTTAGCATAGCTTTGTGGCTACAGAGTGGGTCCAATTATCCAGGCTGCATGTAGATTTGCTCCAGAGCAAGGGGCAACATAGACCCAGACTAAAAAAGCCACTCCAATCGAAGCCCCTCCTTCATTTCCCTCACTCTGTAATTTTCTTCATTATTTCCCTTTGGGGCTGCGATTTGTCATACTTAATTCCAGACAGTATATAAAGTATATTTTACTAAAGTTCTTCTAACAAAAACGGCATTGAAACAACTTTTAAAGTTGTGAAAAAATAACAGGAAATTCACACGTAGGCCCTTGAGGACGAAACATGACATATATCCTCCAACACTCAGGCACAATGGGGTGCACCATAAAAGTAAATAAGGGACACACCATGGTGCCTAGCTGTTGGAGGACATGCTTTTTGCCATTAAGTTATCATTTCCTTGCTTTTTGCCTTAACTTCTATGTGCTTTTAATGATTGATTGTGGTTAATGCATTCACCTTCATGTATATATATAATCTGTAAACTTAAGAAAAGTCTTGCATTGGTGTATAAACACATGCCAATGCAGGACTTTTCTTAAGTTTACAGAATACATTTAAATTTAAACATATTAATTAAGATTTATTATACCAAACAAAATGAAGAATTACATTGTAAATTGATAGGCAGTTTAAAATTAGGCAGCACACAAAATAAGGTTGAATACACATATATTTTATTAATTATATATGGCTACGAGACACTAATGAAGCCAGTTTTTAGTCACACTCTGTATACATGCTAAAAATGTGTAGACTTTTGTGGCAAATGCAATTTCAATTTGCATATGCAGCAACATATTTTTTCAATGAAAAAAACCCCTTTGTGCCTTCATTGTCCATTTTTATCAATAGCAAAGCAAACACTAGTTATTAGGCTTCACAATGCAAAACAAAGCTGTTTCCCTTTATTTGATTATAAAAGGATGTCATATCAAAACTTTTCTTTTGACATGAAAATCCCAATGAGATTTATTTCCATTTTTTCAAAATGATCAACTGTCAGGCTGAGGTTTTAGTTGCTATTTTTCAGCCTGGATGTGAGTGTATGTTTGTGAGTAACTCACCACTCCTTGATCACGATAGAAATGGTCAAATATCTGCATGATATGCTGATGCGATTAGATCACATTCAAATTAAGAAACACTGGCAGATCGTATTTGATGAGAGCACTTTCTTGAAAGGGCACATCCTAGAAAATTGTGGGTTATCTAGGACAACCAGCACTGATACAAAATTCTAAAAGATTCCCCTTCTACTCTATGATGATACTTTATACGTCTATGATACCTTGAAGTCCAGGATCTCAAAAGTGCTTTATAAACATTAATCCCCATAAGACTCTGATCAACGAAACATGTATTATAATTGCCTTTTATAGATGGATAAAGTGAGGCGACAATGGTGAAATTTCTTATAAAGACTGAAGAGTCACTCCCTTATTTTAAAGCCAAATGACTTTCTCTTGCAGTGTAACATACTGATCTCAGACATGCATAGCCATTGAACAAAAAACAGAAAACCTTGTAAATAGTTCCGAAGTGATATCCAGCTTCCAGTAACATTCATGGCCCTTGTGTCTTTGGTTAGGGTGCTACATTTGTGTACTGTCTGATTCAGAAGTATGTTTATAGGCACTATGCAGGTGATGAACTAGACAGGGAAGGGTCTCTAATAGAGACCATATTAGAGTGGATTAAAGGGGTAATATGTAGATAATTGGCAATCTGAATTAAAGAAAATGTAAATAAATATATGGATTGTGGAGAAAACAGCAGGTGAGCTTGATTAAACAGTTCATCTTTACTTGGCCTTTAATCATTCTCAAAAGCCAATTGTTACAAACCTACTACACAGTTATTGCTGTTATATAACAAAACAACACATTAAAAGAAGTTTTCTAAGATCATGGGAATTTGAAAGTTCTGCCCAGTCTCTTTCCTGGGTTCTTAGGGTGCGTCTACACTGCACCATAGGTCGAAATAAGATATGCAATTAGAGCTATGCAAATTTGGAAATAACCCGCTATTCCGAAACGTCCCTTACTCCTCGTGGAATGAGGTTTACAGGGACATCGGAATAGCGAGCCCGTTATATTTCAAAATAACGGGCTTGCTGTTAAGAAACGGGATAGCTATTTTGGGATACATCGGTATCCTGAAATAGCGCTGCAGTGTAAATGTAGCCTTAGTGATGTCACTTTAGGAGGAAAGCTAGGCTGAATATGGACCAGGTCTTGAGAGGTGTTGATCATCAGCTGGACAATGAGCTCAAAGTGAGTTGCAGCTTCTCCTCATCTTTCAGGATTTGACTTTACACGAGGCAGGATGAGTGTAGTGGGGTGGAGTGGCCGCCCACTGACCCCGAGGGGGGGGAGACACCCCTCCCTGAGCCCTGGTGGGTAACACCTGGCCCTGAGGACCCACCTGATGGGAAGCCAGGAGGCGGGGCCAGAGTTATAAAAGGCCTGCCAGAGGGGCCAGTGTGAGCATGGTGCCGGAAGGAGCCAGAATCCTCCTCTGCGTACCCAGAGGACGAGCTGGGCCCAGGAGAGGTGGAGAACTGGCCTGGGCCACCGGAGCCACTACTGGATGAAAACCTGAAGGAACTGCGTGCTTGGCTGGGGGTTCCAGACCAACAAACCCAGAAGACCTGCACCAGGCTCAGGTACCACCCGAAGGGGAGAAGGGAAGAAACCCAGGGGTGACCGACCACCATTTGGCTGCACCAGAACCTGGGCAGCGTGTTTCGGAGCGGATCCCTGCTGACCCAACAGCAGATGGCTTCTACTAGGGCCCTGGGCTGGGACGCAGTGGAGTGGGTGGGCCTGCGTCTCCCCTGCTACTCCACCCTTAGGTGGCAGCCTCCCTCCTTGGCTGTTACCCCAGAGCAGTTTGCACCTGCTGTTGCCACGCCCCAAGCAAGGGCTTGGCCTTGAACTGTTTGCTGTTGCCACACCCTGAGCAAGGGCTTGGCTTGGAACTGTTTGCCTTGTGGCCATGCCCTGAACAAGGGCCTGACTTTTGAACTGTTGTTTGTGTGCTGCCCTGCCCCGAACTGAGGCTTGGGCCGCTGGACTCTTTGGCTACGTCTATACTGCTTCCTTCTTGCGCAAAAGCCTATGCAAATGAAGCGCAGATTAGCATATTGCCATGCTTCATTTGCATAATTAATTAGGGGCCATTTTTGCTCAAGAGGCTTTTGCACAAAAAGGAGCTGTGTAGATGGCTCCTTTTCGCGCAAAACCCCCCTCTTGAGCAAGGGCCGCTCTTCCTTAAAAAATAACGTTTACGCGGTTTTTTTGAAAACGAGTTTTTTTCCCGAAAAAAAAACGGCGTTCAGACTACTTTCACTTTTGAAAGATCCTCTTTCGAAAGTGATATCGGAAGAAGATATGCAAAATCCCGTGTAATTTGCATATCCTCTTTATTAAAAAAACCATGGGCTACGTCTACACTGGCATGATTTTCCGGAAATGCTTAAAACGGAACAGTTTTCCGTTATAAGTATTTCGAAAGAGCATCTACATTGGCAGGATGCTTTTCCGGAAAAGCCCTTTTTCCGAAAGCGCCCGCGGGTAATAGACGCTGCTCGAAAAAGCCCCGATCGCCATTTTCGCGATCGGGCTTTTTTATGTGAAAAGACTACTGGGCTGTCTTCACTGGCCCTTTTCCGAACAATTTTCCGGAAAAGGACTTTTGCCCGAGCAGGAGCAGCATTTTTCGGAAAAGCAGCTGATTTCTTACTGTAGATCGTCAGTGCTTTTCCGGAAATTCAAGGGGCCAGTGTAGACAGCTTGCAGCTTATTCCGGAAAAGCGGCTGATTTTCTGGAATAAGTGGCCCAGTGTAGACACAGCCATGTAGTTTAGACATACCCCAAGGCTATGTCTACACTAGCTCGTTAGTTCGAGCTAGGTAGGCAAATGAGGGCAACCAGAGTTACTCATTCCACGAGGAGTAACAGTTAATTTGAACTAAGGAGTTAGCTCGAATTAACGTTTAACTGCCGCATCTAGCCGCGGGCAGTTAGTTCGGACTAAGGGGGATTTAAAAATGGCGGCGCCCGGGAACATGCAAATGAAGCCCGGGATATTTAAATCCCGGGCTTCATTTGCATCTCTGGTTGCCCTCATTTGCCTACCTAGCTCGAACTAACGAGCTAGTGTAGACATACCCCAAGAGACTAAGCAGGGGGTAGTGGGGCGGAGTGGCCGCTCACTGACCCCAAGGGGGAGACGTCCCGCCCCAAGCCCTACAGGCTTACACTGGGATTAAAAAGTAAATAGCTGTCCATCTTCAAGGCCAGATCTTTAAAGAGAAAAATTGCTAAGAAGGGTGAGCTGTGTCAAAAAAAGCTTTGTTACACAGGCTAACTTGCACAACCTTGCTCATGGCAGTGAGCTGTTGTTCACACATTAACCCGTATGTAAATGGAACAACAGGCTCTTTGTCAAAGGTCCCCTATTCTTTGCAAACATCTCTCATCTCAAAGCTTACAGACGTACTGCACAAAGAATATATTTTGCAGGGCATTTATCCATAAAGTGGAACAAGTAAGATATCGACAGAAAGCTCATAACTTGTGAAGATTCATAATCGTTCTGAGATGCATGGATGGATAATATTTAAGGAATAAGGTAACTATATTGCAAGTATGCATTACGGAAGTGGAGTAAAAGTTGGTCACCAGGGGACAATATATTGTTGCCTTTGTTTTGTTAGAAGTGCTCTCAATTGCTGTGCAGTTTTACAGGAATAGGGGGTTTAACATAAAAGCAGCACACTGGTGTACATTGCCCCTGTGGGGGCAGATGATATGGAATTTCTGTGGGCAGGGATTATTCAAAGGGAGTCAGGGATTGGGAGGTACCTATTGTTAACCTACAAGACAGAGCACTGGGGAGAATGCTTGAGTGGCTGAAGGACTAGTGATGGTAGGCACAGGCAAGTTTCCCTCATTCTGGTGGCAGATGATAACAAGGTGACTCTCAGTCCTAGGAACTCCACGAACCATCACAGTAAGAACTTACTACAGTAAAACTCCAATAGTCTGGCATCCAATAGTCCGGCACTCCTGATAGTCCAGCATCAAAATGGCAAGAGCCTAGTGAGTGAGCTTCGCCAAAAAATGAGTCACAAGGTAACAGCGGCAGCAGCTGAACTGAGCAAAAGGGTAAAAAGGCTTAAAAACGAAAACATTACAGTATACTGTATACAGTATGTACAATAAAAAGGGTTAAGAACACTTTATATACAGTATATAATGTATACAGTATATATATAACCTGCTTATAGTACCTCCTGATAGTCCGGCATATTTGATAATCCGGCACCACCTAAGTCCCATAGGTTCCGGATTATCGGAAGTCTACTGTACTGTGAGTAAGGAATGCACAGTCTAGCTTCAAAGGGCAATACTATGGTTACCATCACTACATTATACATTTCTTACAGAAGGGCCAAAGGGCCTACCAAGAGTGGGGCCCTGCTGTGCGCACACAGAGTAGCGGATGGTCTCTGCTCCAAAAAGCTTGCAATCTAGATTTCTAAAGTACTTCACATACTCTGTACCAGGGGCTCAGGGATACCTCTCTCCCTCCTGTGCTCTGCCTACCAGACTTTGGGAGGAGTTCGGGGCTTCTGCCCTATGTCCGAGTGGTGGACTAGGGACTGTGAGAGACAAATGATGTTTACTGAAAGTATGGGGAGCACAATTTAAAGGTTCAGCTCTCCCAAGAGCTTAGGTCACATATCCCCTCTTACTTGCCGCACCCTTCTGTGCAGCAACCAGGTGTTAGCTTCATAGGCAGAGGCAGCAGCAAAAGCAGTATCTTTCCCTGCAGCTCCCAGCTGTTTGCTGCTGCCTTTCCCCATGGCCACAGCTGCCAGCTTGCTGGTCCTAGGCAGCACCATGTGACTAAGTGGGGCCAGCAAAGAGTGGTAAAAATCTGGGGGGAGGCACGTGATCCCAAATGCCTCTGGCAGCAGGGAGTGAGGGTCTCATAGCTTCAGCCCTGTGGGGAACGCCCGCCAACCCCTAGCAGGCATGCCCCGTACTTACACTTCTGAAGATTATGTGCACCTCAGAGGGTCAGTACGTTTGGCCATCTCTGCTCTATGCTGCATATAAAAGAATCATTCCATTACAGAAGTCTCATGCGATCCATGGCAGCTGTTCCACAGCATGCAAAAACACTAGACAAGTTCTACCCAAAAGGTAAGAGAGACGTGTGAGCTGCATGAAACTCAATTTATGATATTTCCAGACTGCCTTATAAGCTGTTTGCTCCATCCTCCAGCAGCTGAGCAAGGCCAGCGACCCGGCCATGTGAGTGTCACATTTGACCTAAGAGAATAAGAACTATCTTCTTTCTTCGGAGGATAGTAGCACTTTCAAATGGGAAACTATTTTAGGGCTTAATAATGATAATAGCCCATGGAAGTAAAAATCGTCACATAAGCAAGGAACTTCCCTCACCCTCCTTGTGAGTCCTCCCCCGACTTCCTTACTTACTTACAGTAAAATATATAGATGAGCAAAGCTGAGTGCAGACTGTATGTCTGGGTCACATCTGCTTATCTTTTAGACAACTTTGTAGAAACTCTCAAGCGATATCTGGAGAGGAAATGACTTGTGAATGAATGTAGGAAAATGGCTCAATTTCCAAAGAAACAGAACTTTACTGATCTCAAGTGAAAAAGGGCTGTGTCTTGGGAAAGAGATAAGCAGTTGAGCGCAAACCTTGAAGTGAGGATCTTTAGACATGCAGGATAACTTTTGGATATTTGCTGTAAATCAAGAAATAAGAGAGCCTATGGCTACCATTTCTATCTCATTCCTAGCAGAGGAAGAGGAAGATTTAGCTTGATAAAGGGATGAACATAAAGAAAAATAATGGAAAATTCCTTACAGGAATGTGAATAGCCCATCAGAGTTGTGAGCAGCATAGTTGTTCCATTTTTGCAGGGAGATCCCTGCACGTAGGAACATTGTTGTTTAGTGTTTGTTAGACTTGAACCCCAGCCAAAGCCTTGCATATGAACCGCACATTTTGAGAAAGTTTGGATCTGGATCCAAAACTTGCAGCTCACACCCACTCCAAGTCTTAAGTCCAGTCAGTTTCAGAACGTTGATGAGTTTGACCAAGTTTTGTGATGAATCTGCACCATAGCATGATGTCAACGTAAAGCCACAAATCAGCCCAACTTTTTAAAATGAGGCCTAGGTTCAGCAAAGAGCTTGGATACTTGTGAGCTATTCTACAAATCTGTACTACATAAGAACATAAGAACAGCCATACTGGGTCAGACCAAAGGTCCATCCAGCCCAGTACCCTGTGTGCCGACAGTGGCCAATGCCAGGTGCCCCAGAGGAGTGAATCGAACAGGTAATGATCAAGTGATCTCTCTCCTGCCATCCATCTCTACCCTCTGACAAACAGAGGCTGGGGACACCATTCATTACCCATACTGGCTAATAGCCATTTATGGACTTAACCTCCATGAATTTATCTAGTTCTCTTTTAAACCCTGTTATAGTCCTAGCCTTCACAGCCTCCTCAGGCAAGGAGTTCCACAGATTGACTATGCGCTGTGTGAAGAGAACTTCCTTTTGTTTGTTTTAAACCTGCTGACCATTAATTTCATTTGGTGGCCCATAGTTCTTATATTATGGGTACAAGTAAATAACTTTTCCTTATTCACTTTCTCCACACCACTCAAGATTTTATATACCTCTATCATATCTCCCCTTAGTCTCCTCTTTTCCAAACTGAAAAGTCCCAGTCTCTTTAATCTCTCCTCATATAGGACCCGTTCCAAACCCCTAATCATTTTAGTTGCCCTTCTCTGAACCTTTTCTAATGCCAGTATATCTTTTTTGAGATGAGACCACATCTGTACCCAGTATTCCAGATGTGGGCGTACCATGGATTTATATAAGGGCAATAAGATATTTTCCGTCTTATTTTCTATCCCTTTTTTAATGATTCCTAACATCCTGTTTGCTTTTTTGACTGCCACTGCACACTGCGTGGACGCCTTCAGAGAACTATCCACGATGACTCCAAGATCTCTTTCCTGATTAGTTGTAGCTAAATTAGCCCCCATCATATTATATGTATAGTTGGGGTTATTTTTCCCAATGTGCATTACTTTACATTTATCCACATTACATTTCATTTGCCATTTTGTTGCCCAGTCACTTAGTTTGGTGAGATCTTTTTGAAGTTCTTTACAGTCTGCTTTGGTCTTAACTACCTTGAGCAGTTTAGTATCGTCTGCAAACTTTGCCACCTCACTGTTCACACCTTTTTCCAGATCATTTTTGAATATGTTGAATAGGAATACTAGAGTCTCTAGACAAAAGTTTAATGCAGGTGTTGGAAATCTAAGTGAAACAAACAGATTCAGCACACATAAGCAACAATTAAACCCCAGTGACTGGCCCAGGTTATCTGACTTGGACTGTGGGTCTGTAAAATTGCTGTATAGATGTTTGGAGCTCTGAGACTTCATGAAGCGGGAGAGTCCCAGAGCCTGAGCCTCCACCCATGCTTGAATGTCTACACAGCAATGTTAAGCCCTGCAGCACAAGCCTGGGATGTCTAGAGAAGCCTCCTATACTTGACACCCATACCCAATAAGATTTAGCCGGGTCCTCCCACCAACGAAGCCAGCCTATTTATCAGCTTCTCACCCAGATATCTCTGAGCTTCTTTTATGCTGCCCTTTACACATGGGATGGTCTTCCTGGCTGATCTGTAAGGGCACTAGCCTCTCCTTCAAATCTCTCCTCAAGGCCCACTTCTCCACTACATTAGTAAGAAACGAACCAATTAATGATGGCTAGGCAGCAGGACAGATAAAAATAATGGATGCTCATCTTACCCAAGTATAACTTTTTAAACACCCATGTAGCTATAAATCTCTAAAAATGGAATGTATTTTCTCTTTCTCCCCCAGCCCTTCAGATGTGACTTGTCTTCTTTGTCTCAACAAGGCAGCACTTCCCCGCAGCTCTGGCCACCAGAGTGAGTGCAGGGGGCCTGACCCCGGCTGCCACCCTGTGCCGGTCCCCTCACCCCTAATGATCTCCAAGGCTGCGTTCCTTGTGGGAAGGGGTTAGGGCAAAGGGCTGTAATGGTGGAGAGGGCAAGACAGGAAGGGGCAGAGCTTGGGGGATGGGTATGGACCCCCTTTTCTCTGGGGGCCACAGGGACTCCCAGGCCATATTGTGAAAGTGTTTGGGCCATAGATAAGGGGGGATATGATAGAGGTCTATAAAATCATGACTTTTATGGAAAAAGGGTGTGTCTAGACTACATGGCTCCGTTGACGGAGCCATGTAGTTTAGACACACCCAAAGTGAATAAGGAAAAGTTATTTACTTATTCCCACAATATAAGAACTAGGGGTCACCAAATGAAATTAATAGGCAGCAGGTTTAAAACAAACAAAAGGAAGTCAACCCGTGGAACTCCTTGCCAGAGGATGTGGTGAAGGCTAGAACTTTAACAGTGTTCAAAAAAGAGCTAGATAGATTCATGGAGGTTAGGTCTATCAATGGCTATTAGCCAGGATGGGTAGGAATGGTGTCCCTAGCCTCTCTCTGTTGTGATCCCTCTCTCTGGGGCATCTGGTATTGGCCACTGTTGGCAGACAGGATACTGGGCTAGATGGACCTTTGGTCTGATCCCGTATGGCCGTTCTTATGTAGATGGCCTGTGGACTGTGAGTTTGAGACCCCTGCTCTTAGTGCTCTGAGCCAAGGACTGTGTCTTACTCTGTGTTTGCACAGAACCATCTTCTAAATGGTTACTGGGGTTTTCATCCTCCTTCCATATTTCAGGTCACTGACCAGTTCCCCAAATCTCCTTGAATGCCATAACATTCCTCAGGAGAAAGGCTGACTACCTTCAGGTACCAGACACACCACACCAGCCATGATAAGGTATCATAAATACTGCTTAAAATTCCAAAGTAGATACATAACAATTAGGGAAATGCCGTTTACAAAGGCTTTGTCTACACTACACAGCTTTTAGCAACTCAGCTGTGTCATTAAAAGTCCGCTAGTGTAAAAGCAAAATACCTTCCCACCTCCCACCAGAGTGGGATTCACATTGTCCACAGGAGAGCGCTCCTGCTGCAAGGAGCTGATTACACTGCCGCTTGCTGCAGCACAACTTTTGTCTTTCTGGTGGTGGGGAGAGGGAGGTTTAAGCATCTGTGAATGACAAAAAGTTTTGTTGCTCAATTGGCAGTGTAGACAAAGCCTTAGTAACATGCAATGTGTCTTTCATGAACTGGGGCTATTGCTTTACAATCAAGTACACAGTTTGTCCCTGTAGATATCTCTGAGGTTCAGTCTGAAAAGCATTAATTCAGAGACTTGAGGATTTTGTCTTCCTGGTACTTCTCGAAGAAGGGAGATAACTGCAAGCTATGATTTACAATTCAAACAGCATTGCCACACATTTAAAAGAGACAGCCTTGCAGTCAGCAACTTGTGATGTTGAAATATGAGTGTTGTGTCCAAATTCTCTGTGGTGCTAGCACACAGACTGCAGTACCAGGCTATGCAAAAGGGATGTCAAATAGTAGAAAAAGGTATGGAAGCAGCACAGGATTAGACTCCTGTGACCTTCCTAGGCCAGAGTTTTCAAAGGAGGCTGAAACCTTTAGAAGCTCTTTCCCCATCCCCAAAGAACTGCCATAATTTTCAGGAGGGAAATACTGGGGATGTGTTTGTGGTAATAGCGGTGTGGAAAGGTAATAATGGGACAGTATGGGCTTCAGTAGGCCCAACAAAAGGGGAGAGCAAAGGGGCAACTGCCCCGAGGTCCAGCAATTCAAAAGGGCCCAGGCACCGCTTTGGGTGGCTCTTTGGCTGAGGGGTGGGGTAGAACTCAGAGCGGTTCTTGGCACTGAGGGTCAGCTGCCCCGGGCCTGCCCCTTCTGGGAGTGTGGAGCTGAGGCCCCCCCACCACCACCACCTTGCCCAGGGGCCTGGCAAGTCTGTTGGCCCCCCTGCTCTTCAGAGGAATGTTTTTGACATTTACAGTTTTGCTTTGGAGTATTAAGTAAAGTAGACCTTTGTCCATGACATTTTTGGCCATGGTCCAGTGTTTTATTAGAGAAATGAGAGGGTTACTTTAAATAACATGAATTAAAAACATCTCATGCCCATTTCAGCTCTGCTCTTAGCTGCCTGCAATCCACTGAAGGAGTCTCCAGTAACAACCTTTGACCTGCTTAAAAATATTTATTCTGCTTTTGAAGGAACACTTTATTAAGAGGTCTGTTTTGCAACTGCTACATTTAATTGGAAATACTACACTATAATTTCACTGTAGTCTTGTTTTTTTTCTGTTCACCAAACTGAAAAAGATAAGCTATGCACAGCCTGATAGTATTTAAGAATTGGACACAATTTGAAAAAAAAACGACACTTGATTCATTAAGAAGCTTAATTCTATTACATGAGAACTGAAATGTTCTGATTCTGCTGCCTAAGAACGGATATATTCTGATTCTTTCCAGAACCAAATTCACAAAATATCCACTTTGGACTGATGGAAACCTGCAGAAACACTAATGGCCTGATATTGCACAGCAAGGATATACACATAGAAAGTGATAAGCATGCCAAGGAACACAAGGAAATCCAATCAACCATTAGTAAGAATGCTGCTGCATAGTGACTACCATCAAGTTCCTCTTCACTAGTAACAATCTTAGGGTATGTCTACAATGTGAGCTGGGGTGTAAATTCTACTTCTGCTTAGTGCAAAGGGCAACACCAATAGTCAATCTTATTTGCACCCACGTGCAGATTTCTTCACACTTGTACTGGAGCACAACAGCCTTCCTTCTACCGGGCACCATGCAGGAATTTGCAGGAACAAAACATAAATGAAAGCCCTCAGTGATATTAATTTCCTTCAGATTTTTAAGTCTGCTCCAGTATTCTGCAATGTGAATAGGTGGCATGCTGAAAGACTAGTGGCATACAGGTAAGTAGTTGCAAAGTGAAACATTCTCTTTGCATAATGGGTACAAGTGCTCAAAGTTTCTTCTTTTAGAGGAAGCAAGGAAAGTCTATCTACCTGTCTTCGTGGAATGTGTATGGAGAAGTATGGATGCAGGAGGGAAGAATTTGGATGAGGCACCAGGAAGTCAGTCTGTTTGCACATGGCTGGAATGGTAGCTCCTGATGTAGCAGCTCTGTAAACAGTCCTCCTAATAAAAATCCAGTTTTGTTGTATAAGAATGGAATGCTTTTATGTTGTTAGGCAGCATGTGGTACATGTAGTCCCCTTACTAAAGGGGCCTCTGTTTTATTCTGAAAAGACCCTGTGTGCTATAATCCAGACTACAATTCCCATGAGCCCGTGGGAAAAACAGGAAGGAAGGACTGTTGTGTGAGAGAGGACTGCTCTCTCTCCAGGTGCTTGAAGAAAAGAGGCCTAGCAGTCTGGGGCTCTGCCTTGGAGTTTGGAACCGAAGGGGGAGCCAGGCTGCTGCCAAGGACATTGATCCAGTCCAGGGGCTGTTGGAGTGCAGCTACAGACCGGGACTAGATGCCTGTTGGAACTGGGATTTAGCAGGCTGCTTCCAATAGGCACAGCATGAGGCAGTAAGTTTTGGGCCTTGTTGAAAAAGTGCTGCCTGGACAGAGCTGCTGTCTAGCCTGGACCAAATCTCCACTACAGCTGCAACATCAGCGCGCCAAGGCAAGCAAGTGTCTGGGACTGTGAGTCCAGGGGTGTGCACACTCTGGGGTGGGGTCACTGGTAGTACAAATGTTAGCTATATAAGCTTCAATTATTGTTATGTGTTTTGTAATGCTATTCATTGCTAAATCTGTTAATACCTGTTTATTTAAGTTAAGTAAAGATTGTTTATTTTAAAGTATTCTATTAGATGTATATGATTTGTAGTTGTTCTGGAATTAGATCCAGGTTTATGTTGGAATGAGTATGTTCCTGGAGGCTCTCAAGGCACACCAGTGAGTGTGTACAAGGCCAGCCAGGTGGAGGCACCGCCACTTTACATTCATTACCAGCAAGGGACTGCAGCAAGGGGGTGGATAGGGCTTTCCCCAACTAAACACCATCACCACTGGGGTGCTCAGGATCTCTTTGGGTTAAAACATCAGGCCCAGGCACACCTGTGTATTTAAGTTAAGTAAAGATTGTTTATTTTAAAGTATTCTATTAGATGTATATGATTTGTAGTTGATTGAATTAGATCAGGTTTATGTTAGGTCGTATGTTCTGGAGGCTCTCAAGGCACACCCAGTGAGTGTGTACAAGGCCAGCCAGGTGGAGGCACCGCCACTTGCATTCATTACCAGCAAGGGACTGCAACAAGGGGGTTGATAGGGCTTTCCCAACTAAACACCATCACCACAAGTGCTCAGGATCTCTTTTGGGTTAAAACATCAAGCCCAGGCACACCTGTGAGTGTGACCTACTCCCAGTAACCGAGGGAGGGAAAAGGGGGTTACATACATAAGAGTCACTCTAAACTAATAGTGCTAAATGGACTCAGATTTTTTTTCTCTTGCTTTCAGCACAGTGGCTCCCAAACTGGAGTATGGAAGACCCAGCAGGTCCCACTGTGCCATTTCTCTTCCTTATTTTCAGCTGATGACCTGTCATTAAAACACATAGAATACTTCTCATATATTACTTTACTATGTAAGCAATCCATATAGTGTTGTCTCAGGAAGGATATACCTGTGGAAATGGGAGAGGAGGCTGTAAGGATGATGGTAAATGGGAGGGAAGGTGTTTATGAGACAACCCCTCTGTGTAAGTATATGGTTCACCCAGTGAAAAAAGTTGGAGACCCCTGCTGCTATAGCACATATCCTTGTTTTCCTTATTGGAGATAAAAGAAATAGCTGATCACACTATCACTGAGCCTGAGTCTGAGATCAGTTTTACAGCTTCGGTAACTCACTGATTTTGGGAGAATAGCACCTGATTTACACTGGCGTAAGTGAAGGGGAAAATCAATCTCCCTGCTTTTACAGAATTTAAAAATCCAATAACATATTGCAGTGCTGGTTTTAATTTTTTAGAAGAAATTGGCATAAGACAATTGTAGCACAGTAGATAACAGACTTCATCTTGGCACCAGCCATCAGTATCAAATACTTCTTACTGGTCCTTACTAGTTTATAACCTCTCCGCTCATTCCAGAAGGAATGACCCTACTTCTTCTTAGGTGCTATGCTGTTCCATATGGCTGCCTAACAAAGAGCACAAAGTATACGGCTCAGCAATAAAACAACATCTCACACTGCTCTCTCCTGACCTCTACAACCCCAATCAGACATCAACCTTCTTATTCTGAGTTCAACTCTGCTGGTGTACTGCAAAAACTGTAGGACAGATTTGGTTTTCTTTTTAGTTTCAAAATCCATCCTTGACCACATGCCTTGGAGTAAAGATGCACAGAAGCCGTCCTAAAAAGTAGGAATGCTCTCATTTTGGCTTACTAGAATTTGGTAAGTTGTTCTGGATGAATAAATTTATATTAAACATCAACAAGAAAAAAAATCCTGGATATTTGCCTTCTATTTACTGAATAGGCAGGTGAGCAAACCAAAAAGACTTAGCTCTTTTCTTCAGTTTATAAACTGTTTCCAATAACGATGAGGTGATGAGTTGTGATATTGACTGTGATTATTTCTACTGGTTGGCTTTTTATACCTGTGATTTGTGTAAACCTTGAGTCTAAGTTAAAACATGGCTGTATTTTTCTTAATCGGGCTCATTTGTTTGTTTTACCCACCTTGCACATCTTGTCTTTTAGCGTGTAAAGCTCTTTGGGACAGGGGCTGTCTGTATTATGCCTATTAAACTGAGTTCCCAAACTGGATGAATTCTCCAGGCACTACTGTAAAATCATAATAAATAATAACTATTGAGGTCACTTGGCTTTGATCTTGTATCTTTCTCTTCTCAGCATATGTTCAGCTCATGTCTTTAAATAGTCTAAAGCCATGACTATAATAATTTGTCCTGTTATCCATAGACTGCTTTATACTTAATGACTGAGTATTTCAAGGCTGCATAGGGAATTTAAGAAGCCTCTCTCGGCTCAGAGGTTGCTCTCCCCATAGTCTCCACCTAATGTTTTTTCTCAAACTACTCAAGTAACCTGGGCAATTATGCTTACCACCCACTTTGTTTTATCCTTTACCCCTTCTCTGTTCCTTGTTACCACCAATATTTGTAAAATATTGTACACTCCTCTGGGAACAGTAGGTCATACCATATGAATGTAGAGCAGCGAGCATGATGGGGCCCCAATCCAATTTTGGAAGGCTAGGTACAACCAGAATTCAAATTTTAAACAGTAAGAGAAATGATAATACTAATGAAGTGGTGCCTATCTGCCTACCATCAACTATTTTACTGCCCACACTTTTTAGTGAAGTAAATTCAGATTGCCTTCCATGGTAATCCCTGCATGAACAATAAGAATATAGCAATAGATATATTATCAACCACTTGTTCAGAATGGTGACAGTGATTGTGAAATGCTAAGGGAGATTAGAGGGGCTACACAAACAGAAACCATAATAATAATGGGGGATTTCAACTATCTCCATATTGACTGAGGATGTCATCTCAGGACAGGCTGCAGAGATGAACTTTCTAGACACCACTTCTTGGAGCAGCTATTCCTGGAACTTTCAAGGGGAGAGAGACAAGTCTTGATTTCATCCTAAGTGCCACACAAGATCGGATCCAAGGCATGAACATAGCTAAACCAATTTAATATTCTTGGGCTGGGGGGGATGGGATAAAAAGGAAATTTAAAGGAACAGCCACAAGAGTGAAATGGCTGAATGGTGCATTTAAAAACACCATAAGGTTCAAAGAATAGGTATACCCCAAATTTAAAAAAAATCAAAATTAAAAGGGTCAAAAATAAAAATAAATGCCACCATGGCTAAACAGAATAGAAGAAGTGATTAGAAACAAAAAGTCATATTGTAAAAATTGGAAGTTAAATATTATTGAGGAAAATAGAAAGGCACATGAACTCTAGCAAGTCAGGTGTAAAAGTATAATTAGGCAGGCCAAAAAAGAATTTGAAGAGCAACTAGCAAAGGACAGAAAAACTAACAGCAATTTTTCCTAAACTGCAACAGAAGCAGGAAAGCTGCTAAACAATCAATGGGGCCATTGAATGATTGAAATGCTAAAGGAGCACTCAATCTCCTCCCCACAAAACAAAACAAAACAAAAGGATATTGCAAAGATGCTAAATACATTTTGCATCACTCTTCACTGCACAGTTGTGAGGGAGATTCTAACATCTGAGCCATTCTTTTCAGATGACAAATCCAAGGAAATGTCCCAGATAAAGGTGTAATTAGAAAAGATTTTGGAATAAATTGATAAATTAAACAGTAATAAGTCACCAGGACCAGCTGGTATTCACTCAAAAGTTCTAGAGAAACTCAGATGTGAAACTGCAGAACAACTGTGTAGTGACTTATCACTTAAATCAGTCTCTGAACCAGATGACAGGAGGATAGCTAATGTAACACCAATTTTTTAAAAAGGTTCCAGAGGCAGTCCTAGAAATTATAGGCCAGTAAGCCTGACCTCAATGCTAGACAAATTGGTTGAAATGGTAGTAAAGAACAGAATTATGCAACACATAGGCAAACAGGATATATTGGGAGAAGAGGAAACATGACTTTTTAAAGGGGAAATCATGCCTCACCAATCTAGTAAAATTCTTTGAGGGGGTCAACAAACCTGAACAAGGATCATTCAGTGGATGGAGTGTTCTTGCACTTGCAGACAGAGTACCTCGCTAAAGGCTCTTAAACATAGGATAAGTTTGCAGATGATGCAAAATTACTCAAGATAGATAAGTCCAATGCTGACTGCAAAGATTTACAAAGGAATTCCACAAAACAGGGAAACAAAATGCTGATAAATGCAAAGTAATGCACATTGGAAAACATAATCCCAACTATGTATACAAGTGGATTGGGTCTAAATTAGCTGTTACCAGTCAAGAAAGAGATTGTGGAATCATTGGGAATAGTTCTCTGAAAGCATATGCTCAGTATCCAATGGCAGTCAAGAAAGCTAACAGAATGTTAAGAACCATTAGGAAAGCAATTAATAAGAAGACAGAAAATATCATACCACTATATAAATCCATGGTATGCCCACATCTTGAATACTATGTGCACTTCTGATCACCCCATCTAAAAAAAAAAAGATATATTAGAATTGGAAAAAGCACAGAGAAGGGCAACAAAAATGAGAGGTATGGAACAGCTTCCATATGAAGAAAGATGAAAGATGAAATAACTTGGGACCATTCAGCTTGGAAAAGAGGCAACTAAGAGGGGATATGATAGAAGTCTATGAACTCACAGATAGTGTGGATAAAGTGAATAAATAAGTGCTATTTGCTCCTTCACATAACAAAAGAACCAGGGCTCATCCAGTGACATTAATAGACAACAGGTTCAAAGCAAACAAGGAAGTAACTTCTTCACACAATGCACATTCAACATGTGGAACTTGTTGCCAGGGGCTGTTGTGTAGATCAAAAATTTAAGTGGCAGGTTCAAAAATAATTAAATAAGTTCCCGGGGGATAGGTCCATCAATGGCTATTAGTTGGGGGGGGGGGGCGGGAATGCTGCAACCCCATGCTCTGGGTATCACTAAACTTCTGACTACCAGAATCTGGCACTGGACAATAGGGGATGGACGAGTTGGTACATTGCCCTGTTCTGTTCATTCCATCTGAAGCATCTGGCCACTCTCAGAAGATAGGATACAGGGCTAGATGGACCATTAGTCTGACCCAGTGTAGCCATTGTTATGTTCACTCTCACAGTAATTAATAAATGATAAAGTGAGGGCTACATCTTCGCAAAGCACCATGCATATCTATCACACAGTATTAATAACACATGATGATGATGGTAATGCAATTAGCTGTAGTGTCAGAATCTCATAATGGATCTAGATTTCTAAAATTTGATTAAAAGACACTGGGCTTTAGTTATGCAACTTCAAATAGCAAGCACAAATATTGTTGTGTGGGCCATTTTAGACCATGTTAGCTTGTAAATGCCTACAAATTAATCTGAATAATCAAAAATGTGCATGTAAAATGATTCTGGGCATACAATTACACTCACCATCATTTGTGACCTTAAAACCATGAGCAGAAAAACAGAATAAGGTGGGGCTGCAAATCAGGTGCAATTGTATAATAAACCTCTTATTTACACTCTGCATCTGCTCTCTTCATTGACTGCTTCACAACTGCCACTCTAATGTATAGCTCTCATTTTAATAGGAAGTTATGAAGTTGACTGACAATTCATGGAACTAGATACTTCCTACATGAAAACTGAAGTGCTTAATTATACTTGTTACAGCTTCAATATCTCTATAAGAATGATTGTATTCATGGTGCCTTAGTGTAAACCATTATTTTTCTGACACCTCTCCAAACAAGTACTCTTGATTTTATGATGCAGAGGAACGAGAGAATTTTGTTTCCATTCTGCTGTATGGCAAAGCAGGGCCTTTCAGCTAGAAAAAAAATTAATCCTGCTAATTTAACCATATATACTTTTGGTTAACATAATAGCTTTGAAAGTCCCTGCTTTCCCATGAATTAAACTGGAAAAGGAATTCTCAGATTTCTGCTATGTTACGGATGGTCATATTTTGGGCCTCAATTTAGCAAGATACTTAAGGCTGTGACTAACTTTAAGCATGAGTGGGTAGCCCTATTGATTCATGTGTTTAAAATGAGGCATCCACACACACAGCTTGCTGAATCAGGTCCTTAATTAGCACTACAGAGAATACTATGTAGTTCTTAGTCTTTCCTCAGGCAAAATTCCTGTTCACTTTAATGGGAGTTTGGCCTGAGTAGGAACTGTAGGATTTACCCCTATATTTCCAAGGTATGACTCACTCACATCTTTGTATTCTCACAGGAGTTTGCCTGGGTGATGTGGTTTTAGCAGGTGCTTATAGAATGAGAGATTATGCCAACATTTTCAAGTCTTTATCTGAGAGCAGAAATGAAAAGTGCAGTGCAGAGACAAAGAATGTGGCAATTAAAGCCATGCCTGTGCACGCTACAGGCAGTGTAAGAAAAACATTTAGGAAGTTCTGAAGCAGGATTCAGTTGCAAAACCACCCCACCACAGGGAAAAAATGAGAACTGTTGAGGGCTACCGAGAGCTGACTCTTCACAGTGGATCAGTGCTCGATGTTATTTAGCACAGGTCTTTCTGTAATTGCAACACATTGATAAAATTCTGTGATCGGTGGCCCTCAAACACCTACTCCCACCTGTGCAGTAGGCTGGGGTTGTAATAGAAAACAAGTCGTCATACAGGTTGTGTGAAAGCCTGTATATCCCCCTTTTTGATGGGTCTGTTTATGCCTTTGCAACGTGCGCGTTTTAAAGGCAGTAACATTGTCATAGACGATGGCAATCTTACATTTACATAGGTGCCTTTTGGCCTATAGAGTTTTAGAAAATTCTCCTTATTCATATCTGTACATTATTTCCCTCTTCTCACCCCAAAAAAGGAGACGTTAGCCTGCAAGACAGCATCAGCACTCTCTCGTTTTTCCCCTCTGTGATCTGAAACTCTGAATGGGGGCTCTAAAATAAGAGCTGATATGGGAGTTAGTTATCTGTGGGGAGAGATGGAGGTAGAGTGCAGATTTCTCTAAATACCAAGGTCCTGACTCATTTGCCAGGGGAAGGAAAGCTGAAACTCCAGCTTCTTTTGACCGGTGGCACATGACATTCCATGTCCCACCCGGAGAGGAAAGAATGAGTAGGATAAGCCAAACGTGGGAACTCTCAGTTGCCTATCCCCCTATGCACAAATAGCCTGTGAAGGGAGATGGAAGCTGCTAATAATAGTAGTATGCTCTTACTATAAAGAATACAGATTGGAAGGAGCTTAAATAAAGTTAGTAGGCAACCTAATAACAGTGATCAGACACAGTGCTCATAGTTATAATAAGAAAAAAATGGAGAGCAGGTGCCTGTAGGAACCAATGGAAAAGGGAATGGTGTTGCAACAGGAAGCTGGGCTACCTTTTCAGTCTTATTTACTGTTTTATAGCACTCCAAAATGTGCTGGGTGAACCACAGAAAATCAGAGACAATGGAGCTACATTGATTTACACCATCAGATGATCTGGCCCATGGTCTCTGCCCACAAGTGTTTAGACTCTAAGGCCCCACTCCCACAATGTGATCTGGGTGGGCAAGCCCTTGGTACCTATGCAAAACACTATTGTGTTCAGTGGGACTCTGGGTAGGCACAAGGATCGGCCCACACAGATCAGATTAGTTTGCAGGATGACGCAGGGAGTGGGGATGGTAGGAGAGAAATAGGCGAGTGTTATTATTCAGTTCTGGAGCATGCATATTATGTTGGCTCAATTTATAAACAACATTATTATAACAATATTATTGTCAAGTTATTTCCTTTGAGCATTGTGGCAGAGGTGGACTTTCAGAAGAGGTTTAAATATAGAAAGGTGGTGGGGCATATCAGAATATGGATGATGATGAATGATTATAAATCATAATTACTAGCTTGGTGCCATATTTGATTTTAAAATGACATTGCCTGGGGGAGCATACAGCACAATCAAAAACTAAACTAAAATAATGTTCTCTACCAAAACCAATTGTCTCTTTTTTCTCCTCTAATATGGGACTGATCCACTCATTCTGTTTCTTGTAGATGAAGCAGGCATAACCTGCTGCAGTTGAGTATTTTAATCCTTTTCCCAACTTACATATCACAACGAGTCTCACCTCTTGTACCACTTATGTACGTTATGCAGCTGAGGTGCTTCTTCATGCATGTCTTTAAGAAGTGTTGCCCATGCCACAGTATCAATGCACAGATGTACTAAGCAGTAGTGAAAGTAATTTAAAATTTCTTACTGGGACTGTCCTGTTGCAACGTGGGTTCCTGCCACCTCTTTAAAAAGCTCCCTGCTTGGCTTTTGCTGCAGCTCAGCCAGCTTTTGTGGGAGCTGCGCACCTGGGCGCACCCACTTACTTTCATCTGTGGTACTAAGATACAAAAAAGGACATACCTGAGAAAATAAATGAGCAGAGCAAGCGAGGAAGCAATCTCGCTTTCTTACAGAAGCAAATTCAGCAGCATGAAATTAAAAACAAAGCTAACAAGCAGGGGAGAAAAAAAAATGTATGTGGTGTTTGACAGATAGACGGGACTGGCAAATCGATGGGACAGCCATGTTTTGACATAGAAAGTGTTCAGATAAATAATGTTTATTTCAACACTTCATCATGATCATATCAGCCAGACACTTTGTTGGTATGGAGAAGAGAAAAATAAAATTTATCTTGCCATTTTTTGCTTTACTAGGGAATATGTAACAGTTGGCAGTGTAATACACTTTTTATTTTCATGAGTTATGGATGCGCATGGCCATCCCTAAAAAATTGAAATAAAAACTGTATTACACCGCCAAGTCTCATATATTATATTTATACCATACCAGAGGAGGTGTCTGCAGAGCAACTATAGATATAAACTTTTATTATAACCATAGTTTCTCATGTTATTAGTATAGTGAGGAAATAATAGGATTTACTGAAGGTTGTTATGCCCTCTCTCATCACTGATGTGATATAAACAATATATTGACCTTTTGGATTTTTTTGAACCACTGTGATGGTCACCTGCCACCAATAGCCTGTGCTATGGTTCCCAGTCTCAAGCGGTAGGCTAATAATCTCTTAGATATGCCAGCCAGCCTTGTAAGGCACACTCCATTGTCACTGCCATTGCTTTCCCACGACTTCCTTCAAGGTGTGCAGGGAGCAGTAACAAAACTCCAGCCGGTTAATAAAATAAATAGGGGTGCGTGAGGTTTCCCAGCTACAATAGACCTGAGGATTGTGCAGCTGACGTGAGGCACGATAGGATTACTGAAGTCTGACACAGAAATTCACCACTGAAGAAGATAAAGCCAAAGGGGAGGTTGTGGGAGGCCCTTGTGTGACTGCTGATGAGCAGGAGATTCTTAGAAGAGACCTCTGCCTCTCCTCAAATGGCTGCAGAAAGGCCTCACACGATGACAATCTGGAAAGCTCTGAGTCTTGCATAGGCTGCTCCTTCCTTAGGGAGAAGGACACAAAAATGGGATGGGAAGGATGCTGTCCAGTGCTACTCATGGGTGGATGTGATGTCACACTCTCCCTGATACATTAAAGGTACGGTCTAGCTCCAAGAGGATCGGGGAAGGTTACTGAAGCATTTAACCCAGAAGGGAATCTTAACGGTATCAAATCCCTTCCCTGAAGTGTAATTCAGAGACTCGAGGGAGACGGAAGGAGAAAGCTGCTACAGATGCACAGTTCAGAAATGGTTTCCTCTGTTCTCCAACTAATGTCAGTAAATCCTGTCCACTCACTTATCCTAGGGAAATACACGTGTAAACAGGGTATTGCAGTTTGGTGGAACAGGCACGATGCGAGAATCACCACAATTCAGAGGCACAGGAGAAAGCCAGCAGCACAGCTTACTGATGGGAAATGCCATTAGGAATGGGAGTACAGCATATTTACAGCCTCAAACAGCACCATATGGTACATAGCAGGAGTAATGCACTGCTAGTCTTCAATTGAGACAGATGGGGAAATGCAAATTTCAACTCTTGTTACGTTTCAACCATCATTTTCAGATCTCTGCTATCTCTTCTTGCCTCTGTGTGATTGGAGTTAGCATCCCTTGGCTTCCTGCTGGCCAGATGAAGCAAAAGGGGTATATAGTTTTAATTGTTTAGTAACTCCATACAACTGGGGAAGGGGGGCAAGCTGTTGAAAAATGTGCCTGGGTAGGAAGGTTAGGTGCCTGAAACTAAGGGCACCTACAATGGAAGAAGGCCGGTGAGGCCACATGCTTTAACTGCTGATAGTGATGCATGGATTATTGTACAATGAGTCCAAACCTCTCTGTTGATTACAAGGATTGAACCGTGCTGGAGGGATTTACTCCCCCAGCGATGTTGGGCAAGAGCCAGTTGAAAGATTTTCAACAAAACTTTTTTTTCTGTTTGAAAATGCCATTTTGTCAAAACTGAAGTGGGAGTTTCTCAGGATGGAATTTCAGGTCAAAACCAGAGTGAGACTGACTCTCCAGAACAATCAATAGGCTGGTGGTTTGGGTACTCAGCTGTGATGAAGGAGACCCACATTCAAATCACTGCTTTGGCTGATTTCATTAGGAACTTGAACCTGGGTCTCCCACTTCCCAGGTGAGAGCGCTAAGCATTAGCTTACAGAATCGTTATTTATTTATACCAGTGGCAACAGGTCTATCCAGAAAGATTGTCTCTATAGCTTGGTAGTTAGGGCCCTACGCAGAATCAGGAAGAGTAGGACTTTGAACTGGGGTCTCCCACATCTCAGATAAGTACCCTAATCACCAATCTATTGGCTATTCTAGGGTAAGCCTCTTACTGGGATTTTCTGTTAGTATTTTTCCTCAAAATATTTTGGAAGGTCTTGTTTTCATTCCACATCAGACTGTAAAAAAAATTTGAAGTTTTAAAATGTGTGTTCAAAATGGATTTCTTATTTTTCTGGCCAGCCCTAGTTTGAACGTCTATAAAGTACTGGTATAGTGCACCATTTACCTTGTTATGCTCTCTGATGACATATTCAAACAAACGCAACAGAACCTCATTTTTCTTCTGCTGGCAGGCAAGATGGTGATTCCCCAGCCCCCACTGGCCCTTCTCTCAATCGTGTGGCTGTCTCCAGTCATCACTCTGCAATATAGCCCTCCTCTGTTCTCACTGCCGCCAGTGGCCACTCTCATTATTGTGCCCCTCCTCTCTGTGCCCCCTCCCTTTCCATGTTATGGAGTCCCATTCCTGGCAAGTCTCATTTTCCTGGCACAGCCAAACCCTGACCTTGCTTTAAGTTAGGATAAGAGGAAGCTGCATACCAAATTTGGTAGTCCTTGCTCTTATCGTGTAGGAGGCTATCTTGTACAGACAGACAGCTGAACAGCCAGACAGATGCACATTTCTAAAATACATAAATAGATATGGTAAGCTAAAAATAATATTAAAGGTCATGCTATTGAGGTACAGGAAAATTTCAACTTTTCAAACAACAGAGTCAACCTGTTTTCTGAATGAAGGTAAAACTGTTTTCTGACTATAGAGAGGGTGTGTGCTTGATGAGAGAAGGTAGATGGGTATAGGATTTTAAATTAAATGAGTTTGGGTTCCACAGGGCCTATTTTCTATTCTCATATCTCTACTTTGTGCTCCCACCAAGGCCTGATCCACTCAGTGAAGTCAATAGAAATATTGCAAGCAAGTGGTTAAGATAAAAATCTAGTTTATATCCACCAAAGCCACAGTGTTCCCAATATATGCACATATTGCCAGCTAGATGCAAACCAGAATGCAAAATAGCATAGTCAACACCACCACCCTGCATGCATATATATATAATGCATGCAGGTATGTGTGTGCAGAATGAAAAGGAATGGAGATTTGGAGATTTCGAAGGGGCTGGTAGCACACTGCATTGTTGTTATGCAAGATCAGTTCTAGAAAAAAAGATAAATTTAGAAGCCAGTCATTGGGGTCACTTTCTGAAGTGATAATGCTGCCTTCTTTTGAGCAAAGCTAGGGCTCCCTCCCATAATGACTATATATGAGTATGCTATTTGTTTCCTTTTATTATATTAAGGCATCACATTGGCTATGCAGACAGAATTATGGGAGAGTATCATTATTTCTTATTCTTTCACTTAGACCAGTGCCAAAATCAATTTTGAAAAATTATTTCAAAGTTGCTTTCAACTCGATCCGGGTGTTTCTTTACAGCTAGCATATAACCCATATACTGGAATCTTTATTACATCACACTAATCTAATTTAAATGCATTTTTACTGTACTTGGTTTAATGAATGTGGAATGTGTCACTATGAAATTGCACCATTAATTTGATAAATAGGACTTGAAGGTATAATTTTTTCCAGCATTGCAGACTAATGAAGCTAAAATACATATATAATAAGAAGTGTAAATAATAAATTATTCTTAGGAGCAAAAAAATTAATTAGATCTTACCACAAATTGCATCTCAATGTCAAAGTTTTTTTGCACTACTGACTTTCAAACTAGTTGGAACATGACTATAATCCTTGGAAACTTTCTCAAGTGATTATTAGATCCTCACATCCTTGGGAATATACCTTTAGAAATTACTCTTGTTCATACTGGTCCTTTAAATACTCCTATATCATATTCCTTGCTGCTGCATCTACTGCATATTAATGATCTATAGATGAATTCCTATTATTATTTATCTCCTCAAGTTTTTATTTATTTATTCCTAAAGACTTTAGGAAACTTTTTCATACAAACACTGTTGAAAGAGAAAAATCAGAACTTTCTGCTGCATGCAATTTCTTTGCAGAAGCAAAGCGCTAGATCCTACTGCTATTGGAGTGAGTGGAAATTTTGCCACTGATTTCAATGGGAACAGTGACTGCAGTACAAAGCACAATTGATGCATATGATTTCTCACCAGAAAGGAAAAAGCCACAGCAGTGCAGTCCATTAACTTAACTAAGTGGAGGGAAATGTAAGAAGAAATTTCATGATAGTTCACAAGTGTTGATGTTCCATATTTCTCAACATAAGATACCTTCAACAGGTTGCACTACTGCTATCTATTTTCTGTCTATTTGTCATTTCTTATTCACTCTACAAATAAAGGTTCCTTCTCACTCCCTGGAAAAATAGCTCCTAGAAACTGAACTTATCATGTGGAGTTTCACCTACAGCTTTATTCATTCCCAGCTGGAGATTTATGAATACACGGCAAGCTAAACTGTTCTCTGGCTGTTCTTTATCTGATCAAGGACCGTTGGCCAAAATGTCATCTCTAACCTTATTTTCTCTCTCTAATCTGTATTTTAACAAACAACATTTTTATTTCCCATTGTTTGATTTGCAGCCAAAGTTCTGACGTGTTATCATTTTTTGTTGCCAGATAATGCATTAAGCTGTACTAAAGGATAAACATAACGATCTTCATTAAAGCCTCTAAATGAACCCACCTCCTGCTTCTTTAGGTGAAGAAAGACACAATCTTGGAATACTGTGGATACATCTTGGAGCTATTTTCTTGTAAACAGAGGGAGGGGGAGATGAGTGGCAGCTTTTAAAGAAGAAAAAAAGTTAGGTAAACATAAAAGGGTTTGTAAGATTTCCTTTCTTAATGGCAAAGTTTTCCAGCAATAAATCACAATTCAGTGAATGCCATTAGTTTTGGGGCATTATATCCCCTCATTACAGTGCATAAACAATTATATTTATTGAAGGTAATGTACTGTGTAGTGCATTATAACGACACTCATTAACATATGTAATCATCATTTGAATGGGCTTTACTACAATGTAAACTGATAATGGCATGATTACCCACTGGGTTATTAACTTTTCAGTCCTAAGATAATAAAAGGTGATGCAAGAAACAAAAAGCACATATGCAATTGCCCTTCCCATGTGATTTATGTGTTCCACCATCAAGCTCTGAATACAGGTACCCATCATTGGGGAGACTGGCTCTTTATTGCACGTTGTATTTGACAGAATAATAAATGTAACTGAGTGGTTCTTGGGTGGGCGTCTGGGAAAAAAAAAGTCCTATGAATAAGGCAGGCACTACTCCAGACAGCAAAACCCAGCAACGGAAATAATTTTGTCTGTCTCTCTGTCTCTGTCTCACTGGCACTCTGTGGCTTATGCATCTTTATAGACTCATTCAGAATAATGAAAGATCCTCTCCCCCCCCCCATCTCCCACCCCCACTTCACAGTGCCTGGAACATAAAATCTGGTCAAGAAAAAAACTAAGGCATGTATTAAGCATCTTTCCAGATTTAGCCAGGTTTTCTCTCTCCCTGTTCAGATCACATTGATGATCCAATATATTGAAACAGTTTTACTTCCGTGAACATATTTATCAGAGTTTTTTTCCTGTTAATTTTTAAAATGCCTATTGGAGGTATCTGAGATGTTCTAAAATATTTAATTTGAGTAGTTTTTATTTATTCATAGTGACATTTCATTGGCCTTGTTACTATGGTATCTCGAGGCCTTAATTGTTGTTAATAAATCTTCATTTTCAAAGAAATATAAAATACAGGTAGACTCAAAAACCAGCCATAGCAAATAACACCATTAATAACAGGGTAACGCTCCTCCCCAATACAAGAGACACATATCTGCTTAACTGTTAAAAAGTTTGTGATGTTGAATGTGAAGATCAGTACAAAGACCATGCCTAGAGAGAGGTTGTAGCAGTGGCGGTTTCAACTTATTTGCTGCATTTTGACGTGTCAATGCAGAATTTCATGTTTTAAGGGAGAGTTGTCAGTAAATGGTACGGGTTCTTGAGCTGCTGCAAGTCAGCAATCAGAGTAGATGGGGCCCAAACACCATGACACCAGCATTGTGGATCTATGTCAGGCCCCTTGAAGGTATAGGCCATGTCTTCACTCAGCAGAAGATCAGCACTGCCGCAATCGATCTTCCAGAGTTCGATTTAGAGGGTCTAGTTAAGACACGCTTAACTGAACTCAGCCAGTACTTCTGCTCCTGCGAGGAGTAAGGAAAGCCGATGGGAGTGTTTGCTCCCATTGGCCTCCCATTGTGAGGACGGTCAGGAAACTTGATTCAAGGTATGTCAACTCCAGCTATGTAATTAACGTAGCTGGAGTTGTATATCTTGTTTGACCTTCCCCTTTAGTGTAGACCTAGCCATAGACTGTGTCTTGGGAAAAGGCAGTGGGCCAGTGCCCCTTTGTGTTCCAGCTATGACTCACTGCCATAGTGACCTCTTTAGGCCATAAGCTGTGATGTCCCCAGGCCATGGGGCTGCTTGGTATTATACCAGGAGCCAAACTGACCACAATTAGGGAGCTATAAAGGTCACCTTTGTTCCTTGACTCATGTTCTGCATTTAGCGCAGTTTGTTCATACCCAAAAATCAGGGTTTAAGATTAACTCCACTGCTAAAAAGTTAATTCTTTTGTTAAGTGATATTAGTGTGGATATCATCTATTCTTGGGAAACATTTGGAAACTCCTATTACCTCATTATTGCTTTAAGCAGCCCTCTGTCAACCCATGGCCCAGGAGGAAGCTAAACATCTGCTTTTAACTCTCTAGAGAGCTCTAGAAAGCGCTGAGCTGATTGACAGTTGTCCATTAGTTAAAGGTCTAATAGAATCCTGAGATCTTTTCAGTGGGAAATTTGGTACTATATCATGTTTTATTTGTGCTTTACAGAATTATATGGCTTTTCAGACATTGCATACTATTGCCTTGATTCGCCCTTGCACCAACAGGGACAGCTGTTTGCCAGGGGACTTGGTGCTGTTTAAAGGGCAGCTTTAAATGGTACCTGGGATATTACAAGTGCCCTACCAATGGAGACTGCTTCATGATTGGGTAGAATCAATGCACTCAGCAAGTATCTAGGGCTACACACCTTTAAGATCAGCCCCACTCAGGGGGTCTGCCTGGGAACTCATGCTCTACCAGGGATTGTGAACTCTTTGTATTGCACAGACCTCTCCTCTGCACTGGCAGACTTTCTGCCACTGTAGTTTCATATGTACTAGAGTTGACTCAAATCATTTGTTCTTTCCTGAGTCTGTTTGCATGACTTATTCTCTTGAATGGATGTTCCCACCGGATCAGCCAGGTGGCTCAAACATTCTATACCACTGGCTCTCAACCTTTGTAGATTGCTGAACCCCTTTAAGGAGTCTGATTTGTCCTGCATACCCTCAAGTTTCATCTCACTTAAAAAATAAATGTTTTTAAAACCAGATACAAAAATACAAAAGTCTCATAGCACTGTAATACAAATATAGGTTGAACCCCTTTAGTCCAGCACCTTTGGGACCTGACCGGTGCCAAACCAGAGAATTTGCCAATCCACAGGAGGTCAATATTGTCTAGCAGCATTATCAACATTTCCACTGCTTGCTGGTCTCTTAGAAGACATTTAGGGGTAAATTAGAGCTAAATAACAGCACAGAACCCAGAGAGCCAAAACTAGTGGTTGTATACAAACTTTATGGTATCACGAGAAACTTGGCCACACCCATCATAAGTGGAAACCCAGCTAACTAAAATCATGCCGGACCATGAGTGTTGCCAGACCACAGAGTGCCAGACTAGAGAGGTTCAACCTGTAATAATAAATAATGATAATGTGGGATGATTTATACATAAAAATATGTGCAAATGTTTAATAAAGAGGAATCGTTTTAAAACTTGCCTTAGAAACTGCATCTGATCTTTGTCTTCAGACAAACTAGTAGTCCTTTGTCGTGTAGAACGACTAAGATAACCGGATGGTTGGTGCTGGAGCCAAGGAAAGACAGGATATTAAAGATAAAGATAGGACCTCATGATAGCTTTTGCACTAAGGAGATATTTCTTTTCCTCTTGTGCAATTGTTCCTCTTGTTTTCAAAGCCTCAACACAGACCTAAGAGCTCTGCATGATAGGTACAGTAGGATGGGTATAATTACCACAGCTGCCACAGATGGCTCATTTTAACAAGAGACCCTAGGTAAACCTAGTTGTTTAGCCTGCAGCATAAACAAAAAATATTCCACTTAAACAAGTGAATCTGGGTCTGCAGAGGTGAAGCTCAAGTCTGCCTTGTTATATTTTGTTATTAAGCAAAATAAAAAGACATTGAAGAAATATGAGTCAGTTCAAAGCTCAAGTTTTTTTACATGTACCCACTTCATTCCTGTTTCAAAAGGACTTGTTACTTTAATTTAAGAGACATTAGGATTCACTGTGGCCTTAAACCAGCTATCCAGTCTGATAAAGCATATGGAGCTACACTTGAGCATAGCGTGGAAGGCGTTAAACATTCCTTCAACTTTCACCATGATCAATGGAAGGGAAGGGTCTAAGAATAGAGCTAATAAGAGAATGGCAGAAAAAAATAAGAAAATGTCCACTATGTTTCTGTTTTCAAGGAGATTTCAATTCTTTTGAAACTTTCCAATTATCTTTACACAGCTAGAATCAGGATTCAGGATTCCTATATAACACATTTGTCCTATGACAGTCGCTTTAATCTAGCATTCCTTAGTAGTCAAGTGCTGTGAGGATCTAGATGATTGTGATGCAAGGGTAAAGAACAAGAAGTGTTCTACTGACTTAGACAACAAGCACCACTTAAAAATCCTATCCCAGCTAACTTCATCAAAGAAAAGGGTCACCAAGGTAGAAAGTATAGAATCATAGAATACTAGGACTGGAAGGGACTTCGAGAGTTCATCGAGTCCAGTCCCCTGCCCTCATGGCAGGACCAAATACTGTCTAGACATCCCTGACAGACATTTATCTAACCTACTCCTAAATATCTCCAGAGATGGAGATTCCACAACCTCCCTGGGCAATTTATTCCAGTGTTTGACTACCCTGACAGTTAGGAACTTTTTCCTAATGTCCAACCTAAACCTCCCTTGCTGCAGTTTAAGCCCACTGCCCAAGATGAACAAGTTTTCTCCCTCCTCCTTATGACACCCTTTTAGATACCTGAAAACTGCTATCATGTCCCTCCTCAATCTTCTCTTTTCTAAACTAAACAAACCCAATTTTTTCAGCCTTCCTTCATAGGTCATGTTCTCTAGACCTTTAATCATTCTTGTTGCTCTTCTCTGGACCCTCTCCAATTTCTCCAGATCCTTCTTGAAATGCGGTGCCCAGAACTGGACATAATACTCCAACTGAGGCTTAACTAGTGCAGAGTAGAGCGGAAGAATGGCTTCTCGTGTCTTGCTCACAACACACCTGTTAATGCCTCCCAGAATCATGTTTGCTTATTTTGCAACAGCATTGCACTGCTGACTCATATTCAGCTTGTGGTCCACTATAACCCCTAGATCCCTTTCTGCCGTACTCCTTTCTGGACAGTCGCTTCCCATTCTGTATGTGTGAAACTGATTGTTCCTTCCTAAGTGGAGCACTTTGCATTTGTCTTTATTAAACTTCATCCTGTTTACCTCAGACCATTTTTCCAATTTGTCCAGATCATTTTGAATTATTACCCTATCCTCCAGATTAGTTGTAACCCCTCCCGGCTTGGTATCATCTGCAAACTTAATAAGTGTACTTTCTATGCCAATATCTAAATTGTTGATGAAGATATTGAACAGAAGATATAGTAACACCTACAATAGCTTTTCTTGGTGGAGAGACCAGAAGAAAAGCATTTATAGCATTCTAGAAATGCTTTTTTGGCTACAACTAGTCCAGTTCATGATTTGGAGCCTAAAATTAATATGCTCCTAAATTACAAGTAGTAGCTGCTGTATACTCTTCTCTCTCCAATACTGTTTATCACTGTGTGTCTATGAAATCTCTTAAAGGAAATCCTGCTGGCATCTTAAATTAGCATGGCTAAAACTGAGGTTTTAATTTTCCTTCCCTACCCCTTTCCTATTCTTCCCTTCTCTGTCCAGACACCACCATCCTCTCAGTCACTCTGGCTCATAGTGTGGGTGTCATTTTTGCGCTTTCTCTAGGCTGTCCATCTAGACTATATCCTAATCATGCTGCGTGTTCCTTTGTAGCATCTCAAAGATTTGTCTTTTGCTCTACCTAAACATACAAAATTCTCACCTAGGCATCTTGATAAGCAATAAGTAGTCCCGAGGCACCTTTGAGACTAACAAATATATGTATATATAGTATCATGAACTTTTGTGGACAAAACCCACTTCTTCAGATGAGATGAGCTTGAAATTCCCTCAAGATCATCTCATCTAAAGAAGTGGGTTTTGCTCACGAAAGCTCATGGTGCCACAGGACTACTCATTGTTTTTAAAGTTCCCAACTAACATGGCTACCCCTCTGAGACTTTTTGCATCTTGATAGTTGCAATTTCCTCCTTGACTACTGCAGCCTTGCCTCCTTCAAATCCATTCAGAATGCTGCCAAAATCGTTATCACTTCAGTCATTTCACCTACTTGGTTAGTCCATCCTTTGAGCTCTGAACTCTCCACTGCACCAAACACACATTTTCTGGATGGTCCAGGCCCTTCACAATTTAGTTCCTCCTTCCTTATATAATCTCCTGCCTCACCTCATCATTATTCACACACATTTCTCTGTCAACAGTGGCAGCCTCCATTGTCTGTTTGCCCACTTCTCTCACAGACACTTCAGTGTCACGCTGCCCAAAATTGATTTAGATTTAGCACTGCCGCAAACTGATTTAGATTTAGCACTGCCTCGAATTGATTTAGATAGCCACTACTCTGTCCTCCTTCAGATCTCTTCTTCAGATCCATTTCTATATTGACACCCATAGAAAGCTTCCAAATGGTGGTAGCTAGCCAGGTGGCTTGTTAGTGATTCATTCATATCTCCTGTTAAAAATCAGACAAACTATGCAACCTCCAATATAGATGCGAGTGGCGTGCCTATAACAACCATCTTTGTCCTCCTCTTCCTCCCTTCCCTATATTGTCTTTTAAACATATCTGCTATGCCCGTGTCTCCCTATTTAGGTTGCAAGCTCCATGAGGAAAAGAGCTGTCTTTTATTGTATGTTTGAACCGCATGCAGCACAATGGGTCCCAGATCCCACTTAGCGCCTCTGGCTCTACTGTAATACAAATAAATAATAATAATAATAATAATGTTCTTTTTCATTTCCTTCCCTAAACTGTTGTGTAGTGTTGCTGAAAGCTGAAAAGTTGAAATGGCTGCATTTGCTTTCCTGGGTGAAATGATTCCTGCATATACAAAGTTTGGAAAGCATTCTGAGGTCCTCTGGGATGGACAGCACTTAATAAATGTAAATTATTATTATTTTACCAACAGGAGTTGTGGCATCTTCATTGGTCTCTATGTTTTAAGAACCTAGCCAAGAGGGAAATTAGTGGGATGTGGTCACAGTGGGCCATGTGAAAATTAAATTCTAGCAAAATGAACTGAAATGAGCTCGATCATTATGTGCTGAAACACCTCAGCCCTGACATACTGTAGCTGTCAGCATTAAGAAAGGAGAATTCTCTCTGACTCTAGTTACTCCTGTAAACAGGAGGGCAAAGAGGTGAGAAAAGCATCTTTCAGTCTTTTTCACTGGGGTATCCAAAAGTCAGGGGGCTACAATCGGAGCCATTGCTTAGTCTCTTTCTTTAAAAGGTTGCCTTCTTGAACCATGTATAGCTGAACTGCCATGCTATCCAAAAGTGGAACTGTGTCTGGTCCTGTGCCTGAAATTTTCACAGAAACTGGAATTTGTTTTTTATGAGTCCCCAATTTTCTGCAGGTTTCAGGAGTTCCTAGAGACATTCATAAAACTGGGGCTTTCCTGTGCTTACTGCTACTAAGGGGAGTTGGGCTGTGTGTGGGGTGGGGGGTGGGGAAGGAGTGGTGCCATTGAGGCAGAAGGGTGCCTCAGCATTAGGGTTACATTTCAGGAATGGCTGGGCTCTTCTGATCCTGTTTCTGCCAGAGGAAAGTTACAATCAAACAATAACAGTGGGTGAGAGTGTGTGGGGAAAAAGAGAGGGTAAAAAACCAGAGCTGCGCTGAGTTTTGATCAGATGTAGAAATAATGTGGGTTATGAAAGTATCAGTTACCCTTCCAATCCCTAAAGTGATGGTTGTAGTTTAAAGAGGCACTATGTACCACAGCTGAACACCGGACTCTGTGGAGGATTTGAAAGGCCTCTGGAGTACAGCTATATTGGGCACCTGTCCTGGGTAGCCTAGAAATATTGCTTAATGCTATAGGAGTCTTGGGAACTGGCTGCTGTGAACTTGACATTGAAGAAATCCAGCATGAAGGCTGCAAGAGAGACAAAAAGAAGCATGGGTTAGGCTCATATGCCAAGGGGTCTTTTTTATCCAAGAAGAGCTGCTTTTTAAGCTCCACAAAAAGAAAAAATAAATGTCTATGGAAATGTTGGATTTAGAACTGAAAATAAGATCTGCGAAAGCCTGTGGACACTGTTCCATTTTTAGTTGTTATAAAAATGAAAATAATTGTGAAAGCAGAGAGAATTCTGCAGCTGCTCCAGGCTATTCATACTATAAGAGATCCCATCAGGCCTTCTTTATTGTTGCAGTTTTGGCAAATTATTTTCTTATCACACACAACCTATTCACTTCTGTTCCTGGATAAGCACTTAGGCTCATAAAGCAGTGGGTCAGGAACAGTTTAGTGGATAGCACATGGAACTGCTGACCATAGGGAGCACTGGTGCCTGCCCCTCCGAAAAACAGCAACTGGAGTCAATAAAAAACTGGCCAGGCCAGGCCATTAGCAAGCCCAGCTCTGTCACTCCTCGCATGGATTACTTTGGATCAGTGTAGCCTTGTCTGACTGCCATCTCTCACCTTATGAAATGGAAACACTGCTCTTCCCTAAAGTGGCTTTTATTGCCCGGTTCTTCTCTTGAAGGTGCATTTTCATAGGGGGAATAATAATTTTTAAAAAGAGCGTACATGTTGGGCATGCAGAATGTGCATTCAGATTAGCTCCGCAGCAGTGCTGCCGCATCTCCAGACCAGGCAATGAGTGTATTGTGCCCAACACACATGTGCACTGGACAAATGCTCTGGCATCTTCAGCGTGGTGGGCAGAAAGCATGCCGCTCCTATTATACTAGCCCATTAGGGAAGCAATTTGAAGGAAAATATTTAGCAATTTGGAAGGAAGCAAGGCTCCGGAATGGCTTGTTTCTGTGTGACAGCCTGCCATGTACAGATGAAAGGGAAGGCTTATAACAAATTTTCATTACCCGCAAATAAAAAAAAAAATAAAAAAAGCAACAGCAGGCAGACCAAGTGCTTTGAGGTTGGGAGGTGTGGCCAGAAACTCACCCAGGAGACCACAAAGGAGCCTCAGCAAAACAAATCAATCAGTCTATCAATCACTTACACTTACATAGCGCCCTTCCTTCGCGAAAATGGCAATCAGCGCCTGACAGCTTGTCAGACTTTGGCCTTCAAGTCATTGCCTCGGAACTATTCATTAAGTTCACCAAAATACAACCTACCGATCTGGGCTCTCACTCAGCATCCTTGCTCACCTTCCTGGAGCAGCCTTCAGTTCTCAGCAGAAAAACATTGTACATGCTGCTGTGTGAATGTGATGGGGGTAGGTGGCAACATGCAGTAGAGACGAGTTTGTAAACAACATGGGCATTTGCAGGTTTGCTTTGCCTCCATCCTTTGCTGTAAATTTGGTTCTCACATTTAGCCTTGGAGTGGGTTGTGTCAGGAATGGTGCCGTAGTGATGGAAGCACATCACTCTGGTTTGTGCAGTGTCTGATTCTGATCATGTCCACTCACAAATGTCTCCAAAGTTCTAAGTACCAATAGCAAATAAATTGCTGCCTGTGGAAACAGATCTGCACAAAGGAGTGTTCATCAATATATCCTTACTCTTCCCAATCACATGGAAATCTGCCTGCTCTATGAACAGAAAGAGCTAACCTTCTAGATAGAGCTTCTAGAAATACCAGATATTTAGTCTCCCTCCCCAATGGCCTTTTCCTTCCTTTGAGACAATACAGAAATATGAATGGTCTTAATTATCAGGAAAGATTAGATCCTTAAAGCCATCATTTTCAGGTTTTCTGAATAAGATTGCTTAAAATAAAGACAATTGGGAAGGAACCTAAGAATGCAAGCTGAGGGTCCTCAACCTTTCACTCTACAACACATTGGAACTCTATGTTACAACAAAGGAAACGGTATCCTGTATTCATGTATTAGCAATTAGGGCATTCTGCAAGGCTCATCTTTGCCCCTGGCCTGCAAGGATATGGGAGGGGATGATTTGCTAGGAGGCGGGGATACTTATACTGGTAGCAATCACATTTTTGTGACATAATAATGGGGTTTTGCAAGGTGGGAGGAATCTGTTTATTTTAATAAATGTATTTGAAAAGATTGGCATGGGCACAGAGAGCCTGGGAATGGCACTCTTCCGTTGAAGAGTAGCAGACATCTACACTATACTTGAGCGTTTGTCTGTCTATTCAAAAACTCCTCCCAAATGGTAAGACCACCAAATTTGATGTGCAACTTCCTCTTATCATAACATAAAAGTAAGGTAAGGGTGTGGATGTGCCAGGACAATGGGATGTGTCTGGAATGGGATTGCTTCTCATAAAACCATACAGGAAGAGGCAGAATCACCAGGCAGGTGACAGGGGCTGGTGTCGAGCATTTCCACTCCCACCCCCATCTGGGACTGCCCCTGCCCTGAGCCTCCTACCCCCAAGTGCCATTTAAGAATGGAAAGTGCACAGATTACTATAGTCCTCACTCTAGCTGGGGAGTGCAGGGGGCAAATGAACCTGGACCTGACCCAGACAGGGGACATGCACCCTTCCCCCAGTCATACCCACTGGAGCTGCACATGGAGAGGTGCTTCTCACCTGGCCCCAAGCTGCTGCAGTGAGTGAGGGCTGGGGTTGTCCTCTCTCTCCAGGGCAGCCTGCATGCTGAACTCCTCATCCCTAGCCCCTCCCGAGAGCAATGATTTAAATGAAGCATGTGCATTTTCATTTTATTTTCCAAAATACAACAATTAATTGAACTAAGGACCTGAGCAACGCTGGGCAAATCTTCTAAGTTAAAATATAATTAGTTAATTGATTAATGGTGAAGTTAAGCCTGGTCAAGAGGGCAGATACAAGGTCTGTGCATGACTAAATCCTGCTTTTACTGGTCCTCTGCAGGTGGGTGGATTTCCCCCCAGAGCAAAAGTTATGACCTAATTCATGTTTTGAAATTTGGCCCAATGCTATCTACTTTTTTAAAAAGAAATGTGTACCTAGAGCTTACTGAGTACCTGGTTGGACAGAAAGGAACTTGACAATGAAACTGTAGTGCTCTTTAAAACCCTTCCAAGACAATTTCCACTAAGAGAATGGTGTATCCTTTCTTAAGTTAAATGTAACTTCTTAGTGTGCATTGGACATTTGGGCCAAATTTTCTCTTCAGTGTCCATCACAAGCAATTGTACAGATCAATGGGGAAGTCTGAGGGGTGGCAAGAAAGGAATCCTCCTGACCAGCCCTCAGAAAACCAGTATAATTGCTCCATTGAGTAGCCCTCTGGCTCTAGCACCCAGAACATGTATACTGAAGAAAAGGATCAAGGACTGCGATGGGACTGCCACAGACCATTCCTTTCCATTTGGTATACATGCCATCTGCTCCATAAAAGCTAGCATGCACTCTCTTGGTCTTATAACGTAACGTAAATGACTACTACTACTATTACTACGACTACTACATTTTTTACTACACTAGCACATTGGTGCCCCATCATTCACCAGGATTTTATTGTCCTGGGTATTATACAGAGAACAAAAAGATGGTACCTGCCCAAAGAGCTTGCAATCAAATTAGTCAAAGGCATCAGTCCTCACTAAGGCTGTGTCTACATTACAGGGTTTTTGTGCAAAAAATGCTGGTTTTGCGCAACGTGGAGCGTCCACACCTCAAGCGTGTTTTTGCGCAAAAAAATCTACAGTCAATCAACAGAACAGAGGGCTTTTTGTGGTGTAGGTAAACCTCCTTTTACAAGTCATAACTCCTTTTTGCACTACAGCTCTTGCGCAAAAAGGTGTGTGGGGATGCTCAACAGGGGTTTCTTGCGCAAAAAGAGCCTATCAGAAAAAGCAAAGGTGCTCTGATGGCCATTCTGTGATTGGCAATCAGAACTTTCTTGTGCAACAGTGTCCATGCAGTGTGGATGCTCTCTGATGCAAAAGCACATGGCTTTTGCGATGTGCTTTTGAGGTGTGGATGCGGCTTATGCAAGAAGTTTTTATGAAGATCTCTTCCGCAAAAAGCTTCTTGCGCAAAAACCCTGCAGTGTAGACAAAGCCTAAGAGTATGCCTACACTTTGTACTGGAGGTGTAATTTCTAAGCCAAAGGACACTAGGCATATACTCAGAGGAGGTAGCTTATCCTGCTACTCATGCTGCTACCACAGTGACACTCTATTTTTAGCATGCTAGTTTGATCAGAACTAGTGAGGGCATGTCTGCTCAAGATGGGAATTACACCTCCATCTCAGAATATAGGCAGACCTAGGATAAACAAACAATACTTGTGTAAAATAGGATTTTCTTTGATCTTGAATAACTCAAGCAGGAAAAAATGAAAATGCCCAAGATGTGAAGAATACCTCTTTTTTTAACCTCTCCTAAACGCCTTCTCTGATTTGTCTCAAGTTTTCCAGTCAAAGTCTGCTATAGCACAAGATCACGTCTGTGAAATTTCAGGCCTGGCTTAGTTTTGGTATAGTTAATAATTCAGTCATAATCTGGCATATATTGGAATATGCATTTCTGTCTTAAATGTGGTAGAAACTAGCATCTCTCCATAATATATAGTGTAGAAATAAAACAGAAGACAACAGGCAAGGATTGTGGCTGTCCTATCTTTATCACATAGAGCAAGGCAACATTTTCCTCAATTTGATTTTACAAATCAATTTGTGATGAGAAATTCAAATTTTGATATAAAATAAACCCAATGAAAACAATACAACATTTCCCATTTTTACTGTTTTTTTACCAGCTCTGGTATTCATTCAAATAATAAACTGCACTTCCTGTGACTTTAGTTCATCAGCTGTTGAGGTGGCCCTTCCCATCTGAGTCTTAATCTGTTTTTATGAAAATTATGTATTCAGTCATTTTCTCTGTAATTTTATGTTTCAGTGTTATATGTGAGCTTCACTGAACTGCTGTCACCATCTTTCTCCGTAAAGAAGCTGATGCATTGTAAGATTTTATCCAGGTCCTCCTTATAGTTCTGTTCCAATAGTTGTATTTTCTATTAATTTATTTTTACAAGTACTGTTGATTCATTTTGTGCATCGAATTTCTCTCCCTTCCCCCAAATATCAGTAAAAGAGAATATGGGATGAGGGAAAGTCTCTTCCAAACAGGGGGTCTGCCTCTTGGCTGTGATTTACTTGGCAATTGGAGATTTTGTGTACAATCTCTCACAGCAAAAGGTGAGAAATGCAGAAGCACTGGCTTTTAACAAAAATACAGGCAGCAGCAGGAAGTCATCTCTGTCCAATTACAAGGTGATCCCAGTTCATTTTTATGGTTTGATTCTTTTTTATCACATGTGTTTCCAAACACAGTCCTGATATCCTGTGGGGATGCTTTTGTAAAGAGCCAGAACTTCTGATTTAAGGAGCTTCAAAAATAGCTCTCTGCTTCTTCTGTCTAGAAAAGAGCAGTCATGTAACAACACATTTATTCTCTTTGAAAAAGAGAAGGATGTCAAAAGAGAAGTTCACAGTGAAATTAGTCTGGTTTTGTTTTGTGAGCCTGTGATTCTGGCTTTGATGGGGGGAACCAATAATTTGTTTAATAAGTGAAAATTACTAATAAAATAAATTTTGTGCTAAAAAATATATCTAAACAGGCAAAATCATCAATTATACAAAACTCTAAAAAAAGGCAAAGCTTGATATCCATGGATGGTTTTTTCCCCCTGTAGTCAGCATAGAATTCAGTCATCTTGTTCAAGAGAGGGAAAACCTCATTAATTTTGATATAAATGATCTGCAGTTCCCACAGACTTTTTCTCTGTTGTGATGGATGCTAACTGGGTGTACTATAATACTGTTCTTGCCTAGCAAGAACTGCCCTAGCTGATGTTGATTAGGGAGGATCGCCATTTGGGACTTAGGAAGAAGCTTTCAAGAGATGCCTAGGTGTCATTTTTCAGGCAGGACCACCCAGAGAAGTACTGTCAAGGATACAGACAGAATCCACTTTATGCATTGTATATATCATCTCACACAGCATAATTTGAATAATTATACTGTGTACGTCCACATATCTAACTCCCTTTTTGTAAAACTCATGGGGTAAATTACCCAGATGTTAAAAAAGAATGGCATGGTTAAATTCCCACTCAGCATGCTAAAAATGTACCCTGACATGCATCTAATGATGTTAATAAATGGAAGGTGGACTCCTAGACTGTGCAGTGGCTCACCCTAAGTCTTTTTTACTTGCATGGAAGGTATTGCTTTGTGTTCTCTAGAGACTTTTCTCGTACATGCAGGGTGTACTACTCAGTGCTTAATGATGGGCAACTTTCTCTAAATGATGCAACTTATACCAATTTGTATTTCTGCAGCAATATTTCCCTTACAAATAGTTTGGACACTTTTGACCCTAAGCATTATTCTTTCTGTCACTCTTTCTCTCTCTCTCAATAATCAAAATAAAATAAAAATCAAATGAAAAGCTCTCTCTATGCCCCAGTTTGAGTTAGGTCCCAGCAGAGGGCTGATTGCTTCCCTAAATTGAGGATGTGCAGTACGTCCCATGAGGCAGGACCTGGTCCTTAATCTTCATGTTAAGGTACAAGACTGAGGAGCAGAAAATTTAAATTCTACTTCAAAAACAGGCTTCCTGTATGAGCTTGGAAAGTCAAAGAGTGTCTAACTCTACTCCCAATGAGGGCAATGTCAAAATGCCCATTGGCATTTTTGACATTGATCAGGCTCCCTAGTCTGTCTCGGTGTCAGTTTGCCCATCTGTAAAATGGGGATAGCAATATTGATGTTCCTAGCAGTGGTGGTGTTAGACTTAATAATGTTTGTCAATTGTGGGACTCTTCCAATAGAAGGATACAATTCCCCTCCCAAGAGCTCTCCATTGTTCTTTCCCTCCAGCCCTTTGCTTGCCTGTACCAGTTTGTGAACTCCTCAGGCAGAGGCCTTGTTTTCTTATACAGCATAGCCAAGAAAAGCACCATGCGCATCTCTATAAATAATAAAAGAATCATAACAAAAGTAGCGTCAGGATATAGGAAAACACCACAGAGAGCTTAATAATCTTCAGTGAAGTGTTAGAGCATTTGCGAATAGTGTGCTGAATTCATATATACTACTAGAAAATTTACGTTGCTCGTGTCCTTAACTCAATTTTTGTTTTTTTGGACAACAAAATAAAAATTCAGCTGCTTCATTTGAATCATTGCTCTGGGGTGGGGCTGAGGGTGAGGAGTTCAATACCCAGGCTACCTCAAGGAAAGAGGACAACCCCAGGCCTCTCTCACCACAGCAGCTTGGGACCAGGTGAGAAGTACCTCTCTATGGCCGCTGCAGCTCCAGGAGGCACAGCTGGGGGAGGGGTCCATGTCCCCAGGCTGGTGCAAGTCGAGGTCCGTCTGTCCCATGACCTGCCCAGCCAGATTGAGGAATGCAGCAAACTGTGCACTTTCCCGTCAGTTCCCTGATGAAGTGGAACAGTCAATAATGTTCCTGTATGAATTGGGCAGTGGGAGCTTTAGCCTCACCCCCCAAAGGGTGCCTGGGAGGCTCTGGGCTGCAACAGTCCTGGATGGAAGGGGTATACCCCCAGCCAGCCCCTTTCATCTGCCTGGTGATTCTGTCTCTTTGCATGGTTTTATGAGAAGCAATCCCATTCTAGGCACACCCCATTTCCTTTGCACAACCAAACCTTTACTTTGCTTTAAGTTAAGCATTTAAGTATGTCAATTTACCATTTAGGAGGAGTTTTTCAATAAACAGACACACATACAAACTCAAATATATAGTAAATATAGCTGGTTAGGAATATTTGATGAAAAATATTTTTCCACTGGAAACCCAACAAAACAAACCCCAGCCACATGAAAAGGTTGTTTTCAACAGATTTCCTATTTGAAAACAAAGTTTCAAACTGTCTCATTTTAACATCTTCAAAATGAAAAACTTCCATTCAGTTAAATTTCACTTATGTTTTTACAAAGATCAAAATCGAAATAAAAGACTTTGAAATGAACCAGAAACTGTAGGCAGCCACCTCTGAGGCCTTCCCATTCAGCAACCAGACTCATCACCTCAAACACTCCTGGTTGTCTCTATCTTCCCCCAAGTTGACAGTGACTCTCCACACTGCCCCTTTTCACTTTTTGGTGGGGTGCAAGGAATAAACATACTACCTGCCCACTTCTGCTTCCACTACACAGGGAGCCCTGTGAGGGAAATCTGCCATCAGCGAGTCACCAGCCTCAGTGCACACAATGTTTTTTAAATGGATGTCTGTGGTTACATACAGATATATGCAGATATGCTTATTGGCTAATTGCATAGTCCAGCCCATGCCAGGCTGAGCTAAGCTTGGAAGTTCTGAGGATTTATTTTCTTTGATAGGATAACAAGTCTTGTGGATAAGGGAGAAGCAATGGATGTGGTATACCTAGACTTTAGTAAGGCATTTGATATGGTCTTGCATGATCTACTTATCAATAAACTAGGCAAATACAACTTAGATGGGACTATTATAAGGTGGGTGCATAACTGGCTGGATAACCGTTATCAGGGATAACAGTTCACAATCATGTTGGAAGGGAATAACAATTGGGGTTCTGCAGGGGTCTGTTTTGGGACTGGTTCTGTTCAATATCTTCATTGATTATTTAGATATTGGCATAGTGAGTACGCTTATTAAGTTAGCAGATGATACCAAGATGGGAGGTATCATCTGCAAACTGATTTGGAGGATAGGGTCAAAATTCTAAATAATCTGGACAAATTGGAGAATGGTCTGAGGTAAATAGGATGAAGTTTAATAAAGACAAATGCAAAGTACTCCACTTAGGAAAGAACAATCAGTTTCACACATACAGAATGGGAAGCAACTGTCTAGGAAGGAATACTGCAGAAAGGGATCTAGGGGTCAATAGTGGACCACAAGCTAAATATTAACTGAGTAAACAGTGTGACGCTGTTGCAAAAAAAGCATACATGATTCTGGGATGCATTAACAGAGTGTTGTGAGCAAGACACAAGAAGTCATTATTCTGCTCTACTCTGTGCTGATTAGGCCTCAGTTGAAGTATTGTGTCCAGTTCTGGGCACCACATTTCAAGAAAGATGTGGAAAAACTGGAGAAGATCCAGAGAAGAGCAACAAGAATGACTAAAGGTCTAGAGAATATGATCTGCGGGAAGACTGAAAGAATAGGGCTTGTTTAGTTTAGAAAGGAGAAGACTGAAAGGGGACATGATAGTGGTTTTCAAGTATCTAAACGGGTGTCACAGGGAGGAGGGAGAATAATTGTTCTCCTTGCCCTCTGAGGATAGGATAAGAAGCAATGGGCTTAAATTGCAGCAAGGGAGGTTTAGGTTGGACATTAGGAGAAACTTCCTAACTGTCAGGGTGGTTAAACACTGGAATAAATTTCCTAGGGAGGCTGTGGAATCTCCATCTTTGGCGATATTTAAGAGCAGGTTAGATAGACATCTATCAGGGATGGTCTGGCAGTGCTTGGTCCTGACGTGAGGGTAGGGGACTGGACTCGATGACCTGTTGAGGTCCCTTCCAGTTAGAGTGTTCTATGATTCTATGAAAAATTCAGCAAAAAGGAGAATTTTTGGGCAGGCAATTAGTTGTGAAATAAAATATGAAGGAAAGTCTTGAGATGTTCCCCACAGAAATTCTTGCCTTAACATTCTAAGGCATTTTAATGAGCTGTAATTCCTCACTAGGATACTAGGTGGTGTTTAACTTGAAAAGGAAATTATACGTGAAATGCTCTTACAGGGAAAAAGACAAGAGCTTTGTTGAAAAAAGGAAGCATTAGAAGTAATCCATTGATAACTGTCTCTGTTGTGGAACTCACTCAGACACCACAGTAAGCAAGAGCAGTGATTAATACATGAAGGATGGGTCAGAGGGCATGTCTACACTACAGCGTTATTTTGAAAAATCTTATTTCGAAATAGCTTATTTCGAAATAACTTGTCTAGACACAAAATGCATTTCGAAATAGCGTTTTGCTATTTCTAAATAGTGCATCCACACTGATAGGATGCTGAATCGCATTTAAGGCCAGCCGGAACTGGTTCTGGCAGGGCATCAGGTCAGGAGTAAGCCTCAGGCAGCAGCCACACAAGGTATCTGAGACCTGTGCTTAAAAGGACCCCCCCAGACAGCCGGTTCTAAGGTTTCCCTGCTTGCTTGCCTACCTCGCTGAGGGACAGCAAAGTATTTTTTTCTCTGTGTGCTCTGGTTGCCCTCACTCAGGACACCACAGCACTCTGCAGCATGGAGCCAGAGCCACCCCTGGGCACTCTGGTGCTTCTCCTGGACGTGTTGCTGCGAGCCTGGCAGCACATTCTGCAGGCAGTAACAGTCTCCCTGGTGTGCCCCACTGGGGGCTTGTGCCTCATTCCTCCCTCACGTCCTTCCACTTACCCCTCCCTAACCCCCCTTCCTGCTGTACAATAAAAGACACATGTTCATTACAACAAAGCCTCTTTATTGAACAAAACTGGGGTGGGGTGGGGAATGAAACTGAGGTGAGACTGGGGAAAGAAGGTGGGAGAGGGGAGGAGGACGGGTGAGAGAGGGGAGGGGGAAACCTGGGAGGGAGGGGGGAAGGGGAGGCAAGGGGAGGAAGGGAGAGGAGAAGCTCAGGGTTCAGGGTTGAGGGTCTCGCTGGCCCAACTGTCTCCCAGCACCGTGGGTGCGAGGGCCTCAGCATCCCTGGGGGTGTAGGGAGGGTGGGGAGGAAGAAGCAGGAGGGGGAGAAGGAGTGGGGGGAGGAGCAGTAGCTGGGGAGGCAGCAGGGGCTGGAGCAGCAGGAGGCAGCAAGCTCTCCCCCAGGGTCGATGACCACCTGGGGGGCACGGACCGTCCTGCCCCCCAGGGTGCGATCCATGGCATCAAAATAGGGGCAGGGGTCTGGGTCTGCCCCTGGTTGGGAGCTGCCCCCTGTGGCCCTGGCCAGGGGCAGACTGGCAATCAAAATAGGCCCGGGAAATGGGTTGAGAACGGCCCACTTTTTCACATCAAAGAATTTTTTTAAAATTTACTCTTTGACCCCCATTAGCCACACCCCTGACCCCTGTTAACCATGCTCCTGACCCCCATTAGCCACGCCCCCTGAGCCCCATTAGCCAGGCCTCTGGAGGTAACACTCTCAGGGCAAGATGGACACATGACCAGAAGTAAAAGGTGTCATGTGACCCCTCTAAGGACTTTTCCCACCATCTTCCTACCAATAGAGATTAGTATGGCCCCCCACCGAACCCCCCCCTCATGCAACTATCCTGCAATTGCATTAACCTAATGTGTGTGACATTAACTCGGGGACGGAGAGGCTGGGGGAAGTGTTCCCTCTAAGAGTTTCCTCCCATGAGCAGAATGAATTTTGTGTTGTGCACCAGTACTGAGTTCATGTGGCTGTTTGGATGTGCCACTGTGGCACCCAAGTTATTAATAAATATCTGATAAACCTCTACCTTTACCCTCTGCTGCCATGTCTCCTCCCCTTGCTCCATCAGCTCGCCTGGTGCCTGCTGCCCCCCAACCCTTCACCCTCTTCTGCTGTCCTGACTTGGACTCCTGCCCTTCTCACTGCCCTCAGCCCTCCTGAGACCTGTCCCCCTCCACCAGCCCTTCTCTCCCCCCTGTGCCCACTCCTCCAGTAGCCCCACTCTGATCGTGTGAGCTACCCCTCCTCATCCCCTCTCCTAACACCTTCCTCTACACACCTGTCCTGCCTCTCTCCTCTGGTACTGGTCCCTCCCCTGCAGGTGTCTGCCCTTCTGCTTCACCCCCAGAATCCCCTGGCACCTGCTCCCCTTACCCCTGCACCCTCCTGGTGCCTCCCCTTCCCTCACTGCCCCTGCCTCTTTTCCCTCTTTTTCCTGATGCCCACCCCCTCACCACCCTCTGCCCCCCATTCCTTTCATGTCCCTGTGCCATCACACATGACTTGCTCCATCCCCACCTTCCTCATGCCCACCCCTTCTTTCAAGCCTTATCCCAGCACCTCCCCCTCCAACTCCCAATGCCCTTACCCTCTCCTCTTCCAGCATCACCCTGTCCCCCTTCCCACTGACACCTCCCCTCCTGCCCTTTTCCTCATTGTCTCCACTTGGCCCCCTGGCATTTGTCTCTCCTCCACCCTGTCCCTTGGTGCCTTCCCCTTTCTTCTCCTGACCTGCCCCCTTTCCCTCAGCACAAGCCCCTTCCTCTCCCACCCCTTCCTCCTATTTTCTCCCCCCCCCACCTACCTTCTGCCTTCCAGTTTGCGGGGTTGGAGTCTGTGATTGGGCCCCAGCTGCTTCTGGAGCTCCAGACCACGTGCCGGGCCTCGAGCTGGGCTGTGTGGTGCAACTCTGGGCCGAGTGCTTTTAAAGTCCCGGGCCGTGACATCACACCATGCCCGGGCGTCTCCTCTCTCACCTGTTGCGCGGCATTTGAACACGCCGCGCATGTTCTCCCTCGGCCCCACCGTGCCCTGTACATGACCAGCACGCGGTGCCAGGGAATTTAAAGTGCGGGGCTGCAGCACCCCGTCACAATCCCCCTCCTCCTCCAGCAGCTGCCAGCTGGCCCTTCGGAGGACAGCCCACCGGGAAATTCCTGGTGTCCCGCTGGGCCAGTCCGCCCCTGACCCTGACATACGCCTGTTGCAGCTCCTTTATTTTCATGTGAACCTGCTCCTGGGTTCGCATGTAGCCTTTGGTGGCCAGGCTGGCAGCCATCCGCCTGATCTCCGTACTGGACCAGGCAGGCGCCCGCCTTTTCCGGCACCTGGCGGCTCCTGGGAGCTGGCAGACTGGTCCTGGGGAGCGGTGGAGGGCTGGCTGGCACTGGCTGTCTGGCTCATGCTGGGGCCACTGGGTCAGGTACAGCAACTTCTGGCTCTGGGCTGGCAGGCTTGGAGCTGGCACAGGCACTGTGGCCAGAGTCTACCCCTTTAAGGGCTCCAGGGAGAGGGAGAGGAGTTTTCTTGGTTGTGCCCAGAGTGGCCACCAGGGTACCCTGGGAAGGGCTGGAGGCCCCCTATTTCGAAATAAGCGTCTGCACAACGCTTATTTCGAAATAGCTATTTCGAAATTTGTGCTATTCCTCGTGGAATGAGGTTTACCAAATTCGAAATAAGCCCTCCGCTATTTCGATTTAATTTCGAAATAGCGGTTTGGCTGTGTAGAAGCTGGTAAAGTTATTTAGAAATAACAGCTGTTATTTCGAAACAACTTTGCTGTGTAGACATACCCAGAGATTCTAGGCTCCAGGTATTTCATATGATTTTCTGTGATCTGAAAAAAATGGTAAGGATTGGTGGAAATGTGACTGTTTTCACATCCCAGATTTGGTCTTATTTTTCAGTTCTCCTGTTTGTGTATTTTACACACACACACACACACACACACACACACACACACACACACACACACACACACACACACACACACACACTTACCTGGAGTTGCTTGGGACCTTAAGTAGATGTCTACACTAGCCCCCTAGTTCGATCTAGGAGGAGAGAGCGCTTCATTAGCATGTTCGGCTGGTCACCATTTTAAAATTGACTAGCCCAGTAACTGCCCGCGTCTACACGCGGCTGTGAAATGGGATTCCGAATTAAAGCCCTAACTAGAATTAGCTGTTATTCCTCCTGCAATGAGGTTTACCAGCTAATTTGATTTAGGGCTTTAATTCGGAATCCTGTTTCACTGCCATGTGTAGACGCGAGCAGTTACTCTGGGCTAGTCAATTTCTAAAATGGCAACCAGCCGGGATATTTAAATCCCGCGCTTCATTGCAATTTCGGTCGCCCTCATTAGCCTCCCTAGATCGAACTAGGGGGCTAGTATAGACATACCCTAGAGGCTTAGGGAAGGAGACTAGGGTGTGCGGTGTGGGGTGAAGGAGTCAGGGTTGGGGGGTGAGGAGGGTCTCTGGGCAGGGAAGTGTGTGTGTGTGGAGGGGTAAGCAGGAAGGGTAGGGGAGCAAATCCTTCCACCCACCCCCCAAGATTCAGACGGGGGCTACTTGCTCTTGCTCTGCCTGCCAGGGAGTGAGAGCAAAGTGCACAGCTCATCTGCCCTTTGCACTCCTCAGCCACAGTGCAGTATGCAGCAAACTGTGCTCTTTCCCCTCACTCTCTGACAAAGAGGAACAGCCAGCAATGTTCCCATGCAAATTAAGGGGAGGATCTTCAGCCCTCCCGCCCTCCCTAAAAGGTACCCGAGGAATGGGAGGCTTGGGGCTGAGTTAGATAGGGTGGGGCACCTCAAGCCCAGCCTCGTTCATCGGCCTGATGCTTTGGTCTCTTTTCTGTATGGTTTTGTGAGAAGCAATCCTACTCCAGGCACATCTCATTTTCCTGGCAGAACCAAACCGCTATCTTGCTTTAAGTTATGATAAAAGGAAGCTGAATATTAAATTAGGTGTTCCTAGCTTTTTATTGTTTAGGGGGAGTTCTTGAACAAACAGACAAACTCTCTCAAATATATCTCTCAAATATATTGTAGACATAGATTATCATTGTACATTCCATAAAATATTTCCAATAGTCACTATTTCTCTTCAGGGAAGAGCTTGTGGGAAGGGCTCTGGTAGAGGAAAAGGTCTCTTACATCATTCCATAGGGCAAGGGTGGCATTTCCCCACGTACTTTCCCCCAAAGAAATGAGCAATTGTTTGGCCCCAAACCTTCTGGATCTGCAAAGATCTGTATGGCTATGACACATGCACCAGATTTGTGCACCAACTTCCCCCTCTGGCTTCCTGGCAGCTCAAACAGAGATTCCACCACTTAGAGGGGGCACCAAGTTAAGTGCCTGACTGCGTTACATTTTTGCCTCTAGTTGGCAGGAAAAACAATGGGTGTCTCCACCAGCTCCATTCCCTTCCTCCTCACATGTGGCTCCCCAGACTTGTGGATTCTGGAGCAGTGTGAGAATAGTTCCACAGAAGTGGCTGAGCCAATGCCTCTGGCAGGACAGAGTAGGAGATCTTTGCACAAAAGGGAACGTTTATACTTGTATCCCAGAGGGATGATCCTCTTCCTTCCCCCTTATGTGAACACACACCTACTGTAATTACATTTACACAGCATTTTTGGGGAATACAAATTAAACTAAGATGTACCTGATAATCATCAGATGAGTAAATAATGGGACATAGGAAGATACCAAAATTCTTCATGGGCATTCTGTTTAACACCTCAGAGTAACTACTGAATAACATGAACAATCATGCTTCCATGGTGAATACACTTTTTTCTTCCGTGGGCTATTTAATGAACTAGCAATCCAGCCTTTTGCTGAAAATGTGGTGTCCTGTTTCTACGTGAGCACAGTCCTTCATCTTTCCATTACCTGGTCCAATATGCAGTCATCTCCTTTGGGAGGTTAACAAACTCCAAACAGGAGAAATAGTTATTTTAGAGATGTGTAATACATAAGCCACCATCAGAACTGCACAGTGTGAAATGACCCAATTGCAAGGTAAAAAGACCCTCTTTTCTATAATTTATGTCTTGTAGACATAGACAAGCTACTTAGTTTATCTATTTGGAGAGAGATGAAGAATGCTAAATGAAAAAACTTATATGAAGTTGAACACATTTTACCTTCTCTATATTTATATGTATATTTGTATAATATTTGTTGCAGAACAAAACATGTGCATTTCTCTTCTGTGATTTATGACCTGGCCCAACTCTCGCTAAAGGATCTGTTTTGAGATCTCAGCACAGAACTGAAATGTCCAAGTGGAACCATACACATAAACTACTGACATCAAATTTCTGGTTTTAGCTAGCTTTCCATAGACTGTAGTAAAGAAATTTTAAAAAACCCTGTTTTTTGAGAAGTTAGCAAAAGCCACACATTTGACAGCTTCGCTTTACATGTTATGATCAGCTTCAGAAAGACTTTGTAATGCATTAGCTAATGTAATACAACTTCTTCCAACACTTTTCCATGGTCAGGTGATTAACCCATGCATTTTATAAAACATTTAAGACACTTTGGTTTGAGGCGTTATAAAATCATGTAAAACTCAGCCACAGTTCACTGGTTGAATCACAATACTGAAATACTGCCACATTAGAAATCGGGAAATGTAGAGCAAAATTCTCCTTTCTCGGTCCCACAACAGGTAAGTGCTTTGCAGTGCAGCTTGAATATTCCACACACAGAACTCACATTGGGCTTAGCTCAGTTCATTTACGGAAACATTGAAGTAATTGTGCTGTGCATTGCTCCATTTATGCAATAGGTTTGGAGGAACTTAAATCCCACATTCACTAGCAAAAAGCTGTTTATTTAAGGAGTTGCATAGGCAGGGGAAGAAAAAGTTTGAGCTGCCTGGGGAGAGGCCTGCAGTTGGTCAGTGTGTTTAATTCCTAATCCATATGATTCAGAATTAGCCAATCCATCCTCACAAGTATAAATGACAACTCACCAAACATTCCATGTGCAAACTAGAGTGGGGTGCACCGGACATGAGTGGTGTAAAGCACTGGCAGGTGACATGCACCTATTATACACACAGGTGTGTATGGCACCTAATTACATATGGACATAGAGGAATGCCTTTCTGACCAGAAGGCAATTGCCGGGTTCAGTCAACGGGTTGCAGTCATCAGTGTTGCTCTGATATTGTTTATAGGAGGATGGGGCCAGCAGTTCACCAAAGAAGCTACTCAATTATTATATCATTATGTCCCCTGTGTTCAATCAGGCCCATTCCCATTTTAGATATTTGGAAAGGTACAGATACCCTTTATTGTATTGTGCTGAAATAATAGTAATGGTGAACAATGTATCTTAATGGTATAATAATGGCAAGGAATCTATATACTGTAGCCAGAGACAAATTACTATGTGCATATATCTCTATACACACACATCTGGGGAATGGGAATAGAATCCAAGTCTGTGAGCCCCCAAAATAGAGCTTTCTACCACTAGCCCTTAAGGAAATCTTTTTTTTCCATTGGTAGCCATAGTCATATGCTCCATCTCCTTGTTGTGGGCCAGCCACTAGAGGGCAACAATACTTGAATCATAAGCTCTCATACACAAAGCTACACACTGAACTTTGAATTTCATACATTTGATATTGACTTAACAGCTATATCTGACCCAGAAGGGGAAACACTCCTTAAGACCCCATGGAGGACGGTACCAGAGCAAGCCAGCCCCACCCACAGGAAGCAGAAAGGTGGAGCCAGAAATATAATAGGAGGAGCGCAGAGCTCAGTTAGAGACCAAGGGCCGAGCCAGTCAAACGCTCCACCTGAGCTCCCCAGGAGGAAGGCCTGGATGCTTCACCCGACAAGGGAGAACTGGCCTGAGCTGACAGGGCCCCTGCCGGGCCCAAGAGACTGGGTTGGGCCACCTGGACTGCTGCCAGGCCCACAAGACTGGCCAGGGCCACCCCAGTCATTGACATGCCCAGAGGACTGGCCTGGATTGCCAGGGCCACTGCCAGACCCAGGAGATTGGCCTACGCCGCCTGGACCACTGACTGATCCAGATCCAGAGCCCATGATAGGGTTGCCAGGTGTCCAGTATTCTACCGGACAGTCCGGTATTTGCGCTCTTTGTCCAGTAAAAAAAATCAGAGCATACCGGACATGTGCAATGTCTGGTATTCTCTGATTTTTCTGGCTGCGCACCGGACGGAAGCCTGGCGTGGGCGGGGGGAGAGGCTGGAAGGCAGGGCCACGATTGGCGCTAGGAGTCCCAGCCACTCCCCCCGTCCCCACCAGGCTTCTGTGCAATCACAGGCTCCCAGTGCCGATGGCGGCCCCGCCTCCTGCCTGGGAGTCCCAGCTGGGAGGTGGGTCTGCGATCACCACTCTGGGTGCTTCAGAAGCCTAGCCAGGGTGGGGGGAGTGGCTGGGAGTCCCAGCCACTCCCCCCGCCCCCACAAGGCTTCTGAAGCACCCATACCGCTACCAGGTGGGGAGTCCCAGCTGGGAGGCGGGGCCGCGATCACTGCTCTGGGTGCTTCAGAAGCCTAGCCGGGTGTGGCTGGGACTCCCAGCCACTCCTCCCGCCCCCGCCAGGCTTCCGCGCAATCACAGGCTCCCAGCACAGATGGCGGCCCTGCCTCCCAGCCTGGGAGTCCCCAGCTGGGAGGCGGGGCCGTGATCACTGCTCTGGGCGTTTCAGAAGCCTAGCCGGGCCGGGGGAAGTGGCTGGGAGTCCGCCCCCGCAAGGCTTCTGCACAATCACAGGCTCCCAGCACCAATCGTGGCCCTGCCTCCCAGCCTGTGAGTCCCAGCTGGGAGGCAGGGTTGCGATCGCGGCTTATCCTGTGTTCCTTTTGTTGTTGCTGTTTGTTTGTTTGTTTGTTTGACCAAAAAGACCTGGTATTTTTTGGGAGACCATCATCTGGCAACCCTACCCATGGACACGCTGCCACTGTTAGGACCCTGGGCTGGGATGCAGTGGAGTGGGTGGGCCTGCGGCCCCCCCTGCCACTCCTCACCCCTATTGGGGTAACCCCCTTCCCCGCGCTTGTCGGCTCTCTGCCATACAAGGAGACCTGAACTCAGCCTGTAGACAGGCCTGAACTTTAAACTGTTTAAGTTTTTGAACTGCTTGCTGTTGCCCGCCCTGGCCAAGGGCATGGCCCTTATAAACTGTTTACTCAGCCTGCAGCCAGGCTTGAGCCCTGAACTGTTTGAACTGCAGGGCTGGGCCTGTGAACTGTGCCTCAGCCAGTATATAGGCCTGAGCCCCTGGACCTTTAATAGCCTTGCCCTGAGCTAAGACTTGGACCATAGGAATACTATTTAGCTGGGCTATTGGCCAGAGCTCTTACTTAGACTGTGGCAGGGCTCTAAAGACTTCGTAACTGCTCATTAGACCACGAAGTGAGGCAGCTGGACCTCCTTCCAGCCCAAGACCAGTACACAAGTGTTAGTCCGTTTAAAAGTTAGGTTGCAGAGTCACGGTCAGATGGCAGAGTTGCTTATTGTCCCCTCTTATTTTCTGCCTGCTTTGCCTATATTTTTCAGAACGAGCTCTTCCAGAAAAGACAGCTGAGGTCACTGTCTACCTAGCTTCTTCCTACCTATGTTTTAATTACTAGATTATAAATCCATATGATCAAAAACAATTTACAAGTGCAGTAACTTCATTCATCATGAGGATTCCCCGTCAGCTGATTTCTACAACATACAGGCAGTCGTATCAGCGACAACTGTGCTTGCACTGTAGGTCGTGTGTGATTGAATTTTATTGGCTAGTCATAAGCATGAACAGTCTGGGTTCCAGGAAATTACCAGAAGGCTTTTGGATCCTACTTTACTTAGTCTACATAAAATCTAGTGCCTGTTGGGTAGGCTCCAGCGGGAAAAAAAATATTTTCCACCTGTAAATAATTCAGTAGAAGGGAAAAAAAGCCCTTGCAAGTCACTTTTTCCAGAAAGAAACCATAAAGTCAATTAGGAGGTGCAGCGTAATGTTACAGCTCCAATATTCAGAAGAGTAAAACACTGTGTGTCAACAGGGAAAAATAACTTGCATTAGAATTCTGATTCCATCATGCATTTTGTGTATCCAAATGGTATTTCACGGGCTCCACTAGCATGCCCAATGGTGACTGAGCTCAGCATGGGTAAAAGTGTCCATCCATGCAGGGTAGCTTGCAAGATTAGCATATCATTTGTCTTTTAAATCCCCATGGTATTTTCTTTCTCCGGAGTAGGAATATTGGCTCTTTTGACCTTGCTGGAGTCCGGTCTGGCTAAATTATATTTACACTTTAAAAATTCTCCTCCCCCAGAGTTTCTAATGGACTCTGCATGCTTTTTCACTTTCATGCTTAGGCCTGATCCTGTGGCTGCATTTCTGTGGTAGGAGAATGCTTCCTCTGCACAGTTAGTTAATCACTATGGTTTAGATCAGCAGTTCTCAAACTTCATTGCACCAGGACCCCGTCTGACAATAAAAATTGCTACACGATCCCTGGTGGGTCCCAAGCCCCATTGAGGCTATGTCTAGACTACACAGTTCTTCCAGAAAAAGATACGGAAATTGCAAACCGCAATTTGCGTATCTTTTCTCCTTCTTTTTTTGAAAGAGGCTTTTTCGACATTTGGCTCATCCACACTGCCTGATACTTCCTTCCTTTGATGAGGAAGTAGGAAGGGCAGAATAGCAGCATGTCTAAACTATATTCCTCTTTTGAAAGAGGAATGTAAATTAGGCAAATCGAAAGTGCAAATGAAGCACGGATTTCAATATCCCACACTTCATTTGCATATTTGCATCAGAGTGCTTTTTCGAAAAAGGGTTTTTTGAAAGCGAAAGCGCAATCTAGATGCGGTTCTAGACATGGTTGTTTGAAAAAAACCCTCTTTTTCAAAAGAACCTGTACTCCTGAAAAAATGAGTACAGTTTCTTTCAAAAAAGGGTTTTTTTTAAAGAACCCCGTCTAGACTGCACTTTCACTTTCAAAAAACCCTTTTTCGAAAAAGCGCTCAGACGCAAATATGCAAATGAAGCGTGGGATATTTAAATCTGCGCTTCATTTGCACTTTTCATTTGCCTAATTTACATTCCTCTTTTGAAAGAGGAATCTAGCCTAGACATAGCCTAGGAGAGGAGTATGGAGTGGGCAGAGCCAGAGTAGCTGGCTGGACACACAGAGGTGAACAAACTGCTCCATGGAAGGACAGAAGTAATTTACTTCCCCACCACAGAAGGTAACTTACTTTCCACCAGAGAAAAGAGAAGGAGGGGAAGAATTCTCACACTAAATCAATATTCATTCTCTGGGCTTCCTCTGGGGTGACACAACTATGAGCTTGCCCCTTACGCAGAACATATTGTAAAGTTACACTCTAGCCCTATGGGGCTATGTCTAAACTATATCCCTCTTTCGAAAGAGGGATGTAGTTTAGACATGCCCTGGGATGGAAGGAGCTATACAGGTAAAGGAGTGTGACTTTATAGAACACTGCTATCATCATGGCTTGCAATTCATGAAGCAAAATGGCCATGGGTGGTGAGATTATGGATTTTATAAACATTTTCTTTAAGATATTCCATAGCCTGTATGACTATACATTCTAAAAGGATCACAAATATTAATAAATATATACTCACAGCTACCATCCACCTCCATTCCTGAGACAGTGAAGAATTAGTAACCACCTTTAAAGGATTTTTACACATGGGGAAACTGAGAAACAGAAAGATCAGAGATGCAATTCCCCTCCCATTAGACCAATAGCTGCCCACTGACTTCGGTGGGGGTTGGATCCAGTTCTAAGTTACATGATATCACTCAAGAAGCCTAAAGCAGAGCCAGGAAGAGAGCCCAGAGCTTGTTTGCCAGTCTACTGCCTTTATCAAAGCACCATCTTCCTTTTCCTTATGTAGAGCTCTTATTTGGTATAGTGCATTTGAGACGTTCCTGAAAAGTATAATCCCTACCAATATACCCTCTAATTTTTTCCATCTATGTGCAGAATAAATTTTCTTATGTACATTGAGGCACGTGGATGTGCAACACCAGCACAACACACATGCTGCTGGCTGCCGCCATCGGTGGGTGCTCTGCTAATCTGCTGGGCAGTATTTTAATCTCTCCTAGATGGCTGCCCAAGCACCCACCTTAGAGGGAACACTGATCCCTACCCTGAAGATCTTCTGTTCGGTAGGTCAAGTCATGCACCATTGAAGCCAATAGGAGTTTGCCAATAGAAATGGGAGACTTCAAAGCTCTAGGTTTGGGCTTCCCACATGAAACAAATAAAGCACATGAACATGGACAAAGAAAGGCAGTAGGGAAAGGAAGGACAAGAGTTAAATAAAAATAATGTGAGGTATATACATAGTGTGTGAATCATATGGATTATTGACTAAGGGATAGGTAATTAAACATGTAAGGTATCAAGGTAAAGTACCAGAATACATAAAGAGGATAATTTCTTTAGTCAGCAAATGGGCAATAACTGGGAAAGAATTTTTGTCTTGGGATAGTGAGCAGTTGTATAAACATATGATGCAAAGTCTTTTTCAAAGAGACATAACATTGCCATATGTTCCGTCAAAAGAAACTACAGAGAGGCTTGGGAAAATCAGAATGATTTAAGACTGACTATCTCTGCCACCACTTGGTTAGCTGAACACAGCTAGCTAAAGGTAAGGAGTGCAGTTAAATGCGGACATGTTGAGACACCAGAGTGTGCCCCAGAGATTCCCGTGCTGAGAAAATGAAAGTTATCAAATGTCACCAAACCGCTGCTTTCCTTAAAACATGGCAGAGAGAATGCACTTGTTTCAGCTCCTTTGATCTTATGTTGCATTTGGAATAGTTCCTTTCAGATTGATACAGGAACCACATTAAAGTGTCAGTGTATGATTGGAATTATAGTTATTTCTTTAACTGTGACACTAAAGGAGAAAACTGATGTGTACAAAGGAGAGAGAATGGCCTGGAATGTTTTTAATTAAGGCTAGGTGCCTTTCTGAAGATGTGCTTTAGTCAAACACAAGTTATTGGGCTTAATACAGGAGTAACTGCATGAAATGTAAAGACATATACAATATGTCAGACTATACAGTCCTTTCTGGCCTTAAATCCTATGACTCTGTGAAGGTCAGGAGGGAAAAAGCAAACATGCTCCATTTATAGAATCACAAAATATGAATGAGATGAGCTAAAAGAGTGAACTTAAACTTCAGACTTTCAAAGGAAGTTTAAAGTTTAAAATAAACTAATAATATTTTTGTATTCTTTGCTTACAATGTGTCAAGGGTTGTACATTTTATGGAGGAAGACATGATTCCTGTCACAAAATATTGACATTTAAAATAGAGCTGTGTGTATGTGTGTGAAAATTCAGTCAAAGCAATTTTGACAAAAGGGAGGATAAATAATGAAATATGTCAGCAAAAAATTTAAATTCAGAAAATGTCAATCAGCTCTAGTATTTATATAGACCAAGGGTTTCAAAAGTAACGAGTGATTTTGGGTATTTCAGTTTTGTCGTTTCCAATTTTAGTTCCTGTTAATGAACCTGAACTTCTGAAGGTGCAAGATGGACTCTCAAAAATCAAAACACCTAAAATCACTAGTCCCTTTTAAAAACCTTGGCCATATTCTATATCTGATGACCAGATGAAGAACCAGCCTCCAAAATGGTGTCAATATTGTATCTTTATTATGAGATTTAATTCTCTGACATTCTCACATCATAATAAAGACTTTTTAATGAGGAATTTGAATGGGAGTGTGATCATCTGATGCTCAGGAGGGAGTTGGTTCTCACGTTGAAAAACCCAGGACAACATTAAGAAATGGGAATAAAATGTGAAGGGAACAGTTAGGTGGGACACATGACCAGAATGAAGGGACCAAAAAGGAGAAAGGTATGAAATTAGTGCAGATATGTAGGTTGTAGTAGACTTGTACAGAATCTGATTATTAGGGCCTAAAGGGACTGAACTGGATGTGGAGAGCAATGGAGATTCAGAGAGAAGATTGAACCTGGGGAATAACCTGATATGGGCAGTGCAAACAAGTCTATTTTTTTTTAAACAACATTTTGGAAAAAATGGAAAGCAGTCAGCTGACTAGCAATGGAGATCATAGAATCATAGAGCTTGGAGCGACCTCAAGAGGTCATCAAGTCCAGCCCCCTGCCCAAAGCAGGACCAGTCCCAACTAACTCAACCCAGCCAAGGCTTTGTCAAGCGGAGACTTAAAACCTCTAGGGATGAAGATTCCACCACCTCCCTAGGTAACCCATTCCAGTATTTCACCACCCTCCTAGTGAAATAGTTTTTCCTAATATCCAACCTAGACCTCCCCCACTGTAACTTGAGACCATTGCTCTTTGTTCTGCCATCCGTCACTACTCTGAACAGTCTTTCTCCGTCCTCTTTGGAACCTCCCTTCAGGAAGTTGAAGCCTGCTATCAAATCCCCCCTCACTCTTTGCTTCTGCAGACTAAACAAACCCAGATCCCTCAGTCTCTCCTCATAGGTCATGTGCTCCAGCCCCCTAATCATTTTGGTTGCCCTCCACTGGACCCTTTCCAATGCATCTATATCCTTTCTATAGTGGGGGCCCCAGAACTGGACACAATACTCCAGATGTGGCCTCACCAGAGCCAAATAAAGGGGAATAATCATTTCTCTAGATCTGCTGGCAATGCTCCTCCTAATGCAACCTAATATGCCATTTTCCTTCTTGGCTACAAGGGCACACTGTTGACTCATATCCAGCTTCTCATCCACTGTAATCCCCAGGTCCTTTTCTGCAGAACTGCTACTTAGCCATTCGGTCCCCAGCCTGTAACAATGCTTGGGATTCTTCTGTCCCAAGTGTAGGACTCTATACTTAACCTTGTTGAACCTTATCAGATTTCTTTTGGGTCTAATCTCTAATCTGTCTGGGTCACTCTGGACCCTATCCCTGCCCTCAAAGAAGGCAAGGCTACAGAAGCTGAAGTAAAAATGATCAAGGTATTAACAATGATTTTAGCATTAAGGATGAAAAGGGAAAAAATTACAGATGTTCAGGAAAAAGCAATAGGATTGGTGACACCCTGAGTGTCAGGGAAGCCGTTGTGTCACTTGAGGTCACAAGCTTTGGTAATGGAGTGGGAGCATATAATCAGGGAGAGAAAAGGAGGCTAGAGGTATCTTAAGGGAAAGGTGATTTCAGTTGTCAGTGTTGAGTGTGGCCTGGTATTGGACATTAAAAAGCCCAGCAGAAATACACACAAAACAGGGGAGCAAAGTTGGATTTGGGATTGTTCTCAAGGAAGCAATTTATTACACATTTTTTAAATACCTTTTTCATTTACTGTTGTTGTGTAGAAAACAAAAAATGTCTTAGAACATCAGTATACCTGACCAAGAACCAGCCCTTTTAGGGATCCTTTAAGAATCCAAGATTATTGTGGTTTTAGCCATTCCAGTCCACCACTTTACTTTTATCTGTAAACATTTTAATAAGTGGTTTGTTTTCATAACAGGTCTTAAACAGATGTGCCTGAATCAAAACCCAAGTTCCAAATCTTCTGATCCCTGATTCTTCCTGGATGCAGAGAGATGTAAGCATTGGCCAACCTGCATTTAAACTGAGCTTCAAACTTTTAATTTCTACCTGTAAATATAGCACTTTATTTAAAACGTGTGGTCACTTGTTGCTTTCTAGAATATATGTGATTTCCCAAACCTCCTGGGGTTAACGCTACTTCTTACAAGGAAAATGCTCGTGACTGCTCATAATTGGAGAGCTAAGGTTCAAGATTTCCTAATTTCCTGCCCTTATATTACATCATAAAGACCCGTCTCATAAACAGGTGGCACAGACAGAACATTCTTCAAAGACAGCTGCAAGAGAAACAATCTGTAGCACTGAACAAAAGTTATTCATTTGGGGAACGAGTCTTTTTTTCACTATTGAAACATTAATTGATTCTTTTATATTCAAAAGCTATTTTCATTTATCCTAGACACTTAACAGAAAAAAAAAAGAAACAATGAGGAATTTTGGCATAAAACACATTTTACCATAAAACAATTTGATTAACAAGCAGACTTTAAAAAATTAATGTCCAATGGAAGGAAGTACTGACTGGTTAAATTAGATCTACTTATTACAGCACTAAAGCAGAAATGCTAAATTATTTTAAAGCTTTGGAATTAAATTTTTTTTTTTTAAGTTTTGTGGGCTTTAGAAGTAAAGAGACTGAATGCTCAGAAAAAGCAAAGTCTTCTATTTATCACAAGCCTGATACAAAACAGGCAGCTTTGCCCCACACCTTGAAATCTCTTGGTAGTTAGAAAGAAAGATATGTTAGCAATTCTATTATAAATCCAAATGATCAGGGATTTTTAACTCAGCTATACAAATTTGCAATGAGATGTAACCTTCACAAATGAAGATTCACTTTTACATTTGACTTTTTTTCTAACCTCCCCCTCCTCGAAAACTGTAGGAAAATCTATGGTTATTTTGAAGTCAGAAGAAACCCACAGGATAATTGTATGTCTTTTGAATATCTTTTGTTTATAAAATTAGCTTTGTTTTTCAAATAAAATGTACTGCTACAGCTGGCCAAATCTAGTAAAATATCATTGTCAGGGCTGTTCACCATGCTGGCATGCCGAGTGTAGAAGATGGGGGCCCGCAAGAGACCTTAAATACCTTGCTTCTATAGGCTCTGCTTACAAAAACTCCCCATAGTCACAGATTCACTGACTTAGGGGGGTAGCTGCCACCACCAAGTGAAACAAATCCCTTTCTTCTTGAAACCAGGGAGAAAGCACTTGGACTTCCTTCCCCAAGGGTACCCCAAGCTCCACAAGAAAGCTTGAAAAAAGAAGTAAAAGAAAACAAACTGTGTCTTTGATAGCTGACTTCTCAGGCTAGGCAGACACACACACAGATCTCTTGTTTCGTTCCAGTACATAAGAATCAAATCATCGCCTTAAAAAAGGTGATTTTATTAACAAAACAAAAAGATATACTTGATAAAGCATATTTGGTTTCCAGGTGTTACAGAGCAATTGAATAAAACAAATTAAAACACAGAGAACATCTCTGGGCACACTCTTAGACAGTGAATGGGGAAGGGAAGGCATAGATTCACACAGAGAAGTTTAACCAAACAACCAAAACAAATTAAAATGCCCCGATCGCGACTAAATACACATTTTCCCTTTATTTACTCATGATCCCTTCCTAATTGAGTCCACTTCCATGCCCCAAATTCCTCGTAGGTGTGGTAATTCTGATTACTGCATGTTGCTCCCTCCAGCCCTAAACTTAGAAGTCATACAAAGGAAGAGCAGACCATGTAGCTATATACAATTCTAATTTCAGCACTGTATCCCATTGGTTCTTCTGGCCTCCTGCCAACACCCTTGCTAGCTACATGAGTTTAACCCGTTAATAACTGAATGCTGGCCAGCACTCTCCTATCCATCACAATCACCTTGAGTGCCTGCATGTAAAGGTAGAAATGCTTCAGCCTTTGGAAATTATAGGGGAGTTTGAAAACCTGGAAAGCAACAAAAATTATCCTTATGCAATGCTATGAAAGCATGAGTTTTCATTCTTTTTTATTTCTGCACAACTATGTTAGCAGACTACTGATTTTTACTAAGAATGCTCATTAGCAAGTCTCATTATACCTATAGTAGGTATTGAGGATGTCTTTGAAGTGCACTTACATAAGGCCCTACAGTGAGTCACAGCTCCCTAGGTTATCTACAGGGACCCATTCCATCCTCCAGATCCATGGACAGAGGGGAACTTCTCAGCAGAACTCTCTTCCTGCCAGCCCAAAAGGGAAAGAAATCATCTCTGTAGCAGTATTTCCTGGGACCCTGGTGGTCTCTGAGTGCTAGGGACTATGTGCATGGAGGGGAAGAGTTCTGGGTCTGTGGTGGATTAACATGGGGCCCACAGGAACTAGTGTGAAGGCACATGGTGTCCTCACTGATGGTCATATGCCTCAACTGGCTGTCCAGGATCTGCTGTCCAGGATCTTGGGGGATCCATGAAGTCTGAGGAGCCTGATCTGGAGAAACTCCACCCTCCAGGCAGAATGGGATTACTCACATAATCCAAGTTGTGCATGTGCCCACATGCTTTGCTGGAAGGCAGCCTTAGGTCTGACCCCAACTTTCATGTCACTACATACATTCTTCTCTTCCTATGTTGTCTGTTTAAGAGAGTCTGAGAGTTACCAGACAGAGAAGTACTCCATTTTCTCACAGATCTGAAACTGGAATAAAAGCACCCCTAAAATCCTCTGGAACCATATCTGTAGGTAAAGAGGAGAGCTCATGTTCTTTGCTCTTTGATTCAATCCTGAGACTGGTGCTGACTGGAAACTAGATGGAAATCGGTAACTCTTTTCGTAGCAGCCACGAAATATTAACAACTTTTGATCACTACCTAATCAGAGCTAGAGCCATACCTGTGATTTACAGATGAAAAACTCCTTATCCTGTTGTCAGTCTCCTGAGTCACTCCATCCTCTCTTTCACTTAAGGTCTGAAATTGGACTCTCGCTGCAATTTTCAAAGGGAAAACTTTAATTTGTTAAAATAAACCTATAATGCTAGGGAAAAAACTATAGGGGATTTTTTTATATGTGGGGATGAAATGAGTACAAGTATTTGAAAACTTTAGTGTTTGTCTCTTTTTTGATTAGATGTTTACAAACACACACACACACACACACACACACACAAAGGGAAAGTCTATCATGCTTCACCTTCTTTGCTTTCCAGTTTCTATTTGCTCCTTTATTCTCCATACTTTAAAATCTCATTTGGCAGTCTCTTGAGAAGAAAAGCACAAGATTACAATCTAACGATTGTAATGAGAATGGGTTACATTTGTGCCATTTCCCATTTTCATTACAATCGTGGTGGGAAGAAGAATGTAACAGAATTTTTCATGCCTTATATATTACATGAACATTTTTTCCCATGAGCACCTGGTACTTTTCAATGGACAATGCTGTTGTAGAGTGCTGTAACTTTGATCTTTTTATTGCCTGCATCATAATCCAATGGCCATTTCACTCTTTTCCCCAAAGATTACAAGTGGAAAATATTTTGATCCACAGCTTACTACTGTACAAAAGCCTGTCATCTTACAGATACTGTATATTCCAGGAAAATTGCTAGCCACCAAATCCCAACTCAGTACAAGATCTTGGTACCTCTGAAGCTGAGTATTTCTCTAACTGGCATTACAGGAGTTGTATTTTGTAGATTCTGAGCAAAAATAGGTAGAATGGATGGTTAAAAAGTAGGACTAATTCTTGGGGAAAAAGTGTCTCTGCAAGGCTGACTGAAAATGTATAGAGAGATTTCCCAGAACCTATTTTCTCATAAACTCACATCAATGGTCAATAGCTGGGGAAAAGCAAGAATTGAAGATATTGAAATGTGTATTGGGAGAGTCAGTGAGTAAATAAGGAACCAAGAGAGATGTCTCAATGAGAGAGCTGATAGATTAAGGTAGTTAGAGGAAGGATGAGCATGTGATGGCCTTATACTGGAGGGAGTGGCTATTAATTGAAGAATCCAACATAGTGTCAGGGAAAGGTGAAAATGAGTCTGAGATTATCAGGTTCAGGGTGAGAGTCTTGAGGAAAACTACACAGACTGTAAGAGAGTCCAAAAATGTTTTGGAGGGAAAACCAACTAGAAGCAAGCAGGTTGGGGAGATCATTAGGAATATGGAAGGAGACGGTATGGACAGAGACATGAAAACAGCAGGAACTTAAGCAGAGAGGAAGAAAGATGAGACTGTGGAATCCAACGAGGGAGAATTTAATGAAGGGGATTGTTACAGAAAGGAGTGGGGCTAGACAAGAAGAAGGTTGTGAATGAGAGTTTAGACACACATCTAGGGTGATTCCAACTTCGGATATCTTCCAAAGAAGGTGGGGAACCTATTGAAATAGAGACCCTGAAAAGTTTGGGAGAGAGTGAAGTCTGGTCTACAACTAAAACTTAGGTCAACCTAGCCACATCAGCTATTTCAAAAATCTCACACCCTATGAGTCAATCTGACTCTCAGGTGCAGTTAAATCAACCAAATAATTCTTCCATCAACCTAGCTACCTCACCAGAGGGCAAAATTTACTGGAGTGATGGAATAATCCTTTCCATTGCTGTAAGTGTCTACACCACAGCACTACAGGGGTGTTGTTGCAGCACTACAACTCTGCTGCTGTGGCTCTAATAGTGTCAACATACAATCAGAAGTGAGGAAGGGGTGCAGAAAAACATAGTTGAAGAGCAATGTGTAAAGGTTAGAGAAGTAAAGCACAGTGGTGAGAACGAATAGGACGGAAAAGCAGTAGGGAATCTCCACAGACAGAGTGGTAAACAATACAGGGGATAGAAGAGTTTTATGGAAGTGTCTACCCCACTATGGAATCCCTCAGAAATTTGTGAACATCATTCAGAGCTTCTGTGAAAATATGGCATGCCACTTAACACGTAACCATGAACTGTCGAAGTCACTTGTTACTATGGGCATCAGACAAGGATGACTTATGTCACCTGTGATCTTTTTACTGGTAGCGGGTTGGGTAGATAGACCACAGAACAACCATGAGGCATACAAAGAAGTTAGAGGACCTTGACTTGCAGATGACTTCATAGATTCCAAATCCAGAAGGAACAATAATAATAATAATAATCTAGTCTGACCTCATGTATTAAACATAGTCCACAGATCTTCCTCAGAGTAACTCTTAGATCATATCTTTTAGAAAAACATCCAATCTCAATTGAAAAATGGTCAGTGATGATACACAGTAATTACAGAACAAAAATGGCAGTGGTAGGGCATACTTAGAGGAGTGAGCTGAATAATATAAGACAGGTGGCAGACTGAAACCCACAAGGCAAAAGGCAATGAGGTAGACCTCCAGAACAACATGGAAATGCACAATAGAAGCAGAACTGAAAACTATTAAAATGACATGGGATGAAGCTACGACTGCAGTAGGAGACCAGCAAAGATAGAAGACAGTGGTGAAGGTTTTATGTTCTGCATGGAATAATGTGGCAAAGGAAAAGAAGAGAGAATATGTCACGAAATTCAGGTGCTTCCCAGACTTTTTCTGGGAAAAGGGTTTTTTCCCCCCATTGGAAACAAGTTCATTGTTTATGAGGTTGCCTGGGTTTTTACAGAGTCCATTTTATTAAGGTTCTTTTGACATGTTTTGGTTAGAATATGTGTTTTTAAATTATTGCAATGGGTTTACTAGAGCACATGAGTGGCAGAAATGAAAAATCTAAAATGATATTAAATAAGAATTCTAGTTTCAAATATGTAAAGAATACAAGGAACAGCTGTATGCCAAATATGTCACGTAAGCTTCTAAATTCAAAGGAACTAGGTAAGCTGATATGGAGCAGATTTCAGCATTATCAGTTCTATTTTTTCTTTTAGGCATTCATTTTAGAAGTACATACATTATTTATTCCTTCTGTTTTATCCCCCCCCCCTTTTTTTTGTTACATCAAAATATTCACACACGCTCTTTAAGAAGCAGAAGAGGGTGAAAGATTGCACTTGGCAGGTCTCTTTTGTGCTATAATTTGTTTCTTTGTGGAAATGCAGCAAAGGGTGACTTTTATGTTTTAGGTAGGAATCTGCATAGAGTAACTTCCAGCTGTTGACCATGCGATTAGGCCTTTAAAGTGCAAAAATGGCTGTTTACAAATACCTATAATTACTGTAATTTTCATGCAAGAATCTGTGCTCACCTAAAACCAGACCACATGCCAGTTCTTTCCTGGCCCAAATGGCTATTTCTTTATGTGTAAAAGTCTCAGTCACATATTAAAAAAAATCTGCAGAATAGAATATATTTTGACTGCAGAAATAGATTTTGCATGAATAGACTCCTGAGGCCTCCAACAGTTTCAATAATGTTTTTTATTCCAGGGGAGCAAAAAATATTTTTCCTTGATAGCATTTATTTTAAATTCACTGCACTGGAATTACTTTTTTCAAAATTCTGCCAGCGAAGACTTATCGTATGTGGGTGCCGTTGCTGTAACATAAAGATAAGGGTAGAAGCTTATTCCACTCATAAGCTCATGAGTCTGTAAATTGGAACTATCCTTCATAGTACAATGCATTTTACCAGTCCCAGTTTTTTTTCTTAAAGACAAGAGAGGAGGTTTTTCTTGGGAGTATTTTCCTTCAGTGACTCTAAGAAGCATATTCATAACCTATTTACGTAGGGAAAGACACAAACACTGCTGGATTCTCTGGGTTGCAGAACAATTTCCTAATTTCAGCATTTCTAGAGTCAGACATCAACAAAGTACACTAATCAGAAAGGAAGTTGTCTAGAAAACAAGTCAAATTAGAGGTGAGTCTAGCCCATAAAGTGTAAATCCAGTTGTGAATGTTCAGAAGTAGGATTATGGTCCTGCTCATTAGAAAGACAGGGCAGGCCACAAACTTCAGACCTAGATCTGAATTCATATTTAACAATTAGGGGTGTTCGGGTCTTTTGGTATTGTAAATTATTACCGTCATAAGCAAGCTGGTGAGGATACAATGGAAACTGACTCAAGCCTGCCACCAAAAAAATTGAACCAAAACTTTTTTTAATTTCAAGAAGGCTGGTATAAAAGTTTTCATAGTAAAACTGACTGGCATAAAATAATCACATTCTCAACAAAGCAATCATTAGCTTTTTGACACCTACAAGTTCTCTCCCACCATTGTTATCATCAGATCAGCTCCACTGATGGCAGCAATAGTGTACTGACAGCCAGTAACATTTTAAGCACTATGTTAGCTACAGCTGCGTGGAGCACATACCGGGGTTAAAATACTGGGGGCTGAGCAACATGAGTGCTTCTGCCATTGGGACAACTGATGGAGCTCAAACAGAATAACAATAGTGGGAATTTGAGAGGAAAAAGGCTAATGCGGGGAAGGAGTTTGTGGTACTGCCTCTTTTCTACATTATGGACTAAATCATGGCCTTCTCGCAGCCCCTAAGCAAGGGTCAATGCACAGATTTGCTGCACCTGAAAGAGGCCACAAGTCAGATACCAGTTTCCTCCTTGCTCTAGGGGTGGCACTGTGCCAGATCTCTCAGCATGCCCGCTACAAATTGGCAAAGCTATGCTGATCGGTGCACATGGGACAGAGCCAAGGTTCGATCCATTCCCTAGCCATGTGAGGGGTCTTCTCTCTCAAAGGAGTTACCCACAGGCAGGAAGCCACATTTTGATCCTATTGTAACATCAGAAACATAATCCTTTCACTGTATACTGTATTACTGAATTATTTGGACAACAACGTCTCCCCGTCTCCCCCCCAAATTTCATTTCACTTTAAAATGAAAGTCTGATTATTATTTTACCTCATTTTTCACCGTCTGAACTTTTTGCTGCCTACCATAGCCTAAAGTGCTATTGGAAAGACTAATTTGCAATAGAGTCAATTGAACTAGGAAAGCAAGATGCATAAGAGAGCTGAGAGCACCTGTTACTCAGGAGACTTGCCGTCCCAAGAGGTCTGGCTGGATCCGGTTCCATTAATGCCAACCGGACCCCATGTCTCAGGGAACAGTCCCAGTACCTCAGAGCAGTCCACCCCCATAAGACAATAGGTGAGGTTTACAACTTCTTCCTTCCTAGGGATTATGCCATAGGAACCCCAATACCAAGGGATATCCCAAGACTAAGCTGAATCAGCCCATAATGATCAGACTGCCACATGCCTTCCTGAACAGCACTGCCCTTATTTCTGTCTGCTCTGGTCAGCTGCAGAAGTGTAAGAATTGTTAGCATTGCCATAAACCCCCTCCAGAGAGACCTTCTGCTACTGTGCCCTTATTCGAGTTCACCAACATCCAGGTCTATAAAACAATTGTTTTCCTCTGCTCTTTTATGAATGAGACACCAGGGTGACCTATCAACAACCCCTTTAGAATTGGGAGAGGTGCCACCAATGATGCCCCCAGAAGATCCTTTGCACTAAGTGGGAAGATCGCTGCACGAACACCAGCATCCTCGCTGAAGCCAGTGTCACCAGAGTTGAAGCAATGACCCTCCTGCACCAGCTTCACTGTGCAGGTGCCAGACTCTTGTCTCCCAAAACAAATCCTCTACTCTCAGCTCACCAAGGCTCAGAGATCTTGGGGTGGCCAGAGGAAACGCTACAGAGACACACTGAAAGAGTCTCTCAAGAAAACTGATGTGGACATCACAAGCTGGCAGGAGCAAGTGACCAACTGACCTCAATGGCATCTCATTCTCCCATCAGGCAGTGGTCTTGCTTTAGGGAGAAGGGCCTGGGCCTTGCCATCAAAGCTAAAAGAGATAGAAAATGAAGGAGAAGGAAAGAACTCTGTCCCAGCAGGCAGCTGACCCACCAGGATATCCGTGTCTACACGATTCCAGAATCAGACTCCTGAGTCGTCTCAGGACCCGTATGTAAATCTGTAGTAGAGATCATTCTCGAATTGAAGGATCTCCGATGATGATTGTGGCCATTCCTACAAGCCTGAATCAGGGCTCATTGTGATAAGCACTGCTAATGAAAAACACAGACTCTGCCCCAAAAGAACTTATACCCAAGTGTAAGGGGAGAGACAATTGATAGATGCAGTAAAAACAGGCAAGGGAGGTACCAGGTCACAATGAGATGAAATTGTTGTAATAATCAGTAGTCACAGCACACAAGGTCAGCCTCAAGCTCCTGGTTTTGTTACTTATAATTTAGTTATACAGAGACAAAAAAAGGGAAAATCACACACACACACACACACATACACCCCCCACCCTCCAAAGTAACTGCTTCTCCTCCACAGCCTCTCTGCATAGTTTGTACTTAGTTCTTAATTGTTCAGTAGAAGTGCCATTAAAGTCAGAGGAAAGTCAAGACATCCCTCGTGGGTTATGCTGTAGTGAAGCAGTTTAAATTGCATCTAGGGTCTTTAAAAATCTAGCAGAGGAAATTCACTGTTTACTTTAACAGTCCACTCTGATATATAATGCTAACGTTTGTTCATATAGCTCTGTATTGTGTGGGCCTTCAAACAGAAAGCAGAAAATACATTGATGACCACATGTGAGCGATGATGTTTATTATCACCAAATTGCCTCAGCACAATATCTGCCACCATTGTTTACTATGGAAACTGACCTGGTAAATAGTAAAAAGTATACTCATATAATGTAGGGGAACATTTTCCAGGGCACAAAGTGCAGTTGGGCCCTCAAATCTCATAGAATTTTCAGAACTTTAGTGAGATTTGGGGTAGGGATGTAAGAAGTTAACTGGTTAACTGGTTACTTGATAAGCAGTAGGCTCATCAGCCTGCTCATTCAATAACAGGTTAACTAGCCCAGCTGGAGCAGCCCCCAACCTGTGGTGTGGTGCTTAACCGATAAAACAATATAATTTTAAACATTTAATCAGTTAACTATTTTAATAGGTTTTTACATCCCTAAGTTGGGTGCTTGTGTCATTTAGGCTTCTTTGAACATCACAGATTTATTTGGCAATTGATGGAAAAAATTGTCAAAAAAACAAAAACAAAACCCAGTAATAGTTTGCTGAATACTATTTGACTAGATGTGGAACTGATTTTAAAAAGTAATTATTCAGAAGCACCAACATTCACATAAAATTGTTTGCAAAAATTGCTCCCAGATGTACTGATGGGACCTATTACGTCCAACATGCACCCTCATTGCATGGTCTTTCATATAAAGTCTGACTGAATAAACCAGTGTCCCAGGATTAATACCAGACACCATAGTTTCAAATCTGATTCATCAGCTTGCAATCCCCATTCCAAAGCTATGAGCTCGAAATGGTGATTTAGGCTCAGAATATCCCTGCCTTTGTGGAGGCTATATTAGACTTTGTATGCCATTGTATCATTGTTTTATATAAATTAACATTTCCTTTATCAAGATTACTGTTTCAAATGGGTTCAAGTTCCCCCTTCTTCCTTTGATGGATGAAGTAAATAGTTGAAAAGGTCCATGAAATGGAGATGTACCTCTTCATTAAAAACCTGAACCTCTCTAATGACAGTATTAATACTCACTGTGCTGAAGACACCTGAGACATCCTCTGTCCTAAACAACACAGCCTTCAAGAGCCCGGCAGTCAATAAAATAATATACCCCATTCTCTTTAATTAACATATGAAATAAACACAATCTGTGACACCTAGTGTGCAACAGCAATTAAGAGGCATTGCTTAGTTAAACCTCCTAATACCTCATTTAAATATGCAATTAAGGGATAATTGCCTTCAATCAATAAAAAAATAGAAATATTTTGCCAGAGCTACAATTATTTTTTGTGAGGCTTTCTATTTTGTACTTGGCTTGAGCTAAGCCTCCAAGTTTTATGCCACTTGTTAAAGCAACATTGCTCTTTTTTTTTTAGCATCCATTAATTCTTGGTTCTTATGCAAAGAATCAAAAGCTAACACAAAGCCTCAAAAAGTGTTTATTTTTGCTTTATTAATGATTTCCACTTTCCTCAAACTATTTGTTCTTAGCTGTCCTTGGATCAGTTCCCTATTTTGATCCATACAGAATAGTTTGTTTTTCATCTCCATGCAGAGATCTTTATGATCCTAGTTCCCTTTATGGGTACCTCACAGTGTCTTAATACAATTGTTTTTCATTGTTTCAATACCTGCTTGCAAAGAAGTACTTCACTTGTACAAGTACTAGTAATTCAAATCCTGCATAACCCCAACCCCCCGCCTGCACACAAATCAATCCTCAGCAAAACAAGACAGATCTATGAATCAAACAAGGAAATAAGTCAACCATCATCTTCCCTCTCAAGGAAGAAAATTAGCAATGCAAATATGTAGGCTTATCCAAGAGATCCTTAAGAGCACTCCATCATGGCACCTAATGCTAGAGTCAGCAGCAGAATAATCAAAACGGAAGAGAAAATATTTTCATGTTTAATAATTGAATCACACAGATAAAAAGAACTCACCCCACCCCTCCACACACAATATAGGGGCGGAGAAAGCAAATTGGATAAATCTAATAAGCACCCACCTTGCTAGTATGCTAACCATGGAAAATTTCAATCTAGTACGCAGTCCCTGGTCTAATTATCTATCTATGACACTTATGCCGTATTATCTGAGTGTCCTGTGACAAACTGTGGTAGACAAAGCATTAAAACTGTGTGAATAATTTTTTTATGGGGATCATCCAAAAATGTTTTTTATAATTTTTAGCAAATCAAAAAAGTAAAAAAAAAAATCTCATTTTCGGTCAAATGAAACATTCTGGTTCCATTTCCACAATTTCAAGGTTTTGGTTTGGTTGTGTGTTTGTGTGTGTGTGTGTGTGTGTGTGTGTGTGTGTTTACAGCATGCTCAACCTATATTTTGATATGTCAGTTGTGCAAATGACACTATGCGGAATGGACAGCTGAGAAAGAGATAGGGAAGAACGTGCATTTCTGCTGTCTATTGGTCTCAATGATAAAATGACTAGACTGAAATCAAAGGGTGCAGAACCAGACAAACAGCATTACCCAGCACATCTCCATCCAGCAACTCTTGCAAAATGGGATATACATGCTGAAAAGCTTTTTTTTAGCCAATCCTAAATTTACATAAAGAATTAAACATTGAAGCAATAAGCAAACAACCATCAAACTGCAATCAGAAAATACCACTTGGTATTAATGAAAACGTTTATCATAATCAAATTCAATTGTGTTGTCAATGTGATTTGTGTAGCAAGGTATAGTCCGATATATGTGCACAATTGAAATGTGTCTTGAGCAACCACTAAAGAAACAAGCAAAAAGTGCAATTTATTAGAGACTGGACTTTAACATGGGCATAGAAGACTGGGGATTTGGAGGGCTTTTACCCCTCTTCCATAAAATTAAGGTATTTCATTAGTAAATAAAGACAACACTGAGTCTGGAATATAAACTTTTATCCCACTTTATTAAAAAATAGTCACATTTAGCCATGATATAAAACTACTCATTTCAGTGACATTCAGCAACTATTTAGGTTATCATTTTGTAACTGTCATTCCCTCAAATTATTAAATTTTTTTATCTACTCTCCTATTTATGTCAGGGCTGAATAAAACTGTACTAGAAAACGGGGGGCATTTTAAAAGGTTACTCGATAGAGGGGGCTGAGAAGCGGAGGTGGCACTTAATGCAGCTTTGTAAATAGATGAGAAGACTTCAACCGATGATCTTTTCTGCAACATGTATTAGTCCCATGTCTTGGCGAAGTTATAGCTTCCTTAAATGCAAATGCTTGCCTAAATTCACCTGAACACAGTATTCGTCACTTTCTTTTGTAAACTGTTGCGTCGTCTTGATGCGAAGCAGCTGCCCATAGCAACCCAAAGGTGGCTACATTTTAGCATTAGATCCCTCTGGCTATGCTAATGTTTACTAGAACACACCTCCTGGTAAGTTTTTAAGGGACCCTTCTGGATGAGAAGTGTGGCATACATATGTCATTGTACTAGGTAACGCGTATATATACTATTGCCCTTTTAGTTGAACTGCTACTGCTCCATTGTGTATCATATGCCGATAATGAAAACAACTACAGGTTGAACCTCTCTGGTTTGGCAACATCCAGGCTCCAGCAGGACCATGGAAGTTGCTGGACCAGATAGCCCCTGGACCAGAGAGCCCCAACTTGGGCAGCAGAGTCCTGGCTCCCTGGAGTAGCCTCAGGGCTGTGGAGTGCCAGCAGCCCTGGGGCTGGCCATGGAGGTCCGGTGGCCCCAGAGCAGCTGAGCCCCAGTGACTCCGGAGCAGTAGTCCCGGGGGCTGGCTAAGGATCTGGGAACCCAGTGGCCCAGGGTCAGAGGAGCCTGGCAGAGGGGCCAATCTCTCCAGGTGCTGAATCAGGGAGGTCCAAACTGTAATAGCAGCGAGGAGTCCTGTGGCACCTTATAGACTAACCGAAGTGTTGGAGCATAAGCTTTCGTGGGCAAAGACCCACTTCGTCAGATGCATGTAGTGGAAATTTCCAGAGGCAGGTATAAATATGCAGGCCAGAATCAGGCTAGAGATGACGAGGTAGATCTAATCAGGGGAGGATGAGGCCCACTTCTAGTAGCTGATCTGGAGGTGTGAATAGCAAGAGAGGAGAAGCTGCTTTTGTAGTTAGCTAGCCATTCACAGTCTTTGTTTAATCCTGAGTTGATTGTGTCAAACTTGAAGATGAACTGTAGCTCAGCAGTTTCTCTTTGAAGTCTGGTCTTGAAGTTTTTTTGCTGCAGGATGGCTACCTTTAGATCTGCAATTGTGTGTCCAGGGAGATTGCTGGGGTCCATGCTGAGGGCCAGTCCTCGCCCACAGACAACCTGCCAACCTGAAGCATATTCTCACCAGCAACTATACACCACACCATAATAACTCTAACTCTAACTCAGGAACCAATCTATGCAACAAACCTTGGTGCCAACTCTGCCCACATATATACACCAGCAACACCATCACAGGACCTAACCAGATCAGCCATACCGTCACTGGTTCATTCTTCTGCACATCTACTAACGTAATATATGCCATCATGTGCCAGCAATGCCCCTCTGCTATATACATCAGCCAAACTGGACAGTCCCTACGTAAAAGAATAAATGGACACAAATCAGATATTAGGAATGGCAATATACAAAAACCTGTGGGGGAACACTTCAATCTCCCTGGACACACAATTGCAGATCTAAAGGTAGCCATCCTGCAGCAAAAAAATTTTAAGACCAGACTTCAAAGAGAAACTGCTGAGCTACAGTTCATCTTCAAGTTTGACACAATCAACTCAGGATTAAACAAAGACTGTGAATGGCTAGCTAACTACAAAAGCAGCTTCTCCTCTCTTGCTATTCACACCTCCAGATCAGCTACTAGAAGTGGGCCTCATCCTCCCTGATTGGATCTACCTCGTCATCTCTAGCCTGATTCTGGCCTGCATATTTATACCTGCCTCTGGAAATTTCCACTACATGCATCTGACGAAGTGGGTCTTTGCCCACGAAAGCTTATGCTCCAACACTTCGGTTAGTCTATAAGGTGCCACAGGACTCCTCGCTGCTTCTGCAGATTCAGACTAACACGGCTACCTCTCTCAAACTGCAATAGCAATTCTGTTTCAGGAAATCAAACCTATGATTTTTGGAGCAGAAGAACCCAAGCTATCATTAGGAAGTTTCAAGTGGCTGAGGTATGTAGCATTGGGACAGAAGATACAACACCATCTAAAACACCCCAGATTTTCTAGAGAATTTTTTACAGCATTGTTTATTTAGGAAGGATACACAGTTTTACAAATCATTATCATTCAAATATGAGAAATACAAAATGTGCAACTGCAAAACTGAAGCCATTGCTTTTTTCACTGAAAGAAACATTGTGCAATAATGTTAATCTGTTCTCTTTGCAAGATTAGAGAATGGATGGTTCTTGGACATGCCTAGGGCACATTCTTTCTAGGAATTTTCTTAAACTCAAAGACAATTATGTCTCTAGACAAAAGCAGTTTATTCAACTTACTAATATTAACAAATTGTCAAATACAATTTTATTTTTGCAGATATAGTGAAATATGTCAGTGTATTTAATAATTATTGCCAGCCAAATATGTCCTCACTCTATACTACCGTGTAACCCTGATGCATTATTTTTCCATAACAATCACTAGAGAATTATTATTACTTTAGGATTATATTATGAATGGTCATTTTATCAATGGGCAATAAGCCATCCATATTTTCAATAGCTACCTCTATAATGTATACCTCACCTTTTAAAGAAAAAAAAAGTAGTGAGTTTCTTTGTCAAAAATACACTATATAAGTTGGCTGCATCTAGACTGACCAGATTTTGCGGAAATGCTTTTGTTTTTCTGTTAAAAGCATTTCCGCAAAAGAGCGTTTAGATTGGCACGGGTGCCTTTGCGCAAAAAGTGCTTTTGCGCAAAAGCATCTGTGGCCAGTCTAGACGCGATTTTGCGCAAGAAAGCCCCGATCGCCATTTTGCGCATCGGGGCTTTCTTACTCAAAAAATTCCTTCCCTGTCTACACTGGCCCTCTTGCACAAGTATTCTTGCACAAGAGGGCTTATCCCTGAGCGGGAGCATCATAGTATTTGCACAAGAAGCACTGATTTTGTACAGTACAAAGTCAGTGCTCTTGCGCAAATTCAAGCGGCCAGTGTAGACAGCTGGCAAGGTTTTGCGCAAAAGCGGTCGCTTTTGCGCAAAATCTTGCCAGTCTAGACGCACCCGTTGTGTATAATAGGTAATGGGATATGCGTTCTGTGAGAGATGCTTAGACCAACCAACCTCATGGCCTCAACCCCACCAATCTGTCTAATCTCCCAACAAGTACATCTCCAAGCAGTGTAACTCAGAGGAATCATTCTACGTGCATTAACAAACTACACAAAATATTTGGTGTATTTCTTTTAAGTGCCATGAACAATTTAAACAAAAATATCATTTTTTTGGAAATTAATTATCCTTTGTTTTTTTCCCACAATATATATTCAGCTTAGTTGATCTGAAAGGAAAAACAAAATGCTGGAGGCCACAAAACCCCCTAGGAGTCCAAAGCCTTATGTTAACTTGCTGCATGCTAGCAGCTTTCAACTGTATTAGTCCAATTCAGGTTTGTTTTTTTTCATTCAGAGCCAAGCGCAAAGTGAAAATTAGCTCCGTATAAAATAAAAAGAAGCTTTCCCTCCCTGTACCTCATGGTTTGTCTTTAAAGAATGGCTTCAGCCCAAACTACTTTCTAGATAGTCACCAGTGACAGTGGATCTCAGGTTCACACAAGTGCTGCAGCCTCTAGACTCCTACTTGAACAGTTTTAAATAAAGAAAGATTTTTTTTTTTTAAATCAAGCAAACATAAATCCAACGGGTATTTAATATCCAGTGGAATCTCTTTGTTAGTTCGCAACACTGTTATGTTAGGTTGCGTTTGATATGGAAAACTTCCTGAAAGAGTTCTTCACTCTCTTCCAACAAACCATGGAATTGAGGGTGAGAGAAAACCACTTAGGTTGTCTTGTCTGTAGGGTCTATCAAGAATTGCTCAAACAATGCAATTTCTAACACTTCCCTGGAGAGGCTGTTCCACAGAATCCAAACTGCAGCTTCAAGGTTCAAGTCACTCTCATCTGGCGTAGTGGGCTTCTACACGCATCTCCTGATACCTTGAGCTTACGAGGAAATGTATCATCAGAAATGGGGGGTCCCACGAGAAGAGGGCAGCTCTTCCACAACTCCAGCCACCCATAAAAACCCCCAAAGCAAAAAATTCTCCTGTTACTAGCTTCAAATGCCTTCATTTTCAGTGAGTTCTCTGCTGTCATTTAACAGATAAGTCATTCTTGCCTCCTACATTTTAATGCATTTTATTTTTTTCTACAAGCAATATACGTGTGTAATTAATAAACAATTTAGTATGTTGAGGAACCTAGGAACTTGGCAAATGTTCTGGGGATATGAAATCTCAGGAAAAGCAGCACATTATAAGGAATAGTAAGTAATTACTTATGTAAGCTTTTCTTTTTAAATTCTAAGAACATTAGCTACTAATTACCTACTAATTACCAGTACTTCAGCAGGTGTTTGCACTTAACTGTAGGCTAAAGCCCCTGTGAAAAACAAAATCCCTCACACTGCCTCTCAAGATTAAAATAGAATCCCTCTGGACCTCATGGCATAGCCTAGGTGCAAGCAAAACTGTTTACATGCCAGTGCTTTAAACCACTTGATTGCTTAAGGTGAAAACAGGCTCCGGTTGGCCTGCCTATCTTTTCTGTAGTGGTCAAGGTGATTTACTGGCATGAATAACTTGAATGGTGACCTAAAGGAATCTGAGGGTTAAATGTAAACTATGATTAAGATGTCTTCATACCAAACACATTTATCTCACTTCTGTAGTAAGCGGGCAAATCAACCTGCTATTTCTGATCTGAATAGAGGTGGCTGAATAGGGGAAAAAACCTTTTTGGCAAACTGCTTACTGAATTAAAAACCAGGGGCACAGTCCTTAGCTGCTGTAACATGGTATTATGTCTTTGTTGGCACTGCGTCACTGACTTCCTTGAAGTCAAAGTCTGAGCTACACTGATGTACACCAGCTGGGGATCTGTCCCAAGCTTTCTGGTTTGGCCTGTTTATGCCATGCAAGTTTTTTCACAAATGTGGTTTCCAATAGTGAGCATCTTGCTTGCAACCAAGAAATTCAATTTACTTGGTTAACCAACAAATTCCTCTTGGCTGGAAGACAGTTGTCAAAAGTAGAAGAATCCACGGGCAGTAGGTACCATAGGTTGGGGGAGGCTGTGCTTCTCTAACCAGCCTGGCATGGCCATTCCCACTGTCCAACCCTAGGCATTTTCCTACACTTCCTGGTGCTCTGCCCTGGCCTAGCTGGCCAGGGTTTCGATCTGGGTTGGCTGGACTGTTGTGGGGACTTGGGGTGACTGGGGCTATGGCTGCACTAAAGGGCTGGGGGTGCTGCAGCTATGCCTTCCAACCACCCATCTCTGGGGCCAGGAGCCTGGTGGGATGTGCTCTGTGCTCCTGTGGGTAAGAGGAGAAGAAAGGAAAGGGGAGGGAAAGGGTCTCAGGCAAAAGAGGAGGGGTTAGGGGCTAGCTTCCACCAACAGCCAGGTGACGAGCCACCCATGATCCAATCAGAGAACCAAAACAATGCCATGTGACTTAGGCTACCAGTCAAAAAGGCCCAAATAGCAAACTCCATCTACTGGGGAATAGACTGATGTAATCAACTCACAAGCACCATTTTTTCAACTAAATGGTTTACAAAGAATGGTTTGAACAGCATTAAAATAATAAATCTCAACTCAGCCAATTTCAGCTTTGCTCTCTATCCCCTTGGAGCTTTGTAAGAACTTTTTTAAACAAGTGGCCACTCATTTCAGTCTTAGGCAATGCCTGTACTAGGAGCTAGGGGTGTGATTCACCAGCCTCCGTACCCATACTCACACGAGCTCAGTGAGCGCTAGCATGAGTAGAAACAGTAGCATAGCTGTGCTAGCACAGGCAGCAGTGGCAAATAGAAGCCCACCTGAAACAGGCGGCTATGTACTCACCAGCCCATGCTACCACAGCTGTATAACTATTTATACTCAAGCTAGTTCAGTGAGCACTTGTGTGACTATGGGCATGCAAGCTGGGAATCTACAGCCCTAGCTCATAGTGCGGACATAGCCTTCTCCATTCAAAAATGAGACACTGAATCAGGGAGTGGATATAGTCCATATATTTACTCATCTTCCATGGCCGCACAATAGCTCAAAGGTCATCTTTATTCCAGTTCTTGCACATGCTATCACTTATGCCATAGCAACGGTAATTCTGTGTTAGGGTATGAGGGTCAGATTGTCAGATGTGCTCAGCATGCCTAGGACACGTTTTCAGAAAACCTCACTTCCTTTAAAATGGCCGATTGCGTCACAAACTTTTGAAAACCTGGCCCTAAATCTAAGAAGCTGAAATCTATGATCTGGAACTTAACCAAATTTGCAGTACAAGTCCAGTCTCTTGAATTTGTCAGAACCCCTCCCCCACGTTTATTCATCTATGGTGCCTTTACATTTGAGCTTCACAAAACACTGTGCAATGTTTAATCATCCTGCAGTTTTGAATGTAGGTACTACACACGCATCACCTAGTGAAGTCATTTAACATGATACGGGAACAAATTGAACAAGAGGGTTTCTGTATTTTTTAGTCTCAAAGAGGAGAGAAAAAGTGTAGATCCGCAATTTTAGCCCTTAATTTTATAATGCAATCGAAATGCCAAGAGACAAGAAAAAATTCAGTGTTGATGAAGAAATGGATGTTAGTGCAAGAATAGCTCTGTCTTTGTCAGTCTGTAGTCTTTTATGTGTCATAGGCTGTCACTTTCTATTGCATTTCAACTGACTAATTACCTCAGTTTATTACAAGTGAATATGAATTCACATTTTTTTACTTTACCACATTCTCAGGATTAGTATTATATCAAGAGTGATTAGTGAATGATAGATCCTGCAGTCTTGGGGTTCCTCATGTGAGCAAGTATAGAACAAACTTACCTCAGTATCAATGAAAACAGGATAGATTAATTTAAGAGTAAGATATACTGAATGCAATGTGTGTTCATATCCAAGCATTAATCACCTTGATGCATTCCATATGGCTCACTGGGTTATTAGAACCTCACTTTCAGATCCAAGAGTGTCTATAAGTGATGGTGGTGGAAGAGTTGGCTTTAAATTAAATGTAATCTTAGCTTCCTAACAGGGAGGTATTCTCTGACAGCTCTAATGAAAACTGCTGTTCATCAAAAGGTACTCTGTGTCCTAGCTTGTGAAAGCAACTTCAACTGCAAGTTGTATATTTACATTTCAAAGTTTTTCTTTCTAGCCAAATTGGCATACATTTTATAAATGCAGGGGAAAGGTCATCTTAGATTAAATCAGAACCTTGCTTCTATTGAAGAGGCAATTTCAAGCTTTTGCAATCGGATTGTTGTGCTGCTATAAGCATTAAAAGCCACATCATCACAAACAAAAGGGATTTCTAGAACAATGCAATTGTCACTTTGATCTGTCCCAGTGCAGTTTCAGCAGTAACTTTCATGCTAAAATGTCTACATACTATAGAAAATGGCATACTTAGGTAAACAGATGCACAGACTTCAATGGCTCTTTTAAAATCAGCATTCATGGTCTTTACACTTTCCAGTTCTTTCCCTCATCTCTCTGTCAGATTTGTCATAAGGAGGGCTAGGATGAGGAGCTGTAGGCCGCTGTAAGCCTTTCCATAGACTGACAGTATCAATCACTAACAGGAATAACAATAACATAGGAAGTTATAAACATATCAGATGCTGGGAAAGAATGACACATCAGGTTTTGAAGGGAAATGCCATTGATGCTTGAAAGTATAGGACACAAAACTGACAGGAAAAGGAAAGGGGTGGCATTCCTTTAATATTTCCATAGCAGATACTAATTGTTTTTTTTATAAAATGCAACTATTGTATGTTTTCCTATGACTAAGGTGTTTACACTATCACACACTACACTCAATGTTCCGTCATCAGTATTTACCAGGACAGGAAAGAATGGCTTAACTCCTGAATATGAGTGCGGTGTTGGCGTCTTGTCCATCAGTGAAATATGGCTTTCATAGTCCAGCCCGTCAGCTACTAGAGAACAAGTAATTCCAGTTAGTTTCATTCAGATACAACAAAGCCTTTCATTTGTACCTCAGCATTTAGGGAACTTTATGAATGTTGATTTTTAAAGTTAATAATATTATTTATTTGTATTGTGATAGCCCCAGGCTTAGACCAGGACCCCATCGTGCCACCCACGGTTCAAACATAAACACATATTTCTGTAAAGTTTCTTTACAGAACCTTCCTATGTGAATGTTGTTTCCCATCACTGATTTTCCTCTGTCACTAGGAAGGAAGTTCACTAAATTTATTCAAAAATCTTGCAGTGGTCTTCAGGTTTCTTTCCTTGCAGCCTTCCTGTCTGCTCCATGAGTCCATTCCTTGTTTTCTTTACTCATCCATGTTTTCTATCATGTTCTTACAGTTAGCCATTTAAAAAAAAATTAAAGTGGCAAAGCACCTGCTAGCCTCATGAATATGCATAAAGTAGAATCATGTCCCCTCTGGGACACTACTGTTGTGACTCTGGGGAACTGGTAAGTAACCATGACAACCTGTCTCAACCACATCTTGCTGTTAGTGATTTATCCAACTAAACAAACCATGTTACAACTTTCCCTCAGCTAGTAGTGTCAGCATTCCAGAAAAGGCACCAACTCAGGAGTGCCACTCGGTCAGTAAAGTCCACATACACCTCCGCCTCTGTGATACTACTTTGTGGTTATGATAATGGCTGGATGGATGTATAATATCGCATACACCCATCTTGAAAGTAGATGAAAACAAGCAGGTGGTGCAATAAACAACTGTATGCCAGCACTGAAATACCCGAATGATGAGGGAAGTAAAAAACCCACAGATAGAATATGCCATACTCTTTTGAAAGCGACAGAGAGTAATCAACAGTCAAAAATTCAGGAGTTTGAATCGAGACACTTTTGCATGGTCCTGACTGCCAGTTAGCCCAGGTTGCTAGGTAAAGCTACCAGAAAAATTGCAATAAAAAAGAAAAAGGTAGGTTAAACATTACCTTTTTTTTTAATCTTGCATATTACTGATTATACTGTAGATTGTTTAAGGTGATAGATATTTTCAACAAATCAAATGCACTTTTCATCATGTATCTTTGTTTTCTTCTTGCACGTTACTTACACTTTAAGGGTATGTCTACACAGCAAAGTTATTTTGAAATAACAGATGTTATTTCAAAATAACTTTCCTAGCGTCTACACAAGCAGGGAAATAACAGATGTTATTTCAAAATAACTTTCCTAGCGTCTACACAAGCCAACTGCTATTTCGAAATTAATTCGAAATAGCGGAGGACTTATTTCGAAATTGGTAAACCTCATTCCATGAGGAATAGCACCAATTTCAAAATTGCTATTTTGAAATAAGTGCTGTGTAGACGCTTATTTCAAAATAGGGGGCCTCCAGCCCTTCCCAGGGTGCCCTGCTGGCCGCCCTGGCCACAAAGTAAATTCTGACCTGATGCCCTGCTAGAACCAGTTCCGGATGGCCTTAAGTGCGATTCAGTGTCCAATCAGTGTGGATGCGCTATTTCAAAATAGCAAAAAGCTATTTCAAAATGCATTTTGTGTGTAGATGCATTATTTCGAAATAACTATTTCGAAATTAGATATTTCAAAATAACGCTGTAGTGTAGACATACCCTAATTGTACAAAGTAAAAAAGTTACTCACACTTTTTTGTTTTTAATAATTTTCTACAAAAAAGATTTGCCGACTGGTTCTCATGCACTAGGAAAACACAGTAATGATTGGAGAGGAAACATGGTGGGAGAATACTTAAATCTTAGCAAACAAAATTCATTTTAATTTAAAAAATATATAATTAAAGTGTTTGGGTTCATCCCCCTCATCCCAACAAATACACACACTTAATAAAAATGTACAAAACCTAAATTTTGGGTGTAAGCCTCCAGAGAGCCCATTTTGATAAAAAATAAGCAAAGAAAAAAAAGATATAAGTGGGAAAAAAGCAATGACCTTGGAGTCAAAGAGCAGATAATCCAATGTTTAAAGGACACTTATATGAACATGGATAATTATTATCATTTGAATAGTCTCAGTAAACTCAGTGGACCATATTCCAGCATTGCCAACTCTCACACGTCTTGCGGGTTTTGTTGCGTTTCTTAAAACTCCAGCTCTTGGAGCCAGTAAGAATCTCAACATTCATTAACAACAGCCACAAAAAACTGTCCAGTTCTCTCAGATGTACAGAAAATATTTAACGTGTGATCTGAGTGCATCCTAGCACAGAGGCTCTCAAAATGGCGGGGAGGGGGTCCAATAATAACAATCGCAAATGTATTATTTGTTAAAGTTTCATGATTTGGGGGCCCTGCTTATGATTTTTAAAGATTCAGGTTGGCAATACTAAAAATCTCTGTTGTTCCAAGAAACAATTTATGCAGAGGAGCTAAACAGGGTACTGGAGCTACCTTGATTCTTAAGCTGACCCAGCCCCAGTCTTAATTTAGGGTATGTCTACACTACAGAGTTTTGTCAGAAAAATGGCAGTTTTTCCGACAAAACCTGAGTTACGGTCACACTGCAATCACGTTCTTCCGAAAGTAAATCAAAAGAACAGAGGGGGTTTTCTGGCATTGGTAATACTCTTTCTATGAGGAAGAAGCCTTTTTACCGAAAGAGCTCTTCACATCCATGAAGTTCACAGGGTACAATCAGAGATCCAGCCTTAAAGAGCAGCACAATACAAGAGTTCTATGTGCAGGTTTTCATTGTTCTTCTTTCAAAGTCAATGAACATCTGGGATTTCTGTTAGTTAATTAACTGTGTGCCCCAAACTCACCTGATCCGGATGTTTCAACAGAAAAGACTCCAGCTATTTAAAGACAAAAGCAGAAAGTGATTCTTTGTGCTCTTTACCAAAAGTGTTTCATTTTCCCTCACTGAAAAGCTAAAGAAGGACAACAGCAGTTTTAGAGAAGGTTTCTCTCTGAGACACTGCTACAAATTGCTTTTAAAATTTTGGGCTTCTGTAAATGAAAGATGTAAAGATCTCCATGAATTTAGCTTATTGAAGAAAAGGTTAAGAGGTGATGTGATTACCGGTTTCAAGTACTTACACAGGGTGAAAATATTGGCTATCACAGGCTTCTGAGTCTAACAGGCAAAAATATAACAATATGTCTAGAAGCTGATGTTTAAAATTTGCGTCTTATTTCCAGTTTGAATTTTTCTAATGCGAGGTTAATAAACCACCGAATCAGATTGCCAAGGGGGTATGGGAAACTGCTGTTTTATACAGACTAGGGTTGTCCATTAGGGGCTTGCTATGAAATTGCTCATAGGCCCAAGTCTGAGGCATTGGTTTGTGGTATAATTGGACACTCAAAATTAGGACTCTAGTGCTGGTTGGGAATACAAGAAATCTTTCAACATTTTAATAGCTTATTCACATTGATAAGTCCATTGTAGTTGTTTTGGGAAGAATTGCTTTCATTGGATCAGTGAGTGGAGTGGCAAGAGTTATGAGCTGGGGCACAAATCATCAGTAACAATTAACTAACTAACCCTCCACCCACCCTACCCCAAAAAAACCACCCTGTTTTTTTGTAGGCACCGGTCTTTTTCTCAGGACATCAACCTTATCTTCCAGAGACCACTTATCCATTCCTCACCTAGCATCCCAAGTATTTTGTGTCCTAGTTTCCTAATGTACCTTTCATCAGGCTGGCCATAAGCCTGTTGTCCTTCAGTGATTGCAGAATTGCCATGATGTGATCTAAATACAATTTCAAAGCCATGCTGAAAATCACCACAACATTGACATATGTAATGCATATTTTTAGTGATGTTGCAACATGTAATCCATAAGTCTCTGGAAAGTGGCTGGGCTCCATGTTGCCCAAAAGGCTTCATGGTAAACTGGAGCAGGCTAGTCAGAATTGTAAAAGCACTTTTCTCACAAAACTTTGAGTCCTGTAGCACTCTTGTCAGATCTAATGTAGTTAAATATTTAACCTTCCTCAACTGATCTAGTAACTCATCTGTGAAGGGCATTGGACATACAGGAAATGGCATTGACTCCTCAGAAATCAAAACAGAAATGGATTGTTCCATCCAATGTGGACACTGTGTTAGGATGGTTGCCCTGTCCTGAAATACAAGGGGTTAAATATAGCCCTTTGAGATGGCTGTGGTAGCAGCCAATGAGAGGGCAGCTTGAGGCAGCTAATCAGAGTCCATATGGACTGTATAAAAAGGTGACTAGCCTAAGGGAGCTCAGTTTCTCTATAGCTTTGGAGAGAGAAGGATTTCTGCTTACTAAGGGACCTGGGTACCACAGACAGAGCAGTGCTGGGAGAGGCAAGTGAGCCAGCAAGGCTCCAGGCAGCTTAGCTCCTGGGCTCAGGCCCTGATACAGGGGTTTGAGAGGATACTGGAGGCTGTAGGGATAGGAGAAATAGTCTGCAGGTCTACACACACACACACACCCTTGCTGCTGATGGTGGCCAGTTCAGACTGCAGTTTGCCCTGAGGCGGGGGATAGATGAAGAATGGAAGTGGGGCACTGAGGCAAGTGGTGGACAAAGTGGCAACTGGATTCCTTGGGAGGAGAAGACCCCAGAACACAGGTGCTGTCATGGGGCAATACTTAGGAGAAGGGGCACTGAGGTCTGGGAGGACATAGATCCTAGGATGGTGGATATTTGGCAAAGCAGGTAGAGGCAGGTGAGACACTGCCAGAAGAGGATGGTCCAGAGCTGGGTGAGAGCTAATTTCCAGGACTGAGCATCAGGAGGTGCCACAAGGTGAGTTGAACTTGCTGCAAGCACCGAAACAATGGGCTACACTGGGGTGGGGAACCTTTTTTTGGGTCAGGGCCTGCTGATGCACAGAAAAATCAGTTGGGGGATGCACACAAGTGAGATTTTGTGTGCTCTAGCCCTGCGGTGGAGTGGCCGGGGGGGGGGGTAGGGAGGAGGGAAGAGGGCTGAGCCTCGAGGCCAGATCCAGGCAAGCTAGGCGTCGCTTCTACCCCCCCTGGGCCTAAGGTCTCCAACCCTGGGCTACACCAATCACTCTGAAGCTCCTCAATGATACCTAACTTGATCATGTCTCAGACTTCCCAAGTAACCACTTCCCTTATCTTCTAAGGTAATCAAAGGGACCATATTTCTGGCTTCAGTCTGGGTCAGTATATATATGAGTTTTTATTGATGTTGATGAAAATACATTCTAAAAAGTCTCTCTGAGTTCAAGGGCTTTCTGCTTCTGCTCTTCTGTTAAGCCCTTGGCCAAGGGCCCTAGAACTTCAGGACCTAGATTTACTGACTTTTTATCTGGATCGACTAGTCAACCTTCCTGGACCCACCAGAGTTTCCACAAGTTCCCATGAAAGATGTCCTTCCCCTTCCTTTTGTCAGGGCACTGAACTTTATAAACTACTGGGACCTACCCCTTTCATTATCTCATACGGCTCCTACCCCTAAGATAACGGTGTACTTTCTGAGCTCAGGTAGAAGTGAGATCTCAGTCTGTGCTCTGAAATACTTTTTCTCAGATGGGTTGAGTCTGACTAAGATTGTTGGGCTTTAGCCACATTTTCCTGAACTCAGGGTTCCTAGTCACTCCCTCATCAGGTAGATGTACTAGATTATATTAGTTCTCCACTGAGGTCAACTCTCATTTTTCCTTCATTAGATCTAGTATCCCTATGGCTGCTACTATTTAAGAGGGGAAAACTTGTAGAGGTTTGGAAAACCTCCTGAACTGCAAACTTTAGCATCTGTCTTCATGAATATCTGGAACATTGATTTCACAATGTAGTTATATTATTCAGCCCATCATTTTGAGCACAGGTGGGCAAGATATGACCTGGGCCAGGTGCGGCCAGCCAAGCTTCCAGATCCAGCCCACAGACCACCCTGCCAGGACTTTCAGGCACAAAGCAGCCAACCACTTCAGAGCAGCCCCATGCCAATTTAAGGGGCTGGCTGCTCTCTGTGGCTTTCTGCTCTGGACTCCAGGGGAAGGGGGAGGCCTCATGCACTGCCCCTGTCCCCAGCAAAATTGCTCAGCTCCTGTTGGCCAGTTTCTGGAAACCAATCAAAAGGAGCTGAGAGATTTTGCTGGGAGGGCAGTGCACAAAGCCTCTCCTTCCCTATGGTGCAGAGAGTCACAGGGAGCAGCCAGCCATTCTGAGCAGCCAGGTACTGTGGCAGGAGGAGAACCTTCCTCAGGGTCCTGTACATGGGCAGTGGGTGAGGTTAGGACTGGGGGAGGCAAGTCCACCCCTTCTTTCCCAGGTCCCACCGTCCATGGGAGCCAAGGGGAGGTGCACCTGGAGCACCATGGGGAGGTGGGGTGGCATGCAGTTCCACCCTCCCTGGTCCCGGAGCACAGGGAGGGCAAGCAGCGCATGGCCCCAGGCTCCCCTACCCCAGAGCATGGGGAGGGTGGGAGGCGCACGGCCCAAGTCTCCCCAGCACTAGAGCATCTGGATATAGAGCATCTCCCCAGCACTAGAGCACCTGCCTCTATATCCATCCTCCTTGGTCCTGCAGGGCTGCTGGCTGGGATCCGCCTAAGTAAGTACCTCCCAGCCAGAGCCTACCTCTGGTACCTCAGCCCCTCCCTCCTCCCAACTCCCTGTGTCAGGCCATCACTCCCTCCTGCCCCAGGTCATCACCCAAACCCTATGCACCATTCTTCCCCTCCACGCCAGGTCACAACTCCCTCCCAGACCCTGAACCCCCTCCTAAGACCCCTCTCCCCAGGCCAGAATCCTCTCCTGCATCTATACCCCTTCCTGGACCCTGCATCCCAAGCCCCTGCCTCAGATCACAACTCCCTCCTTCACCCAAATTCCCTCTCAGACTCCATTTTCTCTCCTGCACCCCAGTTCCCTACCCCAAGCTCTCTTCTGCACCCAACCCTTGTCCCAGACTCTGCACACCCTCCATGAAAAGTGCAGCCATTGACAACTTACCAAAATCTTGGAGTAGCCACCCATCAAAAATTATTGCCCACTCCTGAGTTTGAGGGTGGTTAACTGATGTACAAACAGGTTTCACCTTTAACAGCTGTCAAATGTTCTTTAATAGGCAGGGCATTAAATTAGTCCCTTGATCTGTCAGGATCTCAGTAGGCCACTCTATTTGGGAAAATATTTTTACAAGTTCCCTAGCAACTACCAAATGGTTACCAAGCAAAAGGGCACATGAATACTTGATTGCATGAAGTACCAAGATCAGAATAAACATGTTGCCTCTCACTCTCTTTTCCAGGGGCTTTACTCTTTCAAAGAAGGTACCAAGGAGAGGTAAAAAGAATCTATGGGGGCTCTATCACTCCCCTTAGGTACCACTCATTGGCACTCCCAGCAAGATTTATAAAACTTACAGCCAGAAGAACCATGCAAACAGCTGATCCAAGTTTTTTCCTGCCCTAGATGCCCTGAGCAAGGTAAAGCATGGGCCAACTGCAAGAGCTCTTTCTGAACTGGCTGGAGTATCTATGGGTGGTGTCACATCTCCTCATGTGGCTGTTGTGTATTATATGAAGAAAATTCTTTTCTAGCATAAAGTGTGTATAATACATGGCTTGTCACTCTCAGATCATTTCACCATTTACCACAGCCAGACAACAATAAGGTTCTCTCGGGGTATCTTCTGCTAGTTGCTCATCTACTATATCAAAAGAGTCAACTAGGATATCAGGAACTAAAGGAAATAGAGCTTGATTTGTGGTCCCTGTGCACCTATTTCTTTGTCTGCATCAGCAGTGGCACCTTCATCCAGATCCTCCTGTGGTGTGGTCCTTCGATTTGTCCTTTTCCTAGTGTGATTTAAATGCAACCCTTGTGGTGCAGCCTCACATTTCTGGCTTCAGGATTTCCAGGACTTGCACATCCGTCATTCACAAGGACTTTTTTTATGATGAGGACTGTGGGAAAGATTTCCTGAAGAGGACTTCTTATTTAGACTGTGCTGCAGTAGGAGCATCAAGTAGCTCCTGGAAATGTTTCCAGTTCCTTCTGATCACCACTGGCCAGGGTAAATTTCTTGAAATGCCTCCACAGATCTCCTCTATATGTTCTCCAACCTGCTTTACGATAATAGCAGAGGGGCATGGTATCCTTGTGTATGCATGAAATAACCATAAGACTGGAGTTTGGCAAACACTCTGAGGCTACGTCTTCACTATGACTTCTTCCACAAAAGCCTATGCAAATGAAGCACGGATTAGCATTTTCCTGTGCTTCATTTGCATACTCTCTTCCGTTCAGTTTTTGCGCAAAAACAGGCAGTGTGGCCGCGGCTGTTTTGCACAAAACCCCCTTTTTCTGCAAGATCCTTATGCCTGTCCTGGAGAGAAGGCCTGTATCACTCCATGTAACCCATGGAGCTCCTGGGTGTGGTGTTTGGTCACCCTCTAGTGCCCCCAAGACTATTTACAGGTTAATAAGTCTGCCACAGTCTTAAGTAAGAAGCACGTGGCTTTTAGCTCATGCAGTAGAGGCTCATACACTATGTTTCAGAGGTCCCAGGTTCAATACTGCCTGCTGAAGACCGGAGTCTGTCAGTGTTACACTTATGCTATGAGGCTCCTGACCCCAGGCCCTTAAAGCGACAGTGTTCTGAGTTTTTCCCGTCCAACCAATAATTCCCCGGGACTGCTTACTCTTCTGGCCATTTCTTGCACCTTTATTCATTCCAGTGTTCATGGAATGTAGTCTACCAGCCTCTCCTAGGCTTAAGGAGTAAATATATCCTGTTATGAGGCAGAAACCTCGTTCTCTGATCCTTATTCTGTAGGAGGTTTAACAATAGTTTAATGGCTTTTCTTAGTTCCGTTAGTGTTTGTTCCTCTCAGTATTTGTGAATTGAGAAGCATATATTGAACAGTATCCCTTAAGACAGTGGCTTGCTTGCTTTTCAGTCTATATTCTTATTCCCTTCCTTTTCCTTCCCTCTACAGTGTGTATGTACAAAATGCCATCACAGGTGATGGTTTTATACCGTGCTTCATGTACTCCGTAAATTGTTCATCACTGACTTCCTGAATCATAATAGGATCACTTACAAATATCTTGGGAAATGACACACAGGATCTGAACAATTCAGCCATTCTGTCAAGTGCTTAAAAAAAAATCCTGACCCAGCTACAGCCAAAAAACAACTTGCTGAAACATCACCTAAAACAGGAGGTTTCAATTCATTGGAACTCAACTTATTACATGGTTGAGCAGCTCTTGGAACGACAAAATGCTGTGCAAGATTTTGCAGACCTGTGTAAGGTAAGGAAAAGCAGATATTCTCCTAACCTTTACATTATGAAGCCTGACAGCTGCTCTCTTTATTGTCCTCCTTGAGAAGTCAATGCTGACAAGACATATCTACAAGTAGGGCCAAATACGTCAGTCCCTAATGAATATTTTCATGCCATTGATGGAGGCTAACTCCCACTGAATTGCCTGTGTAAGAAGTGAGGAAATACCTAGATTTTTGCTAATGATCAGGTATATTGCATTTTTAGGGTATGTCTATACTGAAAATGAAGGTGTTATTGTAGTGCAGGTAAGCATAATCCATGCTAGCTTTAATCAAGCTGGCGTGAATAATAGTAGTAGCATGGGCATGGTGGTGTGGGCTTCAGAACAGTAGCTAAAGGTAGCTTGGGCATGGCTACCACTCATTCCTTTACTTGAGGTCACATAAATTGAACTGATTTGAAATAAAGAGAAATCTGTACCTCTAATACCACTTCTTAAAAATGTAGAGTAGCTCAGAAATTGTCCACACAGCCCACCATAAGCAAAGGACTTGAAATAATACCAATTATTCGAGCTACGGTGCAGTGTAGATGCACCCTTATTGTGCCTTGACTGAGACTTCATTGAGATTCTTTATTAATATAACACACACACACATACACACACACACACACATACAGTGTTTTTTCATTCTAAGGAATCTCAAAGTGATTTACAGGCTTACCAATTTATTACAAAAACTGCACACAACGATCTTCTTTACCGACAGCTAAATGAAGCTGTCTGATTTGGCAGCTGATTAGCGATCACAGAAACAGCACACAAGTTTTGGGAGTGGAAGCAAAGAACCCTTTTATTTGACGCTATAGGATGAATTTAGGCTCAAACAAAATGTAATTTCCCCAACTAGAATTTGGCCAGCACATATTCCTTATCCTTTTGTTGTTCTGGAGCAAATAAAGGAGAAGAACAAAGAATAAATTGCCTCACTGTCTTGCAATAAAACCCGTATTAACATTTAAACACTGAATCAACAGAGAAGATGTAGCTTAGGTTGTTTCAAATCTTATCCCATTTAAATATGGGCACCCAGGTCACTATTACATGTCTCTCTTACCCTATACACAGTTTGAGTCTGATTCGATGCCTACATAAAGCAATGAAAAAAACCCTCTCATTGACTTTCCTGGGCTTTGGATCAAACCCTATATTACTATGTGATGTCAGTGATTCATAGCTATTTGCTATATATTGTGGAAATGCTTACTGAGAGTCCATTCTCAGGAACCATGAGTTAATAAACCATCAATAATTTCTTTATCCTAATTACAGAAGATGTTTCTCAGTTGAATGCCTGTAAAATTTATCAATGGAAGATTATAAATAATCCCTTTTGTTCTAAAAATATGATATATGGACTATGGAGTAGGTTTCATAAACCTTTGGGGATTATTATGCCTCTATTCTTTTACAAAAAGAAAACTCTTCCAGGTGCAACCATATTACCAGTAATCTGGATATTTCCTTGCACCCTCCCAAAACCGCTTGACATCTGTAATTGGCTCATCAAGATTGCTCCAGAGTAGCAGTATCCTTCTGAGGGTATAATATTTCTTACAAAGAAACACCACTGCCATTTTCCTATTGTGTCTTGATGGCTGAAACTTTTAATCTTTCTGCCACATTTAGAAGCTGTGGAACCCAAAAATAAAAAGTGAATTTTTAGCAAAGCAAGCCCATCTGCGATGGATGGTCATCACATTTTTGCTTGATCATGGGAAACTCATTATGGCCTCATTTAATATTTTTAAAACATTTTGGAATGTTGCATAGATACAAGAACCTCAACAGAATTGCTATTTTAATCAAATTAACTTTACCAATTTGACTCGAGAATCAATTTACCAATCGTCATATCAGCCATCATTTGAGCTTGTACAGCTTTAGAGTTCAGATACTCTGTGTGAGAAATAGCTAAAGACATGTCTACAGTAGGAAATTATTTCAAAATAACTAATTTTAACTTAACTCCTGATTTTACAAAATTGAAATAGCATGTCCCCCCCCTACGGGGAAGCCTTGAAAAGAGCCCAAAGCAGGCTCCATAAATGTGGATGTACTACTACCTCGACTTAGAGCCCCAGGAAGCACTGGGGAGTAATTAATTCAATTTCCTCTGTGGAGTAGTTATTTTGAAATAGTGGCAGCTAGTCCACACTAACACTATTTTGAAATAACTATTTTGAAATTAGCATTATTCCCTGAGGAAAGCAGGAGTAGAGATTTCAAAATAAGCGGCAGGAGTACAGATTTCAAAGTTAGTGTAGATGCTCCTCTTATAAATTTGACCTAAAGGGTGTTATTTTGAAATAATGCCCTAGTATAGACTAGGGCTCAGAGAGCTATTTACCCATCCGAATGAAAACTCAATTTTGGCTACTGACTTTTTAATTTGTAAATATATGAAAAAAGTCTCCAATTTGCCCATGGACATTTTAAGTCTGGAAAAGAACCAAAGTCATTAAATACAAATGAGTGAATGTACAGAGTTGGCCACCAATACCTAAATAACTTACAGAAAAAAATAAAAGATGGAAATGAGTTGGTCGTGCTAACATATTACTTGAGCACTCTGGGCCCAATTTGTGTTTGCCTTGTGCCTCCTTTAAATCACTCTAGTGTCACAAAGGGTTGTAACACCAGGAAGAACGGGTTCTTGGGAAATACCCCATATGTAAGGAGTTCCTCGTCCTCCTCCCAGCCTCATGGTCATGGATGAGGTTTGTTAGAAAGCACAGAGGCATGGCTGGAATGCAGCAGCACTGTGGCCATCCTTGGTTTGTGAGGAGCCCACAAAGAGTTTTTGCAGCCATGAGTTAGAGCAGCATAGAGGTGAACATAAATATAATTCACACTGAGGCCAGGCAAACCCACCACTGGCTTGAGAATAAGGCTTAAAGTCACTTTTAACCTCCCTTGCCTCTCTGGCTTAAGCTTCTGCACTGAACTCAGAAAAGAAGGCATGCAGAATTGGAGCCCTCTGCCCCTATAAATATAATGTGCAATTGAGGAATAAGTCAAGTTGTGCATCCTGGTCAATTATTGAAGGTTTTACTGTGCTATAAATAATAGATTCATAAACTGTGTGTATTACTTATGTAGGTACAGTAAACATCTATTGAAGTTGTACTCAGTGGAATCAAAGACATTTTTAGGAAGCAGTAATTTCACTCTGATTTTTAATAAAGGCTCTATAGGTTCTGATACACTAGGGTTTGGGTTTAATTTTTTCTAATTATTTTCTCCACTCTTAGAGTGCCTCCATAGTCTAGATTTTCTTAATAAAGTTGGGTACATAGTAAACAACATGGCATAGAACTTTAAAAAAACCTTTTATGACCGCAACAGCTCTCTGGATTGCAGATGCTGTCTAACCATAAGGGGTGCAATCATGCCAAGACAGTGAATTTCTCCCAAGATTTCTTGCAACAAATGGTACATTCAACTGGTAGCACAGGGTTGGAAATAAACCAACCACCAATTGTTCAATCACCATATCTTTTTCTGGGGAAGGGCTCTGTTTCCAATTCTAGTTTTAGTACAACACAGCATTTTAAAAAAAAGTTTAATTTTGTTTTCAGGAAAGGAATGGCTGAAATTGGCACAGAGATGTTGATACTAATTTTTGTTTTTAGGGTGGCTGCTAATCAAGCTATTTATCATGCTGATAGGGAGAATTGGCCTACCAATTCTTCCTTCCTTAAGACATTAATATTCCTCCTTTGCCTCCTTGCTCACAGTGGGCTCAATCCTGCTCTGATGGAAATCAATGTCAAAACTCTCATTGATATCAGTGGATTGGCTCCCACATTCAATTTACAAGTGATTAGCAAGTAATTCTGTCTATTCAGAATCTAAAAAATTCAAAATCAAATTTACAAGAGGCCAAATACTGACTTTCCAGGGATCCTAGCTTATTTCCTTATCTTCTAATTTCTGTGTTCAATCATTCTTAGTTCTTGCCCAGCATATAATCATCTGATCATGGAATGTATCCTTGAAAACCTCCCACAACATTATTGTAGGAATCATTAATGGAATGTTAATTTGTTAGATTTCTTTAGTATGAAGTACAAACAAAATTCCTGTTGCTTAATGGACATTCATCCTTCAAACATTCACTATGCTGAAAGCCTTTTTATACTTTATCTGCATTAGCGGAGATCAATAAGTACAGCAATTTTTCAGTATGTATTCAGCACTAGGAAACTGGCATAACTATAAAGCTTGGGTTTTAAGAAATGGGATTGTCATGACCCCATATTTTTATGGAAATATCATGTTCATATTGAAAAAACAACTCAAATATGCTTTATGCAAAACAGGTCAATAACCTATCATTTAAGAGCCTGTGATCCCCTGAATGTGTATATTCTCTTTGTGTCCATGTGTCATTATTGTATGTGAAGTTAGAAATATTAATCTTCTTATTAATCTAGAATTTCTAGTGAGAGCCAGTATAAGTACTTAAAGGACTTAATGGTCCAGTGCTCAAGGCAATGATTTTTAAATGGTTTTATTTTTCCTATAAGGCCAAAGTGTAATTGATGCCACAAAGACATGTGACCGTGCCTCCTGGTGCTAGAATCCATCTTGAATCTGGAATTTTCCCCTGGGGATGGGGAGAGTTAAACAAAGGATTCCCACCCTGAGGAAATTCTATTTAAGGAATGGGAATCAATCAAAGAACATCTTCAGCTGGCTTTTGAAAACTGCCTCCCCACTCTAAGGGTATGTCTACACAGCAAAGTTATTTCGAAATAACAGCAGTTATTTCGAAATAACTTTTCCAGCATCTACACAGCCAAACCGCTATTTTTAAATTAATTCAAAATAGTGGAGCACTTATTTCAAATTTGGTAAACCTCATTCCACGAGGAATAACGCTAAATTCGAAATAAGTGCTGTGTAGATGCTTATTTCGGAAATAGGGGGCCTCCAGCCTTCCCAGGGTGCCCTGGTGGCCACTCCAGCCTCAACCAAGAACACTCCTCTCCCTCCCTCCTCCCCAGAGCCCTTAAAGGGGTTGACTCTTGCCACAGTGCCTGTGCCAGCTCCAAGCCTGCCAGCCCAGAGCCAGCAGTCACTGCCCCTGACCCAGTGGCCCCAAAACATGAGCCGCAAGCCACTGGCAGCCAGCCTTCCACCGCTCCCCAGGAGCAGTCTGCCAGCTCCCAGGAGCCTGCCAACACCAGGAGAAGGTGGGCGCTTTCCTGGTCCAGGGTGGAGATCATGGACCTTATTCAGGTTGGGGGGGATGCCCCAACATCCATGATTTCTGCACTAGATGGAGGAATGCGGCCATCTATGGCAGGATAGCTGCCAGCCTGGCCACCAAAGGCCACATGCGAACCCAGGAGCAGGTTTGTATGAAAATCAAGTTGGACCGGCGAGACCCCCAACCCTGAGCTTCCCCTTCCCCTTCTTCCCCTTGCTTCCCTCCCAGGCTCCCTCCTCCCAGGTTTCCCCCTCTCCCCTTTCCCGCCTCCTTTCCCCAGTCTCACCAGAGTTTCATTCCCACCCCAACCCCCCAGTTTTGTTAAATAAATAGAGTTTGTGTTCATGAAAATACATGTATTTTATTTGACATCAGGAAGGGAGGGTTAGGGAGGGGTAAGTGGAAGGACGTGAGGGAGGAATGAGGCACAAGCCCCAAGGGGGGAAGACCAGGGAGGCTTTTAGTGCTCCTCAGGGTGGAAGCTCTCCTGCAGGGCTTCCTGGATACTGACAGCTCCCCGATGGACCTCCCGGATGGCAGCCTGCAGCAAGTGCAGCCAGGCTCACAGCAACGCGTCCACAAGAAGCACCAGAGTGCCCAGGGGCAGCTCTGGCTCCATGTTGCAGAGTGCTGTGGTGTCCCGAGTGAGGGCAACCAGAGCACACAGAGACAAAATGCTTTGCTGTCCCTCATCGAGGTAGGCAAGCAAGCAGGGAAAGCTGAGAACTGGCTGTCCAGGGGGCGTCCCTTAAATGCAGGCCTCAGATAGCCTCAGGCAGCAGCCACACAAAGTAAGTCCTGACCTGATGCCCTGCCGGATCTGGTTCCGGCCAGCCTTAAATGTGATTCAGCATCCACTCAGTGTGGACGTGCTATTTCAAAATAGCAAAACGCTATTTCGAAATGCATTTTATGTGTAGATGCGTTATTTCAAAATAACTTATTTCAAATTAACTATTTTGAAATAAGATATTTCGAAATACCGCTGTAGTGTAGACATACTCGAAGAGAATACACAAGAAGTGATTAAACCCAGGCCAGAGAAAATATCAGCTATACCTAATACACTAAAAAAATCTAAGAAACAGATGGATCAAAGCAAGTTTTTAATCTAAAATAAACAAAACACAAACTACCTTTCACAATGTCTAACAAATTAATGTTCCTCTTATATCCCATTCCATTAATGATCCCTCCAATAATCAGTCTGTTTTCACTTGCAATCACTTAAATCCTACGTTCTATACTTAATAAAACACTTATGTTTATTATCAAGCCCAGCATAAATAATTGTTACTTGGGGGAAGGGGAACAACAGCTGTGCATATCTTTCATTGATAAAGGGGCTGAAATATTAATCTTTATGACCTGGCTCTGAGACCTTCACACAGAGTAAGATGGATTTATTTGGGGTTTAAATCCCTTTTTGAGGGTTGTGCTTCTAGGTGCTATTAAGTTCCCAGAGCTTGAGCTGGTTCAGCATCTGTGTTATTCTGCTGAGGGGCTGTAACCTCAATTCTGTGGCTTTGCTGAGGAAGACCAAAGCTTCTGGCCCAGAAGGATAGGCTGGTGGTGTGCTTCAGAGGGCAGGTAGGTCGGCTCACTGGTATGAACAGCACACCATTCACAAGGGGACCTTGGTGATCCAACCCATCACAAGACTGTCTTCACAAAAAGAGATGTGTGTAACAAAACAAAGGAAACATTCTTTCTTAGAGGGATTAAAACCTCTCTACAGCACTCTGTCCTAAATGATCAGCCATTCTGATCAATCATTTCAATCTAGCTGATCAATCATCCTTCTTAGATGATCCATTTTACTCACAGGTCATGAGATACTTTGGTTAGAATAGTGTCCAGTGTGTAGTTAAAGTAGCCATTACTTGTGGATGTCAGTAAGAAGTTGGTCAGATAGGCAGCAATCCTGCAAAATGTTGTGAGCCTTCAATGCTCACTGACTTTCAACAATGTTGAGGGTGCTCATCACATTGTAGGAATGAATCAATCAGAGGATGGGGATTTTTAAAAATGTGACTGATTTTGGTGCTCATTAAAATGAGGGACTAATTGCACTGGTTCAACTTGAGTCAGGTATTGCTTGAGCAGGTGTTTTGTACTCTTCCCCAGATAGCTCAGCCAATCCACCTGCAAAAAACCTACTATTTCAATCTTGGGTCTCTTAGGCTTCATTGTAAGAAGGATCACTTAGCAGGTGTTCAGCATCTCATAGGGTAGAGCCATGTGAGAGGTAGGACACTTCAAGAGCAACTGCTAATCATGCCACACTGTATTGTGCTATGTCAAAATTATTTTTATCCCCTCAAATGTCATTTGAACTTACGTTTCCATAAATGAAAGGCTATGATATAAAATAGCCACAGAGAATAATTTTTAAAAGATCTATTAATACCAATAAAGGGCTTCTTTTGTTTACATAGTGCCCATTGGACTATGTCTCCACCAAAGAAACTTTCAATGGAAGTCCAGCTCCTAATTACCACTTATGCCTTTGAAAATCTACACCTAAACTTCCATATTTAAATCTTATTTTCTACTGAGAGGTTGTTAGGGAACTCCCCTGAACTGCAGGTCTCAAGCCAGACGACAAAAGAAGAAAATCACATGTTTTATTTTTACATTTACTCACCTGGTTATATACATTATTGAAACTTATTCTTTTATTTATTGTAATGAAAAACAACAAGTCCTGTGTAACAGAGCTCATTCCTGTGTAGCACCAAGTAACTCTTTCCGATCACTCAATCAAATGGAATCCTTTTTTTAAGCTGTTAGATAAACATTGCATGAAATTCTGAGAACAAATTATGCTGGTTAGGGGCATTAACTTCACATTAATTTGGCTAATCACTTCTACCTGATAGGCGTTGTTTGAAAAAAGGGGTACTTCACCTACAGCAAAATCTGTACTAATAGTTACTTGCTAACAGTGTTTCTCTGTCCCAGTGGTCAGTAAAATCCAAACATGGAGATATGAATCTAACCTGATATGTAAGGAGGCTGCACTTCTCTGCATGGGTCCATGTAAAAAAAATGGGAATGGGAAAAATAAAAACTAAATTTGGTATGCATAAAGCTATGGGCTACCTGGACATAAGTCACTGGCTTCATCCCAACCACAGACAAAAGTATGTGCCGTATTGCCAACTTTCACCATTTTATTGTGAATCTCACAAGAATTAGTATTTTTCTTAAGGTCCCACCTTGTGGAGTTGTGTGATTTTCATGAGACTCTCAATATTTTTAAAGCAAGTTTCTAGCCTCATGTTTGTGGAGAGTGTTACACCAAAATATTCTCACTGGAGACCACTAGTTACACTAGTATGGGTTTATTTCCATTAGGTAAAACTAAAGAGGGGAGAACAGCCACCAAAGATTTAAACTAAAGAAGTTAGAGCTATCTCGCTCTCTCACACACACACACACACACACAAGCAAGCAAGCACACACCCCTCCATTCATTCACTCATTCACATCCATTCATTCCTGCCCTCAGGCACTCACACTCTTACAAAGGCATATGGGTTGCAGAAGGAGCCAAGGCATTTAGATCCTGGAGGGTCTGTCTGCTCATCATAGCTGGGGAAGCTGGTCAGGAGGAGAGACACTGGAGAGGAGTTTCTCAGGAGCAAGGGGAAGAAAAAAAGAGAGAGTCTCACATGTGCTCCCTCTCCTTATATTGTGTCTGAATGGCCCCTGTGACTCATTCACCTTGTCATCAGGGAGCATGCCCAGACTTCCCTTTATCCAGCAGGGAGCATGCCCAGACTGTGATGACTCATTGAAATGTGCTCCATTGTTCCAAGCCTTCTTCAAACACACTGTCACACTCTTTCTCCATTCACTCGGGGGAGAAGTCAGCTTAGGGAAAGTTACAAGCAAGGTGGCTGAGAGTTACAAAGATTACAAAGTTGCATCTTACAGTACATTTCTGAGAGTTACACAGATTACAAAGTTTGACAAAGATCACAATGAGTTGCAGTTTAAAACCTTAGACCTTACAGTTTGGTGTAGCTTTGGAAAAATCCATGTATATACATCAAGTAAGCTCAGGCGGAGGCTTTTTTATGCAACAGAGAGCAGCTTGAAAATCTGAACCCTCAAGGCTCAAATCCTAGAAGGCAACTAAAGAACCAAGAATATGGCTCTAACCACTAGGCTTGATCACCTATGTCCCAGGCAAACTATATGACCAAGTCTCCAGTATTCAGTTCCTACACCTCCTTTTCTACTCCCTGGTGCAAGAGGGCATACAAAATAACAGAGGTTCAGTAGAAGGTGTGTGCTGGACTATAGCTATCCCAAGCTGGCACATGGACTCTTGAGGACCATTGGCAGCTTCCACAAATTAAAGCAGCCTCAAAGCTGCCTCTAATTTGAAGGGGGGCAGAGAATCAGGGAGCTGTCATTGGCTTTTGGCTCTCAGCTTTCCTCTCTTTTTTCATTTCTCCTAAGCAGGCCTGGTAGCTATATGAAGGGTAGGGAAGAATTCCCCTTGGCTCAGGTAAAACCATTCATACTCCTATCTTGCTTCCCTAAAGGCAGACTGGAGCAAAAAAAAGGTGGGAGCTTGGGGGAAAGAGTAGAATAGGAGTAGGGCCTGTGGCAGGGGGGGTTGAGCACCCCTGACTAGAGGAGAAGTCAGCACCTATGGCACCAAGTGTCCAGTGGGCCATAGGTTTGGCACCTATCTCCATTTCTGTGGATAGCCTCTTGCTGAATGAAGTAAAAATGTATTCTCTCCCCCCCTCCCATCTCTAGCTAGAGCTCTCTCCTCTGTCTTCTTCTGTACCTCACATTGTAGAGGGCCCTTTACTCTCCATTAGTGTCCTTCACACACAGGTGATGTCTTCCTTCTTTTTTCAGGAGTGCTCAACCCTCACTCCATGCTAGGCTCCACCTCACCTCTTTCTGCTCCCAGCCTGTCGCACCTCTTGCCTCCTCTGCACTGGCCCATGCCACCTCTTCATGCCTCTGTCCCCCACCCCTGCACCTCTGACATCTTGCTGAACAGCTCATCACCAGTGGGCAGGAGGAAGGTGCTGAGAGGATGAGGGTAGCTGATCAGTGACTGGTGAGCATCCACTCATATTTTTACACAGGTGCCCCATCCCAGGAGCCCCCATGGAGTCAGCATCTGTGTCTCCACATCTCACTTGTGGCCTTCCACCATGTTCATTTCCACAGTCTCTCCTTATGGGTGGCTCCCGTTGCAGCAGTCTTGCCCCAGAAGGTACAGCACTCCTCGCCCAGATTTCTGAGCCAGCCACCTCTGATAGAAGCAGAAGCTCATGTCCTGACACTGATATCTAACAAGCATCAATTGACAGCTTTTAAAAATGCCAGGATGGGCTCTGAAATGCAATTATACAGGCAAACCATGCAATAGGTCAAACCACCCACCCATGCAAACTAACCCACTGTGCACTTTTTTTTTAAAGTGACAGTAATTGGGCACACTGTACCCATCATTTTTGTGTCATTTTTAAAGAGCAAACAAGAATGTAAGGAAGTTATCAGTGACCAAAGAAAAGAAAAGACTTGTTAAATCTGAAATGCCCATCAGTGAACAAGCACATACCTTCAATTCCCATCTGCACAATTTTTAGTGTCTGGTTATGTAACTCTGTGACCAGATTTTCAGAACAGATACTTAACATGACCTTAGAAAAATCCAATCCAAGAACTCTCTATGTACCTGGTTGTTTAAGTACAAAATGATTGGGCTTTGAAAGTTCAGCTGCTCATTCTACCCATTATAAAGGCAGGAAATAATAACATCTTCTTTCATGGCCTTTATGGGAATGTGGTAGAATTCATTGTTCTTTCTTTTTTTAGTAAAAACTCTTATATCAGTAAATTTCAGCCTGTGGTCTGTGGATTCGTGGGGGTCAGCAGACTATGTCTAAACTTTGCAACAGATTTTTGTTATATATAATGTATCAGTGGTTTACAACTTGTGGTCCATGGGCTCCTGGGGATGTGCAGACTATGTGTAAGATTTACAAACATTTAGGGATCCACTAATGAAAAGCAATTGAAAATCATTGTCCTGTGTATTGAAAAGCTGATGTTTGGATACATATACGTCACATATGCTTACTATGGATGTCATTAGCATCCTACCTTGTACAGTTCCCTATTCTTGTCCAGACTGGCAAGGCCCATTAAAGTAATTCCATTTTACTATAACTTTCATAAATTCACTAGGATAAGTTGTTTGTTCACTTTTCCTCATTATTTATAACCCTGATCCAGAATGAACAGTAAATAAAATAATAGCTCAAATAATAGTTGGTTAATATATCACATTTCTCATGCCGAAATCACACATCTGTAAGTTACACAGGAAGGTAAGTATCACTAACCCCTTTTCAGAGATGAAAAGAAAGAGCTGAAACAGAGAGGCAAAATGACTTGCCCAAGGTCACATAACAGGTCACTAGCTGAGCTCAGACTCCTTTTCTTAACTCCTTTTCTGGTCTCCTCTTCCCCCATGGTTACTGCTTCTGGGATCAACTCTTAGATGTTGTGCAAAAATGATTCCCAATTGCTTCTAATTTTTCTCTAAACAGTCATTTCTACCAAATCTGCACTATTCTGTCTCTACTATGCTGGCATAGCAGTGTGGGTTCATGTACTACATACAACCATCACTAATAAATTCTTCTTCTTCGGCTATCTCTCGATCCAAGAATGAAGTCTGCCAAGGGGGTTCATTGGTGAGTTTTTCAGTGACTGAAGAGCTAAATTTGTGCCCTGGAGATTTGTTAGGTTGATGCCTCCCTTTTTAAGGTGACCTTTCCTTGAATGTCCTTGAAAAGCTTCTGCTACCCACCATGAGCCCATCTTCCCTGACTTAACCGGGAGAAGGGCACTTGCTTCGAAAGGAGAGTGTCAGGCCTACATACACAGCAGCCAGCACAGCAGAGTTGGTGTTTCATAACCTGTACTTCTATAGTGACTACAGAGAGATTGCCGCTCTTAGTGCATTGGTCTTCCCAGGACACGTGAGGTCTCAGACCAATAGAGAAGGGCGGGGATGGCAACTGCCTTGTAAACCAAGAGCGTGGTGCCCATTGGCAGATCCCTACCTTTGAAGACTCATTTGAGTAGTCTTACAGCGAGTCTTGTATTCGAGTTCTGTGTCAGTGCTGGGTGTTTGGGAATGGCGGCTGCCAAGATACGGAAAATGGTCCACATTTTCTAGGGGCTCTCCACAAAGGTGATTTGTGAATGTATGAGAATAGTTTGTGCAGCTGAGGGCTGGTAGAGTTCCTTGATTTTCCTGATGTTAAGAGACTGACCCAGGCTGTGATAGGTATTTGCAAAAAGGTTTAGGGTACTTAACATGTTGGCCAATGTATGTACGAGAATGATGCATTCATCTGAATAGTGAGTCTACTCAATTGTGAATACATGGTCTCTGAAGACACCATTGAGTCTATTTCACAATGGTCAGCAATGGAACACCTCGCCGACTGCTCGTTTTCTGAGAAAGTCTGGCATGCCATCATGCAGAAATCACAACACAAAATCACAAAATCACAACACACCAGGCCCAGATGACATCTGAACTGAGGTTTTTAAGGCTGGTAGAACAATGCTCCAGCACAAATTTTTATATCTGCAAATATACAAGTGTTCCTACAGGGTGAGTGTCGCGTCTGTGCACATCAGGGTTCCCAACCAAAGACTACTTGAATACTGGGCCTGATCCTGGGACAAAGGACCTGTCAACCCTATAGGTGGTAACTGGAAATTCATAAGCAATCTTAGATCAGGCAACACCCATAAGACTTCTACATACTACCGCCTCATGAAGCACCTTACTAGTGTTTTGCTCTCTCTTGCCCCACTTTTCCTGGTATCTTTCCAATGGTCCTTTCTTCTCCAGAGCAATCACCCGCTCTGGGTTTTCTAAGGATGCAGCTGCTTTGTGAGGTCTAAGTATTGTTGGGAAACTTAAGTATTTCCCTTTGTATCAGTGTGGGGTGTACCTCTTACAGGACCTGTCAGTAAAGGAGGATCCAGGCCTGCCAATGGGGAAGATAAAGGGGCAACTGCCACGGGGACCAGTGATTCTAAAGGACCCAGGGCTCCTAGCTGTGACTGCAGTCAGAACCTCAGGCTTTTTAGAATTGCCACCGCAGTACTACCCTGGCTGGCTCTGAGGGCTGGTGGAGGGAGATGCCACACTGTCCAGGTCGCACAGGGGGTTGGCTGCTCCAGTCCCACCCCTTCCAGGAATGTAGAGCCCCTTCCCCCACGCCCCACACAGGATCCACCACAGGGGTCTGGTGATCCTGTTGGTTCCCTGGGGTGGATCCTATGACTGGAGGGGTGTTAATGAGCCACTGAACCTTGAATGGTTCCATGAAACATGTGTTAACCACTTATGCAAAACTATCAGTTCCACCTTGCATTTAGCTGTGACATTCCAAGTATATTTTCCAGATCTGAAGAAGTTTAAGTTTAAAAGCTTGCTCACTCCCTGACAGAAGTTGGTCCAATAACCAACTACCTCACCCACCTTGTCCCACATACATATAGGCAAGCACATAACATAATACGAAGTCATAATATGACTTCACAAGGTCAACCAGCATACATAAATTGTACAGACATATTCCCAAGTTGTTGCAAGAGCATCCAACAAGGCTTCAGAAAATGGTGGCAAGAGACACAAGATAACAATTAATTAATTATTTTGTTATTTACTTAGCACTGGAATGTCAAGTCACCATATGATTAAGTAGCAAGGCTCATAGCAAACTGTAGACAGAGGCCCAAGAACCAAATCCTGCTTCTCTTACTCTTATAGGCATTCCCTTGAAAGTCAATAGGAATATCAGCATGAGTAAACTGAGCCGGCTTGCGCCTCGGACTGTTCATTCAGAATCTCTGAACTTATTGGTAGCACCACAAGGTATTTTAGGTTCCCAACATCTAAATCCATAATTTGTGAATGATATTATGTGTTTGTGGATGGCAGCAAAGGATGATACATTGTTAATGTTCTTTGAAAATATTAGTGTGAATATTTATCAAAACTCTGTTGTCTCTATTGGCATTCTTATATCATAATGTATAAACACTCCAATCTCTTTCTAAACTAGAACTTTTACTATTTTTCATGTCATTTTTATTACAATCTATTAATAAAAGCCATGATTAGGGTCAATCCATATCCACAGTGTTTTTGCAATTTTAGTATTTTCTCCACAGATTTGGCTCTGCTCTCCAGAATCTAAGCTTTCCCTTTGCAGAAGTGAACTTTCTCTTGCCCTTTTGGATGCAAAGATAGCCTTGGCAGTGTTTCAATACAGTATCTCTGCACTTGTTGTGTGGTACTGAACAGAGCAGATTCAAATTAATATTCAGATTCCATGCTAAATTTAGAAAGTGAATGCTAATAAAAAGTGCTTGTAAGGCAAAATTGTTTGGCTGAAGATAGGGAAAGACAGCCTAATGATTATAAATTAAACATCTTAAATGTCTTAATGTTTTTCTGCCTCTTCAAACTGATTTGTAGGATTTATTTTAGTACTAGTACAGACAAATGAATTTCTGATTGGCAATTGATCTGTGTAAATAAACTGATGTTGTTACTCTGAGGTATCTCTTGAATATGCTGTTACTTTCAGGTATCTCTTGAATACAGCTGTTTAAATGACCCCAAATCATAGCATTGTAACAAGTCAGTGGTCCTCTCTGATTTCCCGGTTACCATGTTGATGCACTTGGAGGACAGAAGAGTTGCTTGAAGTCCTTACAATTAAAGTAGATTTAAATAATGATGTGGTATATTTAGATCTTAAGGTCACATTATCTATAGTGCTGTTTTTTTGTTTTGTTTGTTTGTTTGTTTGTTTTACAAAGGGTATTATAGAGTATCTGGTATTATTAGAAACTGACCCTTGAAGAGAGTATGTTGGAGTACATGTGGCTATCTCTTCTCCCTTCCCTGCTGAGCATTGTGGATATGGAGAGGAGTAACTGCATTTGGACTGCATTTCAGAGCTGAGGGGTAGCAAAATGATTTTGTACCGTGCAGTCTCTTTAAGGATCACCGTGACTGTCAACTAGTAAAAAACTGTCCTCTCCAGAAGCATTATGCGGAATCTCCCCATGTTTAATAGCCCAATGCTGTATGGGGAACACTTGTAACAAACTAAACACCAGAACATGCTGGTAAAATTCAAGCCACATATGATTATTGGATGGGGGCAGTAGTCAGGTTGGGGAAGGAGCTGGGTGGCAGCTGGTGGTGATAGCGACAGTTGTACTAAGGGAGATGCATCCCCTGCAAGATGTAAAGAAGCCTGTGGGTCACCTGACCTATTGGTCAGGGTTCCAAAGTTAGATATCCTGTCTGTGACAAGAGCCCTGTCCAGTGATTCCAGAGATTGCTGTTGTTGTCAGCTTTTCTCACAGACCTGTGTGCGTAGAGTAAGAGTTAATGATTATTCATGCTTTAGATGACACTTCAGGCATTTTAATTGTGACTGTTTTGAATTATATAAGTAAAAGATTGGCCTAGTGAGCCCAGCCCAAACTATTGCTCTTTCTAGTTATTTGTTACATTTTTGTTTCTTGACTTTGGTGAAAGTTTTAAAAAATTGCAAGAAAGTTAATTAAATTAAAATATTTGCTAAGATCTCTCTAAAATTCCCACAAACTTCAACTGGAGTTTTGGATACACAAAGAATGCAATACAACTGGACCCTAATTTTTATTTAAAGTAGCATTTAAGGAGTTCAGGGTTATATTAGGCAGTATATGCACAAATAACACAAACACTGTTACTGTTACAGAGAGCTGGCAATCTAGAACCTAAACAACACACAGAAGATGAATAAACAAACAAATGGGGGAGAAGATAAGCAAAAGTAGAGACTTGTGTCGTGTATAAATCAGTAGTCACAGTAGTCTCGCTATTGACAGGTGGCTGCCGATCTAACCAAAGCCATATGGTAATGATTCATGTCAGAGATGTTGGGTTAACTTTAGATGCTTTGTTATTTCCTCTATTTATCAGTAATTTAGCATGGCATACTTAGGAAGGTGATTCTGTCTCATACTGTTGAGCTTCTATTGACCAAGAGGTGACAAAAAGCCTTCAGACACGTGAAGTACTGAAATACAGGAATTATCATTTGGGCTATGTCTACACAGCAGCATTATTTTGGAATAACTGATGTTATTTCAAAATAATATAGTGCACATCTACACAGGAAGCCATTATTTCAAAATAATGTCAAGATGGAGGACTTCTTACTCTGACTCCTGTAACCCTCATTTTAAGAGGAGTAAGGGAAGTTGAAGAGAGAGTGCTCTTCCTTCGACTTCCTGCTATGTAGACAGCACCAAAAGCTGAATTAAGCTATTTTGACTTCAGTTCCGTTATTGACATGGCTGACATTATGTATATTAATTTGATTTTTACTCTGCTGTGTAGACGTGCCCTAGAAATAAAGGGCTTATTATCCATTTTGAGTCTAGATGAAAACAGACCTATTACCAGTTGAATTTTTTTATGTCAAAACCTGAACATGTATCAGACTTTAAGTACTTATGTGTCCGAATAAATCGTTTACATTTTTAATACTCATGGGGAAATGTTAGCTCCTGATACATATATGACCTGGGGAGATTTGTCTCCTGGAAAAAAAGCCAAGGTAGCATTTAATTTGCTTTTCACTGATAAAGTGATGTGATTTGTGCTAATACTGTGCAAGTATGATTTAGAAAAGTGGATGATGTTTATTTCTCATTTTTATTATTATGTGACACTGGGAAACAGTATTGTTTTAAATATATAGAATTGCTTAGGTTGGCTCCATCCATACAATGTTTATTTCACTTTTCCCTTTATTAAACAAATTCTATCAACTTCTCCTATTCAGTTAAATCTTAGGTGAACTAGTGAGCCAGTCAACCACTGGCCCTTTGGCCCAGTCTGATTTAGCTCACATTGTGTTAACCTGAGATACCCTCCAACTCAGAGAGAATTGCAGCACTATTGAAAATGGGCGAACACACTCATCCCAATGCAGCAGATTGTTTCCTGAGTAGATTGTGATGCTAGCATTTCTGAAAGTGAAATTTTAATATGGCTTTGGCAGCACATCCCTGGTTTGTCTCCAGATTTAGCCCAGTGTAACAGCAATCAGAGCCTGGGCCACTATCTGTCTTATATTAAAGACTGGGCAAGATGTCCCCCAATCTGTACTCAACTCAACAAATCAAAAGTGAGTTTAATAAAATTAAATCAGATGGCTGACTCATCCCTTTTGAAAAATCCCGATAAAATGTAGCTGTTCCAGAAACACTAATGTGATGTTAATAGAGGATGACATTGTGGAAAAGGATCAAATAAAGTTGACAAAAAGAGGAATCTTCTACTATGACTGGATCAGCTTCATAGATCCCATCCCATCTAAATGCAAATATATGGGAAACCTCAACTTAATTAATTGACCTTTATAGTATAAAATCACTGCAAAGTTAGAACATGATGAAGATAAGGTTTCAGACCTTAATTTCATTGCCAATTTCAAACTATTGAGATGCACTAGCTAGTTTAATCTTCAGAACTAACTCCTTGCCAAATGGTGATTTTTTTTAAAGGCATCAATTTTTCCGTTAGAATTCTGCAGAGGATCAAAAGCGGTTTGCTCTTACAAAAAAAAAAAAAAAAAAAGACCCATTAGTTTTGCTCACATTTTACAGTATTTGCTTCAAATTTCAGGCCAGAATAAACTTTTTCCAATGTTATATGTGGATGAACTCCATAACAAACAGTTCATTTGTTTTCTGATCACATAGTATTTTTTACCAATTTGCGCAACATGGAAAATTATTTGGTGAACTTATTTCAGACTATTAATGTTACTTATCATTTGTATTTCAACCACAGACACAAATCAGGATTGAGTTCCCATTATCCTAGGCATTGTATACACATGTAGGAAGACACAGTTCCTGCAACCTATTTAATAAATACAACAGTATTTGTGAGCTGTGCTACGTAAGGATGCTCTAGTGGGATGCTCTGTAGCTATCAGGCTCCCTTCCAGAGTTGTGGATCCTGGAACTCCAGCAGGTTTCCAGTGGAAATCTGTCTGTGATTCAGGAAAAAAAAATCTTGTAATAGATTTAGCTAAACATTTGGCTGCAGCACCTTGGCATTTTCTGACAAAACACAGACCAATGCTAGTTATTACCACTGTATGACTGGCCAATTTGGTCACAAGATTTTGTTTTTGCATCGTGTCTAGATTAATGACAATATTAGAAGAAGAAGAAGAAGAAGAAGAAGAAGAACTAATCATGTCAATGGAAGTTTGATTCTCTCAGCACATAGAGGAAGCAGCATGTGTGGTTAGGGTGAGCTTGTCCAATATGATTAGAAAGTCGGTCAAGCTCTTTTCCTTTCAATGCTACTTGAGGCAGGTCTTGTGTGAATGCTCACTTCTAGCAAAATTAGGCTCTTGTGATACCAGAAGCTATACCAGATGTAGAATTATATTTTCTCTCATTATATTCACTCCAAGTAATTGTATATGGCATGTGCAGATACAATCCTAGCTGTGAAGGGTGTTGCTAGCTCCTTAAATCATTTATTTAATTGAAGATTGTGGTCCTATTTCCCCGTCTGTATAATTGGATATGCTCTAGGAATATACTCCCTCCACTCTAGTGCTATGTTACTCTTCTGCAGAACTTCATATGCTTATCAATGGCATTTATAGGCCCAGGAAAGGTGGTGGGTATCAAAGGCCAGGGCAGGCTACGCCTCCCCTGATTCAGGTTGTGGCCTCAACCATGTTCTGCTGGGAGGTCCCACCCTCCCTCTCATTCTACCCTAAGGACACAGGGACTCAGTTCCAGCCAGCAGCCTGGAGCTTGGCCTGCCAATGGCCAAAGGCAGCCCGTGAGGGGTAGCGGTATTCGGGACAGGGCTGAGTGGCCTGATGGTTTGGCCCAGCACTGGGGTTAACTGGGGGAGCAATTTGGGAGCCAGCTCAGCGCAGTGGCTGGCCCGTGGTGGGGCTGGTCAGTGAGGCTGGAGTGGCTGGGGCTCCTTTGGCCCCCAAGAGTAGCTCAGGGCTCTGGCAGGTATGCAGGGTGGGGCCTTGGCTGTTAGGGGCCAGTGGGCTAGCCTCCCTGAAGGGGTAGTACACCCACTGCCTATGTTCTCAAGTAAGTTACCGATCCCCGTTAATAGTCATTGTCATGAACAATAATAAGTTATTGCATGAATGTATGCGTCGTGCTAGTTGGGATTCAACCAGGCCAGTAAGGAGTTTAGTCACCATTTGCCTTATAATCCTGGGTGTCCTGTGGCTGTGCAGTGTGGGTCCACAGCTCGGACCCCAGCCATCTGCCAGCAGCTCTCAAGCCTCACTCTGGATTTGCCCAAACTGGTTACTCCTTGAAGGCTAACCTTAATACACAGCAGACTCTGAATTCACCCCAAAATTGTCCTACTGAAGTGACCAGTCCCTTTCCTTGGACTCCATGGAGAAACGATTAAGTTCATTGTCTGTACAGAGACAGTAAAAACACTCCAGCTGGCCAGCTTTCTAGAAGCACACACATTACTGAACATACAAAGCTCTGATGCTTTATAATGAATGCAAAACAAGTTCATTAACAAAAAAACATGGATTGAGACACCATGAAGGCAGAGATGGCTGCAAGCACATAAAAGTGAAAACTGGCATCTAAAAGACTAAAATTTTAAGAATATGCAGTCTTTGTTCAAGATGGTTTCTCTCACCCACAGTCTCCCTTCCAGATTTTACTGGCCAGGTGGGCCAGGATCCATCACAGTGATCAAATTTCTTGGTTCTTTTTTTCGTAAGCTAAAGGATAAAGGTGTTTTTTGTTCCATTTGGACCCAAAGGGATATGTTTTCCTTACAAGTCAGAAAGGTTTCCTGGGAATTCCTGTGTTTCTTTGGGTGCAAGACCCATGTTAATTCTATGTCTCTTGAATTCAGGATAAGGATAACCCCCACTGGTTTAGCTTGCTACCTTTGTTTACTGCTAACATGTAAATTGAGGTAAACCCACAATTCCTTTGTGTAGAACAGATCTATTTATCACGTTTAACTAGCCCAGCCTCTCTGTCTTAAACCTGTTCTAGTAATATCATACTGAGGGGATTAATAATTTCATGTATACCATTAACACAAGCATAGTAGAGTGATTTTTATAATCAATGCATCATTAGCTTTCATATGATACCTTACACAATACCCTTTAGATAAATACCATGACAGTGGACTGTTGGGTGTAGTGAGTAGGTTGGATATGGTCAGAGACCATGTATTCTAGACCAGTGAACATTAAGGGCTTTTAGCCCTGGTCTACACTAGGGAGTTATTTCGAAATAACTCCCCTTATTTCGAAATAACAAGAGGAGCGTCCACACTACCAAGCCCATTATTTTGAAATAACCAGTCTGTAACTCCTGCTTTGTAACTCCTGCTTTCCATGAGGAACAACGCTTATTTCAAAATAATTATTTCGAAATAGCATGAGAGTGGACACTCACCTGCTGCTATTTCAAAATAATTATTCTCTAGAATCATTCAAAGTAATTACTCCCCGGTGCTTCCTGGAGCCGTAAGTCAAGGTAGCACATCCACATTAAGGGAGCCTGCCTCGGACTAATTTTCAAGCTTCCCTATAGTGAGGACATGCTATTTCAAAATAGTTATTTTGGGAGTTATTATTTTGAAATAAGTTATTTTGAAATAATTTCCTAGTGTAGACATGCCCTTAGGGTCACAGAAGGATGCAATCATATTATCCTACCAAATGTTCATATTAAACATTTTGAAGCACTGGTGCATATACAACAGTTTTTTCCACATATAATAAAGGAAGGGTATTTTCTGAATATATTGGCTTCCAGTTTTCTGTCATCCATTGCTGCTTATGATGGTCACTGGAGCTTTCAGTGCTTTTGGGTCCGGATACATATGCAGTCCTCATTGAGAAAAGTGTGGGCAGATTTGTACAATAGTCTGTTTGTCAGAGTTCATAAATTTATATTTTCCAAGGTCAGGTTTAGGATACAGACCATAGGGACACTTCAAGCTGGCCAACCGTTGGGTTAATTAATACTTGTAGGTGCCCTTATTGATCATTGGCCTACATAATGAACAAGACATGGCAGTGAAGGGGGAAAGGAAGCACAATAAGATATGTACATAATAGACACTCTGTAAATATATTAAAAGCAAGAGAATGATGAAGGAAAGGATAGGTCCCAGACCCACTGGCAGGAGGGGGCAAAGGGGACAGTTGCCCCAGGGCCCAGCGATTCAAAAGGGCCAGGGGCTCCTGGCTGCCACCACCACTACTGCAACAGAGGTGGCAGCCACAGCCTTTAAATCACCACCAGAGTTCTGAGGGTGGGGAGGGGGAGGGGAGCACACACCATGCCCCAGCCCCAGCCCTTCTGCCCAAAGCTCCACCCATTCCAGGAATGCAGAGCTGGCCTTCCCCACACACCTTGCCCAGGGAGCCACAGAAGCTATCAACTCTCCTGGAAGGTCCCGTACTTAGTGGGGAAAGAGAGATAATAACGGATGACACCATGAAGGCTGAGGTGTTTAATGCCTATTCAGGGCCTCACTACAAAAATGCCTTGTGACCAGATATAATAAAATCAACATCCAAAATAGGGGAAGACTAGGTTACAGAATATATAGATAAGTTAAACTTATTCAAGCTGTCCAGACTGATAAAATACATCCCCTGGTACAAAAGGAACTAGGAGAAGCTATCTCAGAACCAATAACTCATGGCAGGAGAGGGAGATCCCAAAGGACTAGAGAAGAGTAGACATAGCACCTGTCTTTAAAAGAATTCCTGGGAAATTTTAGAGCAAGTTAGCCTAACTTTGATATCTGGAAAGATACGAGAATAAATGATCAAACAATCAATTTAAGCACCTAAAAGACAATTAAGATGAGAAATAATAGGCAACTCGGCTTTTTCAAGGACAAATTATGCCAATCCAACCCAATTTCCTTCGTTGACAGGGTTACTGGAAAAAGCTGTAGACGGGTAATACTGGGGTGGCCAAATTATGGCTCACGCTCCTTTATAGTTAAAGGGTAGCTTGCAGAGCCCTCCATGTCTCCCCATTCTTCAGCTATGAGATGGGGTGGGGGGGGTATTGAGGCTTCTGCCCTGAAGCAAGACAGTAGGGTTAGGGACTTCTGCCCAGTGGGGAGGGAGTACAGAGATTTCCTCCCAGTTGGAGGGGCCTGCAAGAGACTGGGGCTTCAACCCTCATCTTTCTGAAGCCCTGAGCAACAGCAGGTGCCTCCCACAGAGCCATATTCCCAAGCAGATGTGCTTGGCTCTCAAACTTTTGAAGATTATTGTATCAAAAAGCCGCCCCTGGGTTTAATAAGGCTTATGACACAATCCCACATGACATTCTCAAAAGCAAACTAAAGAAATGTGTTCTAGATAAAATTACTATAGGGTGGGCACAAAATTGGTTGATGATTTATTCTGAAATTGGATGTATCTTTTAGGGTCATGAAAGGGTCCATCCTTGGACCAGTACTATTTAATTTTTTCATTAATGTCTTGGATAATTGAGTGCAGAGTATGCTTATACAATTTACTGATGATGCCAAGCTGGGAGTGGTTGCTAGCACTTTAGAGAATAGAATTAGAATTCAAAATGACCTTAATAAATTGGAGAACTGAATGAAATCAACAAGATGAAAAGTAATAAAGATAAGGGCAAAAGTTCTACACTTACGAAGAAAAACATAAAAAATGTGAGCAAACTGGGGAGGATCCAGAAGTGACACACAACGATAAAAGTTTTAGAAAATCTGATGTATGAGGAAAAGTTTAAAAATCTAGGCATGTTTCTTCTTGAGAAAAGAAGACTAAGACTTTATTACAGCCTTTAGCATATTTGAAGACTAAGGGACCTGATAACAGTCTTCAAATATGCTAAGGGCTGTTATAAAGAGGACAGTGACTAATTAGTCACCATGTCCACTAAAGGTGGGAGAAGAAGTAATGGTCATAAACTGCATATAGGGAGATTTTGGTTAGATATTAGGGGAAATGTTCTAATTATAAGCATAGTGAAGCACTAGAACAAACTTGCAAGGGAGGTTGTGACATCCCTACCACTGGAGATTTTAAAGAACAGCTTAGACAAACACCTGTCAGGGATGGTTTAGATATACTTGGTCATGCCCCAATGCAGGAGGCTGGACTAGGTGACCTGTTGAGGTTGCTTTTCGCCTTACATGTCTATGTTTTTATTCTTATCCCATGCAAAAGCCTACAAACAGTCCCAATATGAATGCCAAGAACATAGCTGGGCACCTGACATTTTTGCTGTTGCAAATCATGACCAAGTGCTGCAAAGCAATAGAAGTCATTTTTGAGAAAAGATTGACTTTGGAAACTAGGAAGTCTCCCACATCCATGTCTTCCTAAAAAACAAATTTTGTAGTTTTTACAAAATGCACTTCAACAATGGATGTAAAATTCCCTCTTCACAAACATGCATATGAAAATAATTTCTTTCACAGACATTAGCAAAAGCAGAGTTCATAAGCTTTTTGGGTCGCCACTGACTATCCTTTTTGTTCTATCTTTGTACAGCATCTAGTACAATGGAGTGCTGGTTGGTAACTAGGTGCCACTGCAAATGAAATAATAATGATAAAAAGCATGTGAAGATAGCCCACTGTTGGCTCAACTCTATATATAAGTCGGGGTGCACAATCGTAGAAGATAAATGTTATTGTGTATTGCTTGTTTCACACTCACAGCATATCTAATCATTTAGTCCATGGCAGAACAGTAACTGTGCAAAGAAGGAAGCAAGATGTATTCACCAATGCCCCAGGTGTAGAAATAAACCTGGACATGAGGAGTGAAATGTTGGCTCCATTGAAGCCAGTGGCAAAACTCACATTGACTTCAACGATTTCTCCCAGAAGTTTTTGGTTTTGTAACAAAGAAAATGCTGACCAGGACAATAGAGCTATAAGTTCTTTGGAGTTGGGATAACTTTTTTATATTTCCCCATGCCTAGCATGATGGGGCAGGGAGCCTCTAGGTTCTGCTACTACAATACAAGTACATGATAATAATAGGGCTGTGCCCATCAGGATCTTTAGCTTATATCCAGATAGCCATGTGCCACAGGTGGGGGAGAGTTTAACTTCAGAGCCAAAGGAATGACATTTTTAAAAGCCAACACTCCTCTGAAAGCATGAACTGACAGGAGTGTGAATGAAGCCAGTCCCTTTTTAGGACTTGAACCCATGACTCTGAAGGTGGAATTGCTACCAAATGAATCACACACACTTCTACCCTTAAGAAAATTCTGACAGCCATTTATCTACCGCATCAAAAAAGCAAACCTAAACTACTACAAGGAGTACCAAAACCTTTGTAATGGAGTCATTAAGATCAACCTGAAAGTACATTCACAAATATCATGACAATGTTGTGGATACTAAGTGCTATCTAAAAACTGCACTCTTATCTAAGTGCTAGTATTAGAGAAAGGTGCATTCTTGTTAAATACTCTTTGGTCCAGTAATTGAAAAGGATCATTAAACATTTACTGGAAGTCAAACTAGAAACACGTGGCTGTGGTATGCTTGAACATCCCATCTTTGACAATGATACCCCATTTAAACTGGCAGCACCTTACACAGTTTAACAAAAGACAGATCATGTTACTAGAAGGCTAAAGGATGGAGGACCTAGAGTCCCTATTTCATATACATTTATCTGTTTGTTTCGGGAACCTGATAGTCAAATTGTAACAAAATACCCCTACAACTTTATTTCTCATGAATAATTGATACTACAAAAATTTGATTCAGGCTGCTGTGGTTTGATTTATTTAATTATTTTCCTAGAGTATTTTGGTTTTATTATTTATTATTTAATGAGGGCTGACATTGCACTTGGTACTGGACCAGCACAGAGGAAAACAGTCCCTGCCTTCAAGGTGTTCCTGGGGTATTCTAATAAACTCTACTTCACTCGGAAGATTTCCAGGGTTCCCAGTAGAACCACCATGCATCAGAGTCTGAGCCCCTCTGCAATCCTTTCCAGAACAGCTTCCTGACAGTCTTCAAGAATGGAGCTGGCTTCCAGAACCTAGTTGCCCCTTACTCCAGGTGGAGTAGAGCCAGGATTTTTATCCATTAGAAGAATAGACAAGTCATGGAAAAGGTCTCAGTGCCAAAGTGATAGATGATTTCTCAACAGTTAGGACCAAATAATATAAACTTAGAATCATAGAATCACAGAGCTGGAAGAGACCTCAGGAGGTCATCAAGTCCAGCCCCCTGCCTAAGGCAGGACCAATCCCAACTAAATCAACCCAGCCAGGGCTTTGTCAAGCTGAGACTTAAAAATCTCTAGGGATGGAGATTCTACCACCTCCCTAGATAACCCATTCCAGTGCTTCACCACCCTGCTAGTGAAATAGTTTTTCCTAATATCCAACCTAGACCTTCCCCACTGTAACTTGAGACCATTGCTCCTTGTTCTGCCATCCGTCACTACTGTGAACAGCCTTTCTCCATCCTCTTTGTAACCTCCCTTCAGGAAGTTGAAGGCTGCTATCAAATCCCCCCTCACTTTTCTCTTCTGCAGAATAAACAAACCCAAATCCTTCAGTCTCTCCTCATAGGTCATGCGCTCCAGCCCCCTAATCATTTTGGTCACCCTCACCGCTGGACCCTCTCCAATGCATCCGGGCCCAGAACTGGACACAATATTCTAGATGTGGCCTCATCAGAGCCGAATAAAGGGGAATAATCACTTCTCTAGATCTGCTGGAAATGCTCCTCCTAATGCACCCCAATATGCCATTAGCCTTCTTGGCTACAAGGGCAAACTGTTGACTCATATCCAGCTTCTCATCCACTGTAATCCCCAGGTCCTTTTCTGCAGAACTGCTACTTAGCCATTCGGTCCCCAGCCTGTAACAATGCTTGGGATTCTTCTGTCCCAAGTGCAGGACTCTACACTTGTCCTTGTTGAACCTCATCAGATTTCCTTTGGCCCAATCCTCTAATCTGTATAGGTCACTCTGGACCCTATCCCTGCCCTCCAGCGTATCTATCTCTCCCCCTATCTTAGTATCATCTGTAAACTTGCTGAGGGTGCAATCCATCCCCTCATCTAGGTCATTAAGGCTATGTCTAGAGTACAGGCTTTTGTCGAAAGAAGTTTTGTTGACAGATACTGTCGACAAAGCTTCTGTCGACAAAGAGCGTCTAGACTACATCCAGTTCTGTCGACAAAGCAAGCCGCTTTGTCGACATGACAGTGTAGACGCAAAGGACAGTGTAGATACAATAACGTCTTCTGTCGACAGAACTCTGTCAACAAAAGGCGTTATTCCTTGTAGAATGAGGTTTACAGCCATCGACAAAACTGCTGAGTTTTGTCGACGTTATGTCGACGTTAGGTATAGTTTTGTCGACAAAAGTCCACTTTTGTCGACAAAACCCTGTAGTCTAGACACACCCTAATAAAGATATTGAACAAAACCGGCCCTAGAACTGATCCTTGGGTCCGCTAGAAACCGATTTCCAACCTGACATCGAGCCGTTGATCACTACTCATTGGGCCCAACAGACTAGCCAGCTTTCTATCCATCTTACAGTCCATTTATCCAATCCATATTCCCTTATCTTGCTGGCAAGAATATTGTGGGAGACCGTATCAAAAGCTTTGCTAAAGTCTCTGCAACCCCACTGACTCAAAGGGAGTTGCACAGCAAATTTGGCTCTGGTGATTTTAGGTGTGATAACATCGCAGAAATAAAATTCAGGTGTTCGTGATTCATTTTGCAAAAGTAACGCAATTTACCCAAAATATTCTTTATGTGTGTTTGCTGTTCTAAAACTCAATTTTATGTTGAAATTCTAAAATCTAAGCTCTCCCTGGGTACAGAAAAACACTTTCAAACTTTGAAATGCCGAACTGCCTCTGTATAAGTTGGAATCAATATTTTGAAAAAAACCAACAACTCGTAAAGTGGAAATTAATGTTCTGATAATAGGTGAGTAGCTTTTACACCATTATTCCATAGTGATAGGCTTGTTTTTTTATGTATCTTAATTAGCAGACTATAAATTATATATGTATATTTTTAAAAGATGTGTATATGTATATTACAGGATTTTTTTATTTCATTGTGGAGCAAACCATTTGATGTGCCTCTGCAAAAAGCTCTAATACACATCAAAAAGCAATCAACAAACTCTTTGAGTACATCAAGCAGGATAATTTAGATGGTTTTTAATCATGATTATGAAAATATAATTAGGTGGTTTCATGTTGGTTGGTGAGCGTGTGGGGAAAAGTGATTCTCTAAATAGAAAAATATGGATAACCTTACCCAGGAGCCATGAAAGAACCACACACACACATACATAGCCAAACAAAGCAACAAATTGCTGGCCTGCTTCTCCAGCAGATCAGCAGGTAACATATTTAAATAGAATGTCATTTCTTTTAAGATGCCAGAATGTTTTTTATTTAACAAACTGATTACACAGAAGTGGCTTTGGAAAAATGCCCCCTTTTAATGTGCTAGAAATCATTACACTGTGATTAAACAAAAAACCCCTTCTTTCCAGCATTTAGGCTCTCTCCATAAAGCAAAAGATGTACTTTGCATCTAAACAAACAAGAAATATAGATGTACTGATAATATATATCCATAGACTTTAAGGATAAGTTCTAATATATATAATTTAGGCTTCATGTATATACTTTAATGGAGCTATGATAATTTATATCAGTTGAGGGCCAACTTCAATCCCTTTAACTTGACTGAACAACCCTTTTTTTCTTTAATCTTGAGAAACATTGTAAAATGTAGGAGAAAGAACCTGAAGCAGGGGCTGGGTGTAAGGCCTGAGAACCAGAGTGAGCAAGAGTTCTACTATGAGTAACAGACAGGCCGTGTCTAACGCAGATGTTTGCCTACAAGTCAGTATGCAGGACACAAACTCAGTTACAGTGTTGCTAACACTGCTAGTACACATGGAACATGTAAATACAGTACAAGGACACCCAGCCTTTTATTGTCAAACAATAAAATGGTTTGACCAAAGCAATGAATATTTTTTTCTGAAACATCAGGAGCGAAAGCACAAGAACAGATGCTGAATAGGAATGCTTTGTCTGAAATATAAGGAGGGAAGTACTAGAGGAGGTAACAAACACGTCATGAAACACATTAGGGTGATACATAAGTTGTGTATCAGATTGTTTGTCTAAGTCTATAAATGTTAGGATAACTTGCCTTAACTCATTGCCCAGCTGAGGGGGCAGTGGAAAGTCCTGCTACCGACTGAGCTGAGACTATTGTAATGAGCATACATGTGTTAGTCTTACTGTGGACCTCTGATCCAGGGAAGCAAGGACCGTGTTTTGTTAGCAATAAACCTGGCTTGGGTGCCCTCGTATCTGATTCTGTGGTCCTTGCGGGTTCTCTTGGGGTCTGCTGGGCTGGCTATCTGTGCGAAGGCAGTACAACATTTGGGGGGAGCGTGCACACACAGCCAAATAGTTATCATGATTGGACACCACAATGGTGACTTCTGACCACAAATAGAAGCACTTGCTTTACCTACTCCATGCCGTTCATTAGTTTGTATATCTCAAATCCCTTCCGATCTTATCTCTTCCATTCTTTGTATAGAAGTCTCTCTATGCCACTACATGTTTTCATTGCTTTTCTCACAAACTCCTCTATTCCTGCTATATCGCTGTTGATAGGAGGTGATCAGCACATATGATATTGCAGTATGAGGTCCCTACCAGTCCTACATTTCTATGATTCTTTGAAAAGATTTTTTTTCTATCCCATTTCTTATACATATCACCATTTTGTTTGATCTTGATTGTCATTGCACAGAGGTTTTTGCTAATGCACAGGTCCTTTTCCTGAGTTAAGTTAGCACCCAGCAACATGTACAAGTAGCTGAAATTATTCCCTCAAGTGTGTATCACATTCCATTTGTCAACACCGATTTTTCTCTAACGTGGTCCTGCCCATTCACCTTTGCGAATTCTTCATAATCTTCTCTTGTCTTGACTAACCAAAATAATTTTGTGTCATCAGTTACTAAATGTATTAAATATCAGTCCTGATATAGAACTTTATGATCCTCCACCTTTAATTTTTTACCATACTGAAAACTGGTTATTTATCTCTACTCCGTTATATGTCTCTTAGGTGGGTGATAAACCAGGAAAGTATTTTACTTCTCGCTTTGCTTATGCACCACATGTGAATCCCTAGCAATATGATCATTAATATATTGGCCTCTTCTCCCCACCTCAGAGCAGACACTAGTGGAAATGCATATTTAACTGTGTGTACAAGGAAATCATTACATCAGGATTTTTTTGTGTGCACTTTGTTCACCTCTTTTTGGGTATTGGGAAAAAATATCTTGAAGCTTTTTGGAGTTGTACATTTTTGTAAAAATAAAAAATCCTGGAGAGGTTGGGGAAAAAAAAGTCAGTCATCTGAACTCATAGGGCCCATGTGCCGTTAAAGGCTCTTGGAAGTTGAGAGAGCACAGAGATGAAGTAACTTGAAGAAGACAAATTTTCTAATGTTTGAAATAAATGTAATACTTTTTTCATATTGTTATGCTGGATGTTGCTAATGGCAGCATTCAGTCACCAACACAGTAAAAGTCTGCCAGTGTATTAAGCATCTTTCATTCATGGAGCAAGTAAATACCCCTTGTTTAGTAAGAGCTGGAGGGATGGCAAGTATGGCAAGGTATGAGCAGAGGACGAGCCATGTGGTTGGAAAGGTTTCCTTGGAGACTGACAACAAATTCAGGGGCTGAAGCTTTGATTGGTTGCAACTGTGAGTCGGCGTGTGTAAAAGAAACATGAAAGCAAGCAGACAGCGGGAGAAGCAATGATGTCTGGCTGTGGGAGGAAGTCAACAGACAGCTTCTTTGGAGCAGAGTACTTGCTGAAAAGCCATGGTAGCTATGTTTGTTACAAGATATTAAAGACACAAGGTGTGTGAGGCAATATCTTTTATTGGTCCAACTTTTGTTGGTCAGAGAGAGATGCTTTTAAGTGTACACAGAGCTCTTCTTCAGGTCTCGGAAGAAGACCTAGTTTTCCAGACTTGAAAAAGAGCTTTGTGTAAGTTCAAAAGATTGTCTCTCTCCACAATGGAAGTTGGAACAATAAAAGATATTACCTCACCCACCTTGTCGTTCCACACACTGAAAAGGCATACTTGGATTTCCTATTGTGTGTTTCTACTGTATTCAGGGAACTAGGACTTTGTGTACATTCTTTATAAACAAACAGGATTGTACCACAGGAATACCTGATTTTTATTATCTATTTTACCTCCTAATGGAACCAATCCCCCAGCAAGGCCAAAAATATGAGCTAACTACTCAGGCCAAGAAGCAATAATATTAACTAGAGTCAGAATCTCTAGTGTGGAACTATGAAGCTGGTACTGCTTATCAGCCATATTGGGGCATGTCTATGCTGCAGAGCAAAAGTCGAATTAAGATACGTGCCTTCAGTTATGTCTATTGTGTAGCTGAATTGGAAATAGCTTAATTCGACTTTTGGTGCTGTCTACATAGCAGGAAGTCGAAGGCAGAGCACTCTTCCTTCAGCTTCCCTTACTCCTGGTAAAATGAGAGTTATAGGAGTTGGAGTAAGAAGTCCTCCAGCTCAATATTATTTTTGAAATAATGGCTTGCTGTGTAGACACACACTATGTTATTTTAAAATAATGTCAGTTATTCCGAAACAACACTGCTATACAGACGCACCCTTGGAGAATAGAAGAGCTATTTCTTTCTGCAGAGGAGATTCTTTTATATATATTGGAGTCTTTCATGCTGTCATAAGGCAGTATTGCCTCCTTCACCAAAATCTGTTTTGATTCTGTTCCCACTGAAACCAATGGGAGTTTTGCCATTGACTTCAATGGAAACAGAAGAAGGCCCTCTCTTGAAAAGCCATTCTTTTATAGTCCTTTCCAGACACTAAATAAAACTGTGCTGTTCAGCTTGGAAGTAATTTGGATGCCAGCAAGCCACCACAGTTTGCCATGAAATTCAAAGAGGCCCAACAATGTGATGTTTACCAGGATACAATTAAAGTATCTTTTCTGTAGTGCAATGTGTAATTTACTTTCCAATAAAAATATAAACTTACCGTATGTGCAAACAATTTTAGCATTTCTGTTTTTATGCCATCTTACTTACAAGAAACTCCCAGCTGTTATAATTTGTCTCATCCTTCTCTCTCTTGTAGAACCAGCCTTTGTTCCTTTTTTCAGTGCCAGGGACTTGCTGAGTTCCACCTGATGTGATTTGTCCAGGCATTAATAATGCATCTTCAAGATGCATGAATTCCTTTAGTAACAGATCTGCTGGCAGAGGGCTGTATTGTATTGTCTGCTTTTCTGTAAAAGGGAAAGGGACCCCAAAAAAAAAAAAGAGGTCATAAGGTTTGGGAGTGAGAGATATCCATTATTATAGGAAGGTCACTGCATCCTCATACTGAGGTCAGACTGAGGATAATGAATATTACAGTAGCCATTCCTCAGAAAGAAATCCACTTGCCAACCATCCAACTAATCCCTGTGGAAAGAGCTGAGATGTCCACAGAATGAGTTATTTTAAAAAATCCTTTATCGTACTGGTGGAAAGTCCATTGTTTACTCATTCATAGTGTGATGACATTAGAGACAAGTGACACATCATAAAAGCAAATTAACTCTGTCTGGAAATAATCCAAACTATCCACCTTCAAATGAGATTATAAACAGGAGAGATTTGATGACACTCTGACACATAATTGCTCAATATCAAAAAAGTGTCATTTGTTTTCTGTGCATGTTGGCTGGGGGCTGGGGGAGTTCATTCAGGAAATAGGTGCACAAACAGTAGGTCATGGACTTCTAGTTATAGTAAAGAGCTCTGACAAGATTAGTCAATACATCAGTACAATACAATGCTGCTCTCCATACATTCTTTACAGTAGGCCCACCTGCCCTCCAAGCCCCCTCCACCCTAAAAAAAAGCTCATTTAATCAATAACATTTGCTTTCAGGGCAGCTCTCCTTTACTGCTGTTCCATCTCTGTCTGTGTTACCATAGCAACTGCTCTCAGAGAGCAGTGTGATACCCAGTTTATATATTTCAGCCCTGTCACATGACTGACTACCTGCTTCTTCTTTAATCATCGCTGGAGGGAATAGTCAAGAAGTGGCTGCCTCCTACTTCCTGTTACAGTCCACCAAACAGGAGTTTCCTTCTTAAAAAAATAGATGGAGAATGAATCACTAATGTGCATGTGACAAGCTAGAAAATGGACACATTTGTGTAAAGAAATGTGTATTGAAGCCTGACAAATACTAACCTAAAGTGAGTTGTAGAGACATGAATGCAGACTACCTCAGGGGTGTGTTTGGAGCTAGAGATGGTCCAGATTCATAATACTTGGACCCAAATCAGGGTTTTCCCAATGTTTAGGAGTGTGTAGACACAGAATTCCAGTGTGATCCATTATAAAGCTAAGAAGCAAGTGAAAAGTTCAACTCTAGATCTGAATTCAACCTTCCTCAGAATTCAAAGCTGTTCAAATCCAGAGGCATCCACTGGCTTGAGCCCATTGCTATTTACAGAACCAATTAAACCTAACAGGACACAGGGAATTGAGATCCTGCTTTCCTGTACTCTCACATAACTCACTATTCTTCTGTCTGAGCCTCCTGCCAGTACTTTTAATAGGAACAGGGCTTAAGCTTTTAGCTATTAGGAAAAATGACCAGTACTGTAAACAGAACCCAATCTGCATAGCAATACACAGACCAAGACATTAAATAAAAACTAGCATTATTTTCCTCTACATTTTTATATTTTCTACAGCTTAAAAGAGCAATAATTACCCCCAGCTTAGACGTGGCTTTGCAGTTAATGACCAACTAGGTTAAGGGCCCTAGGCAAAGCCTTAGGCCCTCAATAACTTCCGCCCATCCTTAACTGCCAAAAATGGCTTCTCTTTAGTCATTATCGCTTAAACTAATTTCCAAATCAAAACTATGTATGCAAACAAGGCAGAAAGAGTGATAACTTGTTGCACTTATACAAAAATAATATTTGCAGTTGTATGTAAAATACACAAGCACATGCATACAAACACAGTAATGTTTTCAGACATTACAGTTTGCAGATGCGATGCTAGCCTGGGTCATTATTGTAGACTATTTTTGCAAGATTGTCAGCAAAAGCATCACAAAATAGCTCAGAAATCAGTTATTTAACACTGATATACTCCCTTCATAACCAAATTTGACAAAAAAAAAAGTATGATTGCCACTGAAGGTTGCTGATGACCATATAGCCCAAATAGGGCAATTCCTTTGCCAGTTACATTTAGTAATCACCTCAGATTAATATAATATTCAACAATGCATATTTAGGGTGGGTCAATGTAAACATGCATGAATTTGTTATCTGTAAGTTTTTATTCACACATCCATGTGTTCAAAAAATATTCTAATATTTTACATAAAAATATATATAGTTTCAAATTTTTATGTTCAGAAAACTGTGCGGCATTTTAAAAGTAAATTTACAGTGCATTTCCCCATACCACACCCTGTTACCTCACAGTAGTATTTTTTTTTAAAAGAAGAAAAATAATAAAATAAAAATTTGCAGTAAAAAAATGTGGTATCTTTGATGCCACTCAGTGTGACCTACAGCTGTCTGACTAATGCCGAAAATTCTTCATGACTACTTCAAAAACAGTCCACAAATTTACTATGTGTATTTTTCACTCTTTTTATTCACATTGTACTTTAATCAGTCCCCCTCTACATCAGTGAGAATAATACCATTGACTTCAACCAAAGCTGGCCAGGCCCTTTTCTATAGACATTCACAGAAAAAAAAAACTTTTGTTCACAAAAAACACTTCCCAAAAAGATAACATGTTACAAATGCTCCGGTGAATACGCCTTCAAGAAGTAGTATTTGCAGAGGCCATCTTGAAATCTCTTTGTATGTTTGAAAGTTAACCACTCAGGGAGAAGCAATACCAGAATGTGACTCAAATAACCAATCACATAGTATGCATAGTGAATTACCGAAGGCAAAAACTCATAAGATTAATTGTGGCATATATTTTGTGAGTAATGCACAGGCTGAAAGATATTCTCATTAACCATGCAAAGAAAGCTATTAAATAGCAAATATATTAATACAAATTAAAGCCAAAAATGGGAAAGAGAGTTAAATTTATCTAATCAGTTGTTTGCCACTTATAGTTTTCCTAGTTTTCATGGTAAGTGTAGCTAAATGTTGACTTTCTATTTATGACAATAGTACTGATGAAAGTTTAGAGGAATCAAAATTAATTAGTGACTTTATTGAATTTGATATAAACCTTTCACAAAATAGCAACATGGGTTCAGGTCATAATTCTCTCTAGTAAAATCTATGCAGTACAGCCGTTTACTGTAAGTTTGTAAAATACTTAGATTATGAGGAATTCAGCAAGGTGCTACTATAAGTTCTGCACACGCAGTTCTCACAGGTCATTCTGTCAGGGAGGTGGGAGGTTTGCCTCCACTAGCAGGGGTTTCCTCCCCTACAATGCTCAGATCTTTGAGGTGCACTGGAGGGCAGGGAGACGTATACCTACCTGACTTAATTACTGCACACTATGCAAACATACTCTGAAGATAGGATTATTAATTTCTTCATGGGCTTTTCTCAGGTGCTTATCACTACAATATCTGAGTGCATCACAAGCTTTAATTAATATGTCTGCACAATACTCCTGTAAAATGAAGGGGTATTATTATCTCCATTTTACAGACTGAGGAACTGAAGCACAGAGAAATTAAGGTCAAAAGTCTATACTAATGTGGGGTGTCCAATCTGAGATGCCTAGGACCCCTCCCCCCCTTTTTTTTTTTAATACTTAGTCTTATGCAGAACTTTATGTATCCAAGCCCAGCTTCTATTGACTTCAATTATGACTATTGGATCTCAGCATTTCTGCAGATGAGACCCCCCAGGGATATAATCATGCACCCAGAAAATGAGGAACATGCAATCAGTGATCAGCTGTGAAAAGTTTTGTTAAAGTAACCTGCCTACCATCACATGGGGTGCGTCTACACTACATTCCTCTTTTGAAAGAGGATTGTAAATGTAGGAAATTGAAAATGCAAACGAAGAGCAGATTTACAAATCTTGTGTTTCATTTGTATAACCGCGTCCGATCGCTTTTTCAAAAAAGGTTTCTTTGAAAAAAAAAAAAAAGCAGTCTAGAAGCAGTTCTTTCAAAAAAAAATACCCCTTTTTCGAAAGAACCCTGTAAACCTAATTTTTTCAGGAATAAGGGTTCTTTCGAAAAAGGTTTTTTTTTTCCTGAAAGAACCACATCTAGACTGCTTTTTTTTTTTTAAAGTTTTCATAATCGGACGTGATTATGCAAATGAAGTGCGAGATTTGTAAATCTGTGCTTCATTTGCATTTTGATTTCCTTCATTTACATTCCTCTTTTGAAAGAGGAATGTAGTCTGGACACACCCATAGAGTTCTGTGATAGACTGGGATAGAATCCAGTTCTCCAGGACAGCATTCAACTGTTTTCGCCATGAGACCTTCCTTCCCTCTCTTACAAAATCCTGTCTCGTTCACCATGCACCTTCCAACTTCTACAATTGAGACAGGAGTCCTATAGACAACAGCCTCCTTCATGGCACAAGTCCGATTCATCCTCAGATTCTGTGGGGGGAAAATACTATGTGACCATATAATTAAAGATTGTATCTGGGGCTGCGTCTAGACTGGCATGATTTTCCGCAAATGCTTTTAACGGAAAAGTTTTTCCGTTAAAAGCATTTGCGGAAAAGAGCATCTAGATTGGCACGGATGCTTTTGCGCAAAAGCATCTGTGGCCAATCTAGACGCGGTTTTACGCGCAAAAAAGCCCCGATCGCCATTTTCACCATCGGGGCTTTTTACCGCAAAATGGTTCTCAGTTGTCTACACTGGCCCTCTTGCGCAAAAGCATTTGCGCAAGAGGGCTTTTTCCCGAGCGGGAGAGTCATTGTATTTGCGCAAGAACACTGACAATCATACATTAGATCGTCAATGTTCTTGCGCAAATTCAAGCGGCCAGTGTAGACAGCTGGCAAGTTTTTGCGCAAAAGCAGCTGGTTTTGCGCAAAAACTTGCCAGTCTAGATGCAGCCATAATGTGCACACACAAGGGATAAGAAAATAAGAACGGCCATACTGGGTCAGACCAACGGTCCATCCAGCCCAGTATCCTGTCTGCTGACAGTGGCCAATACCAGATGCCCCAGAGGGAGGGAACACAACAGGTAATCCTCACGTGATCTCTCTCCTGTCACCCATTTCCAGACAAACAGAGGCTGGGGACACCATTCCTATCCATGCTGGCTAATAGCCATTGATAGACCTAACCTCCAAAATCTATCTAGCTCTTTTTTGAACCCTGTTAAAGTCCTAGCCTTCACCACATCCTCTAGCAAGGAGTTCCAGAGGTTGACTGCACTGAGTGGAGAAAAACTCAGTTTATTTTAAGCTTGTTTATTTTAAACCTGCTGCCTATTAATTTTATTTGGTGACCCATTGTTCTCATATTGTGGGAATAAGTAAGTAACTTTTCCATATTCCTCATCACTTTTTCCACACCAGTCATGATATAGACCTCTATCATATCCCTCCTTAGTCTCCTCTTTTCTAAGCTGAAAAGTCAAAGTCTTTTTAATCTCTCTTCATATGGGATCCATTCCAAATCCCTAATCATTTTTGTTGCCCTTTTCTGAACCTTTTCCAATGCCAATATATCTTTTTTGAGATGAGGCAACCACTTCTGTACGCAGTATTCAAGATGTGGGCGTACCATGGTTTTTATATAGAGAATCTGAATTAAAGTCACACAGGTAATCTTAAATCTGCCATTTCCTAATTTTGAATGTTTAACTTTTCAAGCCTTTTAAGGTAGGCATGTGTGAGTGTGTGTGTGAGTATGCGTATGTGTGTAATATATAAACATGGCAATTACAAATATTATGGTATAAAAAAAATTCCTGTGCATGTGAAAGGAGAATTCCTACTTGGTTTTTTTTTAATGGGTCACTGTACTGTCATCAGAGAGTCTTCAGACCGGTATAGAATAAAATTACTGAACCTTTGGACATAAAGATTGTTGAGTTTTATTGTTGCAATGGTATTTCCCACTAACATGCTCATTTGATGTACTTTATCTGAAGGAGGTGGATGGAAGGGAAAAATCAGCAGAACTGATCTGAAATTTTTCAATTCTTTCCATTCTACTGTCAGAAAATGCATATTTGTCGAAAGTGTACCCTTTTGTAAAATGTGTCCATTTTAATGACATTTTGTTTCGGAAAAAAATGAAAAAAGCATTCTGATCTTTTTGAAATAGAATATTTTGATTTTACTTTTCAAAAGAATTTTTTTGTTTCAGTTTCCAAATGTGTATCTGATATAATATGATGAACCAAAAATTGGAATGAAACATTTATTTTTTTATCAAAGCAACACTTTTCAGTTGACCCAAAATAGTAAAATAATAATTCTTTTTAAAAAGGCATAATCATTTTACGGGAAACTGAAAACTTGAAATGTATGGGAATTCTGGTTTGATTTTATATTCCATTTTGAAATGAAAAAACCCTTGAAATTGCAGATTTCCCTGGAAAATGAAGACATCCCACTCTGGGAAATCCCCACTATGGAAAATCTGTTCCTCTGACAGAACCATTGTTAGAGCTGCTAGATCAGTTCTTTGTGCATCAGTCTGTAGTTCCGCTTCAGCCTGTTTATTCCCATGCATTGGTGATCTGATGCTATGCTAGAGAGTTTTTCCTGGTTCACTGCTGCCATGCCATTCACCTTGTGTATGACCACCCATGGCACCTTGAAGGAATGTATAGGTATGTATACATCAAGAGCCAGACACAAGTGGGGAAGGAATTGGAAGGGACCCAGCTAGGGACTTCCACAGAGACCTGCAAAATCCTACAGCCACCTCTGAAGACTCTGAAGAGTGCTTCTTACTCTTACCAAAAGAGCACCTCCCTGTACGTAAGTGTGCTCCTGTTTCAACAACTCTGCTCCTGGAGCAACAGGCCTAGTTACTGTCCTGTTCAGTAGGTCCCATGGCACATTTTATGGATCCCCTTGTGCCAGGATTCATTTTGGGATGCATGGTTAAAATTGCTAAGAAAGGGATCGATGTCCCTGAGCCCTAATGTGGGGAAGGTGTGGAGCTACACGCCTCAAGCAGGATCATTCCCAGGATGCATTGCTGAGAGCAAGGTGGTGTACAGCTATACCTCACCATCCCTTACAAGGATACCAAGCATGTTCCCTTTGCCAGCTGCGTTTGCCAGTGTAAAGGGTCAGGATCACTAACACTGAGCTTATGGTCCCTATGCTTCTAATAGCGTCTCTTGCCTTGTGTATCTTTGCAGGAGTCAGAAATATTCTGGCCCCAAATCAGGGACCCACAACTGTGACCCACTCAATCAGTGAAGGGCAACCCTACTGACATCCAGGCATAAGACAAGGTAGAGTTTAGCTCATGGATGTTACAGTAGATTGATACAGGAATGATTGTGAGGCCATATAATGATAAAATCTAAAACCTGTGGAGCCGATTACAACCGACTACTGTAAGTCCCAGTAGTAACAAAGTTGATGTATTCAGGCAAGGTGATTCAGGTCACAATTGCTGTAGAAATAAGGGAAAGATAAGAAAGAGGAAAGAAGAATGGTTCTATCTTGCAGTCCAGGCCCAACAGGCATATAAACTACACTAACGCAGCCTGGAGGGACACAGCTGCACCAGCTAGCCTCCAAGGAGCTGGTTCCCTCTTCATCTCAGAAGCAGCCCTGGGCCACTGAAGAGTGGTCTAGCCAGCTAGGAAGCAGCTGGTCTTGGCAGGCAAAATACCCAAATCCTTAGGCGGAAGCAAAACAAGAGTGGGGACTGGTTTTGAGAGCTATTTATTCAGAAGAGCTATCCCCATCTCTTTGCCCTCGCCAAGTAATCTGCATATCTTAAGCCTGGTAGGCAAACAGTAAATGTTACACAATCTCCCATAACTTTTTCTGCAACCTTTTATAAATGTTAGCAGGCGTGCTGTCTCATATACATACACTGCTCCCTGTCATTATACCGTGTTCCAGCCTTACACACTCCTACTTGTGCATTTGCCTGGGGTGAGTGATTTCTTTTGATGGGTGAATTAAATAGCATTCCTATTTTCATTCTCGACCATCATGGTAAAGGTAGGCAAGTTGATTTTGTGCCTAGCCAGGTAAACTTTCAATGCAGTTTTTTCAAGCCTGTTGTATTGCACATAACTTGTTTATGTAGTTTTCTCCTTGGCTAGCCCAGTATAACACAATATTGGAACATGTATAATTTTATGTATTAATGTGATTTATATGATATACAGTACTACTATACTAACCTATGTGCAAATGAACTAAAGCCACTGGCTGTTTTCTATCCGCATTCTACATATCAGTAGTATTCAGATCAAGGATTGAGAGCAAAATCTAGCTATAAACATTGCTTAAGACCAGGGATCCTAGAAATCTGCTTGCCACAAATATACACAGAATTTGTGTTTTAATAGAGTTTCTTTAGTTTTTACATTTTGGGAAAAAATAAAAAACATATTAATTAACAAAATTTTAGTAAAAGTTTCAGTGTTACTTATGCATTGCATGTAGCTGCCCAGCCCACCCAACCCCCTAGTTGATTTTTCAATGCACTTTAAATTTGCATAGCTAAACACTCCAGTAAACTGCTTCTGGCGTATAGAAGTTTGTATTTTTATGCATCTCAAATTTCACTTCAGATGTAATTAAAGTTATGAAAAGTTGCTGAAAACTTTAAAAAATCACCCCTAAAAATGTGTCACCAAGTTTGGCAAGGACAAATTTCACCTTGATAGTAAGTTGTTGTTCTGTATGCAGCAAGATGATCAAAGGCAAGTAACTGTAGAACACGGGGAACGTGCAAAACATAACCTGAATGAAAAGAAATTAAAACAAGAGGCTGAAACAGCAGGGCTATTGACAATAGTACAGAAACAATGACTGGATCGTGAAAGGTTAAAGCACACTGGAGAACCTTTAGTGTGCATCAACAGGGTCTACATGGACCAATTAATGTGCAACACATTAGTGTGCTTTCGAAATCAAATTTCCATAGTGTACATTATTGCTCTGTGTAGACAAGCCCTAAGTCACTTGGGCACTTTTGAAAATGTTAGCCTTAGTCCTTTAATAAATGCTTATTGTAGGTGTGGTCCAATTCTTTTCAGAAACAGCGCCCATCAAAAGCAAGTTTTCACTGTCTCAAACACCCGCTTAAAAGCCATGATAAATTAGGTCCTAAGTCTCCTTAACTACAATGTATGTCAATGGTTTCTCACAGTTCCTTTTCCCCTTCATTTAACAGCATGCAAATGCCTATTTTTACTAATGCTGAAACCCCGTATTAATATTTTCTTAAAATATTAATATGTTTATCAAATCTACCTCAGAAATATTTATTTTCATTAAAGGAATTTTTAAAACCATCCTAGAAAATAAAGATTTTTTTTTTTTTGAGGCTGAAGTACTGATATGCTAGAAAAGAGATTATATAAAAAATAGCAAAAACTAGTATTGATTCATTTTGGGCATCAGAATGGTTTGGGGAATTTATCAAGAATTGCTATTAGAGAACTAATTTTGGTCATCTATTCTTAGGTGAATTAAGATAAACTGAATAAAGGCCATTTTAATTCAGAATAAGTATGTCTACACAAGGGTTAATTCAGTTTAACTAATCCACTTTAAATTCACATCTTTAGTTAATTCAGATTAATTTTCTGGAGTGTCCTTGTGTAGATATAGCCTTATTTTTTGCATGTTCTGAACTGTTGATCAAGAGGTCATCAAGTTTCCTCTAGTAATCTGGGCAAAGCATGAGAAAATTATGTTATTCTAATGCATCAAGCAAAAATCCTAGGAGCAACAGCAATTTAATGTTTCAGTGAAATTCACTTTATATTGTGTGAGGGTTTTAAGGTGTATTTAAAAAAAAAATCTTATCTTCGAGGAGTTTTTTTCCACAGGAAAACTTTCCCATAAATTCACAAAATGTTCTGGTGCTCAGAATAGTTTTACACCCTGGTAATTTATTATTCATGAAATAAGTCTTTTGAAGTATGATTTCTCAGTATTGATGTTTTATCTTTAAACGTGAACACGAACCCTGACTCGAAGGTCCATTGACAATCACTCAGGAATAATGCAGATGCTTGTGTCTAGACAAGGTCTCCTGTACACAGGGAACATTTTGTAAATATTAGTTACTAGAATCGTAACACTAATAGATGTAGTTAATAATTATCACAATGTGCCGAAACTGCACAGTTTGCTCCCTGATTACAATATTAAATTGCTATTGAGCTGTGGTATTTGCTTCAGGCAATACTACTGAGAAGCCTCCAAAGACTCCAGTTGGCCTCTCTGCAGAAAAATGGGAAATGTACAGCTGCACATAACACACAGGCAGGGCTAGGGTTTGCCAGAAAACAAACAAAACTCTGACAATAGAAGGAAAGTTATATCAGGGCTGAAGTGTCCTTTCACTGGGGAACTGTCATCTCTTGAAAAGAAACACACACACACTCACACAAGGTAACGGCTTACATGGCAGACCATCACCATGGGCACACTAATTCAAGCTGTTGATGGAGGATACAGCACAGCAGGAACTGAAAGCTTTGTTTTATTTTCTTTTGATTATCTCCAAAGAGGAGGCAAATCAGTTCAGAATAATTCAATGGTACACCAGGACTTGTCCATACTGATCTATCGAAGAGTACTCACCAATGAACCTTTTACCCATCGCCCAGCTGGCTGAGTATCCTGGACACTCGCCAAGCTATGGGGCACAAATGTTTCAGTTTAAATGTGAGAGATCATTATTGTTAGCATCTTCTAAGCATTTTTTATATTCAGAGTGAGCTGCAAACTAGAGCTAGGTCTAAAACTCAAACCCCCAAACTGAACTCAGGATCCAAGGTCCTTATCTTTATAAATGGATAGAACCAAACTCCCAACTCTGAAGACTCTCAAAATCCACATCTGATTCAGAGTGTTCCCAAAATGAGGGCTGTTCACATTGGAGGTGAAAATTTCAACCATTAGAGAGAGACATCTGATATGTACAACCTATCTGAGCCAGCCCTGGAATAGACACTAGGAATGTGCCACTCCTTTGATTTAGCATTCACTTGCATTTGGGCTAATTAATGGTCCATAATCCTATAAGTAAATATAATCCCCATTTAGCAAGGGAAAAACGGGCAGAGCAGGGGATTTAGCCCGGGATATCAGAACCAGGTTTTGAAATCAGAAGTTGCTCTGTCCCTGCCCAGGAACTCTTCTCTGTAATATTACAAAGATGTACAGTATATGCAATCAGTGTATAAAAGTGTGACACAACCAGACAATGAGTGACAGTTATTAGATTACTGATAAAAGAAGTTAATGAATGTGCTATGCAGGTACAAATTCTGTGTCTTAACTGTCAAATATATATATACACACACACACACACACACTAGAGAACTGCACCCCCTGCTCGCTATACTCTCTGGGAGTAGGTGTCTGGCTGGGAAGAGTGTACAGGAGTGGGCTGGGGGTAAGGCGTCTGACCAGGGGGGATGGGGTAGGAGCAGGCTGGGGGTACAGGGTCTCAGTAGGGTGGTGAGTGAGGGGGTTGGGGGTGTAGGGTCTCAGCAGAGGCAGTGTGTGAGGGGGCTGGGGTGTAGGAAGGAGTGGGGGGGAGGATGCACAGCTCATGGCTCCCAACTTCCTGGAGGACCAGGGACGGGGGAGTGTTGGAGTGCTTTGTTTAAGCATAACAGGAGGCCACGCAGCTCTTGCCTCCCGCTCACCCCGGAGCACCAGGGCAGGAGACTGTGTGGCTTCCACAACCTGGAAATAGGGAGGAGGGAGGCCTTGCGGCTCTGCCCCCCCCCATGAGGGGGTAGAGGGGAGGTCATGTGGCTCCCACCTCCTACCCCCCAGAGCACTGGGGAGGGGGAAGGAGGGAGGAGGCCAGCAGCTGAGGAGGAGGGGCAGAGGCACACAGAGTGACATGATGATGTCACTCTGTCATCCTGCAGGGGGGAAAAATGTATAGAGAGAGATATTTATCAGGCTTTACACTTTATAAACTACACACAAGTGTTTGCACTTGCATAGTGCAGATGTAATGTCATATACCTGCATACACTGAGGCCAGCCTGAAATTATACCCCTAATGATAACATGCAATATTGTGCAACTTTTCAGAGAGTTACTCAGGAACAAGTGTGTTGGGTTTTCTAATTTGGTCTCTTTGAGTACTTTACAAGATAGCCTGCCTATGCAAAATGCACGGAGCAAGAGTTTCATATTCATTTAAAAACCACATTGTATGCTGCAATTATATCTAAACTCCAACAAAAACTAAAGGAGACACGAAGGTATGTTTTTGCTAATTGTTTGTTTTCAAAGGTATATCAACTAGATACATTATTTCATTTTGGTGGGTCACAAGTTACTCATAGGAAAGATACCAGCTCAAACTTGTCACTTTTATTATTTATGTTTTTGCTGGTTCTGAGATCTATGTGTTTTAAATCTCAGTAATATGAAATTCTACACCCATTAATATCAGCTTCTACTCCAGTACAAAGTGTTGCTATTAAAATCTCAGATACACTAAGATGAAAGGAAAACTTGTCTACAGACTGAGTTTCTAGATCCTTCTAGAATCAAGATAATAAACATTAGAAATAAACTTTTGTGTCATCTAATTTATCATGTTATTAGTGCAGGATTGTTTTCTAGCTCATATTTTCTATAGCACAGTAGATGTTAATTTAAGTGTCCTAAACAAAATTATTTCTATGGACTTTATTGGGTCATCAACCAAACCTAAGTTAAAGTGGCCAGCCAACATGTTTCCCACTGATGCTGTTCTGTGTAGTATCGCTGGGATATTTTCAAAGGGGCTGTTGACAGGGACTAAAGAACACCCAGAGAAAGCAAGTGTGTGCTTTAGCAAGTAACAAGGGTCTCCACTCTTTCTTCCAGTTTTTCCTTTTACCACAGCTCTCAGAAAGAAACATCAAACCCTGCTGTAGAAAACAAGCTGTGAGAAACTGATTTGAGTTTTGGTTACAGTATGAGGCTACATTTGTTATTTATACAGTGCTGTTGGTACAGCGGCAGACAGGTCAGGTTCCAAGTTATGCTGTATGTGGTATTTTGCAGATGTAGGGTGATTCCCTGGTCAAGTATTTCAGCCCCATCCCATTTCTGTTTGTGTCTGCCTTCTGTTTTTGAACTGAAAAAAAACATTTATCCAAAATATATTTGGAGGATAGGAAAATATCATCCAGACCCAACATGTTTGCAATTGTTTTAATCTGGACCATGCTATCATTTTGTGGGCCTGATCTTGCAGCTTTTGCTCAGGCACAACTTAAATGAACTGTAATGGAACTTTTGCCTGAATCAGCACTGCAAGATCATGCACTTGTAGCTGTAACAAAAGGGCACGATGACTAAATTTAATGTGGGCACCTCTCACGGCATAACTTAAAATCGATAATCCTGCTGGTGGGCTAACATTAAGAGAAATACCCGGACTGAGGTCCATTTTGTTCTGAGTTCTATAGGAAGGATTTTTCAATTCTTCATTATTCTGAATTCAGAAGAGAAATTTTGCATCAGTATAAAACAGAATGCCAGTGTCCTATAGTTCCCAAACGCTCCCTTGCCACAGGAAGGCCTGGAATCATATTGACTATGACTTTCCTACCTACTTCTCTCTGTGAAGTGTTGCCATCTGCACTGACAAAACAGAAGCAGACACACTGGCTGTGAGTAATGTCTTTTCTCACTGACAAAATACCTCATCAGCCTATATTAATTTGGAGAGAGTCTCTCTTCTGAAAAGCCCTACATCCTATCCATGTGAAAGCCCTAACAACAGGGCAACTGTTAAAATGCATTCTCATGCTGGCCTCACATGTTAACTTATCACCAAACTAAACTCTTTGCTGAAAGGCTGAAGCTTCTATTCACAGAGGGTGAAAATTGGTTCCACTGGGAAGGCTTCAAAGTCATTTCAGCCATTAAACTGTGGCTGTATGTATCATAAGTACAAGAGAGGTCGAGGCACTGTCTGAGAACCATGGGGACTTGGGAAAGAACTTCCCACTGAAACTGGTAGTGCTATTGTGTATTCTGTTTCAGTCAAGCTCTGCAGCAAGAGCAAGTCAAGTGTGTACATGAGACTCATTATGCTTCCTCTGTTTAACATACCAATTACTTTCTGTATTTACCATGTTTAGAACAACTTCACGTCAAAAATTAATAATGCTAAAATAGAGAACTATGCTGAGGTGTGCTAAAGAGGAAGCCAAGCAAGCTAATCGAAACAGAACTTGTAATAGAAATAGATGGTGAATTTGCTCTTGCTGGTATTACTTCAGGATGAAATTAATCTCCATTACAAGGGTCTCACATAAGGGTCTACACAGTCCTCAAAGCCCACTTAAGCCGGTGATAAGTTCATTTTAAGAGGTGGCCAGGGCCTTGCATAAGCCCCCTGAAATGGAGTAATTTCACCATCAAAGAACTGAGGCTGTCTTTCCCATTATGAGATTCACTAAGCTTCCTCTGTCTCTCAATATCTGGGAGCAGGACAGAGAATTCTTAGTCTAAATTGCTTTTGTGGCAGACAGTTACATGCTGAATTAAAAATAAATAAATCCTGAACTTTAAATAATCTCGGGCCAGTCAAGAAAAAGGCTGACTTGACTTACCTCTGCTGATTCTGGATAAACCACTATAGTAGAGGCAAAGAGAGTGAATTTGCTTCCCAGAACACAGCTTAGAAATGGGTGCTCTCAGCCCAGCAGGGATTTCTCCCTGAGTCCCAATAAGCCAGGGCTCTCCTCATAGTTCCAATAAATTCACTGCTTCTTACAATCTAGAAGTTCAGCATCTGTGTAACAACAGAACTTGGAAGACACTGTTGAAATGTCTAACAGTGGCATGCAGTCATGTGCTGAGAAGCAATTTTTGCCCTCAAGGAGGTAACAATAAAAATGGGCACGTTCATTTTGTGACACTGGAATCCTTTACATTAACGAAAATTATTAAAATGTCTTATATTTCAAAATCTACTTGAAAATTCAATTTATATATAAGAAAATCTGTCCAGGTGATCACCTCAATAGGCAGCTTCTGACCTCCCTTGCACGATAATACACTGATAATCAGCAATGCTCCTTCAATGTCTCTGCAGCCCCAGCAGAGGGAGCTTTGTCTAGGCTACCAGGAGAAACACACTCTTAGGCTCTCATTCTCATTCCCATCCCTCCCTCGTGGGCACTGTCCTCCTTGGGTACATCTATACAGCAACATTATTTTGAAATAACTAGCGTTATTTCCGCAGCTACACAGCCGGCAGCTATTTCGAAATAATGTTGAAATACTAGCAAGCTGGAGGACTTCTTATGCCGACTCCTGTAACCCTCACTGTACACGGAGTAAGGGAAGTTGGAGGAAGAGTGCTCTGTTTCAAAATAAGTGCCCCCAGTTTCTAAATAAGGTATTTCAAAATAAGATACGCAATTGACATAGCTCAATTTGAGTAGCTTATCTCGAGTTAAACCCTGCTGTGTAGATGCATCTCTTGTGGGCTATGCTGGGGAGACATCTGGTGGGGGTTGTGTGTCCACCTGCGACCTAGCCAATTTGCTGAGCTGAAGGGTGTGACAGGAACCTATTTGGTCCCGCATAACCAAGTCGCGGGTTTATAAATTCTTTGCAATTACATCATTGTGTACCTGGAAACAGCTGCTCCCGCTCTTCCCACCCTGGGATTACTGTAGGCCTATGTTTCTGGGCTTTCCTGTGGACTAGACACAATTCTGAGGCTGGAATTTTTCCCTTTTTTTGAGATAGAAGCAATGTTTCTCCTTCTTCTCAATAGTTGCATATTAGCTCCTTGCTTAGCAACTTCATAATAAATTTAAAGTAATTCACACTAGAAGGAAAATGTGAATTCTCTGTGTATCTTGGATGGTTCTAAATTAACTGTATCAACTCAATAAAGGGGCTTGGGCATCACACTGAATGTGCAGCTGCAATCAAAAAAGCTAACAAAATGTTCGCCTATATAAGGAATGGGATTGTGAATGATACAGAGAACATTATAATGCCTTTCTATAAAACAGTGGTATAGCCTCATTCGGAGTGCTGTGACAAATTCTGGTCATCCTGTCTCAAAACGAAGACTATAGAACTAGAAGAGGTTCAAAGATGGCCATCAAGAATGATTTGGGAATTGGGAAAATGCTCATATGAAGGGGGATTGCAAGGTTAGGATTATTTACTTTATTACAGAAATGAGTAAAAGAGGAAGGATAATGTATGTAAAATAATGTATAGTAGAGAGTATGTCAACTATGAACTTCTGTTCTCCCTCTCTCGTCCGACAGGAGCAAGGGAACATTAATTAAATTAAACAGTTGTCAAAATCAAAATTGATAAAAGGAAATACCTTTGTTACTTAGCCTGTAAATTAAAGAGTGGAATTCGTTGCCATAAGATGTTACTGAGGAAAAAATTCAAAGAGGGACTGGATATGTATAGAACTAACCAGAATATTCACAGTTATAACAAATATAATGCATATATTGTGCATGTAACGGGCAATCTCTAAGTATTAGGGATTAGGGTGAGACTGTGTTTGGGGAAGATAATACCACACCTGCCTGCCATTGGGATTTAAGATATCCTTATGAGGTGTCAGATTCCTGACTGCTATCAAAGACAGGATATTGGAGTACATAGATTTCATGATTTTTAAAAAAAGGAAGGCGTGAGAGCAGTAGAATCAGGACACTGGACTTTAAAAAAAATATCAGACCTAGTGGGAAGGGTTCCACAGAAAGAAAATCTAAGGGATAATGGAATGCAGGGGAGCTGGCATTTCTCATAGAGACAATATTTAAGGCACAACTGCAAAGCATCCCATTGTAAAGGAAAGATACAAAGAATAATTAAAGGTCAGTATGACTGTGTCAGCAGCTCTTTAATCGCCTGAGAACCGAAACGGAAACATACAAAAAGTGAAAACATGCACAGATTGCTGCTAATGAATGTGTAGCGTAACAGCACAAGCTTGCATGGACAAAATCATAAAAAGTAAAACACAAAATTAATTAAATCTAGCAAAGGACAAAAAAAGCATTAAGACGAAATTCTATCAATATATCAGGAGCAAGAGGAGGACAAAGGAAAGTGCAGGTCTACTACTTAGTGTGGAATGCAAACTAATAAAAGACAAAACCAAGAAGACTGAGCTGTTTAATGTCTATTTTGCTTTAGACATTACCGAAAAGATTAATGGTGACCTGAGGCTTGACACAACTAAATATTAACAATAAGGGGGAAGAAGCATGGGTCAGAATAGGGAAAGAACAGACTAAAGAATATTTAGTTAAGTTAGATGTATTTAAGTCAGAAGGGCCTAATGAAATCCATCCTAGCATACATAGGGAACTAGCTGAGATAATCTTGGAATTATTAGCAATTAAATTTTAGAACTCATGGAGAATAGGGAAGGTCCTACAGGAATGGAGAACAGCAAACATGGCACCTATATTTTTAAAAAGGAACAAAAAGGGATCTTGGAAATTATAGATAAGTCAGACCAGCTTCAAAATCAGGATGGATACTGGAATAAATTATTTAGCAATCAATATGTGAGCACTGAGAGGATAACAGGATGAGAAGTAATAGTCAATGTGGATTTGTCAAGAACAAATCATGACAAACAGCAGTGATGGGTGGGGGTGGCATGAAGGGTTGCATGCACCCTGATGCTGGGGGGGAAGAGGTAAAGGGGCAAAGGGCCAGAAGCCATGGACAGTTCAGGGCAACCAACCCAAAATCCCCCACCCACAAGCATACATGCTCTTTCTATCTCATAGTACAAGGGGTGAGATAATGTGCATAGGAGCTGAGGATGGACATATACCACTCCATGAACAGTGATGCTAAGTCTACACTGCGCATTATTGCACAATAAGATATGCAAATGAGGCACGGGGATGAATATTGGCATGCCTCATTTGCATACCTAATGAGCCGCCATTTTTGCAGCTCCGGCTTTTACGCAAGAAGGAGCTGTCTACATTGCTCCTTCTTGCGCAAAAAAACCCCTCTTGCGCAGAGCCGTTCTTTCTGAAAATAAGCGGCAGAACGGCTCTGTGCAAGAGAGGTTTTTTTGCACAAGAAGGAGCAGTGTGGACACTTCCTTCTTGTGCAAAAGCCGGTGCTGCAAAAATGGAGGTTCATTAGGTATGCAAATGAGGTGCAGTGATATTCATCCCACGCCTCATTTGCATATCTTATTGCGCAACAATGTGCAGTGTAAATGTAGCCCGTATGTTTTTCCAGCAAGAAAAAGCATCCACAGAGCTGCCTCTTGGCATTCTGCTTTATATCTTCTGTGTTTGGAAGGAGGACCGTCTCATCCAATTGATTTGTCCCACTAGAAACAAATGGTATCATTCTTCTTCTTCTATGGTTCTTGTTTTGAAAAGAAAAGGGACAATAAAATAAGTAAGTTGTTTGTACAACATAAACACATTCAGAATAATTACAATTTGCATTACATATTTGTTACACCTCTAGTAAAAAGAGACCTCTGTTTCTTGGATGGTGGCTTAAGAGGATGTTCTGTGTGTTAGTACTTTCTTGGGGCCAAATCTTGAGGGTTTTGCTTACTTCTTACTCCATCAAACTCTCACTTACTTCACAGAAAGTTTTTTTCTCAGTGGATTCCTAATCAAATATGCTGTTTACCAATCATTTTTTTCTAACGTCCAGTTCTAAAAACTCAACCAGGGTTCTGAGAGTCAAGCTGGATTGTTTCCTTCTCATGCATCAGCCCATGATGAAGTTCCTGCCATCCAACAGATACCAGCAAACACTCATAAGCTGTAAGCACTATGGTCTTGCTTTATTTAGAAAACTGGTACCGGGAGTCCCAGCTATAAGTTGCTCCCGTACACATCCGTTCCACATTAAAGTTGTTGACGTTTGTAGGAACTGATGCATTATAAGTCCTCCTATTTCCTGCTATAAATCATGCAAAACACTCCCTCCAATTTGCTTAAATGGAAGTCATCCGCAGGAAAAGAATTCCCCACTTTAAGTTGTTTCTCTGTAAGTCCAAGTTTTTTGGAACGTATCTTGGACTTATAGCAAGGACCCCCTGTATTATAGTAGTCATTCCTAATGGGGCAAAGTCATGCATAGCATAACACCATTGCCCAATAATTTCAAGGATGTATGTTGCTTGGACATAGAGGAATCATCTCCTTAGAGTTCCAATAAATATTTTACAGAAATCTCAAAATTTGCCAATAGCTTAATAAAGAATTATACCCTGATTGGACAAAAAAGTCTGAAGCCAAACAAGAGTAGCAAAAGTTTAGATCGCTTGGAATTTCAGAAGAAAAGAAAATCTCTGATCTACAGGGAGATTCTCATACTAACACTCCTAAACTCAGTGCTAAAAAATTTCCTCTTATACAAAAGGGGGCTATAATATGCTTTCTGAGGCACATCAGAATTAGAAAGGGAGTATGTAATTGTTGTTGTTATGTAGCCAACCTACTCAGCCTAATAAGAGGGTTTGAAATTGGGACACTCAGGAGGTGATGTGTCTTCCTAATGTAATAATCATACAATTGGAGGCCATCTATACATAGAATAATTACTCTCTCTCACACACACACACGATAAAATGTTGGAATGAATTAATGATATTGCATCTACTTGACAGACTCCTTGTCTGATTCCGCAATTACTTTTCTGAGATGTGAACTGATTGCTGGATATAAGTGTAAGCAGGGTCTGAAAGAATTCTCCCCTGACAGCTAGCTAGGGTGGGAGAAAGACTTCAGAACCAAAGTATATTTACATGAACACTCTTATTCTGCATAGGTATCTAGCAGACAAGAGTTGGATAGCTCCAAGGGATCAGCTTTAGCTGGTGTAGGGTTACAGATCACTTTAGTATATTGAATGTAGGGGCAGTGAAATGCTGTCATCTTCATTGTGAGAGTAAAGGGGAGCAGAACTGTGCTGAGCTTGTCCTGGTTGAAGGGTCACCCTCAGCTGAAAGGAACTTGCTAAGCCAGAACCTCAACTGAGAGTCCTGTGAACATAAGAGGAATGGGGGCAAGTGTCTGAGCCAGGAGGTGTGGGCTCTCCCCAAGGGTCCCTGGTCTAGTGTAACCTGTTCCTCCCCTCTGCTCATAGACAGATATAAATAGGCTTCTGTAGGGGCTTGGTATATTAAAGTGCTCAAATGAGAGAGGAAATGATTTGTGATGGGGCAGTGTTTCTGCTCTGTCTGTAAAGAACTGATAATCACTAAGAGATTGATGTGCAGCGGTCAGAGCAGAGAGGCAAGTGGCAGCAGAAGGTGACTGACAGTTGGTGAGCGGCTGGCGGGGCAGTCAGTGAAGAGGAACTGCAGCTGGCAGGGCATTCAGCCAACGCAAGTGTTCAGCTGGTGGAGCAAGCAAGGTGCTTTCTTCCATACAGGTGCACCTCTGAAACCTGGGCCCTCACTGATCAAGGGAATCCGCTGTGAGTGGGGTAGGTTGCAGGGGCAGTGAACAGGAACTTTTGATTGTAGAACTCAAGAACATAAGGCAGAAGACTGTCCCATGCATGTGGGGTATCCTGCTCATAGTTTTATAATTCTGAATCCTGCTTGTGGCATTTTCCCTAAATAATGTCAGGTGACTTCTCTCCTTTCATTAAAATTTCTTTTCTATACTCAGACTCTGTTTTTGCAAGTGGGGAAGCATTGCCTCCCAGAAGTGTCCAAAGGTGGTGTGTGAATTTCCCAGGTTGCTTGGTGGGGGCTCGAGTCGGTGTTATGCTGTACTGTTGAAAAGGAATCCCTACATATTGAACCCAGCCGTGTTTGCTGCTGGCTCCACCTGGCAGAGGAGTTACATAAATCTTTATGACTTTTGTGTGACAGCTCATACTTGCTTACAATTCACATGACATACCTTCTATGTTTCGGTATAGACACTGTAAGGTCTATTGAATTTGGAATTTGCAGAAACAATATTAAAAGCTCAATATTTGGACAGTATTACATTCAGAAGAAGCTCCTATTTTGTACTGTAGTATACATATTATAGACACTCTGCATCAGACCATTGTACTGTTATCTACCAAGACAATGGAAACACAGGGCCCCTTTTACATGAATTCACAGTACGTTGTGCCAGAAGTAGCTCATATCTAACCTGAGGCCAATAGCTGCTGGGAAGTAATTAGTTGTAGTGCTGCTATAATCCCTTAGTAAATGTAAGTGTAACTCATATTTGTGCTGAAGGTGAAATGTTTGTGGTAACAAATGCCTTTTTCTGTGAATAAAAATGTATTTACTTTTAATCAATCAGGGACTCATTACCAGAGTTGTCTTCACCTCCCCAGGCCACGGCCTTTTGTGCATGATTTCAGCACTGTGTGAGTGTGTCTGTAGATTATTAAGAGACCATTACAAAAATAACTCTAATGAGCTGTATCAGCGAGACAGAGTCAGAATCTAGGAGGCAGACTATTATCTTTAGGCTTTTACCTTTATCACTGTACCTTTAGGCTTTTACCAGATCCATTAAATCCTCAACTACGAATGACCGAGTAGGCCTTCCTATTCAGTTAATGGGCACAGACACATTTGTATGTGTACAGATATGGAAGCCCACCCACCGAAGGAAGAGCAGTCCATGTGTGGTATTCTGTGCCATGGCTATAAGGGAAACATCACAGAACTCAGAGCCCACACAGTGAGGAGACTAAGATGGGCTTTCGTAACTCTTTGTCCCATCCCTGAGCTGCTCCAGGAACTGGAAAGGTCCCTGGAATAACACAGACCGTTCTAGAGGCATAAGTAATGGCAGCTTCCCCGTGCTGTCCCTGGGTTGCAGCACTGTCCAGAATCTCTGCAACACTGCATGCTGCTGTCCTGTCTAAAACTGTGACTCCCGCTCCCAGCTCCACCTTTTAAACTGAGTCCTGTGAGGACTTCTCAGGAGGTGGTATAACAACCGTCCTCTGGTGCCTACATCCAGGGGATCCTCTCCTGGCCAGCTATGGAGCTTTTACGGCTCCTTCCAAGGGGCAAAGTAACTTATATTTATTATGAGTACTGTTGTAGTACCCCCAGGGCAGGGGGTTGGGGTGTGGGTGGGCTCAGGGGATGAGGGGTGCAGGAGTCAGAACAGGGGGCTGGGGGGCTCCAGATGCAATTTCCATCTACAAAAGATACATACAATAGGTTTCTCTTCAACACTTATGATAAAAAATCTGGGGAACCAATATCAGTATGTGGCCAAACTGTGCAAACTGGCTCATTTGTGCAATTATTAATAACTCTTGGACTATGAGCTAATTCCTGCTAGAGTACCAAGAGGAATGAAAGGTGCAGGCGCTTGAATGAGAATGCTCAGTGAGCCCACACTAACTTTACCAAGAGCTATAGACATGTGCAAAGCTATTGTTCAGTTTGTAAGCAAGTTGCAACACTCGGGTTTAGTTTTGCTATCTCAAATAAGTGTGACGAAAGAGGTATGACAGTAAGTCACTTCCTGATAGGGGATGCAATAGTATGATTATGTTGTGGTACTTAAGAGTATTCTAATTTCCAGAAGTACTTGAGAAGAGAGGAAAGCACATGTGGAAGAAGGAATAAATCCTGAATGTTACACTGTATGTGTGCTCGCTTTCTCTCTCTCCTTGCACTCAAAACACAGACTGACCTGTCAACAAACAGATGAATTCAATCCCCAGCCCTCAAAAAATTAACACCAGCCCCCAGGCCATGCTCAGAAAGCCTAGGCAAATATGAGCCTGCCAGCATACTATGAAAGCCATCAAATTCAGGAATTGTTATTCCACCAGAGAAACTGAGTTTCAAAGCCAAGTGCCCTCCACCCAGACTGCCCTATAAACAGTTCACAACTATAGATGTGTCACGACTGTGAGCTTGAACTTCCTAGCTGTTCTTAAATGCCATAACATAACATGAGGACTTAAACCAAGAAGAGCTTTATTAAGTTAAAACTAACCCCTCAAACTTGTACTAAGAAGTCTGGATAGAATAAGAATTGACCTTTATTGATGTCCCCAAAAATATGGACAACTTTTTAAAATTATTTTTAGTTTTTACAATCTTTTTTTCAAAATGAATTATCTGTGTTATTTTTATTACCTTCAGTTGTTACAAGTACACTTTAAGATTACTGTAACTCAGAGGGAAGTGAGAAATAATGTGTCTGTTTTTTTAGTCCAGGTACTTTGTGCTTTCAAGAGCACAGTGTGAGTAGTCAATTTCACTGTCTCTGCTATACTATAGAGAAGGGTAAAGTATTTTTTAAAATAGGAAAACCACACAAACATTGGCAGTAGGACTCAGTAAAAGGTGAAATACCTGGAATTACTTTAAATTCATCTTTGAACTTGACTAGATTTTAGACTGATGATGATCATTGAGAAAATAGTGACCTGAATATTAAAAATCTATATTAAGCTCATTTTAGGAAAGCAGGAATGCAGAATCTAGCTCATTCTCTCTCCCTTGTGGCTCTAATCTGTTATTCAAACCATTCCTGTACAGCTTCTATAGACAAGTGAAATGGCAAAGCACAACATCTGCTTGTTATGGAATAGGCATAGCATTTTGGTGAAAAGTACATTTATTGCACCTTGAATTTTTAATTTTGAACATGTGTAGTCAGCTTTTACTACAAAACTTTACTATTTTAAACTGTGACCTGGACTCCATTAACTATTTTAAAGACCTTTTTGTAACACCAGCCATGCTGTATCATCCAAGTGTATTTGACTTACAAGACTAACTTTATAGCAAAGGGTAAATAGTGACAAAAATTGTCCGCGTCCTTATTTCTTTTTACATTATATAGTGCAGAGCTGGAGATATATTTGCAGCAATAATGCAGACTGAGCATTACTGAACGCTTCCCCTGACATGTGCATGAGCAAACTTTCTGTTGTTTCAATTAGATAAAATTAAGCATTCAGGTAACTTAATACTAATAGAGCTCAGTTCCTAAAATCCCAGAAATTCAAGACTGAAAGAACCTAGGGAGTCATCTTGTCTAACCACTACCAATGCAGACTTTTTCTACAGTACTTTTTAGTGTGCTTTTTTCATCCTGTTTTTAATGATTCAAGCAATGGGGCTTCCACCACTTTTCCTGGGAGACTATTCCACATTCTAATAGATCTTACTGTTAGGAAATTTTTTCTGATATTCAGTCTAAATTTTCCTCTGCTCAATTTCATCCCATTACTCCTACATATGCCCAGTAGAGGCTGGTGAAAACTGAAAGTGAGTAGGCAAACATGACACATTATGTGTGCTCAGAGCCAATTTACAGCAGTGGGGAAAGTGATGGAGTGAATTTACAGCACTCTGTAAGTGACAGAGAGGGTCTTAGGACATGCACTTTCAAAAAAGGTTTCTGATTCTTGATGAAAACCCCAAAGGAGAGAAAAACATCCAAATGCTCTAATGAGTTTAGTTTTTTTACATCACTTCAGCCAAACACAAGAATCCTCTATAAACAAATAACAGGTATGGAACATTGTTTATGATACTACTGCCAATAAAACCAAGAAAAAGCTTACATTTACATGGGCACTGAATCATATTCTTTTCTTGTGCATCAAACACAGCAAATTCTTTATGATTACTTATCAGGCCAAATTAAAATCTGAGCTATAATAAGATTTCTTGGGCTGTTACCAACCACCATAAAAATATAATGAAACACATAGCTGGATGATGTGTCGATATTGTAAATGTTCTTGGGTAAATAAAATTCTTTCTGCACACATAAATTTTCATGATATTTTGTCAGTAATCTTTCTGACAAAATAAACTTGCTAAATCACTTTTCCCACAATCCCTCTTTCTTCTTTATTTCAGTATCTGTTTTTTTATTACTATTATTATATCATTTTTATTACCATTGTGTCTAGCAGCCCTAGTCACGGACAGGGCCAATCAGAGAGGTGGGAGGGGGGTCAGGAGGGCCATTTGACCTGGGCCTCAAACTCAAAGGGGGGCTCAAATTTAGACCCTTGTTAATTTTTTGGCATTTGATAAGTTTCACAACTTGTTTTTATGCGCATCCTTATTGCACCAAAATGTGACACTCTTTCAGGCTAGAAAAGCATATGTTAAATAAAAAAATATTCAAATTATGTCTCAGTCTTTTTGGTGCCTTATTTTGTTTTCGTGTGTCATCATTTTTCTATTTGTATTATGGCTAGGGACCTGAAAAGCTGGAAGGGGCCTGGGCCTTGCTGGACCTCTGAGAGGGCCTGGTCACGGACCAAGCATTGTACAAACTTTCTGATTAGCTTTTATTTAAGCCTGTATCAGGGTTCACAATTTTGGTATCATGTCTGAGACCTCTCCTTCTCTACTCACATCTAAGCTCTCACCAAATCCTGTTGCTTCTTCCTTTAAAACATGTCTAGAATTCATCCTTTCCTCTCTCTTTTAGAGCTGAAACCCTGGTTCACACCTTGGTTGACTCTCAACTTAATAACTGCAACCTTCTGTCTGTCCTGCTTTGAGAAAGCTTGGACATTAGGGATGGGCAAAGTAGAGATGAGTTTGGGGGCTCTTACAAAGGAAGAAGTGACAGTATTGATCAAGAGCTCTAGGTCAGTGGTTCCCAACCTTTTCACTAATGCGGCCCCCCAATCACCCTCACAAACTGTTCATGGACCCCTATCAAAGCCAATTCTAGCTGCAATTCTAGTAGCCAGCAGAGTATTTTCTCGCTTTTCATTTACTTATGTCTGTTTGATTAGACATTCCACTTATGGATGCTTCACTCTGCTCATCAGTCTCCTTTCTCTTCAGCGAGCCTGATTTCAGCCACAGATCCATGTTGAATGTATGGCTAACGTTTGTACGCTTCTAATCATCGTGATGGTTTCGTCACACAAAGGCGCTACAACATAAATTTTCGGACCGCAATAACATTATTGGAAGATATTTAATTTTAAAATAATAATTGCTTGTAACTTTACAATTTATTTCAAACTTATTTTCTATGATCATTTTTATTTGACTTTTATTTTTTTCATGGACCCTCTGCAATACCCTCACAGACCCCCGCGGGTCTGCAGACCCCAGGTTGGGAACCACTGCTCTAGGTAAAAAGGGGGAAGGACAAAAGACAAAAGGAGACACTGACATTACAGGCCAGGGAAGTGGGGAGAACCCTCTGCCACTGGTGACAGAGGAAGGAACAAAAGGGATTAGGAGAAAAGATGAGAAGATGAGGCTGGATATATTGGGACAAATTCATATCCGGTATAGTATCATTGAGCTCAATTTTGTTTGAAGAGTTTGAGATGGTGCTATGAGTATCCAGGATGAGATGTCAGAAAGATGGTGGAAGGAGATTTAACTGGGTAGAGGTGGAATGATCATCTCTTGTTACTGCTATAGCTACAACCATCTTGACTAGGAATCACGGACTGAAATTCTGTGGCTTGTCTTACACAGGAGGCAGGCCACAGCTGGCAACTGCCCCAGAGCCCAGCAATTCAAAAGGGTCCTGGGCTGCCAACTGCCACTACTGTGGCAGCAGTGACCATACCCTCAAGCCCTTTAAATCATCACCAGAACCCAAGGTGGTGCACTGGGTAGCACTGTAGAGCTGGTGGGGGAAGGCTAGCCCCAGTCACACCTGTTCCATCCCAGGCCCGCTCTTCCCAGACTTGCCCATGGGCCTGGCAATTCTGTCAGCCTTCCTGGCAGGAGGTCAAGACTAGAGAATCACAATGGTTTTCTCTGGCCTCGACAACCACAACACTCTGGTCTCTCCTAGAGCTCATTTTCTTGCCACCACATCTATTCAAAGTGCTGCTTCAAAACTCATTTTCCTCTTTTGTGGCTTTGACCATAACCACAACTCATCAAAACATTTCACAGCCTTCTTGTCTTCTATTGAGTGGAATTGAAGGGGTTAAATTCCACTGAGAGAGCCCTGAATGGTTTGTGACCCAGTTACCTATGAGATCAACTCTCTCCCCTTGACATTCTGCTGCAGTTGAGATCTGTAGAGGCACCTGGGATGGAGCTGCTTCAATATAAGAGAATCGGAGCTCATGACAGGGCATTCTCTGTGAGGGGGGCTTTCTTCTGGAACTCACTCCTCACCTTGGTCCTCCAGAACATGGATTTGTTAATGTTCTGGGCACCCCACCAACCCCAACTTTTTCTCTCCTCTCTAAATGGTTGTCTGAGGTTGATAATTTCCTTCAAATTCAGCCTTCAGTATAGGTGCCCACTAGGTCTATGGCTGTACTTCCTGACCCACATATTCTTCCTAGTCTGCTCTCTCCAGAGCTCCCTTTGATTCCCTTTCTCCCACTCTGCTTTTTTCATGCTCTTCTCTTGAAATAGAACAGGCGCCCATCTCTTGTACACTAACGGTATGTCTACACTTGCTCCCTAGTTCAAAAAATGAGGAGTAACGTTAGTTCGAACCAAGGAGTTTGGTTCGAACTAACACATGCCGGTGCGCACTTTCACTTTTGAAACAGCTGTTGAGCGGAGTAACGCACCGCCAAGATCATGCTAATGAAGCGCGGGATATTTAAATCCCCGCTTCATTAGCAATTCCGGTCGCCTACATTTGATCCCTAGTTCGAACCACGGAGCAAGTGTAGTCATACCCTCAGTGCCTCTAGTCTATCCTCCCTTCATGTCCCTTTTTAAAACCCACTTGTTCCAGGAACACATCCTATGCCAATCTCCTCACAGTTGTGTTCTGGCACGTCTACACAGTAGGGCTAAAGCCAAAATAAGCTATACAGCTTGACCTATGTCAATTGCATAGCTGAAGTAGAAATAGCTTATTTCGGCTTTTGGTGCTGTCTACACAGCAGGAAGTCCGAGAAAGAGCACTCTTCCTCCGACTTCCCTTACTCCTCATAAAATGAGGGTTATAGAAGTTGGAGTAAGAAGTCCTCCAGCTCGACATTATTTTGACATTATGTTGAAATAATGGCTTCCTATGTAGACACGGACTATGTTATTTCAGGATAATGTCAGTTATTCCGAGATAACACTGCTGTGTAGATGAACGCTTCCTGTGCCCCCTTACTCCTGAATGTTTGTTGTGTTCTGTTTTTATACGTTGGTTTATAAGCTGTTTTGGCCAAGGATCTTGATTTTTTGTTTTATTTATAAATTGCTATTTACTTTTACGTCAACATATCTCTCTCTCCATAGCAACTTCCACGAATTAAAAATGGACAAAAAATGATAAAATACTACCGTGCGTGGTACTGCTTCCTTTCAGTGATTGAATGACAATCTTCTAACACAGGGGAATAATGAATAGTAAATAAATAACTCACTACTGCACAAATTCTCAGATAAATCATCATTCAGAATTTTGTCCCTGTCCTATAGGAATATTGATGTGGTAACTGGTGTTTCTGTATGTGGGGACCACCTTCATGTTGAAGTGATGTAGCACTGAGACCCATGCCATTCTAAAGGGGGTTTAAGTGCAAAGAAATAGACTGGAGAAACACTGCAACTTTATTTCCAGCTTTCTTCTTCCTTTTCTTAGTTAATCCAACCAAACACTGAGAATTCTGGAGCTTTCTCCAAATTGTAACATCCTTTTCTCCTCCTAGCAGGACACAGAGCAATATATGTAGTGAGAAAGAGTTCCTGTTACAGAGAAAGATTGATTAGGATTCCCCTCCCACTCCAGGAAAGGTATTCCTGACTATGCCAAGAATGTAAAAGAGTTTTATACTCAATCATCAGGCACATTTTAAAGTCTACATAATTTGAGGGTAAATTTAACAGTGAATAGTGCGCATCTTAGCTGGATTATTATACATGTTGGAATGTGGCAAAGTCCTCTCTCTGCTAGAATGATATATTTGTTCTTCAACATGAGTTTGTGGATGGTTTCTATTTCCTCGAAAAAGATTCCTCGATGTCAGACCTATTTTTTCCTTATTTGCCTTGCAATTGTGAAAGTGTTTTATAGAACACAGTGCCTGATCCACAGCTGAGAAGACTCAATGATCGTATTCACCATGCTTTCTTTGGCCCTCCCCCATTCATTGTATGTAATTTGATTATTTGGTCACATCTTAGAATACAAAGTGCTACACTGATATATTCGTATAAAGCCTAACATCTTCAAACACAGTGAGGAGCTAAATGATGTATCTTAATGACATACTTTCAATAATTCTTATAATGCAAGATCTCAGCCTAGATTTAATGTTTAATATCCCTGGGATTCACACTGAAATCATTACACACATTATGTATTCCATTCCTTGGACTTAGAATTAATTTCAAAACAGAGCAAAAGTGCATCCTATTTGTTTTCTTCAGGGAGTTCATATCAGTAACAGTCTATTTATTCTGGAGTTTCTGAAGTTTAAAGTACCCTTTCACTTTGCTGTGTTTGATCTGTACTGAGGAATCACATGGCACATTTTATTTTTTGTTTTCATCTTGGAGATTCTATTTTCTTGCTCACTTGTATAATCTATATCCTGTTCAAATGTATCTCCTTTAATAATAGACACTAGTCATTATAAAGCAGTCTTATGGTATCTCTAATAAGTAACTGTCAAAATAAGACTACATTGCTATATTCTTTTTTATGAAAACCCACCATAAGAAGACAACTCACAGTCTGCACTGCTTTGATCATTCAATGAATTGTCTATATTTCTATTATAGAGGCTTAGCTGCTGGAAGGACTCCAAACATAATAGAACAAAGCAGCTAACCCTTTGTTAGGTTGTGATCCAAGAATTCCCAAACAATCTTTAATTTGAAAGACTGGCAACCATCACAAAGTTAGAATTAAAGCAACATTTAGCATCAGCAATTTTCTTGATATTGTAAGAATTTGCCTTTTGAAAGGTTTAGCCTTTATCTGAAGCAAGTTTCCAACATACACCCACCCATCTCCCAAAAATAAAAGGGGCTGAAGCTTCTTTCTTTTATAGTCCCTCCTGAGATGATAATATGCTATAGCTGGGTTCAAATCTATTGCTCACACTTACATCCTGTTAGGTTCCCGAAGCAATTTCTACAATGAGGGCAAACACCTGTACGAGTTCTCCTTCTTATGACAAGAGTGTTAAACTTTGCCTTGCCAACATCGCTGTCTCAGTTACACAATGATGATACTATCAACCCACCCACTCCCTATGGTTGTGGACAGGGTTTTTATTTAATTTCCAGGAACATGCACTTGCCTAAGTCTCATGCACAAACAGTTACTTGGCCACATAATTTCTCCTGAAAGAGGCTTAGCAGCTTTGTAAGCTATTGGAAAAACAGTTTATTTTCAAAATTGGGTCCATTTGCTATATATGTTAAATAAGAATGTCAAGAACTACCATAAAGAAAGAAGCAATATTATAGAGAGAGAGTTTCTATAAAAGTATTTTTGAGCGCTAAAATACTGCTTCTTTCTTTATGATAGCTCTTGACATTTTTATTTAACATATATATAGGTAATGAATTCTTTGCACTTTTCATACAAGGAAGCCCAAACCTTTTGCACATAACCTTCACAAGTCATCTGTATGGTAGATTAAGTCTCATTATACCCATTTTACAGATGAGGAAATGGAGGCACAGAGAGACTGGTTTACCAAACTCACTCACTGAGTCTGTGTCAGAGTTGAACATAGAGTTCTGAGTCATAGTCCCCTTTTCTAGCCAATATAATCACTAGCCTTTTGATAAGCCTATCAACAGTATAGCACTCAAAGCCCTCACCAGCTGCCCTTCTAAGATTGTCTCCTCATGAACAAATATGATTTTTTCACTTTGAGGCACAAAATCTCACTAATATAAATGAGAAACCACTAAAAATATGTGTATCATTCTGGAAGTCTCCTATGCCTGGATCACAAGGGCGGGGCAGGCAGGTCCAGATCAAGAAATGAACTTAGATATCTAAACTCTAGATTTAGGGTATGTCTACACAGCAAAGTTATTTTGAAATAACAGCCTGGAGGCGCGCCGCGGATGCCCCTCTTACCCGCTCCTGTCTCGGAGACCCGCCCCATCCAGGCAATGCCGCCCTTTTCCTCTGGCCCACCGGGAGGGAGACCAGAGGGGACGCTGAGAGCCAATGCTCCCACCTGACGTCTCCCTGTCCCCTGGGCGTGCTTGCCCCTATTCTGATCCTTCAGACCTTCCCACCTCTCTCCAGGGACGCAGTCTACCCCGGGGGCCCCTCGAGGGTTCACCCCTCTGGTCCAAGGGTCCTTCTTCAGGGTTTTGGGTATCAAGTCGCAGTCCGGCCGCTACACTCAGCGTGGCTCTGGGTCACTCCTGGCGGATTCCACCCCCTCTCACGGAAGGGGAGAGGATAGGGTAGAGGGACCCGGGCCCACCCTCACCTCCGGGTCCCAGCCCAGTTCCCTAGGGGTCGGGGAACGTCGACCCTCTAAGGCTGGAGAGGGATTCCACTCCGTAATTCTCCAACCATGCGGGCTCAGCCCGCCCTGGGCTACTTCCTACCACCCCCTCCCCTTTGCTCAACGCTGGGTACCTGTGTCTTCGGCGTCTCCTACCAGGACGCCGTCTGTTTCCCCGGGAGATGCCGCTTCAGCCTGTCACTCGGCCGCTGGCTGCTCTTCCCCTGGTCAGGGGACCTGGCGTCTCCCCCTCGGGGGTTACCTCTCCTGCTCCTTGTCCTGCCAGAGGGTCGGTTCCTCCTCCGCATCCAGCTCTCCTCCGTCCAGCGCTCTGGAGGGTATTTCTCTCCCTCCCCCCACTCACCGCGCCGCCGGCGTTTAAAGCGCCCGGAATCTGGCGCGAGCATGCGCCGCACGGGCACAGGGGAGGGGCCCGGCGGCCGTGATTCCCCGTTGCGGCGCCTGCCCAGTGGTGGAGCGCCTGCGCGCCGTCTCACAGCCATTATTTCGAAATAACTTTACTAGTGTCTACACAGCCAAACCACTATTTCAAAATTAATTCAAAATAGCGGAGCGCTTATTTTGAATTTGGTAAACCTCATTCCAAAAGGATTAAGCCAAATTCGAAATAGCTATTTCGCAAATAAGTGCTGTGTAGACACTTACATCGAAATAGGGGGCCTCCAGTCTTCCCAGGGTGCCCTGGTGGCCACTCCAGCCTCAACCAAGAACGCTTCTCTCCCTCCCCCCTCCCTGGAGCCCTTAAAGGGGTTGACTCTGGCCACAGTGCCTGTGCCAGCTCCAAGCCTGCCAGCCCAGAGCCAGCAGTCACTGCCCCTGACCCAGTGGCCCCAAAACATGAGCCAGCAGGCCACTGGCAGCCAGCCCTCCACCGCTCCCCAGGAGCAGTCTGCCAGCTCCCAGGAGCCTGCCAGGGTCCGGAGAAGGCAGGCACCTTCCTGGTCCAGGGTGGAGATCATGGACCTTATTCAGGTTTGGGGGGGGATGCTCCCAACATCCATGATCTCCACATTAGACAGAGGAACATGGCCATCTATGGCAGGATAGCTGCCAGCCTGGCCACCAAAGACCCACATGCAAACCCAGGAGCAGGTTTGCATGAAAATCAAGTTGGTCCAGCGAGACTCCCAACCCTGAGCCCTGAGCTTCCCCTCCCGCTTCTTCCCCTTGCTTCCCCCTTCCAGCTCCCTCCTCCCATGTTTCCCCCTCCCCTCTCTCACTCTCTCTTCTCCCCTCTCCCGCCTCCTTTCCCCAGTCTTGCCAGAGTTTCATTCCCAGTTTTGTTAAATAAAGAGAGTTTGTGTTCATGAAAATACATGTATTTTATTTGACATCAGGAAGGGGGGTTAGGGAGGGTAAGTGGAAGGACGTGAGGTAGGAATGAGGCACAAGCCCCCAGTGGGGCAGACCAGGGAGGCTCTTAGTGTTCCTTAGGATGGAAGCTCTTCCGCAGGGCCTCCTGGATACTGACAGCCCCCGATGGACGTCCCAGATGGCAGCCTGCAGCAAGTGCAGCCAGGCTCACAGCAACGCGTCCACGAGAAGCACCAGAGTGCCCAGGGGCAGCTCTGGCTCCATGTTGCAGAGTGCTGTGGTGTCCCGAGTGAGGACAACCAGAGCACGCAGAGACAAAATGCTTTGCTATCCCTCATCGAGGTAGGCAAGCAAGCAGGGAAAGCTGAGAACTGTCTGTCCAGGGGGGTCCCTTTAAGCACAGGCCTCAGATAGCCTCAGGCAGCAGCCACACAAGGTAACTCCTGACCTGATGCCCTGCCAGACCTGGTTCCGGCCAGCCTTAAATGTGATTCAGCGTCCACTCAGTGTGGATGCACTATTCGAAATAGCAAAACGCTATTTCAAAATGCATTTTGTGTGTAGATGCGTTATTTCAAAATAAGCTATTTTGAAATAACTATTTCAAAATAAGATATTTTGAAATAACACTGTAGTGTAGCCATACCCTTAGGCACTACTGTGAGCCACAAAATTCCTGCTCAGCTACTGCCTAACTCTGTAGGTACCTAAAGTCACTTGGTCCCTATTTTGTACTGCAAAAATCCCTTTAGCACTGAAGCTTCTATCTCAGATAGGTACCCAGACATAACAGCTTCAGCCCAATTTTCAAACTAGAGGGATGCAGGCAAGAGAAGCAGAGCCAGGAATAACTACTACTCTTTAGCCTGGTGGGTAAGGACCTTACCCAGTATGTGGGAGACCCTGCTTCAATTCCCTGTTCAAGCTGGTGAAGAGAAATTTGAATAGGGGCTCCCATCCTCGGTTGAGTGCCCCAACCACTGGACTATCCTGTTGTTCTCACTATATTTTTGGCCATTTGACATTTAATCTAAAGGAGAACAACTTATATAAGAGACTGGAAACTGCCAGGTCAAGATACCCCATAATCCAATTATCAGGGCACTCAGCTGGGAGTTGCCTATTCAAATCCCTTCTCATTCATCGGGCAGAGGGGGGAATTAAGCCATGACCTCCACAACTACAGGGCTAAAGGTTATAAGGGAGGTCTTTCTCCCCACCTCATCTGTTTTTTTGTAGTTAGGCAGACACCTAACCCATTGCACAAGAACATTTAGGTGCCTAAGTCTCCTGTTTCCAAGACAGGGTTATATGACTATAACAGCATACATGTGGATAAATTAGATAAAACATCAACTACACTCAACACTATTTTCATTTTTCAGGATTCAGAACAATAACACAATAACCAAAACAGAAAAGAAAATCAGAGAAATCACAGACAGGAGCAACTCACCCGCACTGTTCTCATTTTCCAACTGATGCATTTTTCCAGACTGATTCTGATAGCACATTTCTCTGCTCAGAGAGCCTGCCAGCAGCTCCTTACAATTAAGAAACACACAATTCTCAGCTGTGGATCCCAGGAAAAGATAGGAGCCTCCCTGCAAACTGAATTTTTGAGGCAAACTCAGTGAAAGGGAGCAGAAATTAGCTCACATGCTTCTCTTTACTACTGGCTGTCTTAGATGGCTCCCTGCCTACCACACTGGTTTTTGTGGATCCCATCCTTAAGTGACAATTTCTCCCTATTCATTGGGTAGGGAGTCTAAGCATCTAACCTTGCCTTTGTGGCTCCTCTCTATTTTCAAGATGTAAAGTGTGTGTTGTGCTCTGTGTATCCTCAAGAACACCCCTATTGGTGGATGGTGGATGTGGGCTGTATCCTGCAGAGAGTATATTTTTTATTTTTTACAGACACTTTGCAGAGAGTATATTATTTAAATGTTTCTCATCAATACCAACAGGCCAGACAGGGCAAACACACCTGTGGCCCTTCTACCCTCGGGGCATGAGATACTGAATGTAGGGGATATGGAAATAGAGGGGTTTGCTGGATTAACGAGTCTAATGCATGTAGTCAGGACAATGGACATCAACTGGCACATGTCTGCAAAGGGCTGCATTTCTACCAACGGGCTGTTTTCATGAGCCACTGTCTCATGAGCCCTTTCTGCTTTGGGATGCAGAAGAGGTAAGTACTTGGCCCTGATTAGTATAGGAGCATCAAATTCTCAGCAAGGAAAAGAACAGGGATGTACAGCAGGAATATTAATTTTAATGAGAAGCTCAGAGTGCCAAGAGAACTCCATCGTTATAAGTGAAATTAGCTCTTCTACATAAATAGTTAGTGGAGCCTAGGGACTAGTCATTCATTGCCCAGAAGGAAAGAAAAAAGGAAACCACAAGAGCCTTTAAGGGTCCTTATTCTCAAGAATGCTCTTTGCTGTTAAACACAGATAGGGTTTGCTTTGTACTTCAGCAAAAGCCAAGCACAGAAGACATCTTCCCTTCCCAATGTTCTGAAGCAATAAGGCATGTTTTAAGTTTCCAACGCAAAGTTCAGTGAGCTGGCTTTACAGCTGTATTTGAAAATGTCAAAACGTGCTGAAATGTACAGCTTAGGGAAGTAGACTGTGATCATGAGGGGTTCTGTGGGATTCACCCCAGACTACCCCTCCCCCGCTCCTGTGCTAGTATTTGATATAATGGAATAGAGCTCCCGACACTACAGAGAATCAGCATAGGACTGCCGGCCAAGTTTCAGTTGTCATTATCCACCTGCTGTCCATTCAGATATACCAATGGTGTCCTCCATGTTGTCTGGGATTGCAGGAAGCAGTCCTGAAAATGGGGTCCTGTGGAAAAAATGTTTAAGAGTCGCTGGGCTAGCGTACTCACTCCCAACAGCAAGTACCAACACAGAGGTATGAAGCAAGTTCCCATATGGCAAGCAGCATCCTCTGAAAAACAACCCACTCTGTGCTTTCAGGGTGTCTCAGGAGCTAGTCATGCAGGTGGATGTTTGGCCATAGGGTGGGATTTCACCACAGAAAAAATCCCATTTGACTATATCTTGCTATGGAAATGGCTGTCTCACATCAGGTCTCTTTTTCACCTCTAGTGGGACAAGAAGATCCTGAATAAAAAAGACCCAGACGCCTTATGAAAGGAAGCCAGCTGAATCTGGCATTTCCATTTCTTTTCTGTTCAAGGCAGCCTGCCTTTTTTTGGTTTTAATTCATTTGCAGTTTCCCCTTTAAAAATAGGATTGCATCTCATTCTATCCAGAGCTGTACACAGGTACCACCCGGGCTAACAGAGAAGAGAGAAACCCATGGGTTGTGGTGGTGGGTAGATCATGTGAGGTACCTCCAGTATCCAAGGTTAGTGAAAAGCTCAGAATGACCTTGACGATCTGTGGACAATAATCAGAGTAACATTCCTTCTGCCTAAAGTATGAAAAATTCACAAAAATCAGAAGGCATTGTTATGTAATTATTATTTTGTGTTGGCTCAGCTTTATGCTCAGCTGCTGTGGATTGGCAGAGCTCTGTTGAAGTGCGCAGAGCAATGGCAATTTTCCCCAAGTAAGGTTCTGGGCCTACTGTGTGCAATCGACTAATTAGAACAAACCTTATCAAGGAAACAGTTTGTCACATTTTCTCAACAAAGATCAACAGTTGTTTATTCATAGAAGAAAATATTCACATTTGTTTTCCTTTAAGATATATACTAAGTCCAGACTAGAGACACTGCATCAGTAATTCTAAATAGGCTTGATCTATATACCATGTTGCTTTCAGATATTGAATTCAAAGTATAATCTGTCTCAAAATATATTCTGTCTTAATTAAACATAAGCACACAAGATTCAGAGAGACCTCCTTTTCAATCTTTCCTTTGTAAGGTTTAGGTCTTTCAAACTCCAAAGAGTAACTATACAATAATGGAAGCCTGTTTCATAGCTATTTTCTCTGTATTACTTATAGGCTATCTGTATTATCCCCAGGTCTCCAAATCTCTAAAAACAAGTGTAAATAGTCATTCTTATTAACTGCAGTGACACCTGCACTGATATGGTCAAATCTGGTAAACAGCAGGTTGTCCTGCTGTTTTACTCAGCCAGCTACATGCTCTGCATCTGGCAGATGCTTCTATTTTGTATTTCTTTTAGGCAACTAGCAACCCTATGGACTTTTTGAAATTATTTTCAGAAACCAGTGCCCTTGTATCTAATAAGGATCATTATGCTGGAACAAAGCAATGAAGAAATCAGAGATGTACCAGGTCTCTGAATTTGGGTCCTTACAATTTTCAATTGCATTTGTAGTGGTTTCCATATGAATATATGACTCTTCGGCCAGGTGTTGTCAGCAGCAGCTAGGGCTGAGTTAAAACAGGGAGGAGGCCCACTTAAAACTGACAAACAGCATCAACTTGCGCTCCCATCCAGAATTTCTGGGATCACTAAATACAGGTTGAACCTCTGAGGTCTGGCAACATCCGTAGTCTGACAGATGTTGCTGGACCAGAGAGACCCTGGACCAAAGAGCCCCGGCTTGTAGAAGCAGAGTCCTGGTACCCTGGGGCTGCCTCGGGGCTGTGGAGTGCCAATGGCCCTGAGGCTGGCTGCAGAGCTCCAGCAGCCCAGAGAAGAAGAGCCCTGGTGGCCTGCAGCTAGCCATGGAGCTCCAGCGGTCCCAGAACAGAGGAGCTCTGACAGCCCTGGGGCAGCAGAGTCTGGCAGCTTTGTGGCAGTGGAGCCCCAGCAGCCCTGGGGCTGGCTGAGGAACTTGGAGCCCGGTGGCCCAAGGGCAGGGAAGCCTGGCAAAGGGGCCAACCTCCCCTGATCCGGCAAACTCCCTCCTTCAGGACCGGTCAAATCCCAAGGGTGCCAGATCAGGGAGGTCCAACCTGTACCTTCCTTGGATGCACCTATTAGGCACAATACTCATCCTCTCGCCCCTCACTGCAAGCTCTGAGTCTGTGAGTGAAACCATTATTGGATGGGGTGGAAAGGAACACAGCTGCTGCTAGCTAAGAGGAGAACATGATGGGGAGAAGAGGGAAGGAAGAAGCTTTGCCACTGGCAGGAGAGAGTAACTAGGGGGAGGGACTGGAAAGGAACCAGGCAGCAGAGGTGGTCAGGGATGTCCTCAGGCATACAACCACATGCAGCTGCATAGGGGCCCCAGAACATTTGGAGCTTTTCATATACACCTAGGCTACGTCTACACTGGCAGCTTCTTGCGCAAGAACTCTTCCGCAAAACAGTTCTTGCGCAAAAAGTCTTCCACAAGAGTGCGTCTACACTGGCATGTGCTTTTGCACAAGAGATGTGCTTTTGCGCAAGAGCATCCATGGCAGTGTGGACGCTCTCTTGCGCAAGAAAGCTCTGATGGCCATTTTAGCCATAGGGGCTTCTTGCGCAAGAAATTCATGTTGCCTGTCTACACTGGCCTCTTGCGCAAGAGCTCTTGCACAAGAGGGCTTATTCCTCGTGGGGAGTGGAATAACTCTTCTGGAAGAAGCCCTGTTTTCCGACGCTGTACTGTAAATTTACTTGTGCAAGAACGCGCGTGCAGTGTAGACACCTGGCAAGTTTTTGCGCAAGAACAGTTGTTCTTGCGCAAAAAGCCGCCAGTGTAGACGTAACCCTAGGGATATCCCTGACTCCTAAGGTGCACTAGGGCGGGTCTTTCTCCTGTCCCTTGGGAAAAGCTGCCTGATCCCATCGTGAAGCTCCACCATCTAACCCAAGAACAGTGATCTCAGTTTTATTTTGTAGCTGCGTAAGAGACCCACCTCTGCTGCTGTCCTCTGCAGCTTCAGTAAAGGGCCCCTTCTCCATCGCAATCTGGCAAGGACCTACCTTTGCATCATCTCAGTCAAAGAGCCAGCTCTGTTTTACCTCCTGTCACAAAGGCCTCTAAATGCATCATCTTTCACTGCAAACTCCTCTCAAAAAGTGCAGAATTCTCTGGAGACGGAAACCAGAGGCAGATAAAACCCTTGAGAAGTCTTGATATCACATAGGCGCTCCATTCCCCCATCTCCTCTCTACCCAACCAGTTCTGATGTGTGTCCAGCTGGAGTGCTGGGTAAATAACATATGTAGATGAAGCAGCTCTGAATTCATTCTTCCCCCTGTTCATCAACAGATGGGAGATGACAAGTTCTTACTCTGTAGAATTTCAAGCTGCACCACTTACAGATATAATGTGGTAGATATGACAATTTCCTGCATTCTCTTTGGGAAATCTTACAGTATTCATTTTATGTATGATTGTAAATTAGGGAAGATGGCCATAGCACCTCTAGGAATTAAGAACAGTCACAGGTGACTATGCAAATTCATTCAGGAGGTAACACATCCAGAATGATACCACCAGCTAGAGATGCCAGCATATACTGGTTCAAACTGGATTCACCAGAGACCAACAAAGAAAGAACTTTTCTGAATTTAAACTGACTCAGAGCCTTCCTTCCAATCCAACAAATCAGCAAGATCTTCTGTCCAAGGAAGGCCCCAGTCCTTCCTGGCAGAGGTTGGAAGGACTTTGGCCTGCTGAGGCCTCATAAGACTGATGGAGGACCTCTAGTAAGCTTTTTGCATGCACCTAGGAACTTTTATTGGTTTTACTGTGCTTTCATACATTCATATACTCAAAGGCCAGAAGGGACCATTGTGATCATCTAGATTGATCTCCTGTATAGCACAATTCCTAGCACAGATCTTTTAGAAAAACAGACCCTCTTGAGTTAAAAATTGCCAGTGATGGAAAATCCACCATGACCCTTGGTACATTGTTCCAATGATTAACTCTTCTCATCTTTAAAAATGTATGCTTTGTTTCCAGCCTGAAGTTCTTTATACTTCTTTCACCTTAAGAATAAATGTGCATGCTGATATACAGTTGCATGGTGATTTGTATCTGCTGGCAATTAAATTGTTCATAGTTTTCAAAGAGACGCAAAGCACAGATGCTAGCCTATTTAGGCAGTCTGGTTTGATGGGGATATCACAGTGTGAACTCACAGACTTCTAAGTCCAGAAGGGATCATTGTGATCATCTAGTCTGACATGCACATTGCGGGCCATCCACTCATACAGTAGGCCCATAACCTCTGGCTGAGTTACTGAAGTCTACAGATCTTGATGTAAAGACTTCAAATTACTGAGAATACATCATTTAATGCAAACCAGCAGGTTACACTGGTCTACAATTTTTTAGAAGTCGTCTGCTTCAGAGATAAAATGTGCTATTTATTATGTATTTTGATGTGCTGAATTCAAATATGACAATTAAAACAACTGATTGGCTACTGTTTCCAAGATATTTAAGTTTTTACATTTTACGTCTATGTATATTGTGTAGATAGTAGAGTTTTAATCATAAATTGTAAACCTAGGTCTTTTCATGTGTTTATGGTTGGTTTACATGATAATATTTCACCTGTGCTGTTTATGTAACACTTTAAAAATCAGCAAAAGGGTTATATAAATAAAATTTATTATGAAACAAAAGGCAAAAAACTATTATGTACATAGTTTAGTCCTATTCAGTGTCTACTCGGCGCTTCTTGGCTTGTCTCTTGTATTCATTAAATGGAGCATCTCTTGTCACTGTCCAGCAATAGTCTGCAAGCATTGATGGGCTCCATTTGCCCTGATAGCGTTTCTCCATTGTTGCAATGTCCTGGGAAATCGCCGCCATGCTCGCTGCTCACTGCTCCACAGTTCGGTGGAAAAAATCTAGATGAGAGTGCAAAAATGTATCTTTAGTGATATGTTGCAACCAAGGCTTTGTATGCCTTGAGGTGGTTTTCCACCAACAACCTGTAGTTGTCTGCCTTGTTGTTTCCGAGAAAATTTATTGCCACTAACTGGAAGGCTTTCCATGCCGTCTTTTCCTTGCCACGCAGTGCATGGTCAAATGCATCATCTCAAGAAGTTCACGAATCTGAGGACCAACAAAGACACCTTCCTTTATCTTAGCTTCACTTAACCTTGGAAATTTTCCACGGAGGTACTTGAAAGCTGCTTGTGTTTTGTTCATGGCCTTGACAAAGTTCTTCATCAGACCCAGCTTGATGTGTAAGGGGTAACAAAATCTTCCTTGATTCAACAAGTGGTGGATGCTGAACACTTTTCCTCCCAGGCTCCAATGACTGTCGGAGTGGCCAATCTATCTTGATGTAGTGGGAATCTCTTGCACGACTATCCCATTCGAGAAAACAGCAGTACTTTGTGTATCCAGTCTGCAGACCAAGCAAGAGAGCAACATCCTTCAAATCTCCAAAGCTGCCACTGATGTTGGTCATAGTTTATGCACCTCAAAAGTTGTTTCATGTTGTCATAGGTTTCCTTCATATGGACTGCATGACTAACTGGAATTGATGGCAAACATTGCCATTATGCAGCAAAACAGCTTTAAGACTCGTCTTCGATGAATCAATGAACAGTCTCCACTCATCTGGATCGTGAACGATGTTGAGGGCTGCCATCACACCATCGATGTTGTTGCAGGCTACAAGATCACCTTCCATGAAGAAGAATGGGACAAGATCCTTTTGACGGTCACGGAACATGGAAACCCTAACATCACCTGCCAGGAGATTCCACTGCTGTAGTCCGGAGCCCAACAGCTCTGCCTTACTCTTGGGTAGTTCCAAATCCCTGACAAGGTCATTCAGTTCACCTTGTGTTATGAGGTGTGGTTCAGAGGAGGAGGATGGGAGAAAATGTGGGTCCTGTGACATTGATGGTTCAGGACCAGAAGTTTCATCCTCTTCCTCTTCCTCGTCTGACTCAAGTGAGAATGATTCTGGTGCATTAGGAACCGGCAGTCCTTCTCCGTGGGGTACTGGGCGATAGCTGATGGAATGTTTGGATAATGCACAGTCCACTTTTTCTTCTTTGACACACCTTTCCCAACTGGAGGCACCATGCAGAAGTAACAATTGCTGGTATGATCTGTTGGCTCTCCAAATCATTGGCACTGCAAAAGGCATAGATTTCCTTTTCCTGTTCAACCACTGGCGAAGATTTGTTGCACAAGTGTTGCAGCATATGTGTGGGGCCCACCTCTTGTCCTGATCTCCAATTTTGCAGCCAAAATAAAGGTGATAGGCTTTCTTAACCATAGTGGTTATACTGCGCTTTGTGATGCAAAAGTCACTTCACCACAAACATAGCAGAAGTTATCTGCACTGTTCACACAAGTACAAGGCATCTCTGCTCACTTTGGCTAAACAGAAATGTGTCCCTTTGCAAAATCAAACACTGACAAATAAGAGAGCACGACACTGTATGATTTCTAGAGCTGATATAGGGCAATTTGTTCAGCAGAGTGATGTAAGCTTCGTTATGATTGCATCATCCATGACTTCTAGGAATAACATGATGCAATTCATATCATGTATGACGAATACCAGCTTCAGATTGCATCATTCATTGTTTTGCCTAAAAGCAAGTACTGTCCAAACCCAGTCATAGATTTATTCATAGATCCAGTCAAAGATGTATTTTAGTCATTTCTGGTTTAAATTGAGATCCCTTCCCTTTATAACTCACTTATCCTCCGCCATTCCCAAGTCAAGGGTCACATATACTGACCCAATAGCATATCTTGAAAACTAGAGCCAATCAACAATTTTAAGCATCATTTTCGTTCTCAGTGACCCAGAATTAGTAAAGTTTGACTACATTTATTTCAGAAGCATTTTGGCTGTAGAGCAGTCTTATCTATGCCCCATGCTGCAGAAGAAGGTGAACCCCCCTTCCCTTGACTCTGCCAATAAGGTCTGGGAAAACATTCCCTCCCAACCCCAGTGTGGCAATCAGTTAAACCCACCATTCAGACACCTGGGAAGAATTCTCAGTAGAAATTCAGATCCCTCCCCATCTCCAGCTATTAGATATTTGCTAACAGCAGTTACCCATATGCTATTGTAGGTAACCCCACACACCCTCCATAACCAAGTCTGATCTTAAAACAAGTTAGTTTTTATGTCCCCATTACTTTCCTTGGAAGGCTGTTCCAGAACTTCACTCTTACGATAGTTAAAAAATGTTCATGGTTAGAAATGTCAAGCCTAAAGTTGATAATGGCCAGTTTAATTTCTTTTGTTCTTGTGTCAGCTTTGGCCCTTAACTTAAATAACTCCTCTACCTCCCTGGTGTTTATCCCTCTAATGTATTCATAGAGAGCAAATGTATCTCCCCTCAACTGTTATATTGTTAGGCTAAACAAGCTAAGTTCCTTAAGTCTCCTCTCACAAGGTAGGTTTTCCATTCCTCTGATCATCCTAATAGCCCTTCTCTGTACCTATTCCAGTTTGAGTTCATCTTTCTTAAGCAGGAGAGACAAGAACTGAACACAGTATTCCAGAGGAGATCTCACCAGAGTCTTGTATAAAGGTAACAACACTTGCCTAATCTTTACTGGCAATATCTCACCTGATGCACCCTAGGATTTGTATTAGCCTTTTTCATAGCTGCTGTATCACATTGGTGATTCATAGTCCTACTATATAATGCTTATTCCTACCATGAGTGCAGGGGAATGGACTATAAAATCTCTCAAGGTCACTTCCAGTCCTATGATTCTATGATTAACCAAGACACCCAGATCTTCCTCTTCTTCTGTCTCTTCCAACTGGTAAATCCCCAGGTTATAGCAAAAAATTTTGTCGTTAGTCACTTAGTGCGTGACCTTTCATTTTGCACTATTAAATGTTCATCCTATTTTTATTACCTCAATTTTCCAATCATCCATATAATGTATCATATTCCAGTCTTCCTCTATAGAGGCAACACCTCCAAAGTTTGAGTCATCTTGTTATTAGCACACTCCCTCTTTGTGTCATTAATGAAAAAGTTAAATTACATTGTTTCCAAGACCAGTCCTTGAGAATCTCTACTAGTAACCTCCCTCCAGTCTGAAAGTTCACATTTCAGCCTGACTCATACTAGTTCCTCTTTAACCAGGTCTTTATCCAGGTAAGTAGGGAACTGTGCAGCCTGGAAAAATCACAGTTAGGAACGAGTGAGATGCAGGTCTCTGCCTGAGAGAGGTGATGGCTGAGGAGCCAGAGCCTACAGTGGGTGCCCTGGGTGGGCAATGGGGGGAGAGGGAGAAGACAGGAAATACAAGTGCAGTTGCTATGAATTGTGACATACAAATTCTAAAACCTTTTTTTACAAATAACATTTTTGAAACTAGTATTATTTTTCTGTTCTATAATAAGCAAAGATTGTCTTGGTCCCAAAGTTTAACATAAAAAACTAAATGTCACCAATAAGCTGGAATTTTATTTGAATGAAACACTAGTAGCAAGGGCTTCATCAAGCAGAGTATGGTTATCATATCTCAACTTTCTTGGCTAGCTAGGTACATGGTCCAGACCTTGATTTGGCAAAACTTCCATTCAAGTGTACGTGAGTTGCCTAAGTAAAGAACTAATGGATTGGGGTATGAGATAATGTATAAACAAGAAACCAATTTTAAAGTCTGATAGATTTATAAAACACCTGTATATGTTTCATTCTGGGAAAAAACATTTGACATTCTCAGCATCCCTTTTCAGAACTCCAGAAAGGTTTTCTGTTATATACAGAGATAGATTTCAGAAATGAGGAAATGGACTTTGAGAATTTATAAAAACTCAAACTGTGACCGCTATGGAAATAACAGCAATGAGCAAACAATTACCATATGCCAGTATCTGTGCCACAGTCTCTCTCTCTCTCTCTTAGGAAGAGGAAATTCATGGGGCTGGCATCTATGGAGTTGATTTTGGCTGATGACTTTAAAGAAGACCCTGGTAGTCTTTCATCTGTGATACAATTAGAGAGGTCTATAGTCTAAGCATAAAGCAACAATCCTGACAGGTTCCCCCATGTGTGGTAAATATTACTTCCAAAAACCTCTCTTCTTCCACTCTATATGGAGCTGCATAGTGGCTTCAAACTACTTGGGAGAAGTGACTGGAGAGTAAGCTGCTCCTTTTGAGCATGTCCACACAGCAGGGCTAAAGCCAAAATAAGCTACGCAACTTGAGCTACATCAATTGAGTAGCTTAAGTCAAAATAGCTTATTTTGGTTTTTGGTGTTGTCTAGACACCAGGAAGTCAGAGAGCACTCTTCCAATTTCACATATTCCTCGTAAAATGAGGGTTACAGGAGTTGCAGTAAGAAGTCCTCCAGCTCAACATTATTTCGACATTATGTCAAAATAACTGCTTGCTGTGTAGATGCAGACTATGTTATTTTAGAATAACGTTGGTTATTTCAAAATAACGCTGCTGTGTAGACATAGCCTTTCAGGGCACAGCTCCAATTAAAGTTAACAAAAAAGGCAAGTGCTGAAAATCCAGCTCTTAGAGCAGGGGTGGCCAACCCATTAAACAAAGAGAGCAGAAACAGCAGTGGAAAAAATGTGAAGAGTCGCAGCAGAATTTTTTTTTTAGCGATTTTTCTTGAGAAAAAAAAAGGAACAGCTCCGCCCCAGCCCCCCAGAATGGTTGTGCAAAAAAAAAGACAAGGCTTTTTGGCCACATCAGGCTCCCATTGGCCGCCGCCATCTTGGCAACACCATTTTGAATCGCCGCACCAGATGGCTCCTCTGCCTCGGTGAGCACAGGGGGCCGTGGGCCCGTTTCTAGGGGTGTAGGGGTGGAAGAGCCGCATATGGCTCGTGAGCCACGGGTTGGCCACCCCTGCCTTAGAATGCAAAAGCTGCTCCCCAAATCTCCTCATTTTTACCTTTATTTCTGACATGGACTTTGATGGACCCAAAACACCACATTGCTGGAGCATTGGAATGATCCTTCCACCCATACTAGGCTTCAATCATTTTAATACGTTTAAAACCTTATGAAGTTTTCTTGTTTGCGTATGTTTTTAATGAGTTTAACTGTATCCTTGCTGAGACTAAGTATTTACATTAGTCAGTGAGTGGTCCCACTAAATGAATTTAATTGTATCCCAAAGACACAGCCAACATCCTCACAGCATCCCAGGGAGCCACAATTTCCTCCCTTCTTTTCCTTTGCTGACAGTAATTTCCTATTAGCCTATATCAACATCAAATTCTATTACTTCACCTGTCCCTAAGCCTGCACAAGTTTCCAATTCTCTCCCAGTCCTTGACCACTTAGTCTGGAGCGCTGAGGAATAAAGAGTCACAAAGCACTCCTCTCTACATACCCAGATCCAAGTCCAGAAAGGATGCCCAAGTTCATAAGGCATAGTTGGGAACTTATGAGTAGGTTTGCCGGGTGTCTGGTTTTGAACCGGACAGTCCAGTATTTGAGCTTTCTGTTCGGGAAACAAATTGAGAAAATATAAATGAGAAAATATAAATGTCCGGTATTTTCTAAATAAGATGTAATGCAGATTGTTATGTAATGTCAAGTGTGTCCGGTATTTTTGTTGAAACCATCTGGCAACCCTACTTATGAGACATCTTGCCTGAATCACAGAATTATAGCATCATAGAATTCTATAGAAGCATAGAATTCTCAAGAGGCCATTGAGTCCAGTCCCCTGCCCTCACAGCAGGACCAAGCACCTGCCTTACAGATATCTATCCAACCTGCTCTTAAATATCTCCAGTGATGGAGATTCCACAACCTCTCTAGGCAATTTACTGCAATGTTTAACCTTCGTGACAGTTAGGACATTTTTTCTAATGTCCAACCTAAACCTCCCTTGCTGCAATTTAAGCTCATTGCTTCTTGTCCTATCCTCAGAGGCCAAGGAGAACAATTATTCTCCCTTCTTCTTGTAATATCCTTTTAGATACTTGAAAACTGCTATCATGTCCCCCTCTCAGTCTTCTCTTTTCTAAACTAAACAAGCCCAATTCTTTCAGTCTTCCCTCAGAGGTCATTATTTTATAGACCTTTAATCATTTTTGTTGCTTTTTTCTGGACCATCTCCAGTTTCTCCACATCTTTTTTGAAATGTGGTGCCCAGAACTGGATATAACACTCCAGCAGAGGCCTAATGAGTGCAGAGTAGAGCGGAAGAAAGACTTCTCATGTCTTGCTCGCAACGCTCCTGTTAATGCATCCCAGAATCATGTTTGCTTTATTGTAACAGTGTCACATTGTTGACTCACATTTAGCTTGTGGTCCACTATCAGGGCCGGCTTTAGCAAGTGAGGGGCCCAATTCGTGGGGGGCGGGGCTGCGCATGCGCCGCGCACCCGGGAGTGGGGCCCTCTTAGGCGCGGGGCCCCCTCTTAGGCGTGGGGCCCAATTCGGGAGAATGGGGAATCAGCCTAAAGCTGGCCCTGTGCACTATGACCCCTAGATGTCTTTCTGCAGTACTCCTTCCTAGACAGTCACTTCCCATTCTGTGTGTGTGCAAAATGGATCGTTCCTTCCTAAGTGGAGTACTTTGCATTTGTCCTTGTTAAACTTCATCCTATTTACCTCAGACCATTTCTCCAATTTGTGCAGATCATTTTGAATTTTGACCCTATCCTCCAAAGCACTTGCAACCCCTCCCAGCTTGGTATCATCTGCAAACTTAATAATCGCACTCTCTATGCCATCATCTAAATCGTTGATGAAGATATTGAACAGAACTGGTTCCAAAACAGGCCCCTGAGTAACCCCACTTGTTATGCCCTTCCAGCATGATTGCGAACCGTTAATAACTACTCTCTGAGAACAGTTATCCAGCCAGTTATGCGCACACACCCTTATAGTAGCCCCATGTAGGTTGTATTTCCCTAGTTTATTGATATCAAATGCTTTACTAAAGTCTAGGTATACCATGTCCACCGCTTCTTCCTTATCCACAAAGCTTGTTGTCTTATCAAAGTAAGCTATCAGATTGGTTTGACATGATTTGTTCTTTTTAAATCCATGCTGGCTGTTACCTATCACCTTATTATCTTCCAAATGTTTGCAGATTAATTCCTTAATTACTTGCTCTATTATCTTCTCTGGCACAGAAGTTAAAATAACTGGTGTATAGTTTCCTGGGTTATTCTTATTTCCCTTTTTATAAATGGGCACTATATTGCCCTTTTCCAATCTTCTGGAATCTCTCCCGATTTCCACAGTTTTTCAAAGATGATAGCAAAGGGCTCAGATACCTCCTCTATCAGCTCCTTGAGTATTCTAGAATGCATTTCATCAAGCCCTGGTGACTTACAGACATTTAACTTTTCTAAGTAATTTTTAACTTGTTCTTTTTCATTTTAACTTCTAAACCTACCCCATTACCACCACCACTCACTACGTTAGGCATCCCGCCACTATCAATCTTCTTAATGAAAACCAAAACAAAGAAGTCATTAAGCACCTCTGCCTTTTCCAAGTTTCCTGATATAGTTTCTCCCTCTTCACTGAGAAATGGGCCTACCCTGTCCTTGGTCTTCGTCTTGCTTCAAATATATTTGTACAATGTCTTCTTGTTACCCTTTATGTCTCTAGCTAGATTGAGCCAGTTTTGTGCCTTTGCCTTTCTAATCTTAGCCCTGCATACTTGAGTTATTTGCTTATATTTATCCTTTGCAATTTGACCTAGTTTCCACTTTTTATATGACTCCTTTTTATTTTAAAATCATGTAAGATCTCCTGGTTAAGCCAAGGTGGTCTCTTGCCATACTTTCTATCTTTCCTACACAGTGCAATAATTTGCTTTTGGGCTCTTAATAATGTCCCTTTGAAAAACTGCCAACTTTCTTCAGTTGTTTTTCCTTTTAGACCTTACCTACCAGCTCTCTGAGTTTACTAATATCTTCCTTCCTGAAATCCATTGTCCCTATTTTGCTGTTCTCCCTTCTACCATTCCTTAGAATCATGAACTCTATAATTTCATGATCACTTCCATCCAAGCTGCCTTCCACTTCCAAATTTTCAACCAGTTCCTACCTATTTGTTAAAATCAAATCTAGAACAGTTTCCCCCAGTAGCTTTCTCAACCTTCTAAAATAAAAAATTGTCTCCAATGCAGACCAAGAACTTATTGGATAATCTGTGCCCTGCTGTGTTAGTTTCCCAGCATATGTCTGGATAGTTGAAGTCCCCCATCACCACCAAATCTTGTGCTTTGGATGATTTTGTTAGTTGTTTTTTTTTTAAAAAAAAAGCCTCATCCACCTCTTCTGCCTGGGTAAATGGTCTGTAGTAGACCCTTAGCATGACGTCACACTTGTTTTTTACACCTTTTAACCTAACCCAGAGTCTCGCAGGAAGTCTGTTTCCTATGTCCATCTCCACCTCAGTCCAAGTGTGTACATTTTTAATATATAAGGCAACTCCTCATCCCGTTTTGCCCTGCCTATCCTTCCTGAGCAAGCTGTACCCTTCTGCACCAATATTCCAATCACATGTATTATCCCATCAGGTCCCTATGATACCAGCTATGTCATTGTGTTGATTTATTAACACTTCAAGTTCTTCCTGCTTATTTCCCATACAACAAGCCTCCGTAACATCTCAGATATAGGTTGCTGGCAGGCATACCTCCTGAGATGTCATGTTAGGGCAACAGAAACTACTCAAAGATTAAAGGTACAACTTAGTATGAGTTAGAATGCCAGAATCTAGTCCTCAGATTGTGAATTTCTAGGGGCAGGAGCATGTTCTCTACCAAATCTTATACAGCGTTAATCACATTTCTACTTAATAATAATTTGATAAAGTAGTTGAAAGTTATTATTAAAGACAAGAAGCAGTAGACAATCATGAACTGCTCACAGATTCTGAAATGTAAACTGACTGACAATTAAGCATGTAGAAGATGTTAAGATAATGAAACTACTTGAACTAAGGGTAATCAGATTTTGTTGAGGGGAGGCTGTGTTTTGATTTTGGAATAAGCAAATATTATCTTTTTTTTAGGCTAGCCATTGGTACATCTTAAAAAATACAGAGACAGACGTGTGATAGACTAATCCAGATTGTACAAAAGCCATGACACAATAGCAAATTCAAAGTGCACAGAAAAATGAATGTGAGCACTGCAATTAAAAGACAGCATTTTTAGAATTGTTAATTGTAGGGTAATTGGAAGTCAAAGCAGAGTCTATTTAAAAATCCAAGATGTCTATTAGGAGTCCACAGAACCTACAGCACATCAACAAAAATTAGAAAAGGAGACTACATTTTAATTGTAAATGGGATACTAATCATCAGCAGTTCAGTTTCCCAAGTGTAAGTCAGAGATAGTTGTTTGACATTTTACATTTTACTCTTCATTTTTAAAAAAGCACACAAGTGGCCTGCAGATGGGCAGGCTTTCTGTTAATTGGTAGCTAAAATACACTTAACCCAGAGAAGGTAAGAACAAATAGGGCCAAATTTTCAGTGTGGCCTCTGATTGTGTGCATCTAAATACTGTAATCAGGGACATCATTGCATATTTGCATGAACAGTGCATACAGTCAGAGACACTCTTGTTAAATCCAGGTGAAATTTTTTAACCTCTCAGAGACTAACGTATTCTGTACAGCAGTGGATCTTAGGTTCCACAATAAGAAAGCCTTCTTTTTTAGTTAACTTTCAGATATTCATCTAGGTAAGATGCAGTCTCAGAAATGACTTAAGGTTGTCAGATGAGGCAAGAACACAAGAATACATCCCTGCATTACGAAAGTGTTCAGTGTAGCTGCTTCACGTGATAAAGGCTACATATGAGCACTGTGTATACTAGGGGCAGGCAAGATACAGACCGCCCTGATGAGACCCTCAGGCACAGAGCAGTCAGCTGCTTCAGAGCAGCCCCATGCTGCTTTAAGAGGATGGCTGATCCCTGTGGCTCTCTGCTCCGGATTCTGGGAGGTGGGGATGGCATCACAGAAACTGGCCAATGGGCACTCCCCTTCATTCCAGTCCCCTACCCCAAACTTCCTTCCCCACCCATCCTCCATCCCAGACCTCACACTGTCTCCATAGAAAAGTGTGGCCCTTGGCCACTTACCAAAATCTTGTGGCCCCTATTCAAAATTATAGCTACCCCGGTATATTCTATATTTGTCTTCTGTAACAATCACCTCGATAAAAGTATTGCTTCCCACTAAATAAAACCCACTTTACTGCTTTAAACCATCCAGACAATCCAGCTCCAGCAGGCTCATATCTCTGAGGATGATTCTTTACCCTGTTTTTTCTTATACTTGGCAGGTCTGTGAACCAGGAGCATCTTTTGTGGGTGTGCAGTCCTTTAAAGGTTATTCCCAAGCTGCTTGACCAGTGATGGGCAACTTGCAGCCCGTGGCACACACGCAGCCCACTGTGGTTCTGCCTGTAGCCTGCGGACCCCCACCTGCCCGCCTCTCCCACACTGGGGCACTGGAACCCCACACCTCCTTGCCTCTCCCCCTCCCTCCCAACACTTTTGGAGTGCCATGAATCTGCTGATTCGTGTTCTGTCCCCACCCCTCCCTCTCAGAAATGGAATGATGAAAATCACCTGCTCATAGTGTTCTAGTTCTGGGGGTACATCTACACTGCAACACTATTTCGATATAAGTAGTGCTATTCCGAAATAACTTAGTCCGTGTCTACACAGCAGGCAGTTATTTTGAAATAGTCAAAATACCCTCAAGCTGGAGGACTTCTTACTCCGACTCCTATAACCCTCATTGTACAAGGAGTAAGCGAAGTTGGAGGAACATGCTCTATTTTGAAATAAGTGCTGTGTAGATGCTCTCTATTTCGAAATAAGCTACGCAATTGACATAACTCAACATGCATAGCTTATTTTGAGTTAAGCCCTGCAGTGTAGACACACCCTGAGAGGGCAAGGGAGGAATGCAGACAGAGCATAAATCAGCAGATTCATGGTACTTCAAAAGTATTGGGTTGGTAGGGGAGGAGCAGGTAAGTGCGGGGCTCCAGTGCCCCAGTGCACAAGAGGGGGACAGAGAAGGAGTGAGAGGGCCACATGGGGCACTGAGATGAAGATACTGCTGTTCTTCACAGTCTGCTGGAGAGAATTGACTTTTCCCTAGACCTTGCATTGGGACTGAACATGGTCGTTTTTTCATTGTCATATTCCAGTGCCTGGTTGTGGCAGTCTGGGACTCCAGCTCCATGTAGAGGGCAAGGGCTGAGATAGCTCCTCAAGACCTTAATGCATGAGCTCTCTGCTGTGCAAGCTAACAGACACAGCTCTCTGACACAATCTCTAGGTGGCTAAGCCATCGCTCCATGGATCACTCCATCACACCAAGTGGGCATGACTTCCACAATTTCATTCCCCAGCAATGTTTGAGGAATGACTGTTCTTCAGACCAACAGCTGTATTCAGGTGCTAACAAAAGAATTTGTGCACACACAAGAATAATCATCATATTCAATATCTGATATTTCTCCTTTGTACCTCTCCTATTCAAAACACTTCCATGAGACTTGTAGATCGTGAACACCTCTGCAGGCCACTGCCTAACACAAATGAGCACTGATCTTTGAAGGGGGTTCCTAGACATTACAGTAATGTGAAGGACAGTAATATAAATCAGCATTGGCTTGAGAACAAGTTTGCAGACAAAAAAAAAAAGGACTGCATCCATCAAATAACTGATTCCAAATGAAAAAACTGATTCGGTTGTACTATTATTTTTTGTAACATGGCTTGTTTGTATAAGTGAGAGATGCTTGCTTTCCTATTTCATGTAAATTCTCTTAATAATAAAGTGAGTTATAGAGAAATGAATACAAAAATTCAAATATGTGAAGAATGGCTTCAAGAGGTTGGCTTTTAAAATGTAATACCCATTTTGAATACTATATATATAAATCAAAATATTCAAAGATACATGCCTACACCTAAGCTTATAGGTTCTGGTTTAGACACTTAAATATGTGACCCATGTTGTATAGGTGATGAATATCCTACAAGCTCCCAAACAAAATTAGTAGTTGCTGGTAGGTGCTTAATACATTTGAAGATAAGTCAAATATATTGGTTTAGGAGCCTAATTCTAGATTCCCATTTTGAAAATCTTATCCTGAGTAAACTTCTGGAAACTTGCTATGATCTAAATGTAAAATCTAAAGAGTGCAGAACCGTGAATAGATTTCCTGGATGAGAGTGCCCATGTCAAAACTAGCAAGAGAGAACAGAACAGCAGTAGAGCAAATGGAATGAACTGGTTCTAAGAGATAAGACTGATGGAATCCCGTGCAACACTAATACACACTAATCTATGCAGTCGTAGAAAGGAGATGCTGTAAGGAATGTTTGTGATCGCATGTGTCAAAACAACAATAGATATTGAGTCGCATAGGAAAGCTTATGTATTATGAAGAAATTGTATGGCTATAAATAGCTCTATAACACCAGATCAAGGCATGAGTAGAGCAGAATGCAATAAGAAATACCTGTATATTTGTGTTGACACTTCCATCACAAAAAAACTAACACACCATCTGTTTGTTTGGCTAGCAGTGATCAGAATCTGTGAATTATTTTAAAAGGTGACTTTCAAAAATATTTAGCAGGAGGAAATGTCTTTGAGAGATACCGTCTATCTTCTAGAGTTATTAGCTTTGCTCTGTTAGGCGGCTATGTGGCCTCCACAGTGGCAAATATTTCCCAGGATTCTCAGGGAAAGCTGACATACTGAACTAATCTTTAATTTATCGATGTACTACTTCGCTGAGAGATGTAATATATCAATAAATGGCTTTAGTTAAGAAGCTCAGGTCTAAGAAGAAGTGGCAGGAGCTTGCAAAAGTACATCAAGGCTTGTGGAAAATAAAATCAAGAGCTCTGGAGAGAAAATTGATGTTTGAGAAGAACACAGGACCAAACAAATAGCACAAACTTTTAAGATCCACAATGATGGTTTTCTACAAGGCAGCACTGCAGGGAATTTTAAAATGTTACCGTTTTTGTATTCTTTTACATCCTTATCAATTGTCCTACTGCTGCAAAAATGTCATCATGGATTAATTAACAAGGCAGCAATTGTCACACCACAAAATAGGAAATAACTGCAGCCCTGAGGACAATGCGGTGTGATAAATGTTGGCTATTTAATGGTGACCATTCATGCATTACTCATTCGTTAATATACCACCACAATTGACAGCACTTAGCACCCTAGTTTGACTTGGTAACTGACGCGACAGATAGGACAAAGGTTAAGAATGAATCTGAGCTCACATATCTGAGCACTGAGGACAATCTTTGTGATTACACTGCATTCCCTTCATTTTTTAAAAAGAGGAGTGAGGGGCTAAAATACATGAAAACTCAGGGATGCATCCACAAAAATAATGGGAAAAGGCAAATGGTAGGGTAACAAGGACTGTCCAAGTGACTATACCTTGCCTTAATCTGGATTGTCAGAAAATTCAGGAGGCAGTCAGAAGGCAATGGACACCGAGGAGTCTAGGGCCACAGCAGCAGCAGTTGTAGGTCTCAGAACACCAGCTAATTACCTTGCAAATGAACAAAGGACACATAGTCATGAAGCGTGTGGCCAAGGACATAGCTTTCCTTGTGTGCACAAACATAGAGGAGGGGCTTTCGTGTGTTAATAGCACTGGCCTGTGTGTCTGGGAAAGTTAGTTTAACTCCCCTCAGAATGGTACACACAAAGTGGTCAAGAGACTGGCTTATCTCCCAGGATGGTCCATAGTTGCCAACAGGCCAAAAATGTTGCCAAAGAACTGCCTCAAAAGAAGGGACACATGCAGTACAGACACTTAACACACACTTAGGAAAGAGGTAGCCATGGATGAAGGAGATTGAATAAGCTCCTCATGCAAATTTGATGGTTGAGTGTCAAGGGGTTGTGTTTGGTGCAGTGTTGAAGCATCCTCCCTGTCAACTTTGTGAACTCAACCTTTCTCTGAGAAGTCACCTCCTATGATTCAAATGGTGAAAATGGCTGGGAAAGGACCTGATGAAGCCAGGAAACTTGGCAGAATTTCCTCGTGACAGACAATAATAAACACCACAACATCAATGGGATTAATCCCTCAGCCACAGCATAGAGCTGCCAGTGAAAGTTGGGGACTTTGGCAGTGGCTGGGTGGCCACAGGCAGGAAAGTGACGGATTTGTACCATCAGTCCAGTAGAAGTCCTTGCTCCTGAGTACTGGGCGATGAGGTGTGTGATAATGTTGTTTGCACATTGAGCCTGAAGGCCACCTAAGTGCCTGAGGTAAATCTGTGTACAGAATAGCACCCAGGACAATGGAAATTGTACAGGGTCATAAAACTGACATGAGCTGATAGCACTGGCCTTTGCCTCTGGAGAGTCAGTTTAACTCCCGTCAGACTAGTGTACAAAGGGGCCACCAGTGTAGATGGGCCAAATTTCGGAAAAGCTTCTTCTGAAAAAACTATCAGAAAAGGGTACACAAATTGCAATAGATTTCCAATAGATCGTGGTAGTCTAGATATAGCCCCAGTTGCATTCTCCTTTGAAAGTACTCACAGCAGTTGCAAACTCCACTTGTGCATAATACTTATTGCCCAGACTAGCACCTGAATTAGTGTTGAAAATTCTTTATAAATGTAGCCCAAAATGGGCATGGACTTCTCTTTTAACCCCATAGTTGGTCCCTCCATATTAAGACTGAGGCAATTGATAAGACAGAAAGCTTGCTGCTAATACAACACAAAGCAAAGTGAAGAAGCTTGCTACCCTGGGTATTCTGTGCTGTACTTGCCCTATGGAGAAGGCTTCCACACTATCAGACACCTTTCACAAGTACTAAATTCAATTCAGTTGTAGCTGAACTCACTTTATTACTTTAAATCATTCCAATAATAAAGATGTCACACTAATTTGTACTAACTATAGGTTCTTCGGAATTTAGAGGTTCCACTTTGTGCTTATTCAGGTAAAAGTAGCTCTAAAGATAATGAGAAAATTGCATGGATAATGAGTATCAGATTAGAGATTAAGTCAATAAAATCATTGCTAAAGAAGGGCAACAATAACGACATAGACACAGCACTCCACTTAGCTGTCTGCCAAAAGACTAAATATTTTATTCCATGGGTCTTTTAATCCCCCTTGCCCCACGAGCTTGCAATTTTCTCTGTAAAACTACCACAGGTTTAATTTGGCTTTGAAAAGAACAAAGAGTGTAGCACCCGATCTCTTTCTGAAAGGTGTAGAAAACTGAATCTTTCTCGTTCAGCCTTGACTGGGACTCTAATTCTGAATCAGCGATTAGAGCTCCTATTCTACTATTTCCTCCAGTGATATGTATTTCATCTCTGATTCTTCCATTAGCCTTTTCTACCCCCTATTCTTTGCCTCTGACTTTTGGTCAGTCTTTCTGTCTGATTCCATTCACAGACACTTGAGAAGTTGCAAGTCTGTGCTGAGATTTCTTAGTACAACCTCAAAGTCAGAAGGCTTAATGTAACCTGTAATCCAAGCAAAGGCAGCTGTGAGTGACTGGAAGAGAAAGAATCACTGACGGTGAGCAATGAGGACTCATTATGTATTTTATAGTTGGTGTGCTTGTCACAGCTGTCGTGAAAGGTGACCTGCAAAGGAAAGGAAAATGGGTTTGTATCTTTATTTGCTTCTTTATAGTGTGAAAAGTAGGCCTGAAAATCTGTGTTTTTTGAATTTGTAGGAATGGGGGCGATCTTCTTATTTTTTAAATTAAAAGTAAAGCAATGGTGGTTGTTTTTTTCCAGGAGGACTTTATGATTGACTTGAGAGTTAGTAGGATTATCTCTAGTTCCAAAGAAGTGAAATTGAGCAATTAAGAATGGGAGAGATTTTTAATCGAACTATTTCAGTTTTTTGGGTTTTTGTTTTTTGTTTAAACCTATCTGCTATAACTCAAATGCCTGATGAAAATCTGGAAGAAAAGATCTCTTTGTTAAAGCTTTGTTCAATTAAGTCTGAGAACTCTCCCAGACCTGGTATATACTAGGGAGTTATTTCAAAATAACCTCTCCCCCTTATTTCAAAATAATAAGTGGAGTGTCCCACTACAAAGCCTATTATTTCAAAATAAGGGGATGGTTATTTCAAAATAACCTCTCCCCCTTATTTCAAAATAATAAGTGGAGTGTCCCACTACAAAGCCTATTATTTCAAAATAAGGGGATGGTTATTTCAAAATAATAACTCCTGCTTTCCATGAGGAATAACACTTATTTCAAAATAATTATTTCGAAATAGCGGTAGTGTGGAGGGTACACTGCTGCTATTTCAAAATAACTACTCCCCGGAGTCTTTCAAAGTAATTCTTTCCCAGTGCTTCCTGGGGCTCTAAGTTGAAGTAGTGCGTCCACATTAAGGGAGCCTGCCTCGGACTGATTTCAAGGCTTCTCTTGTGTGGACATGCCATTTCAAAATAATTATTTCGGGAGTTCAAAATAAATTATTTTGAAATAATTTCCTAGTGTAGACATGCCCCCAGTGCTCTACATTGGTCTTCTAGGGAAACTCCAGCAAAAATTAGGAGGACAAGATTTGTATCCTACTGATCTTTTTATAAACAAGCAGAATAATATGGGAAGAATAAGAAAAAAACCCAAGATTTTGCATTTATTCTTTATTCTCTATCTATCATAAAGAAGGCCACAACCCTACTCTTTCCATTTTGCAGGTGATTTTAAGGATTCCAAAACATTTCCATTTAAAATGACAGGTTTTCTGTCACTCGTTACTTTTTGGGAGTAGCAGATGGAAATTTTCCAGTCCTCAACTGCTGAGAAATGGAAGTCTGAGAAAAACCCCTTCAGATTTTTTGTGACCAGGCTAGCAGAAAACAATATACCCTGCCTATTATTTAAAAAAAAATAATGTGACCTTTATTTTTGGAACAGTTCTAGCACTGAAATGACTGGGAAAGAAAGCCAAAATCTGACAGGGAAACAATTCTGATTGAGAGGTGCCTGTGAGTGTTCTGCTGAGAAACGGTGGAAATTTCAGTTATAATTGTCTTTAGGAATGCATAGTAAATGTTTAACAATGATCTTGATCTGCCAGCATTCAGAGAGGTGGGATGCATTGTGCATGTGTGTACAGCTAACTTACCTGCCCAGTGAATGTCGTCAGCCTCTGAAGGTGCAAAATGGGAGAGTCAGGGCTCAGAGCTATGTTCCGTAATCGAGATACGAACAGGCTTCTTGTGTGTTGGAACAGGGCTTAATATATTGGAGCCCTGATCTGAGTAGGTGTCCCAAGATGCTAATGTAATACAGCTATGTAAAAAGAGTGTATTAAGGTTTCAAAGTCAAGCCCTCAGCTGTTGGGAAATAAAATATGTTAAGGTAGCCCATTCAACAATAATTTAGTCCCCATGTACATATATGCATTATGGCCCGGCTGCTGGTTGCCAGAAGGATGATGGGTCATTGAGACCATAGGAGAGACAAGACTCCTTACTCTGTGTCCTAGTGCTCACTCTAAAAAAATTACAGGGAATATCCTAAACATCTATAAAATAGTTGATATAATTCACTGACTGTCTCCTGGATTTAACCACACAATATATTCTATAGACTTTTTTTGTTTTCAACTCAGACGACTTGTTTCCATATAATAAGAAAACAAAAACCCCAGTCAGAACTGGAACCTTTGTAGACATGTTTCCGAAAAAACTTCACTTACGTCCACACTGCAATTGCGTTCTTTGGAAAAAAATCGAAAGAACAGAGGGCTTTTTCCAACATTGGTAAACCTCTTTCTACAAGGAAGAAGCCTTTTTCCAAAAGAGCTCTTTCGGAAAAAGGCGTGTGTGGATGGGGAATAGGGAGTTCTTTCAAAAGAAGAGGAAAGAGGAAAAAGCACAGGGGCCCTGGTCGCCACTCCGTCCATAGTAATCACAGCTTAAATGTGAGATAGCATCCACACTGAATGGGCGCTAGCTTTCAAAAAAGCAGATCGCTTTTTCGATGTGCTTTGGCAGTGTGGACACTCTCTTTTGGAAGAAGTTTTTTCGGAAGATCTCTTCCGGAAAAGCTTCTTCCTAAAGAGGCCTGAAGTCTAGACGTAGCCTCGGTGCATTTCTTTTACTATACTTGTGAAGTAGATGAATGAACTAAGCCTATAACTTAGCAATTCATCAGTGGAGGTAAGGTAGGTGAATTGGAAGTAGAGCAAAACCTGAAAGTAAATTAAAATTATATTAATGCTGATAATACTTTGCATTCCAATACTGTTTTCTTTTCTAACTCAAGAATCTCAAAGTTCTTTAAATCCCAGTGGCACCAGAAAGTATTATCCTTCTCATTTTTTAGATGAGGAAACTGACATGCATAGAGCTCCTGGTACTTATTCAAATTTACATAGCCAGTCAGTGGCAAAAAAAGGGGACCACAACCCAAAACTCATTGTAACCCACTGTTCATTTATGCACCCCTCTCCTCTGCCTGTGGCTGATGCACAGAAGATATCAACCTGCTACCGCTCCCTATTAATGGCCTTTCACTCAGATGGTGAGTTTGCCTTGACCATCCCAGGATTCAAGCGTTGCTATCAGCTTGTGGTAGGGGGGTTGTTACTTGACCATCAGAGTCACATTTTAAGTGGGAGCCTGTAAAACAGAAGCCTCTCCTCCAAACCTTCTTAATATCAGAGTCATCAGGAATAACATCAAGGCTGTTTACAGGAGTCATGCAGTGGAGCTCCAGCTGGAGGATATCTTGTTAAGGAGCTGATTTAGTATGTGATGCATGCAGGGTTTTCTCTTGAGAGGCTTGGGGGAAGGATCTTCTTATGTTCCTTTTGAAGGAGGAACAAAATTCCAAATAACGTAAAGAACATTTGCATGTCCCTATTAGGAAAAGGGGAGCAAAGTATATGGAGGAAGAGGAGAGTTGGGATTGTTTTTGGAAGGCAGTTATTCAATAGTTCTTACGCTAACACTCTTCTGTTCCAGAGGAAATCTTTGGAGAGAAGAGTAGATTCTGAAAGACCAGCAGAGAATGTACTAGCAGTAACAGGCTCCTTACATCTAGTTGACAGTTTTTGGAAAAGCGGAGACCATCAGGGTTTAGAATGGCATCAGCTATTTCTGTTTGTTTTCATTTTTGCATTTTGAACAAGGAAGAGAATAACAGCATCTCATTATATATACTACAGGATGCATTTTTATCCCTGTCATGCCCACAACTCAAACTAACTATTAACAAGAGCTGTGTGCATAAATTCCCTTCCCTGTTCCACATTCAAACTCTGCTCTTCTGCAAGAGACACTATTGCTACAAGGTGGATAGTAGTTGCAGGAGAGTGGCATTTTTATGGGGAGAGATGAGATGAGTTTGCCCCCCTCCCATTTGACTGGCATTGACTGACCTCCCATTGACCTTGTTGCAGAGTTGCAGACCCACAGCTGAGATATACAAAGTCACCCTTCAAAAAAAAACCACTTGAACACGGCTTGGGGATGATCTCTAGAGGGAAAAAATCACTGCTTGTCAGGTTTTAACATTTTACAAACTTGCTGGAAAAAGAGAGTGAAGAAACCAAGTTGAGGGATCACGTCAAGCTATTTTTTGTTTCCAGTGCCACCATACATTATTTATTTGTTAGTTTTTTAGTGTAAACTTAAAAAAAATAGTATTATTCCAGAAATGAGATAGAAACTCCAGGGAAACCAAAGAGTCATTTACTCAGTGCTAGCACTCAGCAAAATGGAGCATTCTTTAATACTTAATTTTTTGCAATGGCGTTCACAAAATCACTTGTCCTTACACAAAGTCTGGACAGACATACTGACTGATGGTTTTTTTCCCCATTCTGCCCAAGACAAATTTGTTCACTTATTGAAGCCAATTGGAACTCCATCAGGCTGAATTTGGTCCTCTGCATCTTAAAGCATCAATTACTCTCTTCCATAATGGTACACCAGTGTTCCCTGAATGACTGTCTCTTTTTAAACACCTGTTCTTGACAGCTTTATATGAAAATGTATTGTTTTATAATGCCTTTGTATAGTTCCCCTCCCCCTCATTTCACACACCCCCTGGTTCACCTTTCTGATAGCCAGGGACAAAGTGTGACAAATGTACTGAGCATACAGATGCCCAGGAAATAGTTTCTATAGCAACAACAACTCCATTAAAGCATTCTGAACTTTCTTCCTACTCATGATATTTTAGGGTTGCAAATATTACAATTACTGATACCAGACACACTTGATGCCCTTTATACACATCTCTGCTCTAGTCATAAACTGAGGCAAATTCTGCTTATTTACAGCACTGTCAATCCAAAGCAGGTCCATTGATTGTCATTGACAGCAGTGTAACTGAGAGCAGAATTTAGTCCGTTGCTTCTGAGCTACAAGATGACAAGTCACAGACTATTGTTAGAACAACACTTCTTTGCAATGCTGAGGATGGCTGCTGTTTCTGGTATTGCAGCAAATTTGCAATGTGTGTGTAGTGTGCAAAGGTTACGGCCAAATTTAGTGGAACAGCTATAAGAGTGCTTTGTAAGCAGTTACCCTACCCTTTCTGCAATGTTTCTTGTTCACTGGGAGCCTACATTCTTTTTAAGCATCTCAGGCCATTTCTATCAGGGTCTGTACATCTACTTCCTGGGCACCTGCAAATGTTCACTTGAAATGTTAAGGAGCGAGAGGAAGGAGAATTATTAAAGGAGATCATTAGGAATCACAGCAATTAAACTCTAAAAAGGAAAAATTAAGCTGAAAAATCAGTAAAAAGTTTCCCAGGTGTGAGAGCTAATAGGTCATGAAAGACTCCCAAAGGGAAATGGTAGAAATCTCATGACCTGGGACATTTCAAATCAGACTTGATAAAAATACAGTAAATATACAAAAGGAGACAATTCTGCCTGAGTAGGACATGGGGTGGGAGAAGGCAGAGAGAGGAGAAGTAGATTAGAACAAACCAAGCAGGTCCTGTGATTTATTAGAAGGCTAATGTTACTTGGAAATGCCCCTTACTCCAGCCTGAAATCTTCGTCCATGGAGAAAGAATGGGCATTTGTGTAATTTAATATCTTACATTTGACTACCATGTTTTTATATAAATGCTTTATTGTTCCATCTGCTTAGTAGTTGTACTGTATACAACAGACTAATAAGCACAAAATAATACAAAACTGGGTATTTTATGTGGCATCCTCCTCCTTCAAAATCTTGCAGATGTTTGGGTCCCAGTGATATTTCTTACAGGATGGAGTTTGTAACTGCTATAATTAAGCAACACAGTACCATTAAGTCACTCGAGAGGAAATTAGGAACTAAACTAGCGCTATGTGCCGAAGAAGCCAAGCTTATGAGCTGAGATCTTTATTCAGTACATGAAAGTCTGCTCCTTTCGAGTTTATTTTAAGATAGAAGGTGTTATTCCTATTACACGCCATCAGAAAATGTAAAAAGTGAATTAAATCTGTATTCAATGTTTATTTTACATGTAAGTTGGGATCTTAAATAGTGGGAAAAGATGTTTTTGTCAACAGTGCTCTCTGTTTTGGTATTAGTTTTTAATGGGCAGGAGAAATGTGCAGATTTGGAATTTTTCCAGGGATTTGGCTGTATTCCACTGAATCAGCACAGAGTAAAAAAAGAAAAAAGAGAGAGAGATTTTAGCCCTTCTTGTTGCAATAAGAATTGGATAAAAGTAATGTCACTTGTATGAGTTGCCTTGCAAAACTCCATCTAGAGCATGGGTCAGCAACCTTTTCAAAGCAAAAAGCCAAACTACATTAAAATTCAGACCAAGTGGTCAACAAAGAGCTGTATAAGAATGCCCATTTGCATGACTGAAAATATACAACTTAATATTATTGATAATTGACATGATTAATAATAGCATAAATGAAACGTACTCACAGATTTTATGTAATGGGACTTCTGCTGCTGCATTTTTTGCACACATCTTTGAAGTTTACATCATAACTGGTCAAATTCAGGTTCATGCACATTGTGACGGGGTGTACCAATCCTGCACTGGCCGGGCTTGCTGGGCTGAAAAGACCCCTCCCCCGCAGCCCTGCTGGGCATGCTCTAACTGCAGACCCAGTATAAAGGCCAGAGGAGCAGCTCAGGTGGGGTTAACCACCGAAGGGGAAGGAGCTCCTGCCGGAGCACAGGAACAATTGCCCTCGCTAGCCCCACAGCCACTGCCGCCACCGCTGCTGCCACCACCATGCCAGCCACAGCCACCACCGCCACAGCCACGGGCCACAGCCGCTGCAGCTGCCGCACCAGCTGTAGCTGCCCCAACTGCATGCACTGCCACTGATGCAGCAGCAGTCGCCAGCACAGGTGGGGAATATGCCGGCCAGTGGACAGGTGTAGGAAGCAGCCCAGGGCAGGGAGCAGGAGGTCTCCCGGCGGACTTGCCATGTTTCAGGGGGAACTCCCCACCGAGCCAGTGGTGGGAACCACCTACCGCTGACAGGGCCCTGGGCTGGGTCCCAGTGGAGATGGAGGGCCCGGGCCCCTGTACCCCCACCTCCCCTTGCTCCCCAGAGGGAGGAAGTCAACTTAGTGAACTATACACTCGGCCGCAGGGCTTTACTTATCCCGCGGACAGGGGTACCATAGACTCGGCCACTGGGGCCACACTATCCCGCTGACCAGGGTGTGGTGGACTAGGCCCTGAGCCATAACGCCCAGACCGGAGGGATTTTAGCCAAGGCTAGATCATGGGGGGAGAAGCTGACCTGCCTGGCCCTTTGGGGGGGGATGGTCTTTGTACCCCATGACACACACATTCAAGCTACATGAGTAATCATTTGTTTTTAAATTTTTGAATTCATTTTTCATTTTAATTTTAAAAGTTTCATGTATTTTGGGAATGACAAAAAGGCATATTTGGTTCCATACTGAGCCATATTTGGCTCGAGAGCTGTAGATTGCAGACCCCTGATCAAGAGAAAGAGGCAATTAGGCCAAAACAATCACAGTATGTTATGTGGAAATGATATATGATGGCATATGAACTCCCAGTAGCCTGTATGGAACACTGATACTAATACTCCTTATGCAAGTCAGTTTCAACAGCAAATATTCCAACAGGGGCAGGAGTGTTGTATCTAATAGAACAATGACTGCCTTACAGATAACACTGACTGATTCGATCTTGGATAATCCACTATCACAAGTGTCTCACATCAGAGAGACTGACAGACCATATGGAGATTTACAAAGCCAAGGAAAGCTGTTCTGATTGCTGTCTTAAAGCAATATGAAAGCTTTACTTCATATGCTTTAAGATACAGAAGGTAGTCCACCTTCACACAGATATGTCTAGTCACTCCCCTCTGCTTCACATCAACAGTACAGCATCCTTGCTAGACAACTATTCTCCACCCTCTCAACTGTTGGTATCCCCCTTATGTTTTGTTTTTGGCTGGCAATGGGCCACTATTCAAATTAAGCTTTGACTTTGAAGACGGGTCTGTCCCCCAAAAGTTACACAGCATTTTGGCAGACTCCAAAAAGTCTTGGCAGGCACTGACTTGTCACAAAGAATTGAATTTCTTCTCTATTTGTCAGAAGAGCTGCCTTTACTCAGCACTGTACAGAAACATCAACAAGATATTGATGTTGTATGTTTTCAATTTAGCCGTTAGACTAATCTTTCTGCACCTGAATTGCTGCTTCAATGAATTGCTCTTCTCCCCAATCCTGACATGTGTCTCCCCTGATCTCACAATCTGCTGCATTTTGGCAGCCCTAGCGGATGAAGTTTTCTATTCTTCCAGTTTCTCTCCTGCTCATATTGCTCTTTTCCTCTCCATTTGTCTATCTTAAATCAGTTTTGATCTCGTAGGACTTACGTGAAGGGGATGTTATCAGTTGTCCTGTAACTACAAAGCCAATAAATTATTCCATTTTAATCTAAGTCATTCCAAAGGGCTTTATTTAACCATCCGCTGCATTTGTCATGGGCTACTCATGAACACACCATAACAAGACAATAGTTAACAGCATGCACCTCATTGGCTTATTATGCCTATGTTCAAACTTCAAGCTTGGTCTATTTCATCATTATGTATTCATTGTATAACACGGTAACATGTAGAGGCTCTAATTCAAATTGTTCCATTGTGCTACCTGCTGTATAAACATACAATAAAAGTCCGTCCTGAAGACCTAAATTGACAAGAATGACAATGGGTGTGTGACGGGGCGTCTGCCCCACACTGACCCTTTAAAGGTTAAAACCCAGCCCAGCCCTGGAAGAGGGCTGGAGCAGTGAAGCAAACAGCTGAGGCAGAGACAGACAATTAGGGCCCAGCTGGGGCTGTATAAATAAGGGCTCCTGGAGGGGCAGTGACAGACTCACTCTTGCTCCAGTTGTGGAGCAGGAGGGACCTGACTGCCAGGGAAGCAAGAGACTTCCTGACTTAGAGCAGGGCTGGGGAAAGGCAGGCAGAGCTAGGGAAGCTCTGGCCAGGCAAGCCTGAAACAAGACCTGAGGGTACTAAGGGACACAGCCAGGATAGCAGAGGCAGCAGGTCCGCACCCTGTTACAGGGTGGTAGAAAGGTTGTGTTGTTTTCACCACTTTACAGAGGAAAAATGGAGGCGTGAACAGATTAAGTGACTTGCCCAAGATCACACAGTCAATCAGTAAAGCCATGTCTACACTACAGATAAGACCAAAGCAGCTGCAGTTGATCTTCAGGGGTTCGAATTAGCGGGTCTAGTGAAGACAATTCAAACTGAGAGGGGTGCTCCCATCGGTGCCAGTAGTCCTGTTCCTATGAGGAGTAAGGGAAGTCTAAGGGAGAGTGTGCTCCCGTCGACCTCCCACTGTGTGGATGGTGCCAAAATTCAATTTAAGATACTTCAACTCCAGCTACGTAAAGTAGCTGGAGTTGTGTATCTTAATTTGAACTTATCCCCTACTGGAGACCTAGCCTAACAGAGCTGGGAATGGAATCCCTGTTTCCTAAGCCTCTGTCCAGTCCTGTAAGGCCACGCTTCCTCTCACCCTAGAGAACATTCATTTCTACTTCAAAAGAAAATAAAATTCCTTGGTCATATTCTACCATGGATACAAATGGCTGACTTTTTTTTTTTTTTTTTTAAGTCAGATTAATCACATCAGTTACTGGCATGCCAAACACAGTTCAGAGCTTCTCAAAAGGCACAGATCTGTTTTGTCTTTGCAAATTCTCTACAGAGGAAAGAAAGGGCACCTGTTTGTCAGCTGCCCCCGTGACTATGCTCAATATGAGTACACAAGGAGGGTTTATTTTCATGAGGCAATTTCTGTGTTGCTATGACTTCCCTAATCTTCAGTCCATAAATCATTTGAGTCAACAACCCACCAAGGAGCTAAACTCCAGAGAAAATTTCTCTAAGGCTACTTTTTTCATCTTTCTATTTCCAGTCAAAGCTCAAGAGGTTCTTCCTGCATGGGGTGTCACCATCAGAGAAAGCTTCTGAACATTCCCCAGACAGAGCCTTAAATCATATCTTGAAGTGAAGATTTTAAGTGAATCAGGAATTGTGTTTGGTGGTCAGATTAATCTTTCCATTCTGTTCCCTCTTGACCCTTACAGGGGGATCCTTCTGTTGACTAGAGGATCTCAGTTCCTCTTCCCACTTCAAAAGCCTTCCTCCTAGCAACAGAAAAACTATTGACATGTGGAAGCTTTTAAGGCAGCCCAAGGCTGTGCTGTCTTGAATGTCAAAAGGTATAGGGCTCACAACTACAGATCAACTGTCATTTTAGTTAATAATATATTTCATAATGGTCTCAATCTAGTCTATGTTAAACAGTTTCCCATATATCCTTTAGGGCTTTAAGTAAAATGGCTACGATTGCCAAGAACTCTAGGATTGTGAAAACATGTACCAGCTTCATATCACAACTTCAAATATGGTTATATCAGGACAAAGGAGAAGTCAGAGAGAACAGGCTACAGGAATCCAAAGGTGGGGGGACAGCATGTAGAGATGTAAGAGTTATCGTAAGGTGGGTTTAATTCTTCATAGCCTTACACCTTCTGTGCCACTGACAGTAGTGCAAAGTAAGTTTAAATCACCTATAAAATAGTGCCATATCAAAATAGTTTGGTTTTGTGCTCACTTTGCCCAAGTGCGAAAGACTATACAAGGTATAAAGGAGTAAAAAATCAGGCCCAGGAGAAATACCTAGATAAATGATGGACTGACGTAATGGAAAGTTTGGTTCAAGGCTGCCAGTGACATGTTTGAATTCTTCCACGCTCTCTTGTGTGGACTGTATATTGCCATTTTATCACTGAAATCCCCAGAAAAGAGAGATCTTTTAACTGTATTTAATGTGTAAATTGGCAGGAAAGGACTACACCTAAAGATAAGAGAATGGGATTGAGAGTCAGGACTCCTAGAATTTGTGGCTGAGTCTGACAGAGTCACTGCATAATCTTGGCTCTCTACACTTTACCTGCCTGTAAAATAGTTATACAACTGTGCATTGTGAACCCTAATAAATAACATTACTTGATAAAGTGGAACATCTTTTACTTTTGTTCCCAGTAGTTTTGGTGGAAAACACCCTGTAGATATATTGGAGCTAACGTTTGTTTCCTAAGCTGCCCTAGATCCCTAGTTACTCTAACATTACAGGAACCGACCTGCCATTTTTCTATCAGGCTGTTAAAGCTTTGGTACAGCAGGCAACAGCCTTAGAGATGTTGTCTGACAGCTTTTGTTTTCTCCTCCTCTGTTTGCCCTTCATTTTCTTGTTTTTCTTCAACATGACTTCAGGCTTCCCATTCAGACATGGGGTAGAGACTTCCCAGTTGTCAGTTTTAGTGAGAATGTGCTCACATATCCTTGAGAGATTACTCACTTCCATCTAGTGACAGAGGGGCATTCCTGATGCATGACAGTTCCAAGGACAGGAACAGGGTGGAGACCAACATTGCATGAGCCCTAATTAAAAAAAAAAAAAGACACAAAACACCAATTACTTTTAGACTTGGATCCATTTTACTTCCTGTATTACATTGCTATCCTTCTTTAACATCTGAGATTATCTCACAGGTACACTATTCTGTAAACTATCCTCTGATGTTCATGTATTGACTACACCCAATGGCAGAATTCGGGACCTCATTCATTACCTCCCTCCTTTGCCTACACATTAAACTATTAAGCAGTTGTAATGAAAGTCCAAAGTTTTCCAGGTGCTTTATGAATAGGAGTAAGCATTACTAGTCCCATTTTACATGGCGGGGGAACGGAGAGGTTATGATACTTATGTGAGATCATACAACAATCCTGCGGCAAGGCTGGGACTAGAAGGCACATCTGATGCCCTGGCCTGTGCTACCGTCATTAGACAGCTATCAAATCTGTTTATTAGATATAAGCATGTGTAAGCAGGGTCTGAATCAATGCTTCCATTACAGACAGCTGGAATGGGAAAGAAATCTTGGGTGTGTTTATGTAAATACAGTTTGCCCCTGCTTTGCTTAGATGTGTTAGATATTCAGCCGTTACAATGGTGTTTTGTTCTTTGTAATCAACTTGGCTGGTGTTGTTGGGTCACAAATTATGTTAATACTAATTGCAATGTCTGTAATTATTGGGGGAATGCAAAAGATGAAAGTCTGCACTTAACTGGGCATAAACTCTCAGGCTATGTCTACACTGGCGGGTTGTTGCGCCAGAAATATGCGAATGAGGCTAAGCATGGAATATCGCCGAGCCTCATTTGCATACCTAATGAGCCGCCATTTTGCGAAAGAGGCTCTTGCGCCAGAAGGAGCTGTCTACACTGCCCCTTCTTGCGCAAGAAAAACCCTCTTGCGCAATGCCATTATTCCTGAAAATAATCAGCATAGCGGCATTGCACAAGAGGGTTTTTCTTGCGCAAGAAGGGGCAGTGTAGACGCTCCCTCTGGTGCAAGAGCCTCTTCCGCAAAAATGGCGGCTCACTAGGTATGCAAATGAGGCTCGGCGATATTCCACGCTTAGCCTCATTTTTATATTTCTGGTGCACCAACCTGCCAGTGTAGACATAGCCTTAGTGTAAAGGATGAGATTCTGGATGTATGCATGTAAATACACTCAGTTTGCTTAGGCCTGCTAGATATTCAACTGTTACAATGGTGTTTTGCCCATTGTAACCAATTTGGCTGTTGTGAGGTCACAATTGTGTTAACACAAAATGCAGGAATTGTGAGATATGTTCAATGCTTGCAGTTATTGTGGGAATACAGAAAAGTCAGACTGTGTTTAACTCAGCTAAAAGGAGAGACCCTGTCAGTGTAAATACACTTGGATCGACAGAGGCTCGTCTTCCACAGTCCTATGAGATTAAGCGGGGAAGTCAGCAGACTGCATGCCCTCCAGGCGTGAGCTGTAAGACTGGTTCAACCTGTTTCTCCCCACTATTTCAATGGTTCAGCTAATGAAAGGCTCGATAAGGAGTCCCTTTCAGTATTTAAATTTACTCCAGTGGATGCTGGAATTTCTTGTGGCTGGACTGTGCTTTGGGATAAGAGCTGAAATCGCTAGGTATGGCCCGGAGCCAAATCCACCACTAGCCAGCAGAAGATGTGACAAGCTGCATGATCAGCAGCCAGCAGGGAGGCGATGGAGGGTATAAGGAGTGGCCAGCAGAGCAGTGGCAGCGAGGAGCTGCAAATGGCCAGCAGAGCGGCGCCAGAGAGCAGTGAGCAGGTAGATGGCCAGCGACCAGCAGAGTGAGTAAGATGCCTCCGACCTCCTCCCCACTCAGGATGGGAGGTGAACTTTGTAGATGTACCTCTGAACTCTTGACCTGTCCTGATCAAGGGCAGCTGCTGTGGGTTGGATGCAGAGAAGGGTTGAGCATGTGGAAGGGACATTTACATTGCTGGACTTAAGAACCGAGAGGAAAAGGACAGTGCCCAACCTACTTGAGCTGGGACATATACTCATGGTTTTAGTTATGAACTCTGTGGTGATTTCCCAAATTAATGCCACATTAATTCCCTCCCCTTTTATTAAAGAATGCTTTTCTTCACTCAGACTCTGTACTTGTGAGTGGGAAAGCATTGCTTTTCAGAGGTGCCCAGGTTACTGGGTGGGGGCTTGAGCCAATTCTGTGTTGGATGGATGGAGAGGAACCCCTAGATATTGAAACCAGCCCTCAAAGGAATTTAGACTCAATGGGTATGTCTAGACTACATGGCTCTGTCGACAGAGCCATGTAAACTAGTTTACCCGGCATAGTCAAAGAAGCGGGGATTTAAATAATCCCCGCTTCATTAAAATAAACATTGCCGCCGCGCTGTGCTGACGATCAGCTGATCCGGCACAGCGTGGCAGCAGAGGCGGATCTGTCGGCTGGGAAGCCTTTGCCGACCGATCCTGTAAACCTCGTTTCACGAGGCATAAGGGATCGGTCAGCAAAGGCTTCCCCAGCCAACAGATCCACGTCTAGACTGCCGCGCTGTGCCGGACTTTGACTATGCCGGGTAAACTAGTTTACATGGCTCCGTTGACAGAGCCATGTAGTCTAGACATACCCAATAAGTTAGAAACCTAAATACCTCTGAGGTTCTGGGCCTTAGTATTAACCTTACAGTCACAACAATATGTCCTCGTAATCAGATGATTCTTCAGTAACAAATTTTCTTTCTCTCCTTTCACAAATGTGAGACTGCATTGATTGAATTGCTCATTATGAATTTGGGAAGATATTTCATTGAGCCTTTCTTTTACTAGAGTCGTCATTCTGTTTCTCTGAAAAACGTCCCAGTAGAATCACCTCTTTTGCATGTGGTAAGTCTTCTGTTGCAGGAGACTTTGCAGCTAAGCTCAAACAGAGCTCTGTGCAGCCTCTCCTAGGGAGTTAGTATAAGAGAAAATGTAAACAGAATTATAATATTTAGACAGACTTCCTGCATCAGTAAAACTAAGGATGAAATTAAGATTTAGATAAAAAGGTCTTACATTAACCATATTGTTCTGGAGAACTCTAAGGTGTACTCTTCTCTACAATTTCCTTGACCTGTCTCACCTACTTCCCGATTCCCCAAGCTTCTGTCTCTCCTCCTGCCCCCCGTCCCACAAAAAACCCAACAGTTTATAAGCAAATAACCTCTTGCCAGAGAAATGACAACTGATACAATCACAACACCCCCAATAAATAATATCGCAGTATTGTGCTAAAAGACCTGCGTAATGATTAGCTTAAGAAAAGACTTAATAAAAGAAAAGTATTTTTCTACTTTAAAACAACTATCCAACCTTCAGGCTAGATGTGTAAAATATTTACAGCTATTTGTTTTTGTAATTAATACAGACTTTGATCTGCCCCACCCCCAGTCTGACACTGATATAATTCCATTCAGATGAAAAATTTAAAAAACCACCAAAACCATATTTTGTATAGATTTTTAAAAGTTTTCTGTTAAATTGGTATCAAAAAATGTTTCTTTTCTGTTTTCAAAATGAATTTTCAAAACTAAAAATGTTAACTTTTGTTTACGAGAACACTGTGATGGGTTGTATCACAGAGGTCCCCTTTGGGCTGTCACCCAGTGTGCTGATCATGCCACTGAGTCCGCCTACCTGCCCTCTGGGTGCCCCACCGTTATGTTCTGCTGGGCCTGAAGCTCAGCAAAGGTACAAAGCTGGGATAACAACCCCCCTAGAGACCTACACAGACACTGAACCAGCTCAGCTCTGGGAAGGCCCATCTATAGGGCCTTTTTTCAGCATCCAGGAACACAACCCTCACAAGGGACCAAGAACCCAAATAAATCCATCTTATTCTGTATAAAGTTTTGCACAGAGAAAGTTCATAAAGATGTTCGCCTTCTTTATCAATGAGAGATATGCACAGCTGTGGCTCTCCTTTCAACCCCAGTAACAATTATTTACACTGGGCTTGATAATAAACAAAAGTGTTTTATTAACTAATAAAAGAAAGTTTTAAGTGGTTGCAAGTGAAAAAACAGACATATCAAAATGTTTTACTAAGCCAAAATAAATAAAACATTCCAATTAAACCTAGTATACTTGGGCTACGTCTACACTGCAGGCTTTTTGCACAAGAACTGTTTTGCACAAGATTTCTTTCAGCCCTCACTACTAAGTACTGCTTTACACTGGTGTAAGTGAAAGCAGAATCAGACCCACAGTCAGTCACTGACCCCTGGTTAACACAAGGGGATAAGTTTGAATTAAGACATGCAGCTTCAGCTATGTTAATTGTGTAGCTTAAGTTGAAGTATCTTAACTCAAATGTTGGCGCCATCCACACTGTGGGAAGTTGAATGGAGCACACTTTCCCTTCAACTTCCCTTACTCTTACTCTACCAGCATTGACAGGAGCGCCCTCTCAGTTTGAAGTAGATTGTCTTCACTAGACCTGTTAATTCGAACCTTGGAAGATCATCTGTGGGTGCTTCGCTCTTATCTGTAGTATAGATATGTTTGATTCCTTTACAGCAGTTCTTCCAGCAGTGGCTATCTTTATTTAATGTCAAATGTGGCTTATTGGTATTTGCCATTTACCCAACATTATTAGGTGTACACCGTGACTTGCCGTTGGTCAAATGTGCCCAAGAAGAACTATTAGCAGTCATGGAAATCAATGGGATTATTATTTAGAGTAGTAAAGTTAAGCATGTGTGTGTTTGTTTTAGGGCCCAATTCAGGAAGGCATATTCTCAACAACACTTAAAAACATGCTTAACTGTAGGCATAATTAACATTAATGAAACATGCTTAACTTAATGAAATTTAAGCACATGCCTAAAGTTAAGCACGTGCTTAAGTGTTGTATTGAATTGGGGTCCAAAACCCCAGAAGATGTCATGATACATGATACAAAGAAACCTGGAGGACCTTAAAGAACAATTGCTATGAAGGCTAAAAGAGAAGGGTGAGCAATCAGTCTGCCATATAAATCATCTTTAACTGTATCAAAGTTGTGTATAATCTAATCACAAGCACAGGAAACAATGGGCCTGATTCAAAGTCAAGGAAAGTAAATTGGAGGAGGACTCCACTTAAATGAGCTCTCAATCTGCAACTAAAAAAACCCCCCAAACACTGAAAGCAATCTTAAAAGCACGGGTCACGGATCACTAGCGGGAGGATTCTCTGCATCTTGGGGTCTTTGAACCATTGTTTCAAGGACTTCAATATCTGAGATATAGGTGAGAGGATTATTCCAGGAGTGGGTGAGTGAGATTCTGTGGCCTGCATTGTGCAGGGGGTCAGACTAGATGATCATAATGGTCCCTTCTGACCTTAAAGTCTATGAGTCTATGGGTAGCCACGCAGCATAGATGTACCCTAAGAGAATTACAGGTCTGAATCCTGAATGGAAAGGCATTCCACCAGCTGGGAGCCAGAATTCAGAACTCCCTGGTCTTGGATATCATGGCAGAATTCAGGTGGCATAATCAGTGTTCTTGCTCGGTATGCTCCGTAATTCCTTGTCTGCCTGTGTCTCCAATCTGCATTTTTTAAAAAACTATCTACGCATTGAGAATACTTGTTATTATTGTTGGGGCACTGTAAGTATACATGGCACTTCTGAAACCTGTAACCAAAACAAAGGCCCACCTTTTTAACCATAGCTGGGCATTCCTGTGCTTAGTGTTGCAATTCCTGACTGCTGTAGGAGTAAAAAAATCTCATTTTCAGAAGAGTTTTTGGCATCCATGAATTGTCAATGGAATTTTGGCTTCGAAATATCAAAATGGCTTTTGAAAATGAAATTTAGGCTCCTAAATCAGTTAGGTGTTGCAACGCTGAACCCAAACAAAACAAAACACCTTTAAAATACCCGACCCCACAGAGTTTGGCTGCAGACATGCAGTATATAATATGAAAATACAAAATTGTTCAAATGGCAGAGGTGGTGGGGAACCTGGGCTGGATCTGGGGGTGCACTTCTCATGCAGCACATCACAAAAAGCACAGCCCAGGGAAGAGAGGACCAAAACCGACATTCTGCTGCCTTTGTGCAGACCCTGCAGGAGCTATGTATTGCCCCTATGAAGAAGGAATTCCCCTGCTGGCTGCTTTGTTCACTTTACAACCCTATTCACTGCTGCAGAGGTATCCGGGGGAATGGCTAGGGCCAGAACCGCACCCACTGTTGGCGATTAGTTCACTGCAGGAAATCAGTGGCATTTAAAAAACTGCACTGCTCAATAGCTTTGTTGTTTAAGCACTCTCTAACAGATGACTGCTGCAGGCTGCAGGACAGATAATAACTCCACTGAAGACAAAGGAATAACACCAGTAAGAAACTGGTCCAGGCCTTTGCTGGCCAAAAGGTCAAACATTGTTCTGGAACATTCCAAAGGCAGAAGCTTCACTTGCACCGAGTTTAAGCTCTATCCCATTTTCTTGTTCCTGATCTTGGCCAGAGACCATAACCTATCGCTCTAACCACTTACGCTGCCAGCAGCACCCATTTGTTGCCTCGTCCCAGTACTCTTCTTTCCCGGGATGGGGAGGAACAGGTGGCATAGTACTGCCTTGGCTGTCTCTACACTACTTAAAGACACCTTAAGGAATCCTTTGCTACCCAGTTAGACAAGCAAACCAGCCCGATCCTGGGATTGAAAATGGAGCACCCAGCCATTTTAAAATAATATTTTCAAAGATGTGCTCTTTCAAAAGAGATTGAGGGATCCGTTAACTTTCAGGGACACTCAGCCTTTTCAGTGTCACTTAGGATTGGAAATAAGACTCATGGAACCATAGGGCTAAAGGGACCACAAGGGCCATCAAGTCTAACCCCTGCCAAGATGCAACATTTGTTGTGCTTAAAATTCCATCCTAGCTATCTGCAGTCTCACTGTAAAACTGTGGTTAACCATTAAAGGAACTAATTCACAATACTTTACCCTTCAGATTGGGAGGACATTGCCAGATTTCCACTGAACTGCATTATTTCGGCTGTATTTCAATATGAGGCCCATTGGTCCTCGCAAAAAATAAATTCAGATGGTGCGAGAGAAACTAAAGAGCAGATGGCAGGCAATAGTCTTTAGAGGATAATACAATAATTCCTTCTATTCTAGAAGGAAAAATACCAGTAGAGAATTTGGCAAATAGATTTGCTGTAAACTAGGACAATTAACTTCTGTGTGGACCAATTTTGGGAAAACTGGAATAAAGACATTTTTTTAAAGATCATTAGTGGAATCCTACCATTCCCTAGCTAGCTGCTGCACCTGGAGAAACTTCCTGATATTAAAGATAATCACTTAGTCTCCTGGAGAATGAAAGCACTGAGAGTGAGGCTTGTACAACTGTAGCAAACTGAAATCAATCTCTCAAATAATGGTTTTCCTAACTCTCTACTTTTGGTCCTCTCCAACTCAGAGCACTTCTTGAAAACAAGGTAAGAGGATATCATATGTAACTGCCACAGGACAGGCATTTTATAAGTATATTTGTGATTAAAAATGTGTCCAGATTTTATAAAAGCTTGTTGCTTAGCCCTGCTCCCAACCCCTCACCTAAATGACTATAACGATGATTACAATGCACACTGGTTTTACACTGATGTAACTAGATGCATTTCCCCGGAAATTGTGTGCACTCAGCACTTCTGAAAATCCAGTCATCTTTGTGTAGATGCCTACATATGGAAATAGGTGTGTAACTTTAGGAAACCCAGTTGCAAGATTTAGTGTCATTCTGTTTTCAGTCTGATGGCAGGTCATTCAAATGGATACTTGCTCCATGACGGGGGTCCCAGATGCATGAGTTTTAGGATGTGCATCCCTTGTGAATTCCATATATAATCAGCTTCCCCTGAGTCTTATTCTGCCAGGCCATAGAACCTTCCTAATTCAGGGGGCAATGAAGTGGAATAACCATAGAGGGACACTCACTGGCCTGTTGCAAATTCCTCCATCTTCGGTTATTTCTGTCAAAGGGAATGATTGGGAGCATGAGATATAATATTGATTTTTTTTCATAAAGAAATCAGCAGGAAATTTGCCCAGGTCCAAGATGCTATTCCCTTGAACTCAAAACAACTGCTTGCATCCCAAACAATAGCTTGCAATGAGTAAACAGAATTAAATGAAGTCTGTGAAACTGGATGCTGATTACAACACCACAAGAGTTGCAAATTGTTTTCCAAGTTGCATATATGGGGGCATAATCTCACTTCATTTCATGCATGCAGATTCACTAGGAGGCAGTAGGTAAAATATGTCACTGTTAAAGGTCTGCTGCTGCTTGTGGGAAGTCTTGAAAAGGTATTCTGCCTAGAAGCAGTTCTGCTCCCATATCATATTAGCTGCATTTCCCTTCTGTGAGTGCTCTTCACAAGTATATTGACATATAAATGAATGTTTGTTTTGTTGAACTCATCTTCTCTTGCTACTTTTTTCCCCACTTGAACTCATTCGGTGAACCATTTGCACTGAACAGCATATTTGACTAATTTACTCATTTTTGCTTTTCACAAATGATCTGTGAATGGACGGACCTCAGTTTTTTAACTTTATCAACATTCTTGCCAAACTGTTAATGATATTCCTATACATTGCTCCCAATCTGTTTGCCATTATTTAATTTTGCTTTAGTTCTTGTAATTTGTGTCAATGGTGCCTGGAGTTTTAAACAGGCAGCCCTTTGTACCATTTCATACCTCTAAAGACATTGTTATTTATTTACATGGAATTATTGCTTAGGAGTCCTAGGCAGAGACCAGGACCCATCATGCTAGATGCTGTGCCAGCAGAGAGCAAGAAGACAGTCCTTGCATCAAGGATTTTATTATATGAGACTGTTTCTACACTGGAAAGATTTGGCGACAAAAGTATTGTCAACATGCAAAAGAAGTCGCCAAATCATGTTCACGCTGCCACTCTCTGTCCACGAATCATGGCCACATTCTTAGCTCCCCATCGACAGAAAGAGCACAGCAATGTGGGTATGCTTCCCACAATACTTGGTGTCACCATCAGTAGCTAGGCACTGTGGGAACATGGAATTTAGCCCTAGACATTTAAAAGGCTTGCAGCTCTCAGCCCTGTTGCTATGCATTACCCGGCAGGCACCTGGGTTGCTGCCGCTATTTAAAGGTGTCGCTTCTCCAGCCCCTGCTGAGGTAGCACTGTAACTGGGAGCCCTTTAAATAGCCACCGCAACCCTGGGCAGCTCCCAGGCACAAGCAGTAGCAGCAGGGCTGGGAGTCATGAGCCCTTTGCTCTGTTTTTACTTCAAAGCTTCTGGCCCTGGACAACTGTGTAGGGAGGCTAGTTCCTCCCCAGCCCTGCCCCTTCTGCCCCAGGCTCCAGCCCTGCCAAGGAATTGGGCAGGGGGGGAAGCCAGCCCATGACCTATACCAAAATTCATTAAGTACCCCCCTATGAATATTATTGCCCCCTGCCCTAGAGGCAAACACAAATCTCTCCAGATTTTTTGAACATGGTGAGTTTTAAAGGTGGGGGAGAGCGGGAAGGAGGGTTGAACATGGGTACATAAAGTACAGTCCTCACTTGTGCAGCAGATGTACCTGGAAACAATTCTAATAACCCCCACTTGTCCACCGGCTACCATAATTCTTGCTGATATTCTCCCTGTTGAAGGTTAACAGGCAAACCCAGGCTCAGCTTCTGGGTGCAAGTGGGGAGGAGGTGGCATTACTGCTTATGCAGCCAAACTCTGCCACCTTGGTACCAACAGCACAGATTGAAAAATGGTTTGGGAGAGTGTCATGCCACAGGGGTGGGGAAACAGCAGCCCTGCCATGGAATCTCTGTGAGAAAATAAATAAGTACCTCAGAAAAAGCTTTGACACCATCTTCCTGCAAGAGTCTATTGATATATCTATGTGCATCAGTGCCCTGTTTGTACAGACCACCAAGCCAGACAGAGCGTAGCCAGCTCACAGAAACACAGCCACCAGTCAAACCCGGCCCTTCCCTCCCCTGCTGCAATAGAGCAACTTACCCTGCATCTCTTCCCTTGCTTCATGCTCCCCTTGGGACTTGAGAACAGTTCCTGGCTGCCTACCACAGCAGGTGACCCTGCAGTCAGCCCCTCCTTCTCATTCACCTCTGCCTCTTCATCAAGAGCTTCTTCCTCTGGGTTAAGTCCTGTTTCTGCTCACTCTACGCCTTGGGAAGCATCCACAGGGTTCTTGGGCGTGTACATGGTGTCTCCACCCAGAATTGTTTCCAGTTCTTTATAAAAACGGCATGACTTGCATGCAGCACCAGAATGGCGGTTTGCCTCCTTCACCTGCCAAAGTTCCTTTATTTTGGCTCGGCATTGCAGGGTGTCTGGCACACACCCCTCTTCACAGAGGGTACGTCTACACTTGCTCCCTAGTTAGAGCTAGGAATGCAAATGTAGCCAACCGAAATTGCTAATGAAGTGGGGATTCATTAAAAATGAGGGGTAACATTAGTTCTAACCAAGGGGTTTGGTTCGAACTAACGCATCCCGGCGTGCACTTTCACTTTCAAAACAGCTGTTGAGTGGAATAACGCTCGGGCGAGATTATGCTAATGAAGCACAGGATATTTAAATCCCCGCTTCATTAGCAATTTTGGTCAGCAACATTTGCATCCCTCGCTCAAACTAGGGAGCAAGTGTAAATGTTCCCATAGAGATTGAGAAATATGGCTGTACATGTCCCACTTCCTACAGGTCACTTGCAGCTGTGATTGCACCCATTCTTCACCCCATATGCTCATAAGATCCTCTTAGGAGAGCAGGAGAGGATCTCTCAAGCAGGAGAGCGTCTTGAATGATAGCCATTCCTGTTTCCCTGAGATGATGCCATGGAGAGCACTCCACGCTGAGTCAGCCAGCAGAAAATCGATTTTAAAGTTCCTGGGGCTTGCAGGGAAGAGGGGAGCATTTCTGTTTACATGGAAAGCACTGGTCAGAGTGGCTAATCAGGCATTGTGGGAAACATCCTGGAGTTCAATAAACTCGAAGCCAAGTCTCCTGTAATACACACAGCTTGATTGTCAACGGGAAGGGGAGGGGCAAAAGTCCCTCCTGGAGGTGGAAGTTTTCTGTCTCCAAAAATGGGTGGTTTTTTGCGACTTTTGTCGCGTTGCAATGTGAATGCTCTCCGAGTTTTGTCACCAAAAAGGGGGTTTTGGCAACAGAACTGGCCAATGGAGACATGCCCTAAGCATAAGAAGAAAGACAACAGATGGTTATAGACTGACAGGGAAGCACAAGAAAACGATGAAACAATATTGGTCACATGCTGACTGTATACACTAAGAAGAAGAAACACCCCAGCGGCCTAGTTACTGTAAAGTTTTTTGTAGCTATCATGGCAAAGGATTATTTTAAGAAAGACAGTGAAAGAGTACAGGAAGTTTATATAAATAAATACAAATAAAAAACAAATATTGTTTTGGGTATTTGCTCATGTGATTAGTCACCTACATTTGTGTTGGTTTTGCATATCCAAGAGCTTTCAGGATGGCCCTGTGGACATTTCTTTCATCAATGCACAAGCAAAGCAAAAAAAAAAAAAAAGACACACATTTACACATATTTGTGATACTTTTAAAATAATTTTAGAACAATATTTGCAGAGAGTGAAAAAGAACACAAAATCAAAGTGGGGATTTTTTTGCTCAAAGGAAGATTTTAGAAACAGTTTTGCTGTATTTGCTCACCTATCATTCTCATAACAACTTTGGTGTCACAGAAGGCTATGGCTGCACCTTAAGTTTCAAAAAGATAGTGTCTGTTTTCATACAAAATATCCTCAGCAACAAAGAGAGCATAAGGAAATACTCAGAACAAGGTTTTCCATAATTTTCTTTAATAATCAGCAATTCAATATATAGAATCTAACCAAGAGAATGAGACCAGAGTATTTGATATGTGGCTGTTGGGATTATATAATGGAGAAGTACTCATTTTTTTATATAAAGTATTGGCTCTTGGAAATTTTAAAATTAAGCACTGAAGTTGACCCAGGTTGGGTCAGGTTGGGTGGGAAGGCTTATAGAATTCCAGGAAAGAACATCACCCAGGGAAATGTCTCTGGAGATAGATATTTTTAGCCTTCCAGACCTGCATGACAAAGAGTGGATTCTGAAAACTGAGAGAAAAAAAGAGATATTTAGTTTAGGGATGTTAGTATCCTTTCCCCTTAGAACTTGCTGTGGTACAGAACTTGTAAGGCAGACTTTGCTTCAGATGAAGAAGTCATTAGTGGAGTATAATTTGAAGCAGCCATTTTGTTCCCAGCAAAACAGTAAGAGAAATCAAATTAAAATTTACATTGTGGGCATTGGCTCAACTGACAAATAGCTGCATGAATCAAGAACACAAAGATAGAAGGTAAAAATGATGATCTAAGATTACGAAATTGGAGCTGGAAAAGTCTTCAGTTAAGATTGTAATTGGACTTGCCTTCAACCAATGGCATGTTTCATCTCTTTTTATATATGTAAAAAGGCCAATGGCTAGACAGATGTCATAATAACTGTTGGACAGCATTTCAGATACATCGGTGGAGCAATATTAAAGAGAATTCCCAATATTTTACATTGGTGCCTGACCTTAGCATATTGCCATACATATTTTCAGCTGTTGTGTGAAACGCTAGGAGAGTTGAGTACAAATTGTTTTGAATGTCAATATACGTTACCTGACTCTTATGAGGTGTGATCCTCACTCTCACTTTGGCTCCTTCGTGCTAGGTTAAAGGGCTTTAAAAGCCCTTGAGCTAGCCCAGGGTGGGGGGTTCCCACAGCACAGCACTGTAGAAAACAGAAATAAGGCTGACTTCTGAGGATGCCCTCAAGCACCATGGCATAGCTAGAGCAGAGGCAAGGGGAGATGGGTCACCCCTTAGGTTGTGACTTTTGTGCTGTGCCATCACAGAATCTCATCCATAGAATTTAAGTCTGCTTTCCCTTTGGTGCGTGTAGTAACTTTGCAGATACTTTGTATTACTTCCACTGGCATGTCCAATTGGTGTTAGGGAAAGCTGGGTAATGAATTCATTCCTTGTGTGTTCCTCTCTGAGTCTCTCTTGCACCAAACCCCCTTAGGAAGTGGGAAGATATACTAGTACACACCATAAGAGCAGCTATGCTGTATAGAAAAAGAGCCTGTATCACAAAGCTTTGTGTTGCTGTGGTAAGACATGTGGTGTACTTGTGAGGAAGAATCACTGCTATTATATATTTGTGTTGTGATCATTCCTAGAGACTCTACCTCTTTGGGCAATGTGACACTGTGTGAACACAAATTAAAGAACAGTCCTCACTCCAAAGAGCTTATAACCTAAAGAGATAGGGCAGAGGAGATGAGAGGGAAACAGTCACAGCAGGTCAGAGGTAGAGGTACCAAACAAACAAGTCTCCTGTATCCAAGTCCAGTTTCTGTCCACTGAAATGTGCTGCCTTCCAAATAATATACTCAATGTTATAGCTTTAAAAATAAAAAAAAATATTAATATTAACCCATGAAACCTTCACCTATATTTGCTGAAGAAGCATGAAGAGCCTCAGTAAGCCATCATGTGTTAGCTATGTAATTTATTCTCTCTTCTTCTATCCCCACCTCTTCCATTTGTCGTCCTTGTTGTTTATACTTAGATTGTAATCTCTTGAGAATGCAGGAACCATGGCTTCTCTGTGTTTTGTGCTGTGCCTAGCACACATTAGGATGCTTAGAAAACAATACATAATGTCTTAACATATATAATTTTCCCAGGGGAGTCTGACATTCAATATAATTTGGCTTTGCAGAGGTTGACCTCAAAATAACATTTGGATTTGGCATTTCATCATCTGCCCTCAAAGAACAACTTAGTCCTTATCATGCATCACTTGACAACCATTATCTAATTAATCCTTGCAAAATCTCTGTCAAGTCACTAAAGGCCTAATCTAAAGCCCATGGAAGTCAAATAGATGCAGGCCTCAGAAGTGAAACTTTGACCCCCTGTTACAGTTTGGAAACTGCTGCACAGAAGTTCAGTGTCTTCTCCAAGAGCACACATGAAGCCAGTGTCAGAGCTGGGATTAGCATTCTGATTCCCTCACTCTGTGCTCAGGCAACTAGAAAGACCATGGCTCTCTCCATATTTAAATCAAACAAGAATCATCTTGGATTGATGTCTTAGAAATTAAAACACAGATACCATGAACATTATACCTCATTCTGTTGCAGCACTTTTCCTCCATTGATCCAAACGTGCAACATTCATGAAACAGAGAAAATTGCAATCCTTTTAATGCCCAATCCCACTGATAGCCAGCCTCATTCCATTAAAGATATTTAGAAGAATATCATGATACACAACACACCACCACAAAATTGATCCTGGGCAGATTTTGTTTGGAGACATGAAAAGGAGTCAAGTTTCATTGATCTACAACCTCACATTCAATTCTTGCAAAAAGAACAAGGTATTTACAATCTATTAAAAGTCCAAAATAGCTTTAGTCTTTTCGTTGGATAAATCAGTCTCTCAGAATAGCCTGAGAGTTGTGAATTAAGAAAAACTTTGCCATGTTTATTTAGAGCATCTAACCCACTGGAGCCAGAGTTTACATGAATGCATTTTGCATTAGTGGGCTGCCTCGGAAAATCCTGAGTTTTAGTGCCAAGGGAGTAATTAAAATCAGATCATGTTTGCAAAATGGTTGTGTTTATGTGGGAACAAGGACTAAGCGCTAACATGTAGGGTTTCATGTATTCAACTTTGCTATGGAGTTAGAGCTGGCTGAAATGTGACATACTGAAAATAATGGACAGAGGTAGGATTTCTGTGGCTTGAAAATGCATAGTTGCTGAAGGGGGGGGCAGTATTAGTGCTGTGCTCATTAGGAAATTTGTATTCACAAAGGAAAGGTAGGTAGACACTAGAAAACGGTTCATGGTTTTTTGCTTCTGTGACCTTAGGTGTCCCAGGGTTTGTCTACACTACAAAGTTAATTCGAACTAACAGCCATTAGTTCGAATTAACTTTAATAGCAGCTATACATGCAAACCGCTATTTTGAATGTAATTCGAAATAGCGGAGCACTTAATTCGAACTAAGTAAACCTCATTCTACGAGGGGTAACGCCTAGTTCGAATTAAGTAGTTCGAATTAAGGGCTCTGTAGCCACTTAATTCGAACTAGCTGGAGGCTAGCCCTTCCCAGGTTGTCCTGGTGGCAACTCTGGGCCAAACCAGGAAAACTCTTCTGCCCCCCTCCCAGCTCCGGAGCCCTTAAAGGGGCACGGTCTGCCCACGGTGCCTGTGCCAGTTGCAAGCCTGCCAGCATCCAGCCAGCAGACCCTGCACCTGGCACAGGATGAGCCAGCCACCTGCTGCCACCCAGCCCTCCAACCTCTTCCCAGGACCAGGCTGGCGGCTCCCAGGAGCCTGCCCGGGGCTGAAAAAGACGGGCGCCCGCCTGGTCTAGTGTGGAGATCATGGACCTCATCGAGGTTTGGGGGGAGGCCTCCAACGTCCATGATCTCCTCACTAGCAACAGGAATGCGGCCGTCTACAGCCGCATGGCTGCCAGCCTGGCCACCAGAGGCCACATGCGGACCCAGGAGCAGGTCCGCTACAAAATTAAGGACCTGCGGCGGGCCGACCCAGAGGCCTGCCCTCACTTTGAGGCCCTGGACCGCATCCTGGGGCTCACGTGAGTCCATGCCCAGTCCCGTGGTGGTGGTCGACCTCGGGCAGAACTGAGGAAGAGGACACGCCGAGAGCCAGGAGCCGCAGGAGCCTGCAGGGAGCCTGCCCAGGACCCAGGACCCTCGAGTCATCCCACAGAGCACATCTGCTGTGTCGTCTGAGGCCGGGGAGGGCTCCACATGTGAGTGCCATCATGGTCCCCTTATGTGTATGGGGGTGTGTGTGGAGAGGGAGCCCAGGGACCGTGCGCCTGGGCCTTGCCCACCATGGAGTAGCAGCTGGGTGTCATGCAGGGGCCCTGGCCCATTCCCCACATGCCGACCTCGCCTTACAGAGGGGGGCTGGGTTTCACCCACTGTGTCCCCAGGGAGAACTGACCACTGCTCTTGTTTCACCACAGCCACAGCACCTGGGCCTGCAGGGTGCACCACCCCGCCTGGAACAGCCACCCGCACCCAGGCCAGCAGGCGCACCCGCAACCAGGAGGAGTACCAGCGGCGGCACCTGCAGCTACTGGAGCAGCAGCTCCGCACCCAGGAGCACTGGGTCCGCGAGGACCTGCGGCTGCGGCAGTGGAGCTTGGAGGCGCTGGAGGATCAGGACCGTGCCCTCCGAGGTAACCTCCAGACTCTGGTGGACAGGTTCCTGCCTCCTCCTGCTCCAGCCCCTGCGGCCGGCCCCAGCTCTTGCTCCTCCTCCCATCCCTGCTCCCCATCCCACTTCCTCCGCCCCCCCGTCCCTCCTGCCCCACCCTCCACACCCACTCCCCACCGACGCCCCTGCACCTGCAGTGCTGCGAGACGGGAGAGCCAGCAAGACCCCTAACCCTGAGCTTTCCTTTCCCTTCCTCCCCTTCCTCCTCCTTCCAGCTCCCTCCTCCCAGGTTTCCTCCTCCCCTCTCCCACCCTCATTCCTCCCTCCCCCCACCTCAGTTATGTAAAACAAAAGAGATTTTTGTTGTCAAAACAGGTGTCTTTATTTGACATTAGGAAGGGGGGTTAGGAAGGGGAAAGGGGAAGGTGGAAGAAGTGAGGGTGGAAGGGTGGAAGAAGGCCCCAGTGGGGCATGCAGGGAGAGTTCAGCCCTCCTCCACCAGGAAGCTCTCCCACAGGGCTTCCCAGATCTGGACGGCCCCCCGCTGGGCCTCCCGGATGGCAGCGGTGCGGGGCTGTGCGTACTGGCCAGCCAAGTGTTCCACCTCAGCCATTCAGGCTGGCAGGAAAGCCTCCCCCTTCCTTTCACATAAATTGTGCAGCACACAACATGCTGCCACCACATAAGAACATAAGAACGGCCGTACTGGGTCAGACCAAAGGTCCATCTAGCCCAGTAGCCTGTCTGCCGACAGAGGCCAGCACCAGGTGCCCCGGAGAGGGTGGACCGAAGACAATGCTCAAGCGATTTGTCTCCTGCCATCCTTCTCCAGCCTCTGACAAACAGAGGCCAGAGACACCATTTCTATCCCCTGGCTAATAGCCTTTTATGGACCTAACCTCCATGAAATTATCTAGCTTCTCTTTAAACTCTGTTATAGTCCTAGCCTTCACAGCCTCCTCTGGCAAGGAGTTCCACAGGCTGACTACACGCTGCGTGCGTGAAGAAGAACTTTCTTTTATTAGTTTTAAACCTGCTACCCATTAATTTCATTTGGTGTCCTCTAGTTCTTCTATTATGGGAACTAATAAATAACTTTTCTTTATCTGCCCTCTCCACACCATTCATGATTTGATACACCTCTATCATATCCCCCCCCTCAGTCTCCTCTTTTCTAAACTGAAAAGTCCCAGTTGCTTTAACCTCTCTTCATATGGGACCCGTTCCAAACCCCTAATCATTTTAGTTGCCCTTTTCTGAACCCTTTCCAAGGCCAAAATATCTTTTTTGAGGTGAGGAGACCACATCTGTACACAGTATTCAAGATGTGGGCGTGCCATAGTTTTATACAGGGGCAGTAAGATATTCTGTGTCTTATTTTCTATCCCTTTCTTAATAATTCCTAGCATCCTATTTGCCTTTTTGACCGCCGCTGCACACTGTGTGGAAGTTTTCAGAGAACTATCCATGATAACTCCAAGATCTCTTTCCTGATTTGTCATAGCCAAATTTGCCCACAACCACGGGAGGGATATTGTGCTCGGTGAGGTCGAGGCGGGTGAGGAGGCATCGGAATCGGGCTTTCAGGCATCCGAAGGCCCCCTCCACCACGATGTGGGCCCTGGTGAGCCTGGCATTGAAGGCCTGCCGGGAGGGGTTGAGGTGTCCCATGTAGGGCTTCATTAGCCAGGGCTGTAGTGGGTAGGCTGCATCCCCCACCAGGCAGACGGGCATGTCCACGTCCCCAACCCTGATGTGGCGGTCGGGGAAGAAGGTCCCGGCGTGCAGCCTCTGGCACATGGAGGAGTTCCGGAACACCTGGCATCGTATGCCTTGCTGGACCAGCACACATTAATGTCCGTGAACTGGCCCCGGTGGTCAGACACAGCCTGCAGGATGACGGAGAAGTACCCCTTGCGGTTGATATACTGGGAGGCCTGGTGTTCCGGGGCACGGATGGGGGTGTGCGTCCCGTCGATGGCCCCCCCGCAGTTGGGGAAGCCGAGGGCACCAAACCCCTGGATGACCGCGTCCGGTTCAGTGAGGCGGACCACCCTGCGGAGCAGCACCCTGTTGATGGCCTTGACCACCTGCAGAGAGACACACCAAACCACGAATCACTGGGGTGCCCGGGTGGCTGGGAGAGTTCGTTCCCTGGCACTGCCCCACGCCCCACTCCCAGAAGCAACCTCCGCTGCGATCCTGGCCGCTGCGGGCGGCATGTAGTACGGCCGGGACAGACCGAACCCTCCCGTATGGGGCACTTTCACCTCCTCCCCCCCATTTTCCCGGGGGCGGCCCATCCCCTCCTTGCAGCCCCCCTCTGCCCCCGGCCCAGTGGCCGGTGAGTGCAGTACCTGCATGAGCACTGCTCCAACGGTGGATTTCCCCATGCCGAACTGGTTCCCGACGGATCGGTAGCTGTCCAGCATGGAGAGCTTCCAGAGGGCGATGACCACACGCTTCTGGAGGGGGATGGCGGGCCTCATGCGAGTGTCCCGTCGCCGCAGAGCAGGGGCGAGCCACTCGCAGAGCTCCAGGAAGGTGTCCTTCTTCATCCTGAAGTTCTGTGTCCACTGTTGGTCTCCCCAGCGCTCCAGGACGATGCGGTCCCACCAGTCACCGCTGGTGTCCAGATGCCAAATGCAGCGGGGCACGCTGGCGTCCGGGCGCTGCTGCGGCTCCTCCACGGCCCCAGGAAGCCAGGGGAAGGGGCAGGGGGCTGACGTGCACCAGATGGTGCCAGGCAGCCTCCACCCATTGCTGGCAGGCTTGCAGCAGCAAGTCCAAAAACTGGACCAGAATGCCCAGGGCGAGCTCTGGCTCCATGGTGCCAACTGCAGCGGCGTCCCCAATGAGAACCACTGACACAGGCAGGCAGAGAGGAAAACGCTTTGCTGTCCCTCGGTGGCGAGGTAGGCAAGCAAGCGAAAAAGATGAGAATTGGGGGTCCCTTTAAGCATGAGCCTCAGATAGCCTCAGACAGCAGCCACACAAAGCAACTACTGACCTGATGCCTTGCTGGAACCGGTTTCAGCTGCCCTTAAATGTGACCCAGCGTCCAATCAGTGTGGACGCTATTTCAAATTAGCAAAACGCTAATTTGAATTAGTTTTTGGGTCTAGATGCGTTATTTCGAATTAGCTTAATTTGAATTAACTAATTTGAAATAAGTTAGTTTGAATTAGTGCTGTAGTGTAGACATATCCCCACTAAGCTACATTTTTATACTACGATTCTTTCCAATTCTGCATGCTTATTGTCCAGCTAAACTCAAACATTTCTGTTCTCACATGTAAATTCCAGTGGTTGGGTGTGAACAATATGCATTGCCATACAGCACAGGCATGGGGAAAACCAACCTGTGTCACAAATTCTGTGTAATCTGATTCAGATGCTGAGGCCACGTCTTCACTCCCCGGAAGATTGCAGCTCCCACAATCCTTGAGTGCTTTTCCACTACCTACTCCCCACCTTCTTAAAGGAGCAGGTGTGCAGAAGCTGCCTTGCTCTTTCTTGGGGACACGTGTTCAGTTTGTAATTCCCACACAAATATAAATTTTCTTGTTAACATGGATACCATCAGAGGCCACAGCACTGGATAGCTCCAATTTAGTGAATGATAGTGGGTTAAATGGGTGCTCCTAAGTGTCCAATGGTTGTTAGGTTTTGCATATAAAAAAGGAACAGAGAACAATAGAATTCAGTATATATGAAGGACCAGTATAATAAGTCTTAGGGCTTCTGAAACTATCAGAGGCATCCCCTGGATGATTAGTGGGTGCGTCCACACATGGACAGCTCCAAATAATGAATAAGGGGCACTAAACCTAAGATTGTGCATGGGATGGTAATCCTACCACATAAAAACAAACTTACGACAAAAATGAAATACCTGGAGCCATATCGTTATGCAGCTTGAACAAGAGACCAGCTTCGTGGGAAGAACATGATAGGCATTGGTCAACACTATAAGAAAGCCCAGTCCTGACAAATGCCTACCTCAAAGACAGATCAACAATGAAATCAAATTTTGGAATGTGAGAACAATGTATGTAGCTACTAAAACTGTTCGCAATTGCCATCTTGAAGTCCTTGGAATCAGTGAATGCAGATGGACAGGTTCAAATGAACTACACTTTAGAGAAACAAATAAAACAATCATCTACTCCAGGTACGTGGACGATAGACATGAAGCCGGCTTAGCAATCCTAATGTGCAGGAATCAGTCAAGCAAAGAATTAATAGTACTTGCTTTCACATGAGAGTCTTCAAACTAACAGTCATACCATACTATGCATGAAGCATCAAAAAGACAGATAAGGAAAAAAAGATTGTTTTTATGGTTTGTTAAAAGATGTGTTAACCGACATCCCAAAATACAATATTGTGACTCTGAGTGATGTTCACACAAAGGCTGGAAGTAAGAATGATGGGTTGGATAGTTATGGGCACAAACGCAGGACAGGTTTGGAAATAAAGCAAGTTTGGAAGAGAATGATTAGTAGAAATTTGCAGACTGAACAATTTAGTGATAGGTAGAACAATATTTTCTCATAAAGTGACAGGGAACTCCCCTGATGGCACAAGAAAGAACCAGCTAGATCGTTTCTGCATTTCAAGAATGTTTCTCAGCTTGCTGGCAGATGTATGTTTGTACAGGAGAGTAGATGTGGTCAATGCCCATAACCTTGGTATAGTACAAATTGAACATTAAGTTAAATTAAAAGAAGACCAAGTGTTTTCAACTTAAACTGACAAACAGGTCTTGTGTGCTAATGGAATTAACTGAAGAAATCCAAGACACTGATATTCTGTGGGAAAATACCAGATCTAGACTATCTAGAAAAAGGACAAAGAGTTCTTATAACAAAGAAATCTAAAATGGAAGAATAGGTTATTGGTGCTCTTTGGGAAGCAGCAGACTAGCGAAGATGTGTAAAGCAATAACTCATGAATGCTAAAACATGTGAAAAGACAAGCAAGTGGAAAATAGAATACAAGCTCAAGGCAGAGAGGTAAAAAGAAGGGCTAGAGCTAAAAGGACATATGTTGATAGACAATGCTAAGAGGTTAATGGTGCCAACCAAAGAGGTCACCTTATAACTTTGTATCAGACAATAAAATAGCTAAAAAGAAACTCTAGCAGTACTGAAGGCCTTATTAAAGATGCAAATAGAAAGACTTTTAGTACAGAAGAACAAAGGGGAAAAAGGTAGAACATTTTCAGGCTGCTTTAAATAGACCAAACCCAACTAAACTATTAGAAATACAGCACATAATGAAGAACTATCACTAGAGCTTCATATTGATGTAGCAGATATTACAATGGAAGAAGTTAGAAAAGCTGTTATTAGTAAACAAAAAAGAGAAAGCAGCTGGAGAGGCTGATATTATGGGAGAGATGCTTGAAGCAAGTGATGAAATAGCCCTCCAGATTTTCCCTGTGCTTTTGGATAGAACCTAAGCTAGTGGAAGAGAGGCCTTCTAGTAAAAGTGTCAAAGAAAGGTGACTTTACCAACTGCAGTAACAGGAGAGGATTTAGTACCTGGGAAAATCATGTGCAACAACATCCTGGGACATACCAAGAAATTAATTATACAGCAGTTTTGAAGGGGTTAAAAACAGAACATTTCAGCTAAATGATGGCAGGAATTTGGTACTGTCATGAGCAAATTATTTACCTATATTTCCCAGCTTTTTCTCCCCCAACCCAGTTTCCATGGAAAGGGGTGGCTGGCAGAATGTTCTCTGTGAGTGACTCTCAACACTGGAATTTACTCTGCCCCATGCCCGCTCCTGTACTTTTAGCTGGAATTTCAGGGATATTTGATGGAAGGAGAGGACTGAAGGCCAGAGGTAGTTTGGCAAAGGACCTGCCTGCCCTATAGGGTTCTTGCTGGCTGAATGTGGCTCTGTAGCACCCTCTCTCAGTTTCCACTTTTCTTGAGGCTCCTTACCAATTCCACACAATCCAAAGGTATACACAAAATCCCATTTGGGCTTCTCCTTTAAGAAGTCCAAATGAAGTTGAAATAAAATTTCTTCCACCCAGCATCAAAATAATCCTTCAATATCTCTCTAGCAAGTAGCCTCCTCTCAGATTCAGAGAGGTACATAATTCTCATTTCTTGGAGCCTGTGTTTCTGTGCTTTCAACAGCACCACCAGCAGTTTCCCCCAACTTTTTCCTTCGGGAACCCTTTAGCAACTCTCTATGTAATATTTCTCCTTACCTCCCTGGGCTGAGAGCATGCCACAAGAAGCAGCCTTTCCCCTGCTGCTGTCTCCCCTTCTTTCATTAAGGCCAGTTGGGCAGCAAGTAATTAGTCACAGGTGCATTGGTCTCAGATCCCTTATAAAAGGAGCCAGTCAACTTATGATGGTCATATGTGGAACAATTGTTTCACTGGGCAACCATTGTTGTGGAGCGTGTTGTTAGTCCAATCCATTTGATACGTACGGTGAATGTTATGTTTTATTGGCGATATCAAGATGAATACAAATGCCTTGAGCCAGAGATCTGTGTTTAAATTTATAAACTAAAATAAATAAATGATCTGTAAGGGAGAAACTAATTACACCAACTTCTAATCACTGGAAATCAAGTAACCTTGACTATGTCACGTAGACTAGTTAATTTTGCATGAGCAGGCTTCTCTGAAGAAAGTGAACAATGGAAACCATATTCTTTTGTCACAAGATACAACAGGGAGAACATTGGTGATGCCTGTACAGAAGTTCATGATTTAAATCATGTCAGAAGGAAAATGATATCAAAATGAACTGCAGACTGATGCAAAAGACACTGCTCTGAAAAAAGCACAGGTGGAACAAGACACACAAAAAGTAGACTTAAAACAAACTCTAAGTTAAGACAACAAGGAGAAAATTACATGAACTAGAATGCATTCTCCTTGAAAGGGATGCAAAATTAACAATTTTAATTTTAAGGGAATTGGGGCTTTTGAGACCATATTGCGCAAAAATTGAATTTTTCAACACTGTCAGACTCAGCAGAACAGTCGCTCCCCATGACACAGTCATGATGGCGTTCACATCTGCCTTTGTACATGTGCTCCAGGGAATATAAGGCAACATTTGAGGTGTCAGTGCACAGATGTGATTGCTAAGACTGATTAAAGATTTCCGGTTACCTGTCGGGAATCCATTTGCAGGCCTGAAAACAGCCATTTACCATCCATTAAAACCACACAGGTTATAGCAAAGGCTTCCAATTCTGCCACATGTTTTGTTCTACCTTTATGTTACTCAATCCTGGGAGTACATAGATGTCTAAAAGAGAGGACAAAAGTGCAAATTACTGCCAACTTGGTTAGTAATTTGCTACACTTGGATGAACTAGTCCTCTGGTGCAGAGAAGTTAAGAAAACCTTGTGAGAAGTATTTACAGCTGATATCCCTCTCCATGAACATTAATTACATTTATATGCTATCTTATGGCAAAAGGCAAATATTTCATCTGAGCGAATGACCCTGGGCACAAACAGGTAACAGCAGTTATCTAGGTTCTTGGATAAAAACAGCCAGCTCTCAAAGGACCTACATCAATGTGGGGGGTAGGGGAGAACAACAAAAAACCCAGACACACAGATCAGAGTTGGGCACCTTGGAGTTTGACATCTGATCCACATATCAATTCAATGAGATATCTCGATAAGTACGGCCGTAACTAGTGTTTAGAAAGATACAGCAAGAAGTGGTGACACTTGGTTATACTGTACTTTATTAAAAGGAACAAAGCAACTAACTGAAGACTGTGCCATTAGACTCAGAAATCAAAAGAGCAACCTATACATCTGTATATCAAAAGTGTTTTCAGGACTTAAATTAGATGAAAAGAACAAGTTGTTGATGAGCCCTAATGTACCACAATTTCATAAAAATAAAATGGATGCTTCCACTACTAAACCCATCCCCACCAATTATCTATCTCTACAAAATATCTCCAACAGGCCTATTCAGAGATGTCGGCATTCTATGTTGGCAACAACCCCCTGAAATAGGAAATTAGAAGTTATGTGGTGTAAAATTAACTTTTAGCTGACGTAACAATGATCAAAAATACACTTTTTTTTAAAGGCCCCATAGTGTAATTTACCTACAACGATTGTTTTAAACAAAAAAATGATAAGTCAAGCCAATAGAATGCACTGTTCAGAAGAGTTCACAAATTCTAATAGCTTTGTTTAAACTAGTAAAAAAGAGAGTGAGCTAATATGTTTCTATAATATTTATGAAGGTGCTGACATTCTTCATTTGTTAGGCATTCTGATGAACAAGCAGTAAAGCAATATCAGTAGCTTAGAAAAAAGTCATGGGTTGTTTTGCTTCTCATTTACTGAATACTGAAAAAAAAAGAGACCTATAAAAATGATTAAATCCCAGGCATGTGTAAATCATACATTGTGTTAAAATAGTCTAATTTTTTCTTCTAAAGGGGTATTTTTAACTCTTTTCAGAGAAGTGTGTCTGTGGCCAAAAGAAAGCACTTTTCCTCTCTTCCTTATTAAATTACAAATAGATGTTTTGTTTCTGTTTAAATTGTTCCAATCAGGAGTTGGAAACTCTTCCAAGCTACACACCCTTTCCCCGTCAACCCCATCTTAGTAGGTTCAATTCCTGAGCATGCTGGCAATTTAAGCTATGAACAGTCCTGTTGAAGTCAATGGAATTTCAGGTTGAACCGCTGTGGTTCAGGACTCTCTGGTTTGGCAACATCTATGGTCTGGCAGGACCACAGATGTTGCTGGACCAGAGAGCCCTAGTGGCATAGGTTGCTGGTGGCTGGCAAGTCCGCCAGAGCCTGCAGGGCTGGTGGGTCCGTGAAGTCTGCAGGGTTGCTGGATCACGGTGGGGCAGCGAAACTGGTGGGGCAGCAAAGACGGTGGAGTCCGTGGGGCTGCTGGAGTCCATGGGGCCAGTGGGGCAGCGAAGCTGGTGGAGCCCAGCAGGGCAGCAAAGCTAGCAGGGCCACTGGAGCCTGGCTGCTGGGGAGAGGAGCCCAGTGGGGAGGCTAGTGCCACACACACACACATACCTCCCCTGGTCTGGAAAACTCCCTTGTCTGGAACTGGTCAAGTCCTGAGGGTACTGGGCCAGGAGGTGCAGCCTGTACTTACAGGCTTGCTGGTCTGGTGCCAGCCTGCTGGGCACTTTGAAGACTGGCATCCTATGTTGGACATTGGGAAGAGAGGGAAGGAAGTGACTCTCCAGCACATGCCTCTCTCTGTGAGAGACCATGGAAGCCTCTCTATGGACCACTTCATTGTGAGCTCTGAAAAACATGAAAGCTGAGGCAGTGGCTGTTCCAAGTGACATGTTACTCCTCCAAAGAGCCTTATCCAACACCTACTGAAATCAATAGAGGCATTTCCACTGACTTCAGTCGGATTGGATCAAGCCCTAAGGCAGCAAATGTGCCCCCCCCAGTGGCCTTAGCAAATAGCATTGTGAATCCTCAGTAATCTACTGCCCCTACCCAAAATCAACCCACCCCTTAAAGAGCTGCCATTTCCAGGGCTCCCAATGGTCAGAGATTGAAATTAAGCAAAATAAAAACAATCTCTAAGTCATTAGTATGTTTCACAAAAATGGTAGAACTGGAAGGGTAATCATGTACCTAAAAATACTTAAAGTTATCATGCAAAACTAATTAATGAGTTTTTCTAAAGTGGGAATCAAAGGGAAGTGATTGTCTAGGAAGGAGTACTGCTGAAAGGGATTTAGGGGTCATAGTGGACGACAAGTTAAACCTGAATCAACTGTGTGACACTGTTGCAAAAAAAGCAAACATGATTCTGGGATGCATTAACAGGAGTGTTGTGAACAAGACACGAGAAGTAATTCTGCTCTATTCCGCACTGATTAGGCCTCAGTTGGAGTATTGTGACCAGTTTTGGGCACCACATTTCAAGAAAGATGTGAAGAAATTGGAGAAGGTCCAGAGAAGAGCAGCAAAAATGATTAAAGGTCTAGAAAACATGACCTATGAGGGAAGGCTGAAAGAATTCGGCTTGTTTAGTTTAGAAAAGAGAAGACTGAGAAGGGACATGATAGCAGTTTTCAAGTATCTAAAAGGGAGGAGGGAGAAAAATTGTTGTTCTTGGACTCTGAGGATAGGACAAGAAGCAATGGGCTTAAATTGCAGCAAGGGACGTTTAGGTTGGACATTAGGAAAAACTTCCAACTGTCAGGGTGGCTAAACACTGAAATATATTGCCTAGAGGGGTTGTGGAATCTCCATTGCTGGAGATATTTAAGAGCAGGTTAGACAGACACCTGCCAGGGATGGTCTAGACAGTGCTCGGTCCTGCTGTGAGAGCAGGGGACTGGACTCGATGATCTCTTGAGTGTTCTAGTGTTCTATGATTCTATAAACATACATGTTTAGTCACATGCCCACATCCACATTACAGATTTCGCTCTTGTAGATTTACATCAAATCTCTCCTTTTATCATAAAAGCCAAAAATATTACAAGGATTTCATGTTCAGAAATGGAATATAAAAAATGCCATACTGGTTCAGATGTGCCCAGTACCAGACATATCAGAAGATGATGATGAAAACATAAAAAGTAACCAAACTGGCAAATGCCAAATAGCTATTGGCTTATTACTACAGAGCATGAGGCTTTATATCCCTTCTAAATAGTGTTTCATCTGATCTAATGTAACTGGGGATGTTCTTATCCATATAAAAATCCATTTTTTAAAAAATCTACTGAGCCTGTAGCCTCTGTGATATCTTGTGGATTGTGCAGTTATGCATTTCCTATTATCAGTTTTAAATGAGCTGCCTTTCAGTTCCATTGACTATTCCCCTTGTTCTTACATTATCAGAAAAAATGAGTAGGAGTGCTCAATTTACTTTCACTATTCTATTTATAATTTTATATACCTCTGTCATGAGCATTTCCCTTCTGAACTAGACAGTCATGTTCTTTTCAATCTTTCCTTATATTGAAGTCTTTTCCATACCTCTAATCACTCATTGCCCACCTCTTGACCCCTTCCTATTTCTCCTGTCCCTTTTTTTGAGATGAGGTGGCTGGCCTAAGCTATGCCCCCCACACCTGAGGCCAAAGCTGAAGCATGAAGGCTTCAGCCTGGGGCAGCTGGGCTGAAGTCCTTGGGCTTCTGCTTTGTTCTCCTTGCCAAGGACCGTGGTGCTCAGGCTTTATTGCCTTTCTCCTCTCTTCTTTCCCTCCTTCCCAACACGGGCAGTGGAGTATGGGCAGGCTGTCTTTGGTCCCCTTTCCTGGGATCGTGGAGTAATTTTTGTCAGGAGGGGGTAGCTATAAAATGAAGTTTGAGAACCCCTGGGCAAAGATAATAGAAATCCCTTTCTTAACATTGTTTGTTTTTTACCCCAGCTGCATATTGAAAATGTTTTCATGTGACTGTGCACAAAGGATATGTCTACACACCAACTAGACAGCTAAAGTTGGCCCATACCAGCTGACTGGAAGTCATGAGGCTTGGGCTGTGGGGCTGTGTAGATTTCTGGGCTTGGGATGGAGCCCAGGCTCTAGGACCCTGTGAAGTGAGATGGTTCCTGAGCCTGGAAGTCTACAATGAAACTGCCCTACAGTCCAAGCCCCATGATCCCAAGTCAGCAGGCAAAGGCCAGCCATGGGTTTTTCTTTGCTGGGTAGACATACCCAAGATCTAGGTTTTTCTCCTGAGCAGTTTAGAATCCAACATTATGCACAAACAATGTGTTATTTATTCCAATGTGCATTACCTTGCTTTTGTCAACATTGAATTTCAACTGCCGTCATTGCCGTACCCTGTCTTCATGCCACAGAGGGAATGAACAGAACAGGCAATGGCCCATTCCCAAGCTGCTGGCAAACAGAGGCTAGGGACAACATCCCTCTTCATCCTGGCTGATAGCCATTGATGGACCTATCCTCCATGAATTTATCTAGCTCTTTTTTGAACTGTTATAGTCTTGGACTTCACAACATCCTCTGGCAAAGAGTTCCACAGGTTGACTGCGTATTGCATGAAGAAATACTTCCTTTGGTTTGTTTTAAACTTGCTGCCTATTAATTTCATGTGGTGACCTCTACTTCTTCTTGTTATGAAAAGGAGTAAATAGCACTTCCTTATCTATTTTTTTCTACACGATTTTATAGACCTCAATCATGCCCCCACGTCATCTCTTTTCCAAGCTGAAACATCCTAATCTTAGCAATCTTTCCTCATATGGAAGCTGTTCTGAACCCTTAATTTTTTTTGTCCTTTTCTGAATCTTTTTCAATTCCAATTTTTTTTTAGATGGGGGAATCACATCTGCATGCAGTATTTGAGATGTGAGTGTTCCATGGATTTATTGAGACAATACTATTTCTGTCTTATCTATCCCTTTTCCTAATGATTCCCAACATTCTGTTCACTTTTTTGATTGCTGCTGTATGCCAAGTGGATGTTTCCAGAAAACTATCCACAATGATGCCAACAACTCTTTCTTGAGTGGTAATAGCTAATTTAGATCCCATCATTTTATATGTACAGTTGGAATTATGTTTTCCAATATGCTTTACTTTGCATTTATCAACATTAACTTTCATCTGTTATTTTGTTGTCCAGTCACCCAGTTGAGAGAGATCCTATTGTAGCCCTTTTCGTCTCCCTGGGACTTAACTATCTTGATTACTTTTGGATCAGCTGCAAATGTTGCCATCTATTTACCCCTTTTCCCAGATCATTTATGAATATGTTGAATAGGACTAGTTCCAGGACAGATCCCAAGGGGACACCACTATTTACCTCTCTCCATTCTGAAGACTGATCATTTATACTTACCCTTTGTTTTCAGTCTTTTAATCAGTTACCAATCTATGAGAGGATCTTCCCTCTGATCCCATGACAACTCACTTTGCTTAAAAGCTTTTGGTGAGGGGACCCTGTCAAGGGCTTTCTGAAAATCCAAGTATGCTAGCTATGCCCAATGAGTCCTCCTTGTCCACATGCTTGGTGACCCCTTCAAAGAACTCTACTAGAGTGGTGAGGCATGATTTCCCATTACAAAAGCCATATTGACTCTTCCCCAACAAATTATAACAAATGGTCTGGTAGCACTTTATAGACTAACGAAACACGTAGATGGTATCATGAGCTTTATTGGGCACAGCCCACTTCTTCAGATGACCGGTCAGAAGTGGGCTGTGCCCACAAAAGCTCATGATACCATCTACGTGTTTCGTTAGTCTATAAAGTGCTACCAGGCCATTTGTTGTTTTTTTCTGTAAGACTAATTTGGCTACCTCCTGAAGCTCCAACAAATTATGTTAATCTATATGTCTGATAATATTGTTCTTTACTATAGTTTCAACCAGTTTACCCAGTACTGAAGTTAGGCTACTGGCCTGTAATTGCCAGGATCACCTCTGGAGCCCTTTTAAAAAATTGACATCACATTTGTTACTTTGCAGTCATTTGGTACAGAAGCTGATTTATAGTTTATAGTTACTTTTTGAGTCTTTGGCTACCTGTTCTTCAAATTCTTTTTTGGCCTTCCTAATTATATTCTTACACTTCATTTGCCAGAGTTCATGTTCCATTCTATCTTCCTCAGTAGGGATGTGAACAACTAGTTGGGTATCCAATAAGCAAATGCTTATCGGATAGTCAACACGCTAGTCGACTAGTTGCTTCCCTCCCCCCCTCCCCACTTGCTGCATCTATCAGGAAGAGGCAGCAAGGGAGAGGGGGAAGTAAAGGGGGTGCTTCAAAGCAGAAACTGTTGTGTATTGGGGTTGTAGATATAGAGCTTGTTGTTACAGTAACTGAGTTAGGCCACTAGGGGTCAGCCCAGCTGGTTTGGGCTGGCTCTAGTTAGTTCTGTGTTATGAAATAAAATGGACACTTGCAACTGCTCAAGCTCTCTGTTTCCAGTGATTTCTTCTAAACTGTTGAACTCCAAACTATACAACAGCAACACCACGTAGAGCCTGGAGCCAGACCCTGGGCTCCATGCAGCACTGCTGCCTTGAAACGCTGTGTGCAGCTCCCAGCTGGCCCCGGGCTGCACACAGCATTTCAAAGCGGCAGCGCTGCATGGAGCCCAGGGTCATCCTGGGGCTGTTGCTACACTTTCAAGTTGGAGACGCTCTTGTTAACTAATCAAATAGTCAATGCAAATTGCATCAACTACTCCAGTGGTTCTCAAACTTTTTGGGCTCCGGAGCCCTTTACATGCGTAAAAATTTATGCGGAGCCCCAGCGGTCCACTGATTGTATGTGTTGTACCTATCGATGTTTCCAGTTTGTCAACCTCGTGGAGCCCCAGGGCTCCACGGAGCACAGTTTGAGAAACACTGAACTATTCAATTAGCCAATTAATCAAAATTTTACATCCTTATTCCTCACTAGGATTTAACTTCTACTTTCTAAATTACGCTTTTTGCCTCTCACTGATTCTTTGTCAGCCACAGTAGCACTTTTTTTGGTTTTCATATTTTTTAATATGGGATATACATTTAAGTTGAACTTGCATTACGGTGTCTTTAAAAAAATTTCATGCAACTTGCAGGGATTTCACTTTTGGGGCTGTACCTTTTAATTTCTGTTTGTTAACTTTAGGTCATGTCCCTATGAAATGTCTCAAAGTATCTAAACTTCATTAACCTAAATAATTTTGTGTATTTGAAAATCTGGCCACCTTATTAGTCATCCCTTTTTCTAAACTATTTGAGAAATACATTAAAACAGTCATAGTATTGGGTTTAAATTGGGTGCACCCCAATTTAAACTTTACCCTGTTAAACATTTATGCCTACTCTTTGTTTTCTCCATCTTAAGAGTTTCCAAACTATGATGTAGGGATGTTAGATATCTGGTAATTGAATAGTTGTGTAACCACATGAATTCTTATTGGTTACACGGCTATTTGATAGTCCCCAGGGGTGGGGCCAGCAACCAGTGCACTCCCCCCCTGCCATCCCATGCTGAGGCAGCAGTGTGGAATGCCAGGCAGAAGCCTGTCCATGAGGAAAGCCCATTTAAAAACCAGCTCCCCCTACAGACTGGCTGCCCTGCGCTGCTGCCTCTGATACTCTGCCCCCCTCCCTCCCCACCGTCCGCAGGGATCCAAGCGCTATGCAGAGGCTGCTACCAGGGAGGGGGTCAGGTGGACAGAGGCTGCTCCATGGGAGGCAGAGCAGCCCCTGTCCATGGGGAGCTCTGGACTGCCACAGACAGAGGCTGCTTTGCAGCAGCCTCCTATGCCACCTCTTTTAAGCCAGCTCCCCCCAACATCGGCTCCTACTCCCCCTCTCCCTTGCTGCCTGTCATACAGAGGCAGCAAGCAGCGGGGGGAGGGGGAAATGCATATTGTTGATAAGATTAACTGATAATCCTATAGTCGACTACATGTTGACATCCCTACTATGAAGGTACTTATCTTATGAATAGTTTCCTCAGGGGCATCTTGTAAAGACTGTGTCAGGGATTTTTTTGAAAATCCAAATAAATATCAACTAGTTATTTATCCACTATACCAACCACTGAAACATTCAAAGAATTCTAGTAGACTAATACTAGTAGGGAAGCACAATTTTCCTTTATAGAAAATACACTTGCTTAGCATATCATATTCATCCAAGTGTTGCATAATTCTATCTTTAATTTACTACCTCAGCCAATTTGCCTGGTACTGTAGTAAGGCTCATTGGTCTTTATTTCACACCATCCATCAGGCCTTCAGTCTTCTGGCACAGTAGCTGATGTCAATTAGAGAGCATTCAAAAAGCAGCTCACAGCCACTTTATTCTTAAATTCCTTCTAAATTGTTCAATAAATTCTTTGTGTCCTGGTGACTTGTTACTCTTCAGTTCATTTGGTTTATTCCAACAGCTTTTCTTTTTGACCCCTCAAACATTTGGTACTGCTTCACCCTGAAGATCACCTGAAAATAGTGTGCAATTCCTGAACATTCTCTGTGGTGAAAACTGTGGAGAATGAAAAAGAATATTTTTCTGCATCCGTGTCCTTAATCCTCTTCATAGAAACACTGTCTATTTAAAATTCACAGCTACATGATTTTAGTACATTACTATTACAAGTAATATGAGATTACTTTAACGGAGAGTCTTTACAGAAAATGTATGTATTTCTCTATTTTTCAGTTTGTTTCCATTTTTATTTGATTCTCAAAACTAGTCAAATTTTTGTTTGTCTCTCACACAGCAGCAGAAGAAAAAAAAACCTTTTTAAAAGACAAAAATGATTGTTCAATCAATCACAAAAACTGACCATAGACTAATGTGAGCCCCAGACTGCTACAGACTCATTCACTTTCCTTTTTACTCTAGGGACATACTAATTCTTTCATAGGATTCTTGCATGCAATACTTTTTTTTAAATTTCAAGCAGATTTTCAAATTCCTTATTCCTCATATTTGACACAATCCATTCATATTTAAGTTTAAGATTCTTTCTGTTGGCTTTATATGGGTTGGATTTCTATTTGCTGAAGGATACCTGGTTCAAATAAACTCTTGCTCTTGCACCTTGCCATTTTGTGTCCTAGCCACTTATATCTGACATGCCTACTTCCTTTTTTGTTTAAGGAGATGTGAATAACAAAGGTATAATTTAAATGGGAAATACTAACTTTTATGGGGGACTACCTCCTCTCAAGTTGTTCTTCTAGTCTGGTATCAGAGGAATAAAGTAATTTTTGTCACCACCAATTAAAAACTTTTACGAAACAGGACCGTTATAAAACAATTAAACGTTGCAAATGCACTAGTCTCCTGGAGGGAAACCCTGGAGGAAATTCTGCTTATTAAAATTGCAATTTTAGTTTCCATTAAAAAGGAGAATAAGACAACAGAAGATGGGTTGGCAAGACAAATTATTTCTTAATGTCAGTTGAGCTTATTTCAAATGAGATAACGTAGCTATACCAGGTTGGGTTCAGCACATTTTTTTTGTCTCTTCAACTCATTTATCTAATTCAGTCATCTTGATTATAGCCTCATGGACCTTCATTTTCAGAGGAAGAATTTTGTAACAAACAGCCTACACAACATGCTGATTACTGAACAGTTAATTCTAATTAACTTGGCTATGGCAAGAGAATTTTGATAAAGTCCTAGAATGCAAATATATTTTGGTTATCCTGGACCAAAGTCTATAAAATAAAAACCTACAGCGAAGTCTCCAGATGAGACATTAGAGTGATAGAAATCTAATTTAAAGAAACAAATGAGAAAATTAAAATCACAAATAATTTATTCTTCCTTTAGAGTTGATGGAGTACAGTTTTAAATAGCAATGAAGTACACAGTGGTGGAAAATTGGCACAGAACCTACAAGCATTTCATTCATAATAATGCTCCTCAGGCTTTATCTGTTCAAACCTTGATGTGCATTTTCTACTAATCAACTTTAAGCCAAAAGAATCTCCCGTTAAAATCAATGGACAAATTGAAAAATGTTTCCATGTACATTCTGCTCATTCAAATACTATGTATTACAATTGCTTTCTCCCTGTTAAAACATTATGGTCAACTGTGAAAAAATATTATTTTACTCCTGGGCTAATTTTATTTTTAAGTTATGTCCTTTGCAAAGGTTGCCAAGAAGTCCTGAATGCAGGTATTCTTGCACAACAGACTATCCCTTCATATATCTGAACTACACTTGCAGGATGGTCTCAAAACCAGATTGTGTACTATGCTATTGATCAAGGTGCTGCCTCTATCTCACATGCAACACTATAAGCATCAATGCGGTTCACAATAAAATTTGGCATTTCCCTCAACAGCAGGTTTATATTTGAATGACCTAAAACATACCTTGGTCTCATATTAACCAGTAAGAAAATGGACACACACAAAAAATGCCCCCTTTCTAAATGTATTAATTCCCAGTTAATAAAGTTTAGATAGCGGTTTACAAATTCTTCTATGCTAGTTTGTTACATACAAAATATCCAACTAAAGGTTAAAATACACTTATACAATATACTTTGACCTGTTTTCAGTATTAGTTTTTGAATTTTTTGCATATTCAAACCAGGTAAAACTAACATTGTTTTAGTCTTTGTTATTGCAATTAGAAAGGAATTACAGCTTGATTAATGTTAAACTGTGACAAAACACCTACAATTTGAACAATTTTTCTGGGTACCAAACCATGTTGCAAAAAATTGTCAAACTATGTTAGAAACCATCTTTACAAAAATGCTTCACGCAGAAAAATTGTAAAGCTTAAAAAATTAATCCTTTGCACAAGACTATCATATTGTTCTTGATTACCTTCCTGTCTAGGTAACTGGGATTCAAATTCTTTGTGCAAGAGCCTATTGCTGATGTACAGTATACTATGTCTTTATTCACCTTTATTATACACCATTTTGAGACCAACACATTCAAGCATTTACCATGCCCCCATCCATATTAACAGCAGATATCTGATCCTGCCCAGTGAGTAGTGTACTGTCTTGCATATTCACCACATGAAAAACATAATATACAAAATATTGCTGCTGTAAAAAGTGTACATTTCCCCCTTCCCCTTACAAAAGAATTTGTGGAAAAAATATTAAATCCCCATAACCTTCATAAAACATACAAAGCTGTTCACACCTTTCAGTCTGTAACAGTCTGTTTGATGCTCAGTTCTGAACTCACTGAAAACCAGTTATGTTAATGCATTTTCTGTCCAATATTGCCATCTAGAGTACAGATGTGAAATCAGAATTTGAGAGACTACAGCCTTTTATAACTAGATCATAAAGACCGTATATTGTAAAACAGCCATTTATCCACAATATTTTTCCAAAAGCTATATGGAATGGGAGTATCTCTTCACAGGGAGATGTCCACAGTGCTGAGGAGACAATATGGCTGCTAATATATACTGGATACTGGAATGTAAGTACTTTTTCATTGCTGATAGTTTCCATATTGCGCCTAAAAGTAAATATAAAAATGTGATTAGATAATGATTTTGGTTTTCTAAATTAAAACTTGGAAAAAAGCAATATCCAAGAGTCATCTGATTAAGATTCAAACACACTTGAAAACATTTTATTAATCTCTAAATTCATCTGTAAATTACATTGCTGATTATAGGTTTATGCCTGGAGTTTAATTCTGTCCAAACAATTTTTCTGGAATTGGTATTGGTAATTAAATAAAAAACATTAAACATTTAAGACAGATTATGGTAAAACTGGCTCTCTAACAAAGAGCCACTGAATACAAAACTGGAATTTGAACAGTACTGCAAGAATTTAATTATATACAAAAGCACAGAAATTCAAAGTGAAGGTATCCACTCAGCCTTTAACTCATAACTATTGTCCACATAATTTCAGAGCACTAGACTAGACTAAACACATGTTCAAAAACCTGTGCATGATCCAAGACACATCTAAGCAATCATAAAGGTATAGATGGCCAACTTGTTCTACAGAATCATAGGACTGGAAGGAACCTCAAGAGGTCATCTTGTTCAGGCCCCTGCACTCATGACAGTACTAAGTTTCATCTAGACCAGCGGTTCTCAAACTTTTTGGGCTCTGGAGCTCTTTACATGCGTAAAAATTTATGCGGAGCCCCAGCGGTCCACTGATTGTATGTGTTGTACTTATGCGGAGCCCCAGCAGTCCACTGATTGTATGTGTTGTACCTATCTACGTTTCCAGTTTGTCAACCTCACAGAGCCCCTGGAGATGTCTCGTGGAGCCCTGGGGCTCCGCGGAGCACAGTTTGAGAAACACTGATCTAGACCATCCCTGACGGTGTCTGTCTAACTTGCTGTTAAAAATCTTTAATGATGGAGATAACAGTCTTCCTGGGCAGTTTACTCCAGTGCTTAACCACCAAGTTTTTCCTAATATCCAACCTAAAGCATCTATACTGCAGTTTAAGCCCATTGCTTCCTGTCTCCTTCCTTCTTGAAACAACCTTTACAGTGTGAAAACTTATGTCTCCTCTCAGGACCAGTCTACACTACAAGCTACACTGGCTGTGCTGCTGCTGTAGCACGTCTGATAAAGACACATTATGCTGACAGGAGAGCGCTCTCCTATTGGCATAATCACTCCATCTGCACGAGAGGCAGAAGCTATGCTGGCAGGAAGGTGTCTATTGCTGACACAGTGCCAGTGTGGACAGCGCTTAGGTTGCTGTAACTTGAGTCACAGGTTTAATACCCCTGAACGATGTAAATTGCACTGACTTAAGTGGCAGAGCAGCTCTGCCCTCAGTCCTCTCTTCTCCAGGCTAAACAAACCCAATTTTTTAAAAATCTTCCCTCATGTTTTCAGACCTTTAATAATTTTTGTTGCTCTTCTCTGGGCCTTCTCCAATTTGTCCACGTTTTTCCTGCAATGTGGCACCCAGAACTGGACACAATATTCCAGTTGAGGCCTCATTAGATGGAGCAGAGCAGATTTACTTCTCATGTATTGCTTCCAACACTCCTGCTACTACATCCTTATTCCACAGATTTGATGCATAGAAATACTGGTCTCATTACTCTCCTCCAATTCCTCTGATGGAAGAGAACTTTTGTGATGTAACTGGGGTGAACAGCCAAGTGGGAGCAGAGACATCAGTATGTGCTTCTCATGATCACTGACAAGCTCTCTGCAGGTACACCATTGGGTTCAGGATTTGCAGAAAAGGAGGGGGCGTGTTTGGGAATGACCACACGCATTGTCACCCCTCAATCACATCAAGGTAATGCAGCAAAAAACCACGTCTGATAATGCCAGTATTATCTTAAATTGTTTCTCTCGCCCTAAAACACTGCTCACCCACAGGAGGTAGTTTTCAACGCAGTTGCCAAAAAGGAGCTTAAAAAGCATAGTTCCTAAGGGAGTAGTTCTACTGTGGAAAAGAGGGAAAGCCTTCCACAAATGGATTCCCCTTGGAATTTGCATTATTTGAGAAACTGAAGGACTAGAACATTTGTTATGTTCCCGCTTAAAAATCTTTAAGAGGGAAGTTATTCCTAGCCCGTGCCAGAATGACTTGTAGGAAATTCAACAAATTGAAACTTCTTTTCCCCCCTCTACCTCCCACCCCCTCCCTCTAAGCATTTTTTTTATGTCGAGCTTGCATTGGGAACTATGGTTCTTTGTATACTATATTATTTTTAAGACTTGGGGATAAAAAAGTAGTTCACTTCTCCAGTTACCAACGTTAACAATATTTTGTTGCCTTTTCTTCCCTTTTTAAAATAATATTTGTGTACAGAGAGAGATCTGTTCTCCCTGACAGTACTCTAACCACTGTTACAAGGGAAACATGTTTTTTCTTGTTCAAAGTCTAAATAGTTGCCTATGAACAAATTATTAAGAATGTATTGTTAAATCTGTGCAGTTACATACATATATTTAGTCAGAATGTCCAGCTTCCTTATGAGCAGGTGAGTAAAGGCCTCTATTGTAATAAAGTTTACACTGTAACATTTATAGAGACATTAGACAACATTTGCTGTTTTGTAGCTTGTAACACACAAAGGAGAAAATCCTCTGTCCTAGGTCTAATCTTAATAACTAGGCATCCATACAAGGAACAGAGAGGAAGGATTCAATGCTCCCTTCTCAATGGCCTTAAGCAGCTGCGGAGCTAGTCTTGCCCAATGGCTAGAATAACCTCTATTAGGCTCTTACTTAGCTTCCTCAAGGTGGGATGTAGCAATAGACCCTGACTCTGCCTCTCCAATGCTCTGCCTGCCTGTACACAGCCACGCAGAGAACCAGTAAAAACTGAGGTTTCAAGTCTGCATGGGTTCCTCCCAACATCTATCCCAACACCTGTACAACGGAATTGCTCTGCCTGGGCAAGCAAGTTGCCTTTTATAGCAGTCAAGGAGGAGGGCCGGATTTGCACCTAAGGGAATGATTTAAAAAAAAAAAAAAAAAGCATTCAGCTATAGTCAATACACAGGAATAATAAAATGTGACCCTGCAAGGGGCATTGTGTCCACAATTTTCACTGAAGTCACTCTCATCACTAGGCTAAAATAGTTCCCATTAATTTTGATACAATGGTGAGCTGTTTATAACACATTATGTTTTGCAAAGTTTAGTATAGTCTGGCCAAGTCCGAAAAGAATAATACAGACTAATCAACTTTCCTAACTGTATATGAGTAACTCCAATGGAAATAAAAGCTGTGAGAGTTTTATATATATAAATTCATTAAAAACAGTACAATAAATGCACAAAAATTAATACATTTTATTAAACAATGTTGTACCTGATCATATGCATAAGGCCTCTGTTGTGGTGGTTGTGGTGGTCCAGGCTGTGTGGGCCTGTATGCTGCATACTGCTGGCCTTGTCCTTGGGGGTAGTTAGGATACTGAGGTCCTGGACCACTCTGTGAAGGACCTGCAAATCATTCAAACAAATAAAAAAAGGAGGGGAGGTGGAAATAGAATGGTAAAATATTGCATTGTGCAACTAGGAACACACCAATTAAGTACCACCATTATTTTCAAGCTTAAAGTAGGTTCTCACACCACATACATCAGGCAATACAGAGTTACATGCGTGCTGCCCGCCACTAGATCCCCAGAAGACCAGATAGAGCCATTAAGTTCTACAACTTATGAGAGGGTGCTTCCTCTTACGCTCTTACACAAACAGGCAGATCCATTTCTGGAGCAAAATGTGACTTGTGTAGACAGTAACTTGATTCAGTACTGACAAGTGCACATTTTACCTAATCACACTGGTCACTGAGCAGCCATCAGATGGTAACAAACTTGGTAACTTTGGATCTGTGAAAGGTTCAAAGTGATGATCTATTCTAGAGGATAAAAATCTCCATATTCCATTACCATTCTCCTCAGGCATCAAATCTCCCTGAACTATGCAGCTTCAGCTCTCTGTGCTTCTCTTGGATTGGGACAGAGCCTTGCAGATTCATAACAATTAGAGGGATGCTGATTGCAAATAACTGATTTTTTACAAATTAGTAAGTAAGAAGATAAATATTACATAAACAAGGATACTACATCCCAAAATGTATTTTGGTCATTGCAAATGTAATTCAGTTTTATTTATGATATTTCTTTAACAGTTTATTACTAAATGTTTACAAGAGATTTTGTAAAAAAAGAGTTAAATCTATTAATTTAAGACTTCATCATCAGCTTCAAAAATTGAAATTGAAAAGTGAGCTAATTTGGGTGTGTAAATCATGGTGTGTGTGGACAAGCAGTTTTGTTATATTTGTTTCACCTCTTTCTTCTAATATTGTTATCCTAAACTCCAGATTTTCAAAATGAGTATATGGAAAAAATGAGAGTCCAATTTGAGAGATTTTATTGATTTACTTGTTTTATCCTCTAGGTAATACACACAAATATTTCAAAATTGTTTAACAGTCCAGCCCCAATTTCAAAAAGAAACTCTCCCAAACTTCAGTAGGTCCCTTATAACCACTACCTCAAGTAGGCCAGTTGTGAAATTAATATGTACATGCACAATCATTATGATTGCATATATAATCTCACAAACAAAATTATGAAACTGGTTTTCACGGTCTTTTTTTGAGAGGGTGTTTATTTTAAGACAACTGTGTAACTTTTTAGAGTATGAAAGCAAGGACAATTTAAAATGTGTAGTATTCTCTATTCTGACTCAGAATCTTAAGTAAAATAGCCACATGCCACTCTGTGCTACTTGTTATGGAGCTGAGTGAGAGTCTGTGCTGAATCTCTACATCTACAGGTACGTCTACACTGCCCATGGTACAGCACGGCAGAGCTGCCACCACGGCAGAGCTGCCACCACAGCACTGTGACATGGGAAGTGTAGTCATGCTTTATTGCAGGGTTAGAGCTCTTCAGGGGATAAAAGAGGTGGAAGCTTTATCGCCAGGAGCCATGCTGTCTATACTGATGCTTTTCAGCATTAAAACTTTTGTCGCTCAGGGGGATGTTTTTACACCCCCGAGTGACTACAGTTTTAGTGAGGAAAGAGGCAGTGTAGACACAGCCGAGGTGCAAGACAGAACTGGCAGCCCAGCAACACAGGGAGTTAAGATGGCTTTATGGGATAAAGATGGCGATCTTTGTGCTCTCCTAATCCTATGCTCCTCCCTGGACTGGAAAGTATAATTTAGCCCTGAAACCTGCCTAAATTACATATACCTCTCTTATGGGCCACAACACAGCCTGGAGTCTCTGCAGTGCTATGTGCTGCCCCCAACGTCCTTCTCTTAGCCTCCACCCCATCCCTTCAGGAAGCTGTACTCTACAGTGTCTGTGCTGCGGGGTTCCTCCCACAGCTGAATACAGGGATTTTAGGGCCCACTTATATTGCTCCAGCCCTTTCACCCACCATAAAGGGACTGAACCAGAGGTGAGGGTCTTACCCTTTATCTTTTTTGTGAGAACTACCTTGTTATCAGCTACTTACCATAACCCTGCTGTTGTCCTGGATAACCCTGCTGGCCAGTGTACTGCTGCTGTTGTGGAGGGTAACCCTGCTGCTGAGGAGGTCCTTGATATGCATCTTGCTGCTGACCATACTGAGAATTTCCTGTAAAATGGTTGCAAGAAAATAAACAATTAAAGATGTTTACTACCATTCTATTTTTCTCTAATATGCACAGTCAATAACACAGGAACAAAAATGGAAATGCAATCTTGATTTAAAAAACGTAACAAAATAAATAAAACTCAAACCAAACAGAAGGAATTTGGCCAAACAAACTGCAGTTAAAGCCAAGTTTGCAAGGTTGAACTGCAGCTTTTTCAGCATCTCTGCCAAACAAGCAGTACATTTACTGGAACATCACAGTCATAAGGTCATGACTATGCTAAATAAAATAAAAAAAGACAAAATTAAAGACAGCTACAAGAGCACAGACTAGCTACACAAGATCAGCAAGCTTGTTTCCTAATGACACTATATTTATATATATATAAATATATATATATGTATATATACACACACACACACAAAAATATACACAAATGAACCAATGGATTAATGTTTAAATAAAAAATTTCCATTGGAAAAAAAGTTCTCTAACAGTGTTTTAGTCATTTTACTGTTGTTAGAAATGGCAAATTGTGATTATACATTTTAGATGTTTGCAATAAATTATTTTGAATGCTTCAAGTTCCCTGCAATTTTTAAGACAGCCAGCAACTAGTATTCTACAAGAGCTTTGCATGTGTATAAATTGTTTTGTGTAAGAATTTTTGTTCTCATAAGAGGTGGGGGAGAAAAGGGAATGTATGTGCGTATGTGTGTGAAGGTATATAGATACCTCCTTCGTAGTAATGTTGTGAGGAATCCTCATAAGGCCTATCGTAGCCTTGTTCAGGATACGACGGTTGCTGATAACCGTAATCATTATGACCTACATCAATTCGACAAGAGACAGGAAGAAACGTTAATGGTCTCTGAGTGAAAACCCTAAAAATATTTCATCTTTCAGAAAAATCAAAAAAGTTAACTGGAAATACATAAAAAAGATTTTTCAATGTATTAGCCTAAGATTTACCAATATGATTTCCTTTCATATTGAATTAACATGTGACAGGGAACAGAAGCTTAATGAACTAGTTTTAGCAACATCACAGCAAGGGACGATCTTAACCTTCTCATAATCTTTGTTGGTGGGTGGGAAAATAAAGTACTTTATCTTTTATTTTTAAAAATGAAAGCATTTAGGCCTTTCACATGTAAATAACATGAATTAAATTAGAATGAACAAAGGAAGCAATTATCATACTTTGGTTCATACCTGGTTCTGCTGATCTCAAATTAAAAAGCATATGCTAAAGGTAGTGTGAAATATAACAAAGCTCAATGAAGTTATGAATCCAATATTTTTATAGTAAATTTTGCTCTAAAGTGTCAAAAGAAAAATTTCTCAAGGCTGATTTTTCTGCCACAAACATCATTCCTAGCAACCTTAAGATTCCCTGGAGAATCTCATTCATCAGCACAATCACTAAAAAACGAAGTTTCAATTCAGAGGCAATGGGCATCTCTGGCTTAGGAATCAAAACATGAGAAAAACCCTACCTGTTTGTTGTTTTAAGACCCAATATATTTATCCCGCAGATTACTAAAATGTACTACATCATAGTGTCCTCTTGTGAAACTCAGCCATGAAAACAAGTGTTCATTTTATTAAAATCTTAGCACAAATTTTATAAAAGTACCTATATAAGGCAGAGGGCAGGAAGTTCTAAAAATAAATAGACTTTGGTACAAATGGAGAACTCAACACAAACATCTTAAAAACTGACTGATGGTCGTACATCGTTGCTTTTTAGCACAATTTTTAAAGATTTACAATAATTCTTACTGAACTTAATGGAAAAAGTAAATTTATCTATGCTGCCATTTAATTTTAACTGATAATACTCAATTGAATGCATTAAATGCATGAATTACCTTTTAACTATTTGAAAACTATGTTATGCTGTTAACTTTTTTTCGTACAGAATAAATGAGGTTGTGTGTACAACATAAAGCCTTAATTCTGGAACTTGCATTATGTTATGATTTACCATAACTTATGAAATATCTTTGAATGTACACAAATGAAAATCAGTGCCTAAACCAAAATACAATAGGCATTGCTAAAATATTTCTTTAAAAAAACCCAACACTTTACATTCAAACAAATAATTCATTTCAATCATTATTAATAAGCAGTTGCTCTGAAATGTTGATAGGATTGGGGGAGGAGAGCTGAGCTATGAATGTTTTTAAAATTGTTACTATCTACCAGGTTCCTTGGACTTCACAAAACATGAATTAAGTAGCAAGCAGATTATCACAACAGCTATGAGTCAACCTGTAATCTTCACCAATAAAGTTTGTTCACCCAACTTCTCCCTAAGTAAAACCAAAATAAATAAAAAGAGGACCCCCATCCTCCAATTTACAGCATAATCCTGATTCCTCATGTACAAATACAATATATACAGATCTCTACTTCAAGAGAGGAAAAAGGATTGATCTGTGTAATTTTATTTTAGCATCTGATCCTGAAAGCATTCAGGGAATTCCACAGAGGAAGGGGCTTACAGGATCAGGCCCTTCAACAAAGAAGCTCTTCAAGGCAGGGACTATCTTATGCCTTTGTCAAACACTATGTATGCTTAAGGCCCACGCCACAGCAGCAACAAAACATTTATGCAATATGTTCTTAATATCAAAAGTAAATTATGCTATAGGATAAGAACAATAAAACCCCAAACATTAAGCTTATAAGTAAGTGTTTAAATTTCCATATACTAGCTATAAAAAGAATATATTACTCTGTCTTTTTATACACATACAGTATCATAAAACAGATATACAGCACAACTACTTTAATTCAGATCAGTTGTTCTAATATACTGAAGAACCCTCCATCCTTGTAGCTAAATGGGAGGATTCACATTATAGAATATGAAACCCAATATTAGGGAGTCAAATTAAAAGTATCATAAATGATGTACGTTGAGTAAGCTGTAAAATTATTTATCTTTAGCATTTTAAATTATAATAACAATTCTGAATTTAGAAGCTTTTATAAATACAAGATCTGCTATGGTGATCAATTACTAATTATTTTCACCCCATTCTATAGTTTTTAAGTAGTTCTCTACATTGATATTGGGCAGGTATAGAAAATGGGTAAGTTAATATTATGAGAGATTACCATCAGGGTAATATTGCTGGTTCATGCCTTCTGGAGGACCTTGTCCACCATGACTGTATTGGTCCCCATAATAGTCTTCCTGGCCTGAGTACTGCTGTGGTGGGCCTGAAAAACCACAACCAGTCAATACGTAAATATCTTGCTTTCTCTGTTAACAAGCTTGCTAATTTCTGACTTTAGTATGAGAAATGTTTCCCCACCCACCCTGTTGCATTTCAGACAACATATTTAATCTACTTTACTATTTAATTTTATACACATTCAGCTGCACTATGTGCCATAGCATATACAGCAGAAAAGAAAGTTACCTGTTCTCATAACTAGTGTTCTTCGAGATGTGTTCACATCCATTCCAATCAGGTGTGCGTGAGCATCAGAAACTTTCTGCACGAGCATCAGAAACGTTTCCCTTAGCAGCTCCCATAGGTTCAGCTATGGAGACCCCTAGAGTGGTGCTGCTATATCAGTGCATATATATCACAGCCGACCCTATCCTCCCTCGGTTCCTTCTGGACAGCTACTCCAACAGTGAGGAAGGAGGGTGGGTATTGAATTGATGTGAACAACACAACTCGAAGAACACCAATTATGAGAACAGGGAACTGTCTTTTCTTCTTCGAGTGCTTGTTCACGTCGATTCCAATCAGGTGACTCCGAAACTGCTACCCTATGGAGGTGGGGTCTGAGTTCAGAATCACCGATTGCAGCACTGCCCTAGCAACATCTGTGTCTTCCCTGGAGAATTTATCGATTGTGCAGTAGGCCATGTACGTATGAATCGAAGACCGTGTGGCTGCCCTGCAGATCTCTTGCATGGGAACCTGCACCACAAAAGCCGCTGACGAGTTAAGTGGCCTGTGACCAGTGGGGGAGGGACCCATGCTAGGTCGTAAGAGGTGTGTATGCACTGCACTATCCAGGTAGATATACACTGAGTAGAGACCGGGTCACGTTTCATACATTCCACAAAGAGCTGTGTGGACTTTCTAAACAGCCTAGTGCAATCTATGTAAAAGGCTAACGCCCTTCTCACATCCAGCATGTGTAGCACTCTCTGTCTAGCACTAGAGTGTGGCTTGAGATAGAAAACTGGAAGGAAAACCTCTTGGGTCAGATGGAATTGGGAGACCACTTTTGATAGGAAAGATGGATGCAGCCTGAGCTGCACTTTATCTCTGTGAAAGACCATGTGTAGTGGTTCTGAGGATAGAGCCCTCAATTCAGACACTGTCCTTGCTGAGGTGATAGTCAACAGGAAGGCTATCTTCATAGAGAGATGAAGCAATAAACACTCAGGCATTGGTTCAAAGGGTGGTCCCATGAGTTTATTGAGCACCAGGTTCATGTCCCAAGCAGGTACAGGTGGACAATAGTATGGATATAACCCCTTCCTAAAACATGCAACTATGGGGTGGCTAAACAGGGAATGCTGAGAGCAACCTCAATGAAAAGCGGATACCGCTGCCAAGTGAACTTTGACCGAAAAGGGCACTAGGCCCTGTGACAATAAGTGCAGAAGATACTATAGAGCTCTCCCAAGGGAAACACAGGCGCTCTCCCAGGGGAAACATCCCACTCCACACACCAGCTGGAGAACCTTTTCCATTTGACCAAGTATGCCACCCTGGTAGAGGGCTTTCTGCTGCCCAAGAGGACCTCTTGTACCTGGGCAAAGCACTGAAGCTCTAGCAAATTGAACCATCCAGTTTCCATGCTGTTAGATGGAGTGAGTGGAGATCCGGGTAACTGAGACGCCCCTGATGCTGTGTCAGGAGGTCTGGGTACAGGGGAAGGGCTATCAGGGCATCCACTGACAAGCTGAGCAGCTGGAGAACCAATGTTTGTGAGCTCAAAATTAGATGGGCCCTGTCTCTGCAGGTTTTTAGTAGGACCCGATGTAACAGGGGAGTTGCAGGAAACACATACAGGAGGGGCATTTCCCCCTACCCCCACCCCCACCCCCAGCAGAGTGTGAATGCATCTCCCATTGAACCCTGATAGTGATTCTGGAATGAGCAAAAGTCCAGGCACTTTTTGTTCTCTGAGGTGGCGAACAGATCTAGATGGGGAGTCCCTCACTCTTGGAAGATTGATCGTATCACATCATCTCTTCATCTCTGACTGACCACTTGTGGACCATAAAGATCCTGCTGAGGGCGCCCACCAGTGTATTCTGTAGCCCGGTGGTTAACGGGCTTCCAAATGGATTTTGTGCTTTACGCAATAATGCCACAATCTCTGCACCTTGCTGCAGAGCCAGGACGATCATGCGCCCCCCTGGTTCTTTATATAAAACATCAAGGGCGTATTGTCTGTACACACCAACACACACCGGCCCTACAACTGGAGTCGGATCACCTGGCAAGCCAGTCTGACCGTTCTTCACACTGATGTGAAGACTCATGTCTGTGGGCGATCATAGTCTTTGGGTCCTCAGGTTGCCTAGGTGGGCTCCCCACCCCAGATCAGAGGCACTGGTTACCAGTGTTAGAGTGGGGCTCAAGAGGGCAAATTGTACCCCTTCTGACAGGTTTAATGGATCTATCCACCACCCGAGAGATTCTATCACCCCGTGGGAGATGGACACTACCATGTCCAGACTATGGCGTGAGAGTACATAAACTAAGGTGAGCCAGTAATGAAGGTGTAGACGCACATATCTAATCAAGTGGCAACAAGATGCCACGTGGCCTAGAAGTCTGAGGCACGTCCTTGCTGTTGTGACTGGGTACTGGGTGAGGGTGCCTATCAAGTCCTGAATGGTCTGGGACCGTGACTTTGGTAATGTTGCTTTCCCTTGGGTTGAGTCTAGTGTTGCCCCTATAAATTCTATTCTCTCCACTGGACTCAGGACTGGCTTCTCCTTGTTGAACAGCTCTAACACGAGGTCTAGGTGAGCAAGAAGCTGGTCTCTGGAAGCTGCTTTTAGCAACCAATTGTCCAGGTACGGGAAAACTCAGGGAAAAGTTTCCGACTCTCGTACATGCAGCATACATACACCTGATTGGAATCAACGTAAACAAGCACTCGAAGAAGAAACTCAGAGTTACAAACATCTTGGGAGTAGAGGTGTTTGTAACTCTGAAGAGTTTGTAACTCTAAACAAAACATTATGGTCATTTTAAAAAATGTACAACTGAACATTGATTTAACACAGCTTTGAAACTTTACTATGTAGAAGAAAAATGCTGCTTTCCCTTTATTGTTTAGTTTAGTAAACACACTATTGTACTGTATTTGCCTCTGCTGCTGCCTGATTGTGTACTTTCAGTTCCAAATGAAGCATGTGGTTGACTGGTCAGTTCGCAACTCTGAGGTATGTTACTCTAGCTCAGAGTTCATTTTAAGAACACATGTACAACAGCAACAGGACTAAGCTATAAGTCAAGAAAAATACAGACCTTTTAAAAAGGACTGCAGTTAAGAAAAAAATTATAAGATTGTGGAATATACTTATATTTTCTCTCACTTTCCACTAATGTTTGAGCAATTTTAGTACCAAATGGTTTATTTAATTATTTTCCATACATATCAAACTTTTGTCACAACAAATTGAATTCTACTTCATACAGCTGGTTATACGGGGTGTAAACTTTTTGACACTCTTTTTATTCAGAAAAGAGTTTCAGACAGAAGAGGTACACATCTCAAAATTCATGTCCATACTAGTAACTTTTCTGCTATAACAGCTGCCTTTAAAGAGGAGGAAAAATATGCTGGAGACAAAGAAACATGAACTTTAGTTCAAATATGATGTAGGCAAAAAACTATTTACAAAAATGTCCTAGATAATAAAATTAAACTAATCTAAGAAGTTCAATTAAGAGTCTTACCTTGCTGTGGTGGCCTATATGGAGGAATCTGCCTCTGACCCATCATGTGATTTCCTTGATTAACTTGGCCCATCATTCCCATTGGTGGCTGCTGTCCCTGGTAATGCTGTCCACCTCCCTGTGGCATATTATATTGCTGGGAAGGAGGAGGCTGCTGGTGCATCATTGGACCTGTAGAAGAAAAAAATAGCAACTATTCATCTTTTCTGTCATGATCTGTATTAAAATCCTTTACAACAGCATAACAAATCACAATTTAAGCTATTAATAACCAAATTCACGTAGACATTTCAAAAGCAGTATGATTGAGCATTGCTTAATTCTGGACCTATGCAAGCTTAGGTAACCAACTGAACTTTACATTTACAAAACAGAACTTCTCCAAAAGAGTGAAGATGATTGCAAAAAGGTATTGTGGCTTTTAAAACAACCAAAACAATGGGCATATTGTAGATTTCATTCCTATTTTCTTCATGATCAAAGCTAATGGAATCATTTCCCCTCCATTTTCATAACGGATCAGACAAAAAGTCCATCCAGCCCAGTTTCTTATCTTCAGATGCTAGCCAATCCCAGATGCTTCAAATTGAATTAATAAAACAGGGCAATCATCAAGTGATCCAATGAATAATCCAGTCATCACAGCTGGCAGTTAGTTGTTACAAACACCCAGAGCATGGGGCTACATCCCTGAATTTTCCTGGCAAATAACCATTCATGGACCTATCCTCAAACAAACTTTTTTTTTTTTTTAAATCCAGTTATAGCTTTGGCCTTCATAACACCCCGGGCACAAGATCCACTGATTGACAGTGAATTGTGTCAAGTATTTCCTTTTGTTTATTTCAAGCTTCCTGCCTATACATTTCATTGGTTGACCTCTGGTTTTTCTGTTAAGTAAAGGGGTAAATAACACTTCCTTATTCACTTACTTCACACCATTCATGAATTTACAAATCTCTATCATATTCCCTCCCCTACCCCCCACTGTCTCTTTTGAAAGCTGATTTGTCCCAGTCTTTTTAATCTTTTCCAGACTGGAAGTACACATCAGTAAATATAACAATTGTTCTACATGCACATACTTAGTTTAAAAGCTGTCTAGAGCAAGGACAGTAGTTTGGTTACATGTCTGGCACAACAGGATTCTAATCCATGACTGGGCCACACAGACACTACCACAAATGTGTGTGTGTGTAAAATTTTAATTATTCTAAATCAAAAGCATTATAAATTCAGAAATTCAGAATAAAGGCTAAACTTAAAAGAAATACAAATCTATTGAAATACAGAAATGGGCATTAGCTGCATTCAAACAACCTTAGCTCTGCCCTGTACTGAAAAATAACCATTTGATTGTGATTACAGATTAAACTACTTTTAAAAATAATATTAGAATCCTTTCTCCCCTTTTTGTGTCATCACAAGGAGGTTAAGGTACCATATTTTGCTAAATCGTAACAAGGCGGAAAATGTGAAGCATCTACATTATTCCACTATTAACATCATTAGGGTAAGAAAAGTCCAACTAGGTCCTAAATTGCTGTTTCTTTTCTAAATTCTGAACTGTATTAAATCCTTTAAAAAAGCATAATAAATCAAAACAAACTTCAAAAACAATTTTTTCCTTTTTTATGATTAGGTGCTAAATTGGGAGCAGATAGTATCAGAGACATTTAATGGTGGAAATCTGGTAAGCAGACAATTTTGAGGATGCACTTACAAGCATAATATTACAAGGTAACATTCAGGAAAGTTAAATCCAATTAACTGAAGGTGTGAATCTAAAGTGCATTACACATGCTCATTCAAAAGTGGCCATATTTCAGTTTAGTTTAAACAAATGATAATTTAATTAACAGCACAGTAAGAGGGAGCCTCTTCTAAGTTGTGTTAGTGGCCAAGATACCCAAAAAGTTCTCAACAAGAGGAGGCAAAAAAGGAGCATTATGGAGGAAAGAGATGTTTCACATTTTCTTTTGAAGATAATTAATGGCCTATATTTAAGACCATAGGCTTTGAAATCCACTTTTGTTCTCTAGTATGACAATTTCAAATGTTCCAATTTTAAAGTACTGAATAAAAGGGTTAAAATGAAGATGCTAAAATTATTTTCACTTAACTGAAATTGTATTTTGTATTCTGGATTTTCAGAACTAGACAATTCCACTCATTCCATTTCATTACCATTCTATTTGAATGTACTGAGGACAATAACACAGTCATGAAGAAATAGAAAAAAATAGTTGCCATAATATTCCTAGATCTCAGGAAAGCTTGTTAATTAACAATATTAATATTAGTCACAATACAATGTGATAAAATATGCTGGCTCCCGATGGTGCAATGTAGCATTTTCTATTTGCTTTTTAAATTAGAGCTTCATTAATGCTTTGTAGAACCACAATGAGAATCCACTACTCTGCATCAACAGAGGACATGGCTTCTTTCCAGTTTGGTTTGGGTCTCCTTTATAAGAATGGCATCAAGAAGGTGAACCATGGGTTTTATTAGGTTCCAGAATGGAACCATTTTGTGCAGTGGTTTTGGGAGTTGTATTATTTGTTGTTGATTTTTTAGAGGGGTTGAATAGTGAGATCTGGTAGCGATTTTTTGTTTTTCAATTACAGAACAAAACAAAACATCTTGGTGCATTAGCAGTTACTCTGATGGTTTAGGAGACGAAGTTTGTCAACCTCTGCTGTATTTTAAAAGTTGGTGTAACAAGAAACACACACAGAAGTTTTCCTATAATTATATAATGTAATTTAATGAAAAACCTGTTATAACAACTTGAATACATATTCACATACTTTCAAAAATACAAAGTTTTAAATATCCATTTACTGATTTTAAAGTCTCATATACTAACGATCTTATTTAAAAAGTCTTAAAATCCTTCAAAGTCTGAATCAGTCTCTGAATCACCAAACAGTTCATTAAACTCTGTTTCAGTCATTGCAGATGTCAGCAGTGTCATCTTCAGACTCAGATTCCTTATCAGCCTCCATTGTGCCATCATCAAATATGGCACTGTCTTCTGAAACACTGAGCTGATGCATTGCTGATACAGCATTTTTAAATGATTTTTCTAGCATTTCCAAGGGAATGGACTCCCATGCATCCTTCACCCAAGGGGTGACACGACTGATTTCGGGTTTCAAAAAATGCCTGCCTTTTTTCAACTTAGCCATGCCTGAGCATGTCCATTCAGACAACATTTTGCATAGTCTGTCTGTAAAGGGTTTGTTCAGGCAGACATAAAGCAGCTGTAGTACAGAAGTTAAGACTCCAGGTATTATAGTCAAAGTAGTTTTCATTTTTTGGCCACATATTTCACCTCATCCATCTTGTGTGCCCTGAGCATGTCACAAACGAACACAGCAGGTTTCTTGAGAAAATGTTGCTAGTCTCTTATTTCACACTTTTTCCGCCATTCAATAGTTCCACTTTCGTCCATCCATCCCTTTTTCATATGCGCATATGATAACACCAGCGTGACTTTATATAGGAATGTCACTTGCTTTATCACTGTCAAATTATGATTGTTCTTTATTTCAAAGCAGCCCAGTAGATTGGCACTTCTATGGCGATAACAGGCTATTTAAATTTTATTTCAGGTTCAGTAGATTGACCTGTTAGGGTAAGCCAGTGTCACTCCGGGACATTTTGTGTACCTGGAGGGTCTGCAGGCATAGAGACCCTAAGCTCCCAGTGGCCGTGGTTCACCATGCCCAGCCAATGGGATCTGTGGGAAGTAGCACGGGCTGAGGTACATGCTGGCTGTCACTTCCCACAGCTCCAGTTGGCCAAGAACGGCAAATCACAGAGACGAGGAGCTGCTGAGCGCTGTACCTGTGGAAGCTTCAGGTAAACAAAATGCCTCGGCACACCAGCACCTTATTCTGACTGTCCAGGAGCTGAAGTTTGCCAAGCCCTAAAATATTGGCTTATGAAAGGGTCATAGGGTTTTGCCCTTTTTACCTATCCATCTTGAGGGTCCATCTTATAAACGAATGGGCTAATGAATGATTATAGATGGTAACATAACCTTCCTATTCCCACTTCAGAAATTGAATTAGCTCTTTTGATCACAGCATTACACTGGGAGCTCCTGTTCAGCTGATAGAGACTCCAGGCTGTAAGTATGGCCTATTTTCTTTGTTCCTATATGTACAATTTTACATTTGGCCATATTAAAAAGTACATATTGTTTACTTGTGCCCATCTTACCAAGCAATCCAGATTGTTTTGTATCAGTGATACGTCCTCTTCATTTTTTTACCATTCCCCCAAATCTTTGTCATCTAACTTCACTACTGGCAACGTGTGCCCTGTTGATCATTCTAGATTATTTTAATCAAAATGTTGTGTGGTACAAAGTCAAAGTCTAAGTATGTTATATCAACACTATCACCCTTATCAACCAAACCTGTAAACTCATCAAAAAAGATAAGTTAATTAGACAGGAATCTAGTTTCTATAAACTCATCTTGATTGGCATTAACTGTATTTCCCTCTTTGAATTCTTTATTAATCGAGCCCTGTATAAGCTGTTCCATTTTGTTGCCTGGAATCAATGTCAGGATGACAGGTCTAATTAATCAATATCATCCCATTTACCTTTTTTAAATATTGTCATAACATTAGCTTTCTTCCAGTCTTCTGTAACATCCTTAATTTTCCAAGAGTTAACAAAAAACAACACTAACTGTCCAGAGAGTGGCTAGCTGGCAAGTTTCATATTAGAAGGAATGCTATGAAAAAACATGAAATATACTACTTTGAAATAGGTGAATCACTACTCCCTAATCACTACTCCAGTTCATCTGATTAAGTGGATTTTGCCCATGAAAGCTCATGATTCTCTTTATTTTTGTTAGTCTCTAAGGTGCCATAGGACCACTTGTTTGCAAAGTTTCAGACTGACACTGATTACTCCCTAACAGGTATGTAAAATCCCATTTAGTTAGTTAACCAATTAAACATCATGTTTAACCGATTAAACAGGGGCGGACAGGGGCTACTATATGTGGGCTGGAGCACCCCCTGCCCACAGCAGGCTACTCCAGCCCCCCGACAGTTAACCATAACCAGTATGCTTACCAGTTAACCCGGGGTGGGCAAGAGAGCCTCTGTGGACCAGATCTGGCCCACCAAGCATGCAGCCACTCTCTCATTCCCCAGTGCCCAGGCCAATCGAGAACTGGGGACAAGGGAACATTCAAAGTCTCCTCCCCCTGCTAGAGGTGAGCAGCACCCGAGGGAACCACCAGCTGTTTTGAACAGCTAGCAGTTCTCTCTAGGCACTGCACATGGCTGGCAGGATAGAGGGGCAAAGACTTCATGCGCTCCCCCACCCCAGACCCTGATTGGCTGGAACAGGTGGGGCCTCGGACCCTGGTTGGGGGGGGTGGGAGGCACACGAAGTCTCCTCCCACTGCCAGGGGCATGTGGCACCTTAGAGGGAACCACCAGCTGTTTTGAACAGCTGGCGGTTCTCTCTAGGCACTGCATGCCCCTGGCACAGACAGGGGGCAAAAGACTTCACACGCTCCCCTTCCCCCAGGCCAATCAGGGTCTGTGGATGGGGAGGGAAGCATGCAAAGTTTCCTGGCTCCGCCTCTTCTGCCTGAGCCCACACCCCTTCCACGGCAGCTCACAATAACTTCTGAAATTGATAAAGTAGCCCCGCCTTCAAAAATTATTACCCACCCGAGTTAACTGGCTAACCATTCACATCCCTACTCAAGTTTTAAATGGATCAATTACTTACAAAATAAAGTGATTTCTGCACAAATATTTAGTTTTAATTCTTTCCTTGTGTTTACTTCTACCTACATCATTTACTTAAGAGTCAAATATTCATAACTAAGGTAAACTTCAGCTACAGCCTAATACTTTCTTAAAATGTTTCACAAATGTAATAAAAATGCCTCAGGACCCCCTGTCTAAGCTGATATTTTTTGTGTCTTTTTATAAGCATAGATATATTTGCTTTGACTTGCAATCACAGCTGCAAGCCTACTGTAATTTTTCTTAACTATCAGATTTCTAAGAGCTGTGTAACTACAATTGACTAATCTCAGAATAATCAGTTTTCTTCTTTTTGCTAAAGTAACAATACTGGTGGCTCGACTGCCTTCTGAACTAAGGATGACTGGATCTTCCTGTTAATTTGAATCTCTAGCTGGCCTAAAAAAAGGAAAAAAAACTATTCTGCCATTGACAGATGTGCAACAAAACATGGAACAAAAGCCACTATTGCAGAGCAAAACTCAATCTCAATTTACACTATTGTATTATGTGTATTACTGACCAAAGAGTCTTCCAAAGTAGAAAATATTTTCTCACACTAGATGAAGTAAAGGTAGTTCCACTCGTATTTTTAGTCGACTTGTTTGCAAACAATCCAGAGAGATAAAAACAAATGTTTTAATTACTAAATTTATATTTTTTATTCCATATTTTGGCTTTTAGGAGGACGGCATGATCATATCAGACGCAGCAAGACTTCACAACCTACATGCGGTGCTCTGCTCTGCCTGTTAAGCACATTTGCGTGAATACGTAGCATAGAAACAAGTTAACAGTTTTGTTCACTGTGGTAGTAAGACGATATTTTTATACTACAGTGTACGTGGCAGTACACGCAGCCTACTCCTGCAACCTCTCACCTAGACCTCCCACCCTCACCCCCTCCTGAGCCCCACCTCCTGCCCAGATCTTGCACCTTCATCCCTATCCCACTCACTGGCAGCCCTGTCTTGCACACTGAAATCCTCATTTCTGTCCCCACCCCAGAGCTTTGGTGGGGCGGTCCACAAAATCCACTAACCCCAGAAGAGTAAATCCAACCCACGGGATCCCTGAACCTCAGTCCTCCCTGTCCATCTCACTCGCCCCGTGGGGCTGGAGTGCCAGAGGAGTGAGGTGTCTCAGTTGGGGGCCACATCAATGAGGGTTGGAGTCTTTTTGGACGGTTTTTTTTTTGCTTCTCACTTGTGTAGTCCCAAATGATTTTTTCTGTGGGTCAGTGGCCCCTGATCTAAAAGATTCCCCAGCCCTTCCATAAATAAAGAAAACATTGAAACCTTTTGTGTAAGACATAAATTAATATTTTACTTTATTTTAAATGAAGTTTGATAAACATGAGAGAGCTAAAGCACTTAGTCTGTTTAATAATTTAATATTTCCTTTCTTACCGGTTAAATTAAACTGCTCTCCCTAGCTGCAGCACTAGAAAAATGGCTCAGGCATAATTAACGGTGAGTTTCCATTAGCAATTGGTGGCCACAGAAAGGTTTGCATTGAGCCAGGTGGGCCACAAGCCAAAGAGTTTGAGAACCACTGCCTCACTCCTGAGCATCTATCTCCTTCACTAGGACCCATTCTAGGCAACCAGATGCCTCTCCCCCACCAAAGAGCCAGAGTAATCCACAAACGAGGAATGACAGGCATTCAGCCACCTATATGTTGCATAGAGGCCCAATTCATTTGCAGCACCTATATAAATGTACAACACAAAACAACCTGGAGGGGAAGGGGAAAAGAAAGAAAAGGAAGATCTCCTTCATAATATTTGGCCTAATGCACAGAGTATTCATCCAAGACATGGGAAAAACAACACCAACATCACCCTCCATTCAAGTCCCTATCCCTCATGAGGTGGAGAAGGAATTCAAACAATCTATATCCTAGGATATAGAATCATTCCAACTCTATCTCTGACCCAATTGATATTTAACTATCCCAGTGTTTCATTAAACAATCATTCGGAGCAACTTCAACAGGAAAGATTGAGGGACACTCACATCAGACTATTCCACAGCCTACTAATTAGGGCACTCAATTGAGAGATACTGGTTCAGATCAAATGACTTCTCCCCTTCAGGTGTCTATCTCCAAAAAAGGAGAGGAGTTTAACATATATCCTTCTGGTCAGCATCTCCCATAGGCTATTGTAGGCAGTTCCCTAACTAGCATGCTGGCTTTTGTGGATCATGTTCTTCAGTGCTTATTTCTCTCTATTCACTGTATAGGGGGTCTAAGTGCCTAACTCAAGCTTTGTGGAACCCAGTGGTTCTAATGATTTTTTAGGCACCTAAAAGCTAGGTGCTCAGCATTGCTACACCTAAGTCCCCTCAAGCATCCCAACCAAAGATCTTCAGGGACATAAGAGATATATATGTAGAGAAGGAAACATTTTAGCTTGGTATAAAAGCTCCCCCAATCCCTTTAAAAGCTTAAATGAGGCCTTGCTTTCTAGCTAACCCCCACATAAAAGTAATGAAATTTAATTTACCTTGGTTTGGTTGCATGTTCATGTTTGGTCTGGGGCCATAGTTGCCCATAGGCTGTCCTTGGCTCATAGTCATCTGATTCTGCACTGGCATGCTTTGTGAAGATGGCACTGAGTGATTATAACCGCCCATAGACCCATGATTACTTGAAGGCATGTTCATGGAACTGTTAGTTATACTGAGTTGATTAGGCCCAGGTCCCTGCATAGGCATATGGTTAGGTCCTTCGGAGAGAAAAAACATGGTATGTTAAGTATCATTAAACAATCAATGGCAGTCACAGTCACAACACTAATTATATTATGTACATATATTAAATTAGGGGCCTGGCTCATGATTTCTTGTCCTTATTAAATCATAAAACAGCTTGCAATTGTCATTAAGTATAATTCTATTCACATTATCTCTTATATAGTAACTGAAATTATTAACATAAAAGTTTCATTCTATCATTCACTTAAATCCACACTCTATGCAAACCTAGTCCTTTTAACATTTAGGGCTTATTGCACTATGTCGGAGATCAATGCTGCAGAGATCGATGCACCAGCGGTCGATTTATTGCATCTAAACAGATGCAATAAATTGATCTCCGAGCGCTCTTCAATCGACGCCAGTTCTTCACCAGGACAAGAAAAAGCGTAGCCGGCATTTATGGGAGAGTAGCCCCTGCCAACCTTGCCGCACACAAGACACTGTGCTAGGAACGTCAACTTCAGCAATGCTATTTGTGTCATTGAAGTGATGTAGATTAGCTCAATGGCGGAGGTCACTATACACAAGGTCTTAGCTCACATATACCCTTGATTTGAATACATCCCTTTTGGATCAGTGAAACAGTAGGATCTCTAGGTTCAAGAGACCAGCTAAGCAGATATTAATTTATTCATACCAGTCAACCTAGATATTCTTTTGAAACTGGTACAAGTTGAACCTCTAGTCTCAGAACATCCATAGTCCGCCATGATTTTAGTAAGCTGGATGTCCACTTATCTTGGGTGTGGCCAAGTTTCCTGCACTCCCATAAAGTTTGTTTACAGCCACCAGTTCTGGCACTCAGAGTTCTATGCTGTTATTTAGCTCTAATTTACCCTAAATGTATTCTAAAAGTGCAATAAGCAGTGGAAGTGTTGGTAATGTCGTTAGACAATATTGACCTCCAGTGGTTCAGCAAATTCTCTGGTTTGGCGCCAGTCAGGTCCCGAGGGTGCCAGACTAGAGAGGCTCAACTTATATTTAATACTTGGGAAGTAATAACAAGCACTAACCTTCATATAGTGCAAAGAGACACACACATGCAAACAAAAAACACATGATAAGTATATTTAACATTAGTTCCTAACATCAAATCTACAGTCAAAAGCTTACAGGTATATGTACAGATTACAGGGGGGGAGGAGGGAGAAAAAAAAAAAACAGTTAACCTCTCACCATTGCTCCTAGTGAAGACCCAAAGATGAACAACCTGGTCACACCCATATGGCCAGTTATACCTCTTCACCCTTTACTCCTCCCTTCCTGGCAAGACAGGTTGGAGTTTGATTGATCTTTTGATTATACCTACTCTCAATGGATATTTTTAAAAAAGCATAATTATGGCAGCTTGATAGGACATCTGATCAAATTACTTATTCTTTTAGCTGAGAGATGTGAATTGAAGTCCCTTTTCTCCCAATTTGAATATCAACTGTTCACATGCTAAATATTTATTTCATAACTGCCAATTGCTTCTATAAAAGGGGTTTTCTTGTCTATGGTAGCAATGGAATACAATTTTATTTTGTATAGTTTTTTTCATATAAGCTTTATCCCCCAATACTTGACACAGTATTAAATAATATAATTAAGCTAAAATGAAAGAATACAAGCAGACAGAGGGGGAAAAAAAGCAAGGGAGAAAATTAATTTTCTGATCAGTTATGAAAATCAAGAACATATTGACAGCAAGAAGGCTTATGTAGATGACAGGTATCCTAAGAGGGAAGTACTGTATGACATGCTGTACCACAGAGTAGCATCCTGTAACTCTCATATTCATTACTCATATTTATGGCTATGATATTTCACACAAAGCACACCATAAAAAATATCATATGAAATGTCATGATCTGCTAAAACCCACTATTCTGTCAAAATATGTATATTAGTGTGTATGAAGTTACAAGCTTTTTCTCTACGATAGTTACTGAAATATACTGAGTTTCGCGGAGTTGTTCACTGCTAATTCTTCAGTGACAGCAAAGGAGGTGACCCATCCAGAGGCAGGTTTTAAACAACCATGGATTAGAAGGAGAGTTGTAAACAAAAGATTTATAATTCTATAAGAGAGGCGCAGAAGCACTGCATAATATCCTATGACTCAGTTGCACAAACCATACCAGGTGGACTGCTAAACTCTGACTCAACAAGGCCCACTAGGACATATTTGGGCCAATATTTTCCAGGGATAACAACTCAGTGTATAAAATAAGCATCAGTGGCATCATGCAATTGCCTCTCTTCTCCCCCACCTATGCTGAAGGCAACAAAAACACTCGGAAGACAAAAACTTGAACTGAAGTTTCCCAGGCTAAGCAGGAAAGTCAGCCTGTGTATTAAGAACTATAGTCTACTTTGGAACATCCAGTGGGGGTGAAAAAGTGGTTTAATTCACCTTTGTCTTAGTCTAAAAGTTTAGAATACATGTTTACTTTTTATTTTCTTAAGGCAGCTCTCTCACTTTTATGCCTACCACTTACAGTCACTTAAAATCTGAGTTAATAAACTTATTTTAATATTTTATCCTTATCAGAGAGTTTATCTAAAGTGCTCAAGAAATTTCCTTTGATGAAGTGGCAATTTAATTAATAAGTTTACACTGCTCAAATGAATGTTTTGAGCAGTGCAAGATGGTATATTTCTGGGTGCAAGGATGGGGGCTTAGGAAACTAGCTGGCATTTCCCTGTATATGATTCATGAGTGGCTTGGAGACCTGGCTGTTCCTCTGCTTGCTGGTGATAGATGCTATGTCTACACTTGCCAGTTATAGTGCAAAAAGTCAGGTTTTGGCACAAAAACCATGCTGGTGTCTTCACGGGAAAGCCACATTTTGCACTCAAACTGCTGACCATCCAAACAAGAACCTTTTAGCACTGATTGGTTTTACTTGTCTCTTTGCCCTCTGGAGCTGTCCAACAAGGCAGAGCTCAAATGGCTGCTCTTTGACACTCATCAGTCCTGCCTGCATGTATGCACTGTTCCTTTCTAACAGCCAGGGTCATTGCTCTGGACACAAAACATCATTATTGTGGCATGCTCCTTCTGCCTCGCATAATATGAACAGAGGCAGACAGAATTTGCTGTGCAGAATCAGGAAGGGAGGTGGCTGCTGAGGTCAGAGTCTCCACCTAAAGATGGGTTTCTTCTGGCGGCTGTTACATGTACATATCTGCTCCTACCACAATAATTATTTGCTGTGTTCCAGAGCAGTACATAGTGCGACAGCTACCAGTGAGCTCCTCTCTTCGGCAATGTGAGCGCTGCAAATGTAAATGCACTCTGATGTCTATGGAAAACAACGTGAACAGAAACCAGCACTTTTCTTTTAGTGCTTCTCCATCACTAATAAAACTGTCAGTAAAAAAAAACAAACAAACACTGCAAGTGTAGACATAGCCAGAGCAGTAACAGCAGCTGGAGGGGTCTGCTGCTTGTCACTAGCAAAGCACTGAGAAACAGCCCAGCTAGAGAATTAAAGGGCCACAGTAGTATCACAGTTGCAGGTTGTAGTCCCAAGGAACCTACCACAGAAAGGAAGTCGATCATAATACCAAGATGATGTGATGGGGCAAAGAGGGAGGCCAATGTTATACAAACTCAATGGAAATGTAGAAATAATAGGTCTATAAATAGGCAACATCATGACTAATAAGTGTGAAATAGTCTGCATAAAGATATAAAAGAGGACAATTTTGAAATGGATTCTAACAGAAACTCGCAACCAGTGGAGCTGTATGAGGACATGGCAATTTGGTTGTATTTTTCTGTATGTTTGGAAAGATACACACCAGCATTTGTGTGTGTGTGAAGAGCTGAACCTTGGTTAAAGAAAATATAGCAGCAATATTCAAAGTCAGAAGAAACTGAGGTAGAGATAAGGATTTTAGATGAGGCAGTGTTATACACAGTGTTAGAGAGTCAGTTATTGACAGATTTGCAAACAAGATGCATAAAAACAAAAATGAAGGTCAGGGATCATACACAAACAAAAAAGCCAAATGAGAAGAAAATGTAGAGATGAGCTTATTGAATGGTTGGTTGATGATTATTGTTAGAGCCCTGCACAAATGTCTACTCACGGACAAGGCTGTCCCTGGAGGAGGCCAGGGCATGGGGAACCCCCCCTCTCCTCCCCGACTCTACCCTTTCCCCAATGTGGCCCCCTCCTTGCTGAAGCTCCCTACCCCAAGCAACGCAAGGCAGGGAATTACCGGGGACCAGGCATAGGGAGGCAACAGGGGTCAGTTCTGCCCCTGCACTCACCACAGCAGTGGGAGCTGGAGTGACCCAGCAGCTGCTCTGCTCCGCCCTACTGCCCTGTTTTCCTGCAGTTGTGGCGGGAAATAGAGTGCAGCAGAACTGAGCAGGCACCCCGGTCACCACAGCTGGGGGCGGCACAATCATACTCAAGGGAGGAGCTGCCAGCGCAGGGCATTGACTCCCAGGAGCGACAGACCAATGCTGCTCTCCATTGGCCACGGTGTCTCTAGAAAGTAGAGCCCTGCAGATCTGTGGATACCAATTTCTATTTAAAATACTAAATTTCATTTAAAAATCACAGTTACAATTAAATCTCATCACAAACATGCTACACCTACACTTAGTCTCATAAAAATGAATTAATGGCTCTCGTCTGTCCAGCCTAACTACCGGCTCTTGCTTCTTGAAAGTTCAGGGCTTTCAATTTCTGTTTCTCAGCAGACTAAAAGGTGACAAAGACACAAGTTGGATAGAATTGTTTTGTTCTGTGCTTATGTGGTGGTGGACCTTAGTGAAGCATGGCAAAGGAGTTAGAGAAGAAAACATATAGGAAAGGATGGAGTAGCACAGAAAAGAACAATGGAGTGGACTGGAAAGAAAAAAATGAAGAAACTCACACGGTTTCTATATTCTCCCACTTTTGCCACAGAAAACTGTCATGGCTTCTGGGCATAAGAGAGACACTATCTGGGAATAATTTGAAGAAATTCCTTCCCTGGATAAAAAAGGAAAACATGTCAGTGTAAGCACAGTGCACGATCAAGATGATGATGCAGGGCCTAGTTGCAAGAATGAAACATCAGAAGGAAAACTGTTTATTTGGGAGAAAATGATGTGCATGAAGCTGTGAATATGGCTGAGTGGATCAACTGGTTAAGTAATTTTAATTCAAGGAACGAGGAGTCCCATGGCACCTTAAAGACCAACAGATTTATTTGGGCATAAGCTTTTCAGGGTAAAAACCCAATGCATCATTCTTCAAGACTCTCTATGCCTTTTAGTGTAAGTATGATTTGACAAGTAATTTCTAAGCCGTTTATGGTATTGGATATTGCTAGAAAATAAAAGTTTAGCTTAGCTAATCATTATGGCTTGTTTAATTAGTTAATTAAGTTTAGAATCTATTACTCAAGTATACAATTCAGAAACCTGCAGTAAGAGAAACCTAGAGTTGCCAGTTGCCACTGTGTGTCAATTTCTTATTTTATATTACATAGTACATGCCCCTTATTTTGTGGCATCATGACCACAGACCATAATGGTCATACCATTGGTCTATTCCCTATTTTACTTAGCAAAAAAAAATCAGCTTTTCCAAGGGAACCCCATTCTATACTTGTTTTCTCAAAAAACAAAAAGCTGCCTGTGAGTTCAATGGGGCTTACTCCAAAATTAAGTATACTATAAGCACAGTCAGTCTTAGCTTTTTTTGGTGACTTGATTTAAATCAATGTGGGCTGTGGTTGTTTTTTTCAGTGATTTAAATTAATAATTTAAATAGCCTTGATATAAATCAATCCAGCCTGATTTAGCTGGTGAATGAGTGAAAAAGAGTAAACAATCAACACCGTAAAAAAATCAAATGAACCAAACAGTACCAAAGAACCTCTTTAGGTTGAAATTCCATGTTTGAAAAACAAGAGCATACATGTAGAAATATAAATATACCACTGATCACCTGACCAAGATGGTGATAGTGTTTATGAAACGATCAGGGAGAGCAGAGAGTCTACAAAAACAAAAAAGCCTATAAGAAATAGATATGGACTTCAAAAGAAATTACACAAGTTCCCAGATGATAGGTCCATCAGTGGTCATTAGCTAAAATGTTCAGTGACTCAATCCCATGCTCTGAGTGTCCCTAATCTCTAATTGCCAGACGATAGTGGATGGATAACTCAATAAATTGCCCAGTTCTGAAGCATTTGGCACTGGCCACTGTCAGAAGACAGAATACTGGGCTAGATGAACAACTGGTCTGACCCTGTAAGGCCATTGTTATGTTCTTATGGTGTTGTGTTTAAGGAAGATCGTCTTACCCAAAAAAGTAAAGCCATAAGTTTACTTGATATGGTAGACAGAGATAGATGATGAAAGAATAACTTGAAGGTGTCAAATGTGTGCAGTAAATACCACAAGTACAAAACAGGTAGCTAAGGTTAAAGACAGAGAAGATAAGTGGAAAGATGGGAGACTCAAAGTCAAGCTCTTACAGGGCTCCATAAAAGAGGAGTTAATGGCACACAGGAAGATCCAGAAAGAACATTTTGGAGAGACCTGCATAATCACATCTCCAAGGAGAAAAAAAAAAATCAAGCAGCCCTGCTTGTTTAAGGCTACAGTGGTGACAAATAGCATGAAGGTGGCTTTCATTAGAAAAAAAATGGCATCAGCAGTACATGCAGGGTTGAAATAGGTTTCAATGTGCTAGAGTAAAACAAACCAAGGTTTGAAAGAAAGCTCAAGGATATGTACAAGAAATTATTACAGGGAGAAAGTAGCCTTCTTTCATCAAGTATCTTATTGAAGGGAAGGACGGAGATAAGATAGAGTCATGGTCTAGGAAGCTTTTATTTGCTTTGTTTTCATTTAAAGAGAAGCATTGTCAATGATAGAGTTTAGAGAGTTAGTAAAGGTACAGAGACAAAAAATACTGACAGTGCATTAACAGAGAGAAAGAGGGCAAAAGACAGGAACCAATAATATGTGAGAGAAAGGGAGGAGGACTAAAAAATGAGATGTTTTTGCTTGAAGGACTGGTTAAAGTCAAATGTTCAGCAAGATGGCAAGGGAGGAAAGAAGAAGCTGGCAAAAAGCAACATTAAGAAAGAGGAGGTGGAGGCAAGGTTGTCATAAATATGCATAACAATGGATTGAAAAGACAAAGCTGGCTGGGGAAAGACTGGAAGGAAAGGTGGATGAAGAAAACAATTGTAATGAAGGGGAGAGAGCAGATTAACAGCCGCTTAGGAAATTTAAAAATGAAAACAAAATGGTTAATATTTGATACAATATTTTTAATTCTCATACGTCCCTAAGTCCCAGTGTTCTTATACACGAATACATCCTCATGAGGCTCCTCTAGATATGACAATGTCATGAAACAATTCAAAACTCATAAAAAGTTAATTTTTTAAAAATAGACTGCTTTATGTGCAATTTTACGTATCTCCCGAGTAACACTTAAGTCAGTGGAATAAAATGTTTTATCCAAGTATAAAATAACATGAACTTGCCTCTTGGCCCATTATGGACTGTGTATTAAAGATAAGAAAGCATTAGGATAATAATTATAATGCAGGCCACACAGGCTGAAGTGATGTTCACAGGGAGGGGAAAAACATTTTGAAGAGCGTATTGGTAATTTGCAAGTGCTCATTATTCAGGAAGTACAACTGCCTATGGAGAAACACTTATGGAACTCTCGGGTACCCACTGTCTGAACTTTCCGCACAAAGGCTCATATTGCAAGACTGATCAATATGATATTCACCACCTGTTGCTTATCAATACACTCTGCCAAATTTTCTCAGACTCTACCACAGGAATCCATGCTTTTGAGAGAGACAGGTTCGACTAGTGTAATTTCTTCAAAATGGTCTTCCATTAGAATAGATCCAGAAACTTCCACAGCTGCAGAATGCAGCTGCTTCATAGGGTAAGAGTAAGTTGATTATGGATGCCTTCTGTGATCACAGAACAGTGTCAGTATGTTAAATGATACAATTAAGGGCCTCTGTGGTACATAAAGACTCTTGAAGCTGCAAGTTCTTAAGCAATCATCTTTTGCCCGATTTCCTTGCCCAGTAGTTATGATCAACAGGGAATTGGTCTAAAGTAAATCCTTAGGCTTGCTTAGGACTGACCCTTGCTGAGTAAGTCTTTTTCCACCAAAAAACCCTGGTTATGGGAGATCTTTCCAACAACAGGCCTTCCTGAATCCGTAAGTTGGTGTTTTAAGTGCTTGAATTCTGTTTTCTTCAGAAAGGTCTATTCTTGATAACTTTCTTCTCTGTTCTGTTGGTTTTGCATGTTGTTAAATGGATACTGTTTTTGGACTAATTGTCATCTTAGATTTTAAAAAATTTTGGTTTTGGCTTCTATTACAAAGTGTTTATTGGATCGGTTAAGACCTCCTGCTGAAGGCCTCATGGCCCTGCCATACTTCACCCCAGGAAAAGGGCAACTGAGAAAGTCCTCCAAGCAGCCTAGAGCAGCAGTGTGGTACACAATCACACAGAGAGGGGCTGTAGGGAGTAGCCTATCTGGGCCTAGCAAGCACAAATAAAAGGGAACTGCAGTGCAGAGCAGAGTTCCGTTCCTTGCTAGAGCTGGAGGAGTGAGCAAGGTGTGCCTGGCTGTCTGAGGGAGCTACAGGACCTTGGACAGAGCAGTACTGGCAGATGGAGAAGGTAGGATGAGGGGAAGATTCAAATGAATGCTAGGTTGGCTGCTGGGACTCAGTCAGGACAAGGCCTCAAGGTAATGGTGAAGAATGAGACAAAGGAAAGTAGCCCAGGGAATAATAGCAACGACACAGGTTAACTAAAGGGACATGATGCTATATGTAGAGTCCCTTGGCTGGGACCTGGTTTAGAGGGTGGGCCTGCATTCCCCCACAAGCCACTGAAAAAGTGGCCTGGACTTCAGTATGCCCCAAAAGGGGAACTGAACTTTTTTGTGGCCCAGCAACAGAGCTGGGGCACAAAAGTCCACTAAGGTGAAGAGTCTCTGGGCAAGGAGCTCTGGGGGATGCAGCCCGGCCAAGGCTGCTTGAAGAGCAGGGACAATTTGAGAAAGCCCAGAAAAAAATGACAGTTCGATCCAGGGTACTGCGATAGGCCCTGCTGGATTGACTGAGAAGACAGACCACAGATAGGACTTCATATTGAGGGACTTTACAAAGGGTACCAAGACAGGACCCTGTTGAGCTTATATCCCAGAAGGGGTTTGGCTTTGGTTTTTTTGTTTGTTTGTTTTAATTTATCTTGAGTCAAAGACCTACCACAAACAGGGCAGCATCCGCATTGAGGCAGGGGTGTTCAAGTGTGGCCCCATTACAGGTATTAATTCTGTGATATCTAAATATATAAACATATACACAAATAAAATAACTGACTGCAAGCATGTTTGTCAATTACCAAAGGTATAAATATAGGGAAACTCCAGTCTCTCAAAATAAAACAAATGTGAAACTTTGAAATGTACAAATTTAATGATCTTTCTCCAAAGTGTAGGAAAAGCTGTTCTGTGTCATTCCCAACATTAGGAAACAGTCCATGTCTATATTCCTATTCTCAGAGACAATCTTAAACAGAGAAGAGAAGGAACAGACGTATATTTAAAAAAAAAAACAAACAAAAAACCTATGTTGCTGTGGAGGGTAAATTAAAGCTTGGTTAGTAACTATATTTAAATATTCTTTCTACTGGAAGAATACCCAAACAAAAAGAAATTTACCTTTAACATTTTCATATGAGATCTTCTTGTATTCTACTTAACTGGCAAAAGATGTATATTTAAGCAGAGTAACTTTCTCCCCCTTCATTCTGCAGTGAAGTGTCAATGTTGACATTGTGACAATGATCTTTTTCAAGGAAACAGATTACTATCAAACATAATATTATGATTTCACTAGAAGCTCAAGAGTCTAAACTGGGAAGGACAATGGCATTTTCAATCTGAGCAGATGGACAGTAGGAGAAGCAGGAAACTCCCCACTGAGAATCTCTGTTCCATTTAGGAAGTGAACATCATCATGTATGACCAAGCAGAGAGGTCTCTACTGCCAAATGCAGACTGTGCTAGAAATAGATGATTTCACTAAAGTCTGCTCCTCACACACATGTCACTAAAGGACCATTCTTCTCTGGAGGCTAGCCAGCCACTTTTGTCAAAAAGAAATCTGATCACTATCAGATCAATTGGAAAAGAGTTGAGGGGATGCTTGTCTGATTATTGCTAGTGTACCAGCTCCTTTTTCATCCTCATGTTTTAAATTCTGTCTGGTTTGTTTATTTATTTATATCTGTAGAGTTTATTCATGTACTTGTTTGAGATGGGTGAGTCTGCAGGGAACCTTTGATGACAGCTTCCTTTCTCTGGAAGAATCATCATCTTAGAGAACATTGGTCTGAGCTCACTTGTACCTACTGTGGGGAGAATGGAACAAAGGAAATCCGGGGAACACAGTTTTTAAGTTAAAAGCTAAATCATGAGAAATAGGCACCAAGACTTTATGAAAACAAATTTTGGGAAGCGGATTCCCTATAAAAAAAAGTAAGCTTTTCCATGTCTACCTCTATTCTGATCTTACTGCTAACAGAAGCACTTATGTCTGCAGTCTCTAATTATGCAGTATGGAATTTTACCATTGTATTTCATTGCTTTGTTTTTTTGCTTCTCAAGTACAGACTCTTTTTTGCAGTTTAATGACTTAAATTTACCCCTGAAACAATTTCTTCACAAATTCCTCAACATTCAAGGTCTTCAATAATAAATGGAATACAGAAAATTAGTGGAAATTAGATTTTTCATCAAGTGTTCTAATTTTAAAGCTTACCCAAGTTTGAAGGAGTCTCTTTAAGACATATTTATTTCCTTACTGTCTCACTATTTAGCTATCATGATTTCTAGTTTCTTTCCTTTATGGAAGAATTTATATTTCTTTAGCTACAGACCAATACCTTTCCCCAATAAGCCTTCTAAAGCCAAGTGTACTGCATGGTTTTAGACAGACTAAATTTAGCCAGTTCTGTTCAAAGGAATGCTGTATGTCAGCTACATCAAAGCCCAAGGGCAGCCTGATAAACACTGAATACAGGTCACGTAGCTCTGTAGCTAACAAACTCTAAGAGAGCTTGTACTCGGGGGCATTCAAACCAGTTTTGTCATCAACAATCTAGTATCCCTTGAGCCCCCATGTCGTTTCAGTTGCTAAGCAACACTGGTGTTAATGTCTTAGAGGAGAAAAACTTACCAGGCATCTGGCCGTTCATCTGGCTCTGCATGTGTGGTGCAGGAGGGCCCCCACCTACCATACCATCTGAAGACATGTTGTGAGAACGTGGAGGTGGGGGAGGGCCACTCTGACTCATCCCTCCTGGACCCATAGGCATATTCTGTGTGGGTGGCTGAAAGGAGACAGTTTAGTCAAACAAGAGAAGCAGTTAGTCTGACAAAAAATATTATATGTACATATGGCACAACAGTTGCCTATATTGTTAAGTGAGGTATGAAGGAAAGTACTGAAAAGCATTTCTTGTCTCTTGACACATTTAACATCTCTTAATATTAATTTTAGTAAAACATTTAATATTTTAAAATTTATTACATCAATTTTACATAATATATTCGACAAAGCATCACAGCATCATTCAGTATAGCTATTAAATAAAATGCAAATAATGCCTCATTTTAAAAAATTATAATAGTTTAATATTGCTTAAAAAATTAACCCCTTACCCATCCACTCAAAAAAGAGTATTTTAAAGAACCACCCCCTTATAGCTGATCTTTCATTTGCTTGATATAAAAAATAAATATTTTATAATCTCTCACCAACAGATTCTGGTGCATCCACTGCTGATAACACACTCTGCACCAGTAAAGAAGCAGTCACAAAGAGATTAAAATCTCTAAATTCTGAGAACATGCCCAAAATCTGCACTATTACAGAGGAGAACAGTGGGTGCTGAAAGGTCTGAGATCCCTTCTTTTTCTTTTCCTCCCTCTGAAGGCCTACTTCATAATTTTGTGCGGAACACCCCCTACAGACAGAAAACATATTAGTGCTGGTCTCCAAAGGTCCAGGGACAGCTGCCTAGAAAGGATGTTTATGGCAAATTTCCTAATGAAATGGTGAGGAAAAAAACTGAATAACCTTGTGCGTTTAAAGGGTGAAAGCAAGAAAAAAATATATATACATAAGTAGCAATTTACCTACTTTACTCAGGAGGATGTAAAGGGGCTACAGAAATTGCTACTAGATAGCTCCACTGTCCCATGCAACCCTCAGGAGACAATATTAACTCCCTTGCATACCTCAGCCAAATGCTTTCTGTGGGATAAAAATGATCTCTCTGAAAAGGCTAAGGGCTCTCATCTGGGGCTCCCCAGAAAACCACCATACCACCTCCTACAGGCCACCAGGCTCTGGAGCACCCTCTCCTGTGACCCATGTATGCTGTTATTTTGCCACATTCCCTTTTACAGAAAGAAATAAAGGTGACTAAAGGATGACTTCCTATGGATTCATTTCCCTGCAGCCCTGACCTTCCCTTCACTATGTCTATTCATTGGGGATTCAGAAGCAGTTAGAGCTAGAAGTGGCCAGTGTCTTAAAAATGGATAGCCACTCCTCACTTTTCAGAGGACAGTTTGTTTCTTCACAATTTATTTAGGAAGTCTTCTAAAGTTGTTCTTTCTAGTCAGTTGTCTCTATACCGTTGGAGGCCAGGACCAATGTACTTTCAGTAAGTAGGAGGAAGAAAAGAAAAAAATCAGTGGAGATGGCTTCTAAGACCCTACTAATACCCTTCTTTCCTCTACAATGACAAAGCAGCAAAGGGTTGTTTTTTCATAACCAACTCACCCTACCCCCCAACCACAACAACAATAGCAGGAGAAGATGAAGGGGTAAAGAGTGGAAGGCAGATACCATTCTACAGTACAACCTCAGAGTTACAAACACCAGAGTTAGAACCACATACCAGACCAATCAACCAAACACCTCATTTGGAACTGAAAGTATGCACTCAGACAGCAGCGGAAACAAAACAAAACAAAAAAATGACTCCAGTGCAATATGGTGTTAAACTACTAAAATAAAAAGGGAAATCAGCATTTTTCTTCTGAATAGTAAAGTTTCTAAGCTATATTAAGTTAATGTTCAGTTTGAAAGAATCACCATAATGTTTTGTTCTGAGTTATGTAATTTTTAAATATTCAAACAGCCTCCACTCCTGAGGTGTTCCAAACTATAAGTACTCTACTATGCTTTATCTTTTTTCCTCTATTCAAGCATTAGGGAAAGCCTCTTACATCCAGCTATTGCTTACATCTACTTCAAGAGGCTGATCTTTTCTCACTAGGGTTGTGGGACTCGTTTTGAATTGAGAAAAGCAGCTCACATATATTTCTCAACAGACAAGAATATCTGAGATTTTCTCATTTTATTTTGAATGGATTGTTGTTGTTTTTTGAATATGTGGGGCACCAATATATTGGTCAATGGCATAATCTGGTGCAGGCAGAATTCTCCCAGGGCAGAACCAAAAGAACCAAACAAGTTGGAAAGAACCAACAAACTAAGCATTTTTCCCCTAACACTTTTACAGAGTAAGAATCTGTCACCTCTCAGAATCTGTCTACATCCAACTGTGCGCATGCCACATGCACCAGCGCTGTTAAGTTTCTCCCTCCAAAGTATCAGTAGGGAAGCAGCTCTGTTGTAGTATAAGAGGTGCCACATGCTCTCTCCACCCTCCATCCTTTCTTTCCAGAAACTTCAACAGTGGTGAAGGAGGGAAGGTCGTGGAATGAACATGAGAAACATCTCTCAAAGAACACCAGTTATGGAACAGAGAACTGTCTTTTCTTCAAGTGATTGCTCATATCCATTCCACATTAGGCAATTCCAAGAAGTACTCACAGATGCAGGTAGGAATTCACAGACATATTGATTGTAATACAGCCCTGCTGAACTCCGCCTCATCTATAGCCTGGTGAACATGGTGTAGTGGGACGTGAACATGTGGACTGAGGCCTGCATCGCAGCTCTACAGATATCCTGGATTGCAACATGCCAGTAAATTTGCCGATGATGCCTGCACCCTTGTCAAATGGGAACAGACGATCAGCACCAGCGGGACCTTTACAATCTCGTATCTGGTTCATAGGCAAAAGGTGATCCAAATGGAAATCCTCTGTGATGAAACTGGAAGGCCCTTCATCTTATAGGCTGTAACAATGAAGAGCTGCATTGACCTGCAGAAGGGCTTGGTTCATTCCCAGTAGAAAGTCAATACATTCCACATGTCCAGGGTGTGTAGTTGCCTCTCCTCCACTGTCAAGAGAGGTGTGGGGCAAAACACAGTCAGAAATGTCCCGATTCACATGGAAGAATGAAACCACTTTTGGCAAGAAGGGTGGGTGAGGCCATCAGTGGACCATGTCTTTCTAGAAGACAGTATACGGTGGTTCTGAGGTCAGAGCCCTGATCTCAAAGGAGTTGTCTTGCCAACATCACTGCAACCAGAAACACCACCTTCCACGACAAGTAGGAAAGAGAGCAGGATCCTTGTGGCTCAAAGGGTGGCACAGTGCATCTGGAGAGGACTAAGTTCAAGTCCCACTGTGGGACAGGGTCTCACACCTGCAAGTAGAGCTGCTCAAAGCCCTTCAGGAACATGACTGTTGCTTCATGTGAGAACACCATTTGCCCCTGGACCACTTTGTAGAACACGGAGATGGCTGCAAGATGCAGCATAATGGAGGAATGTACCAGACCTTGGTTTCTGAGCAAGAAAGGACCAGGGACACACTCATGAGTGTGCCGAATCAAAACTGGTGAGGCAATCATGATAATCTGAGCTTTATCCCTCTTGATCTTTACCAGGACCCAAAAGAAGAGAGGCATCAGCAGAAACACATTCATCAGCCCCTCTGACAGGAGGAAGGTGTCAGAGAGGGAACCCCGCCTCCAATGGGCAAAGCAACCACTTACAGTGAGAGAAATCTCTGCTAAAGTGATCTGCTAGGGCAGTCTTGTCTCCAGGATGACACGCTTCCAGATGGATGTCATAGCTGATGCAGAAGTGCCAGAGACAAAGAGCTTCCTGCCATAGAGCCAATGAACACACTCCCCAGATTGCCTGTTGATACAGAACACCAAGGTTGCGTTGTTCATGAGGACTTGTGCCACATTGCCTAACAGGTGTGTCAGGAAGACCCTACAGGCCAAATGGATCATACTGAGCTCCTTGACGTGCAATGCAAGGTCTATAGCCCATGGATTTGGAGGTCCCTGGGGTCTGAGGCATCCAACGCTAGCTCAAGCAAGGGGGCAGGAATGTGGAATGGCATTCATTACAGGATATTCTCTGGAGCAACCCATTTCTGCAAAGAGGTAAGCACTGCTGGTGGGATGGTCACAACTTTGTCTAGAAGATCTTTGGCTTGGGAGAAAGCCAGTGCTGGAATGGCCACATTTGGAGTCTGGCATCGTGGACGATGTAGGTGCATATGCAAAGGCAGATGCTGGATGTGGACAGGTGAAACTTGGACGCTTCTGTGATGAGGCTCGCCAGGGCTTGAAACCTGACTAGTGGCAGGCATGCTTTTACACGTCATGTCGAACTCTGCTTCTATGCATTCTATCCTTTGAACCGATAATAACAAACTTGATGTTGTTGACTAGCAGCCCCAAGGACTGACACATGGCTAGGAAATCTTGATGTCCCCTGTACCTACGTCTTGAAGCTACCTATGACTAACCAGTCATTGAGATACAAGTAAATCTGGATTCCTTGGCATCAGAGGTCTAGGATGGGCTTAAAACCTCATTTGGTGTTCAGGATCAGGAAATATCAGGAACAGAACCCCCTGTTCCTATACTCAGGTGGAACTCCTACAGCCCCCAGCTGCAGCAGCTCCTGGACCTCCTTCATGAGAAGATTCTCATGAGAAGGGTCCTTGAAGACGGAGAAGGAAGGGTTCAGAGGAAATGAAAGGTACAACTCTAAGTAGTCTGATGTTATGGTGGACCATGCTGGGAGGAAACGAGAAAGGCAGTTGCCATCCAGGGGATAAACTGTATCTGTGGGGAAATCTGGTGCATCACCCTCAGGCACACCTTCAAAATTATTTCTTAGCCCCCTACTTGAAGTAGGTGGAGCCCAATTGGGCCAAGGGTGCCGGTTGAACCAGCCATGGCTTATACCCCTTGCTTTTCTTAGTGGGTGGCTCTTGATGCAACTGGCTCCCTTGACCCAGAGGATGTTGGGACAGGAACCTTTTTTGGGATGGGCCAGGGACGTACTGGCCCAGGGTCTTAAGGTGGTACTGGAGTCCATAAGCCCATGTAATTTAGTATCCATCTAATCGACTGATCCACAAACAAAGCATGACCATCAAAAAGGGAGCTCTTGCATTGATTTTTAATGGGTCTCCACTCACAGACTGGAGAGGAGCAACCAGGATACCGTATAGTGCACTCTGCAGAATCCATCACATTTGTTGCCGCAGAGTGCGCCACCCTCACAGCCGCAGTGCCCTCCTCAAGAATTGCTTTAATCTCCTTTCTGGAGCATTAAGGAAGTTATTCCTCGAATTTGGCCATGGCCCACCACATATTAAAATTGTAGCAGTTAAGGAGGGCTTGATGATTTGCTACCTTAATTGGAGGCTGGAATATGAATTCATTTTTCCTCCAAACAAATCTAGACTCTTAGTCTTTGTTCTTTGGCATCGCCCCTGCCTCTACCACCAAGGAATCAGGGCAGAAATGGGCAACCTACGTCAGTGAGTGGGCCACACAAATGGCCCTCCATCTCAATGGGCCACAAAACTGTTGTAACCAAGACAGTCTCCCAAGATAGTGTAGTTTTGCTAACTGTGCTTGCATAACTTGAATTTGTAGGGTGTGCCGACAACCACAGCAGCACTTTGATTGGATGCAAAAGGAGTGCACAGCTTACAGTTAATGTTGTGTGCAATCAGTGCACACCTCACTTCATGTACCCTTGCTTTAGATGTGTGTCACTTTAGTAATACCAGTTGGGGTCAGAGGAGGAAAACATAGATGGAAACCAGCAAAATCGGGCAACCTTGTTGTGGCAACAGTAAACAAAATGGCTTGTGGATCCCCATAGAACCCTGATGGGTTACAGTTGCCCAACACTGAGGCTATGTCTACACTACAGGCTTCTTGCGCAAGAAGCTTTTTGCAGAAGAGATCTTCTGCAAAAACTTCTTGCGCAAGAGCGCGTCCACACTGCAAAAGCGCATTGAAAAAGCAATGCACTTTTGTGCAAGAGAGCGTCCAGACTGCATGGACTCCTTCTTGAAAGGAAACTCTGATTGCTATTTACAGAATGACCACCAGGGCACCTGGGCTTTTTTCGATTGCCTCTTTTTGCTCAAAAAACCCGTTCCGCATCCACACACACCTTTTTGCACAAGAGCTCTTGCGCAAAAAGGAGTTATTCCTCATAGAAGGAGGAATACCTACACTGGAAAAAGCCCTCTGTTCTTTTGTTTTAATTGCACAAAAATGTGCTTGAGGTGTGGACGCTCCGCGAGTTTTTGTGCAAAAACGTCCCTTTTTGTGCAAAAACTCTGTAGTGTAAACCTAGCCTGAATTAGGGGCTGGGTGACTGTATAAGTAATCACAGGCTTTCTGTTAGCCCTCTTTAAAATAGGGGGCAAGGACAAGGGGGTTTGCCAGAGGACATTCATGATTTTCAAAATCCTCTCGTGCAGGGGTAAGGCCACCCAAGAGGGCACAGTGGAGCTGAGTACATCAGATAAGGTATTTGCAAGCTCCTCGAGTTCCATGTTAGAGGCTACCCTTCTGCGGAGCTCCTGGTGTGACACTGCATCATCTTGTGGTACCAGATGAGAACATACAATGTCCTCATGCGAGGAAGACAAAGACATTACCATGAGTACAGGTACCCCTTCCTGCAGGGAAACTTGTTAATTCCCTTCCCCAAGAGTATGGAATTCCTTCCTCAGGGGCCTGCGCCAGGTTGGGGGGACCAGGCCATTGAGGCTGATGGCTTCTTAAATGCCTCCAAACTGACTGGGCAACTTGGGTAACAATAATAAGCAGCAGGCTACCAGCCATCATCCCTGCAGCCTTGCTGGAAGTTGTGGTGCAGAAGGCAAGTGTGACACTATAGGTGGCAGGGAGTCCTGTTCCATGACAGCTTCTGAAGTTGCAAGCACACTGCCTAGTGCCAACCTGCACAGCAATAAGTAGTGTGGAATCCAGTGAGAATCTCTCCAAGTGGAACAAGTCCCGGTCACGGGACCCTGGAGCACATTGGGGAGAGACGAAACAGTGACAGGAACCCAGTGATTGATGCCTCAGGGCCAGGACCTTGAGCAGCAGAGTCTGAAGAAGACCAACAGCCTGACAACAGCCGGGACTACAAGGACCAACGTGAAGGGGAACTGATGCTGGCACAGTTACCACCAGTGAAATCATCTATCCAAATGGTCCTGGAGGAGGTGTTGAGGTCCTGGAGATGCAGAGGGCTTGCCTCAGTGCCCATGCCTGGGGGTTGGGGGGGCACATGCCTCAACAGGTCTGTGCCATGGTGCCAGCAAATATTACCCCAGATCCTTCCTTCAGCAGCCAGAGTCAGGGGACTAAAGAGTGTCAAAGCCTGCCTTCCCATGTCTGAGGCTTCACATGGAGGAGCACTGGCAGGACTGACCCTTAAACAGGGAACTTAAGACGCTCAATGTGGGCTTGCCGCAGGACCATGACACTGCTGGTGCCAGTATGTCCTGCACTGCCTGCAGGGCCTCCAGAATTAACAGCACCTTCAGATGCTGAAGACCTTCATCACTTCCTGGTGTAACCAGCTCAGGATGGGAAGGGATGGACTACTCCACTTGAGCAGGAGCCTGACTCCCAAGTAGAGGTGATGACTTACCCCTCACAGGTCTTAGCTCTCCTCCCGACCCCTCCTTTCCCTTACTGGGGATCATCCCCTTGCCGATGTTTTCAAATTCTTAATCTGAGCCAGCAAAGGGGAATGGTGCTGGCTGGAATAGGGCACCAATCGGGCACTGCTCACTGAAACAATGGCACGAGGCTGAGGCCAACCTCTGCTCCAGTGACGAGGACATCGCTGACTCCATTAAAAGAGCTTGAATGTAAATGCGTCTTTTCCTTTTAGTCCAGGACTTACATAATTTGCAAATTCAGCACTTATTGCTAATGTGCCCCTCAGACACCTCAGAAAACTATTGCCAGGTCACTAACATGCATAGGACGCTTTCTCATTTCACAGCATTTGAAGCTTGGGGATCTGGGTATGCTCCATTCCTGTAATGAGTCCTGTCCAGAACAAATACAAACCGGGGTTGTGAATGGGTAACTGGTTAACCCAGCCTTCCCACCCGCCTCGGCTTAATTAGTTAAACTAATGTATTAACTGGTTAACTAATTAAACAGGATTTTACAACCCTACCACAAACTACCGCTAAAACTGCAACACTAAGGGCACATCTAAACTACATTCCTCTTTTGAAAGAGGAATGTAAATGAAGCGCCAATCGAAAATTCAAATGAAGCGCGGATTTACAAATCTCGTGCTTCATTTGCATCATTGCACAAGAGCACTTGTTTGAAAAAGGGTTTTTCGAAAAAGAAACCACAGTCTAGACAGGGTTCTTTCGAAAAAAAACCCTTCTTTGAAAGAACCTGTACTCCTGAAAAAATGAGGTGTATGGGTTCTTTCAAAAAAAATTTTTTCCCCCAAAAGAACCCCGTCTAGACTGTGGTTTCTTTTTCGAAATACCCTTTTTCAAAAAAGCACTCACGCGATTATGCAAATGAAGCACGAGACTTGTAAATCCACTCTTCATTTGCATTTTCAATCGGCTTCATTTACATTCCTCTTTCGAAAAAGGAATGTAGTTTAGATATAGCGTAAGAGAATTATCTAGGAAAATTATCAAACCAGCAATATTGCATTTGCAGAGAACATGCAGGAAGCAAGTCTGGGCAAAGCCACAGCAGTTCCATTGCCGCATCATTGGTAGCAAGAAGGAACTGAAGGTGGGAGGAGCACACAGCATCCCTTGTACTGTGCCAGGGAGGCATCCCTCCAAAGATCCGTAGCGTTGCTCCCCTACTGATACCGCTGAGGGAAAAACTTCTGGCACCAGTGTATGTGGCAAGCATACACATCTAATGTGGAATGGATATGAACAATCCTTTGAAGAACTGAATTATAAACACAATGATGGGCAAATTTACGCCACTTCTATAAAGAGAAATAATATCTATCAGAAATCTCTGAATGCGTCAACAAAAAATGTGGATAAAGGAAAACTGACTCAATTTATTTAGATTTTCCAAAAGCCTTTGGCAATGTCCCTCATAAGGGTCTACTAAGGAAACTAAATAGCCCTAATGTACATATTATCATAGATCAGAAATTGGCAAATAACAGAATACATTGAAACATGGAAAAAGGCTATAGTGGGAAACCAAAAGGAACAAATATTTAACTGAAAACAGGAAATTCCTTTTTATACTTCAGACTGCCTAAGGATCTCACTGCAATATTAGAAAAAAGGGGTAAACAAGATTCAAAAAACAATTACATATGTGTATGGATAACACCACAGTTATATTAGATGGGTTTTTTAACAGATGGATATGAATCCTCATTCTGCAGGGCATAATTGACAACTAATTGATGAGAATCAGGAAGAAATTCCCACTATATGTATCATCTACTAGGGTAGGGGTGGCGCATGTGGCTCTTCAAAGGAAAAACTGCGGCTCCTGCACCCGCGGCTCTTCTCACAGTCCCCTGCTTTGACCTTTTTTTCCTTGTCTGGGCAGGGCACCGCTTGGCGCAGCAAGATGTGATGCTGCAGCCAACCGAAGCCTGCTTGGGCCACACGCAGCTCTGAGGGGAGCAGTGCTTTTTGCCCGGGGAGGGGGGGGGGAAGAGGCTCAACTTTTCCCTCAGCTCTTTGCGCTGTATCCACCACCATTTTGGCTCTTTGTCTGTAACAGGTTGGCCACCCCTGTACTAGGGGTTTCTAGCACCTTCCTCTGAAGCATCTGACACTGGACACTATCAGAGGAAGTATACTGAACTGAACTAACCTGACTACTGGTTTGCTCCAGTATAGCAGGGCTACTCAACGCGCGGCCCGCAAGCCACATATGGCCTGCAGCCCATTTATTTGCAGCCCGTAGTGTGGTCTGGGTTTATGTGGGGCTCAACACACAACACAGCCTGCAGGTGGGATCCTCTGAACACGGCCTCCACTGGGAACACGCCCCACAATGGGCAAGTCAATATAATGGTATTTTGTTGATATGCGTTTTAGTAGTTAAATCCCTAGACAGCCATTGCTCATTAAAAGTACTGTCATATGGGTGGAAATCGGGTAAATATTGCATTTTATTAATATCAGCAGAATTGACTAAAATGGGGCCTGCGTGTTGTGCAGTCTTGCCTTAATCTTTGTATTCATGTCCATCAGTGTGAAAGAAGCTATTTGATTTTTATGCAACCACACTTAAGTTGCGGCCCTCGGCATGTGCCATGAGTATCATTGTAGCCTCCAGGGGTTCCAAAGTTGAGTAGCCCTGCAGTATAGCAACATCCATGTTGCTACACATAATACCACAAATAGTGGGACTTGACTCAAATACTTTCCAGCCTGCTTCAATAATAATTTAACCAGCCATTAGTCTAACAGAATCATAGAATTGTAAGACTAGAAAGGACTGCAAGAGATCATCTAGTCCAGTCCCATGCATGCAGGGCAGGACTAAGTATTATCTAGACCGGGGTGGTCAACCACACAGCGGCAGTTCACCAGGGTTAGCTCCGGCTGCCACTATATTTTCCTGCACAGCCGCAGGGACTGGCGATCTCTGCTCCCGGGCAGTGGGAGTGGTGGGAAGTACTGCAGACCAGGACACCGCTTCTCACAGCTCCTATTGGCTGGGAACACTGATCCCCAGCCAACAGAACCTGTGATCGCTGGTACCTGTGGCTGTGCAGGTACATACAGCAGTGGGGGCCTGCCAGGAACTAAACGTGGTGGACTGGATCCAGCCCGCATGCTGGTATTTGTCAGCCTTGATCTAGATGATCCCTGACTAGGGATGTTAAATTATATGTGATCAGTTAACTGAGTAGTCGATGGGATTTCCATCGATTAGTTGATAAGGGGAGAAACTGCAGAGCAGCCCCAGGAGCTAACCCCACTGCAGCTCTGCCTTTTAAGTGTATTAAGAACTGCCAGGCTCTTGATACATTTAAAAAAGCAGAGGTGCAGCATCTGGGACTCAGCACAAGCTGGGAATCAAATGATTCCCGGCTCATGCCTGGCCCTCTCACTACACCTCTGCCTCCCCAACCGCTGCAAACGGTGCTGGAGGGAACTGGCTTTTAAGGTGGCTCTTCCCCGTCCCTCCCGCTGCCTCTCTCCGATAGTGGGGGTGGGGGCAGGGGAAGCAACTATGCATATGCTTATCGGGTAGTTGACTAGTCACTTAAATCTCTATCCCTGACAGGTGTTTCTTTCACTTGCTCTTAAAAATTACTAATTTTGGAAATTGCACAACCTCACTGGCCCATTTATTCAGTGCTTAACCACCCTGACAGGAAGTTTTTCCTGTTCTAGTGCTTACCCGCTATTGCTGCAATTTAAGCCCATAGCTTCTTGTCCTAGACTCAAATTAAGGAGAACAATTTTTCTCCCTCCTCCTTATAATAATATTTATGTACTTGAAAACTTATGTCCTCTCTCTTTTATTCAGACTAAACACACCTACTCTTCCTTTTAGATCATGTTTTCTAGGACTTTAATAATTAGTGGTGCTCTTTGGACTGTCTCCAATTTGCCCACAACTTTCATGAAATGTGGTGCCTAGAACTGGACACAATACTCCAGCTGAGCCCCCTTCAGCACAGAACGGAAGATTTCTCGTCTCATTTAAAATACTCCTGCTAATATATTGCATAATGGTGTTTGCTCTTATTGCAACATTGTTACACTATTGACTCCTATTAAGCTCTTTCTGCTGTACTCCTTCATAGGCAATCATTTCCCACTTTGTAGGTATGCAACTTATTGTTCCTTCCCAAGTCTTCTTTCCTTCTATTAAGTATTAAACCTTTTTGCTTAATATTAAGGTACAAGTCTCTGTTTCGCTTCATATTAAGAAAAGGCTAAAATATTATACATCTTCAAAGTTAATTTTTTTCCTTTGAAAACCAGACTGACCCAACATGTAGCCCAGTCAAATCTCATACTTAATTTTAGCATAAATCCACATTAAGAGGAAGGTCAGATCTGAAGAGAATAAGGACAAAGGCTATTTGGCATGGAAGGATTTTCCCCTGCACCTTCCCCTCCCCCCCACAAGATTAAATGCAGACAGCAAAGAGTCTGTGTTATTTTTATTCCAATTACCAACTGCTTCAGAGGCCTGGTCTATGCATAAAAGTTGGGGGGGGGGGGGGAATAGCATATCTGTGAGAGTTTGTTTGTTTGTTGTTTTTAGTCCCATCCCAAACCAATAAGGGTGGTATGGTATTACCACCCCTCTTCTGCGCTGCAACTGGTGGGGTGTTGTCTTCAGAGTTGGGTGCCTGGCCAGCAGCTGCCACTGTCCAGCCACCCTGCTCTGAAGACAGCACATGAGTAAGGGTGGCAATACCATGATTCCCCCCCAGCCCTTTTTTTTAGTTAAGACTTCCATTTTCAGAAATGCTGCTCTCCCCCATTAAATGTGCACAGTATATGGTGAAAGTACACAAAAGACCAGATTTCACAATCTGTGATGCATTTCTGAAGAAGTGGGTTGTGCCCACAAAAGCTCAGGATACCATCTACATGTTTTGTTAGTCTTTAAGGTGCTATTAGTCTATTTGTTGTTGTTTTTTAAGTTTTTCCTGTTACAGACTAACTGGTTGCCCCTTAGAAGTAATACATATGTACATTTCAATCTCTTTCCTTCCTTTTCATTCAGAATACAAACTTTTTTGTGCAAGTTATATTTTAAGAGTGATTACTGTTATACATAACTTGTTTTATTGTCCAGCACTCTGCATATTGTGGTTAATGCATTCCATCTAGTAAACGTTTGGTTTGATTTAAAAAAAAAAAAAAAAAAAAAAAAAAACCACTGTGAAAAGATTTATAACAGAGATAGAGAGTAGATAAGTTCCTACAGGTTGAACCTCTCTAGTCTGGCACTCTCTGGTCTGGCAAGGGCCATGGTCTGCCATGATTTTAGCTGGATGTCCACTGATCATAAGTTTCCTGTAGTCCCATAAAGTTTGTTTACAGCCACCAGTGCTGGCTTTCAGTGTGCTGTGCTGTTATTTAGCTCTTATTTACCCCTAAATGAATCTAAGAGCTCAGTAAGCAATAGAAATTTTGGTAAGGATACTAGACAATACTGGACCTCCAATGGTTCGGCAAATTCTCTGGTTCCACACTGGTCAGATTCCACAGGAGAGGTTCAACTGGTATTAGAAATCATGACCGGTCCTCTGACTAAAGAGTAAATACCCAGAGAGAACCACACCTTTACCCCTTTTGTGCTCTGCTATTTGTAAACGGAAAGAAGAGGTAGAAACACTGAATTTTATGACTTCCTAAAGTATTTTTAAAAATATGAAACACCCTGCTAGAGGCTAACAGACCCTACCCTGCTTTTTCCATTTCTTTTTTTTTTTTTTTTTTTTTAAAACTGTAAGTATCAACATCTACCTTATTACACTGAAGACTGCTAATCATAGCACAGTCTCACACAGTGAAATTTATGCTATACTACCTAGAATATTATCAGATCTTACCAGCTATTTAGGGTCAGATCTGGTCATTTCTTATTCAAGTCTTTTTAAAAAAAATATGTAGTTTCAAAACAAAACTAATATTTCATTCTATAACTGATTAGATCTTTACAATTAGATAAAGTGATGAAAATCTAATAGGTTACTAACTATAATCTTCCTTTCAGAAATCTAACTTTTTTGGAATAAAGCAGTGGTTTTATGAAAGTGTAATTTAACTAGTATATGTGGCATTACTATGCATGGATACATTCTATACAAAGTGTCAGTATATTAAAGTTTCAGATGAAGCAACTCGTCAAGACGTCAGAGATCCTTCTGCCTGAAGAGGAACTATATGAATACAAGGCTGTATTGTTATATTAATATGAAAGAACTGCCTCCTATATGTGTATATAGGACATCTACAGCTTATTACCCAATATAATAATCATTAAATTGAATGAGAAACTTACAATGGTTTATACAAGTGCTGTTTATAGTGTTAATAGTTTCTCTTTTTGAAGAAGTTACGTAAGAAGCAGTTGGCACTTCATTGGGTACTACTGCTATCTGGGGATTTTTGGACAAAGAAACCACTGCATTTTAAAGAGCTTTTTGCACTTATGTCAGCAAAAGCCCTTTAATACTGTTTGTACACAGCAGAATTCTCAGAGTTGACTTTCAGTTTCATACATGAAGTAATTAACTTTTTTGGAGGCTGTGATATGTAGTTTTAGGAACTGAGTTTCTCATACTTAAAATACAAAAAAGTGAATGTAGTGTATTAAACCTCTTTCCATTATTTGATATGGAATAAGAAAAAGAAATTGATTTAAAATTAGACTGAAGATTTTTCTAGCCTTTCAGAAATTCAAATACCTTCTATGAGGAAAAATGTCACTCATAACAGAATATATAGTTATCTTCTACTTCATTAAACAGGGATTGAAATTATTATTTTAAAACTGAACAGTGAGCATGTGCATGTTACTTTGGTAAGCATGCAATGATGTAAAGTGTCCTGAAAATTCAAATGCAGCTTTTTCTGTAGAAAAGGAAAATGGTAGCAACTGTATGTGCTAGGAACTCTGCCGTCTGAGAAGTAGAAGAGAACCTCACAATCGGGGAAGGACAGCACATATAGTCTCTAAACAAAAAGTTTGAGAGGTAAGAAACATAGAAGAGTTTCCTTTAATTTTTTTAAAAGAGCTGAACAGTTTTGACAGACAAAAAGGTTGATTTTTTTTGCCAACTCTATGACCATTAAGTTTTTAAGAGATACACTGGGGATAGTTTCAATATCTGTCCCCCACTTATTTCCTAAAGCCAACATGGGTTAGCTCAACACAGCTTGTCACCCAGCTTGACAAAATGCCCGTCTTCCTACTTAAGGAAGAAGACAGAAATATTGGACTTCTGTTCATAGATGAGACACCATCCCACTCTTGACATGCGCCTCATACACCCCATGTGGTTCAACTACACAGTTCTATTACTGTCCACCATTGTTCAGGAATACAGAAGGATCCCTGCAATTGTCCAGATGAAAAGCAGCAGAGTCCATTGATCAATTCTACCATGTTTGGCTTGATGCCACCAAGATCAAGTGGAAGGGATATCCAAGAGTTCCCACACCTGGAAACACAGTTACTCCTTTCTCCATCAGAACAAGCATCTGGGAATGGTGGGGAGAAGAGGAGTTTCCTTTCCCATTTCTGCCTTACTATTCTGAGTAATGCAAGTTTCATGCCACTGATGTCACTGCCAGTTAATAATTCAGCATTTTGTGATGTTTGTAAAGATGTAGACCTTGATAGGTTATCACTGCTTCCCTCACACACTATACCACTTCCTCCGACTTCTGTACCTGTTCTCTTAATCAACAGCCAACAAAATATTATTTCACCTCTATGCTGCTCCCCTTAGTAGAAGTTCCACCCCCATTACAGGTGCACCACTCTTTTTTTTTTTTTTTTTTTTTTTTAAAAGAAGGATAAAGGTGGTAGATCCAAACTACACCAAGTTGCTGTTTAGTGACTAGGAAAAATAGGTCTTATTCCCTATGGTCACAGGTTCTATTTTATCTTCAGATAAGGGAAAGGATACTCTTAACACTTGGCAAGTTTGCTCTTCACTCTGGAAGACATACATCACATATAGTACAGGAAGTTGAGTGGCTTGCGTTAGTGTCTGATGGTTGCATATAATAAACAAATGAAGCAGAAGCATTGGACAGTCTTCTCTTTTGCTTATCCTGTAGAAGGTAATGAGAGGAAATGGCTGGACACACTGACTTCACTGACAAAATTTCCTAGCTGAGGGGCTGTGACAACTGGGCTGTTCACACATTAAAGGAGCAATATAGTATTAGGTTCAATCATTCTTTGGATAGCTAACCAAGTCTACAGTACTTGGATCTTTAACCTTGTGCTAGCATTGTTAAACTACATCCTATTCCAGCCAAAATAAGCCCACTCATCTTTCAGCTTATCACCTGTGCATTCTTTAATGTAATTTCACAAATTGATGGAGTGATGCACTGGTACTTGGAATAGTAATTCCAGCAATAAATGTGTAACTAACTGGATCAGAACAAGCCACACTTAAAAAGACAGGATCTGATTTGTTAAAAGAATATACTTTTATAAATATATATATCTCCCACATTTTATCTGGCTTTTGAAGTTAACCAGGATTCAAGTTAACAATCATATCTACAGCTAACTATTCAATAACCAGTGCTCTAAGGGCTGCTCTGTTTGACAGCAATAGCTAACTTAACCTTAGTTTTTTTAATTGTAAAGGTTCACATATTTGACGCCTTTACTTGTGGGGTTAACATAGTTGTAGCTAAGACTTTAGTAAATACAGTTAAAGAAAAAAAAAAAAAGATCACTGACTGTGGCCAAGGGAAAGGGGGGGGGGGAAAAGTCCACCACACACATTCCACAAGTGGCTGTGGGCTTATCAGATCTCAAAATAAGCAGGACTAGACATGGTCTGTTCCAAGGTGACGGTGCAAGAAAAAAAAATAAATTTTTTTTTACAAGTGTGCCTTTTTATATCAAACTACAGCCTCTTGACTCTTTGAAAGCCTTCCCAGCCTTTCTGGCTAAAGTTATTGCCTTCTCTTTTCAGTTTGATAAGATTTGGTTCTCAAAAAAATAAAATTAAAAAACCCAACCTTATTCAGCATCAGACATATCTGTCAAAAATTAACATTTTTATAAAAAGAATGGTCTGAAAAACTTAAATCCACTTCTGAGAACATTTTTACAAAATCAAATGTGATATGGTTCAGTTAAAAAAAAAAAAAAAAAAAAAAAAAAAAAAAAAAAAAAGGCAACCAAGAAGTTTTGTTCTTAAGTTTAGTACTAAACAAAAAACCACACTATCTAGAAAATAGCACATTGTTGAAGCTTCACCACACAGAATTAGAAACGCGCCTCAGTCCTAACCCACAAACACCCTCCTATTCTAGTCCTCTTTCTTGAGTGCACACCACTATTATATCCAATTGTGCAAAGAGGGAATAGTCTGGTAGGGAACGCAATTAGGTTAAACTCATTTCCACTGATGATTGGAACCAGGTGATGAATCTACATCAGGTCTCCAGAACTGAAAGGGTTAATGCTTCAATCTACCCCACACACACCCCTCAAAATTGGCTCTAGTCAAGCTAAAATTTTACCTTTCCAATAAGATATTACAGGGGTAGCTTTAGGAAAGAAGCCTGAAGAGGCACTGGCTGAGTTGAACATGAAGAAGCAGTTTTTCTATAATCCTTTAGGCACTCAACTGTAGGGATGCTTCACCATGGAAGCACACTTCTCCAGAGAAACAATAATGTACCTATTTTCACCAACTAAAACTGCATATCTGGCAACGGATGTGTTTACTTTTGTACTACAGAAGCTAAACAAAACATACTGGAAAAAGCTTCAACTGCGTATTAAACCCAGAAATGCGGTGAAGCCCCTTCAGTTCATTACAATTACTTAAATCAGACTTTTTAATTGGAGCTATGTTATGTGGAAGCTTGGCATGCAAAGTAAGGGGTAGAAGGCTGCTATATTATCATCATCCACTCTCCTTCCTTTACCTTACTCTGGCAGAAGTCAGGTCAGTTAACTGACTAGGTTAATGAGGAGACAAACAGTTAACACTAACTGAAAAAAATTGCAAGTGTATATATTCATCAGGTTGCCAGTCTGTCCCAACTTCAGTCCTGGAGTGGGTTAGAGCCAGGTGGGAGATGATTTAATTTACATCAGCTGAGGATGCCAGAGAGCACCATACTTTAGAAATGAACATTCCCTTACCTCCCCCCCCCAAAAAAAAAAAAAAAAAAAAAAGAAAAAGGCTGACGAGTGGGAGGACCACTGACATAGGAATCAGCTCAACCAGCTGGATAACTACACTGACACTTAAGGAATCCTTAGTTGAGGAAATGTAGGAGCTTTCCACTGAGTCACACCAGTGGCATCTGTGTGCTATTTTTGTCACAGCACCAATCTTTCTTTAGACAACATAACATACATGAGCAAAGGGACTCCAGCAGCATGAATTATTGGTCCCAAGGAGCTATATGAAAACACCTTAACTTTCCCTGAGTGGGAAAAGTAACTCAACTGTTCAAATCTTTGGCCCTTCTCCAAGTACTTCTCAAAGCATCTAGAATCCACATGAAAACAACTGCCTCCGTTTATAATATTTTACGAAGATACTTACTGCTGGTAGCAGAGATTGCATGTTTTGATTGGAGTCTGCTATAGTGGCTAGGTAGACCAGGTTAGTATGCAACATCTGCTGATACCTATCAAAATGAACAGAGTAAAACAGGTCCAAAAAAGCTAACACCAGCACAATATTAAAATTCACCTGCTTTTAATTCACATATGCATGCACAGTGAACTCTGGGTCTGGGGTATCTGAAGAGCCGTCTTCTCCCATATGAACCTGCCCGGGGATTGAGGTCAGCTGGGAAGGCTTTGCTTTGTGTTCCCCCACTTGTGGAGATAAGATTAACATCTACGCGGAACAGGGCATTCTCAGCTTTTGCTCCCAGGCTGTGGAATTCTCTTCCTCGGGATATTCGCATGGCACCAACGCTAGCGTTGTTTTGGCCTCAGGCTAAAGCCACCCTTTTTACTTGTGCTTTTATTAATGTTTGAGTCTGTATGTGTGTGTTCCTCCTCTCTATATGTTTTTAGCTGGTTATGTCCCTCTGAGGTCTCATATTTTAAATTTTTATATACATTTGTATTTTTTTTGTTTGTTCTTGTAAGCCGCCTTGAATATTTTAAATAGAAAGGCAGGGTAAAAATATTTAAATAAATAAATAAAATAAATAAACTCTGATTTCAGTACATTAAGAAGTTATGGTAATAGATGTGGAAAGTTTGGGATTCCTGTATTTCTGTGCCCCATTTTGACAATTCCCTTGCAAAAGCACTGGAACCTCTCAAGCATATTCTCCTAGTAAGGATGACGGAAGCAGCAGAGAAGCTACACTGTTTTTGTTTGTTTCCTGCCCTGCTCCAGCTAAGCAACCCAAAATGTGTTGTGTATCAGTCTGGACACGATCATTTGATGCTGCTTGAGACACAGGTATGAGCAAAAAAGACAGCTCATTTCTCTCCTTGTCATGCACCCAGCAGCAAAAGATCATTCCTATATAATCCATCATATAATCAGAATAAGCAGTATATAATCAGGGCCCCATGTATTCTACAATTGCAGAATTTACCACAGAATTCAATCCTTGCTGTAGAATAGTACTCTAATCTCTTAGCCGCCTTTTCTTAAAGGGAAATTAAATCTATCATTTTGGTTGCAAATCTACTCTGGATCATGCTTCCAAGGTTATAAGCCAATATCTACTGGAGTCTGCAAAAAGCCTGAAAAACGTGACTCAGAGGTATGGACCGCCTCAGCTCTCTCATTCAGGACTCCAGGACTGAAAGACACTGGAATTTGGCATTTTTCCAAGATACCACAGAATTCAACAGTTTGCTGCAGAATTCATTGTTCAAGAAGGTGATACATTATCATTGAGGCAGAATGTGGTCCCATTGTGATACAGAGAACAGAAGACGTAGTATAGAGTGTTTCCATATCACAGTTATAGTTTGCATGTACAGGTACCGGCATAATTCTTCCTTAGGGACTATCACCAATAATATGAAGCAACCCAAACAGGAAAGGGAGCTGGTCTACTGGAAGGAAGCAGCTCATGACTACACCATATCCCCCATTCTTATAAACTAGCTCTGCTTGCACGTACTATTAAATGAATTTATTCAGACTCAAGAGGCAGGTATGATGCACTTTGTTTTGGAACACTTCTAACTGAAAGATCAGCACTGGCTCACTCCAGAGGATGATGGATCCAGTTCTTTGCCAAAAGTCAGGCTTTGTCATGATACACAGCCTTTCAGGAAGAGTACAAAGTTCTTGGATATAATCCCAAAACACAGCCTTAAAAATAGTATCTGCTCCTCCCCCTACTACTGTGAATGAAATAGGGAATGTTTGCTTTGAACAGTCTAACTCCTCCCCAAAGTAATCAAAGCTCTGACACAAACAGAAAAGTCTATGCATTTTCATTATGAAATCCCTTAATTTTTACCCCATCTTACTGTCAGTGTATGATGAGTTAAACCCAGCACTTCTGTATTTCTAGAGAAAAATTTAATGATAATCATATACCAATTTAAAGTCAAAGGTGCACTATCATTAGCAATGTTTCTCTATGCTCGCTAGTACAGTTCTCCAGTGAGCTGATCTAAACAAACTGGGTTTCCCATTATTAAATCACTGGTATCACCAGGCACAAAATACATTTAAATTAAAATCTTACTGAGAGCATTCTGAGGTCTTTCCTTTGTTCTGGTAGTCCATTATACACTGAATAAGATGGTTATTTTCATCCAACATCTGAAATAATAAACACAAGTTTGGAATAAGTTTCACACCCTTTTGATATAAGTTAACTAAAAGACCGACCAATCTCTTCATAATCATTATGAAAAAGTGCTTTTAAAATAGTGTTTCTTATTTTGTTTTGAACAGATATCACTTGTAGATCTTTTCTCTTCTCCTACCTTTAACTTTCCATTTGTTTTACAGCTTTTAATTTAAGGTTTTGGATTTAAGTCACTGCTATAGTTAAGGCTGAAAGGCTTTCTAGCTCCTAGACTTCCTCTACCACAGTTTCCTATGAATTTCCAGAAGTTTAATTTTCCAAATTTGGTCTCTTCATAGAAATTTGTTTACATAGTATAAACAAAAAAAAGTTTCCCTCTCTCATATGAAATGCTATTTAAAAAAAAAAATCACAATCGCATGGGGCAGAAAAATCAAAGGATACTGTACTTTGAAACAGACCTCATAACCTTTTAAAATTAGATTTGATTGAAGTATGAGCTTAGCACAACCACACTCCATGAACATAGAAAAAAATTGTATCAACTATTCTCCATTATATTTTAGAAGCATTTAGGATTGTGAATCTGTGTAACTTACTTTGTTAAAAAAAGGTTACAGTCATATAAAGGAAAGTTGCACACTTCCTAATTTTCCACAAAATGGATTTCTTATGAAAATACCTTACACTGTCTGAGACATCATTTTGAAGGTATCCATAGGCAAGTAGTTCTACATAATGGAACTTCCTTTTTCAATCTTGCTCCTTCCAATTATCATACAGTAATTCCAAAAAGGGAAGAGTCAGAGATTTCACTGAGACCATTAAGGACTTAGTGATTATCAGCATTAGAAGTCTAAATATTAAGAGGGGTGAACTAGGATGCCTCGTATTAAAGGAGGATATTGATATAATAGGCATCACAAACTTGGTGGAATGAAAGCAATCAATGGGACACAGTCATAACAGGGTACAAAATACATCAGAAGGACAGAACAGGTCATGCTCATGGCGGAGTGGCACTATACGTGAAAGAAAATGTAGAATCAAATGAAGTAAAAATCTGAAATGAGCCAAAATGTTCCATAGAATCTCTATGGATAGTAATTCCATGCTCCAATAATAAGAACATAGCAGTAGTGATATATTATTGACCACCTGATCAGGACTGTGATAGTGACTATGAAATCCTAAGGGAGATTAGAGGGGAAGAGACAAATCTTGATTTAGTCAAAAGTGGAGCGCAGCATGTGGTCCAAGTAGTAAATATAACAGGACCACTTGGAAATAGTGACCATAATATAATAAAATTTAACATCCCTGTGGTGGGCAAAATGCCTCAGCAGCCCAACACTGGCATTTAATTTCATAAATGGGAACTACAAAAATGAGGAGGTTAGTTAAACAGAAATTAAAAGGTGCAGTGACAAAAGTAAAATCCCTGCAAGCTGCATGGAAACTTTTCAAAGACACCATAATAGAGTCCCAACTTAAATGTATACCCAAAATTTAAAAAACACCCACAGTAAAAGAAACAAAAAAGTGCCACCATGACTTGACTTAACCAAGAAGCAGTAAGAGATAAAAAGGCAATGTTTTAAAAAGTGGAAGTTAAATCCTAGTGAGGAAAATAGAAAGGAGCATAAACTCCGTCAAATTAAGTGTAAAAAATATAAGTAGCCAAAAAGGAGTTTGAAGAACGGCTAGTCAAAAAAAATCAAACAGTAATAGCAAAATGTTTAAGTACATCAGAAGCAGGAAGCTTGCTAAACAATCAGTGGGACCTCTGGACAATGGAAATGCCAAAGAAGCACTCAAAGATAAAGTAATTGTGGAGAAACTAAATGAATTCTTTGCTTCGGTCTTAGATTCCCAAAACCTGAGTCATTCTTTTTAAGTGACAAATCTGAGTAATTGTCCCAGATTGAGGTGTCATTAGAGGAGGTTTTGGAACAAATCGATAAACTTAACAGTAACAAGTCACTGGGACCAGATGGCATTCACCCAAGAGTTCTTTCAGAACTCAAATGTGAAGTTACGTAACTATTAACTGTGGATTGTAATTTATCTTTTAAATCGGCTTCTATACCCAATGACTGGAAGAGAGCTAACGTGACACCAATATTTAAAAAGGGCTCTAGAGATGATCCTGGCAATTACAGACTGGTAAGTCTAATGTCAGTACCGGGCAAATTAGTTGAAACTAAAACTGTCAGACACATAAATGAACATAATTTGTTGAGGGAAAGATAACATGGTTTCTGTAAAGGGAAATCATACCTTACTAATTTACTAGAGTTCTCTGAGGGGTGTCAACAAACATGTGCACAAGAGGGATGCAGTGGCTATAGTATACTTAGAGGGAAAGTCCTTTCATGGACTGATAACTAGTTAAAAGACAGGAAACTAAGGGTAGCAATAAATGGTAAATTTTCTGAGTGGAGAGAGGCAACTAGTGGGGTCCCCCAAGAGTCTGTCCAGGGACTAATCCTATCCAACTTCTTAATAAATGCTCTCCAGAAAGGAGTAAACAGTGAGGTGATTTTGTTTAATCACAGAAGCACATACCAAGATATCAGCAGTGCCTATAACAGTACCTAGAGCAGGGGTGAGCAATAAAACAGTGTGGGTTATCCCCTGACAGGCTTCCTCTGCTATATTTACCTGTGTCTCCGGAGGCACTGGCAATCACAGCTCCTGCTGGCTGAGGATTGCTGTTCCAGCCAATGGGAGATGTGGGAAGCAGTGTCCAGGCCACACCTTTTCCCACCCTTCCCAGTGGCCAGGAAGAAGTGATTCACAGCTGATGGGAAAAGCGATCATCAGAGGCTAACTATGGCAGATCAAATCTGGCCTGTGGGACAGTATTTGCCCATCACGATCTTAAGGGGCACCCTAAGTCTCAAGCCTCTGCTCAAACCACCTCTCTTCCTTACTAGGCAAGATTTTTTTTTTTAAGGGATCAATAAAACTAAATTGAGACGCTGTAGTTTTGTCTAACCTCACCAACAAGCACTGGACAAAGCCCGAAGTGATAAAAGGCTGCTCATCCCAAAAGGTGAGATATGACAGTTAACCAAACACACACCTCTGGGGTAGTTATTGGCCTGACACGTTCCCCCCAATTAAGAGACACGGTGTGGAGCGGGCGGTGTGTGTGGGGGGGCGGTGTTTAAAATATTCTACTGAACCAACTTGGGTGGGTGAAAGAGAGACGCTTTCGAGGCGCACAGGGCTCTTCTGCACACCTGGGGAAGGCCCCCCCGCCACCCACTCCTGCATCCCCAGGGGCCCCTCCGCAGCCCCCCCACACCCCGCACTCCTGCATCCCCGGGGGCCCCTCCGCCCCAAGGGCCACAGCCCTGCCCCAGCGTGTCTCCAGCCCCCGCCAGTCGCCGCCCCCTGGCCGGGCCGGAAGCAGCCCCGTGTCGGGCCCGGCCCCTCCCTCACCTTCTGGATGGCGGCCGGCGTGATCTCGCCCTTGCCCCGCTGCCTCGGGGCCGCGAACGCCACCGACATGTCGGCTCCCCTGCGCGCACGAGGGTCCAGCGCCCCGGCCGCGAGCCAAGCAGCGGCGGGAGGAGGCTGCGATCCGAGAAGAACATTCAACGCCGCGAGAGGAAGGGGGCGTGACGGCTCGCGGGGCCAGCCCATCCCGATCGAGAAGGGGGGGTGCAGGCCTCGCTGCCACCGCCCTCCTCCTTCCGGCCGCATGTGGCAACCCCAGCGACAACTGGGACCCTCTCGTTCCCCTAGCGAGCAGCAGCTTCGTTGACAGGAAGCAGCCGCTTGCCTGCTTTAAGAGCGTCCTTCTCGTTTCGCATTCCGCCTCCCCTGCTAATATGGTACATTCCTACCCAGAGCTCTCAGCCTGAGACAGGCTGCAAGTGGTACGGCCGGGAGGTGGGGGAGCTGTAAGTGCTCACTTTACAGGAGAAAGTGGCTAGTTCCCCCCGCGCGCGCGCCCAGTCTTGGTTGCGCCTAGTCATTACGCTCCTGGCCGGAGCGACCCGGGGCGGGGCTTGTGCAAGTTGCAGAGAGAGTAGGAGACGTCTTGGGAGGCGCGTGCAGCTGAGTCCCGGCCCCGGGAACGTTCCATCCCCTCCGCTGGGGCAGGAGCCTGGCCGCTGTAAAGGGCCCGGGCGGGAGCTGCAGCAACCTGCGCAGGGACACGTGGCTTTATTTGGAAACTGACTTGCTCAGGAGTCGTGCACTCACGTTGGTGTCGCTTCTGGGGCTGGAGGGGGAAGGTCTACACTTGCAATGTTGTTGTCTATAGGTTCTTATCCTCCCTCCTCCCCAGCTACTAAGGTGCCGGGGAGACTGCTGAAGGAGGGGGCCATGACTGGGGACAGGATAACATCTCTGTGCCTCTTCCCATTCCCGCCCTAGGTCCTGTCCCACCCCTCCCTCCTCTACCTCCCCCCCTCCCGTGATGTGGTTTGGGGGACTAGTAGGTGGTCGGGCACCCGTAGCAGGGGTCCAGGCCTGTGCACTGACTAGCGGAGCGGGGCGGGGGGTAGGGGAAGGGGAGTGACACAAACCTGCTATCCCACCGCCAGCAGAATCGCTCTGCTTCTGGCTGGTGCAGGGCAGGGGAGTGTCTCATCTCTCCCTTGAGTGGTGGTGTAGTAAAATATTATGCTTTGCATCTGAGCCATAACAAGGCCGGCATTTAGGCCACTCAGAAAAAGATCCTACATTATGAATTCCAAACGGAAACGATCTTCTGGGGCAGAGTTTCTTAAACAACAAAAATTCACCATGAGAGAAAAATGAGAAGGTGTTGACAGAAATGGGAAAATGGCTAGTGGAAAATGCACTGAATACTGAAAATGCACCACTAGCTGAACCCTCCGATGATAATGATCATACAACTTCAATACTGATTATTACCACTGACCAGCAACTGGAACGTGACATTACAGCTTCAGCATCAATCTCTGACTCTGAGATTGACCAAAACCGCGATCTCAAGGTCTCAACTTCATCACCGATTACGATTATTGACATTAACAATGACCGGGACCATCAACAAGATTCAACTAACACAAATCAATTTTAACAATCCACCATCTTGGCTCTCTATAAATGACAAAATAAGATGCCATCTTATTGAACATGCACCTGACGAGGGAAAAACCATGGATTTTCGTGAATCAGTATCATCAGAGGGCCAAAAATTTTCAGGTGATTGGTTTTTAAAAATGCTTTCTAATGGAGAAATTGTAGAACACAATTGGCTTATTTATTCTGAAACTAGTAAGACCATTTTTTGTTTTCCATGTATATTATTTGATCAGCATTTTTCCAGACCGAATATTGCAAATCAGAAAACCAGATTTAATGCTTTGAAAAATTTAAACCGTATTGTAGAGCATGAAAATTCAAGCATTCATCATGAAAATTTCTGTAAATGGAAATCCATGTAAAAAAGATTATTGAGCAGAGAATAATTGATGATGCACTACAAAAAAGCTATTGAAGCTGATAAGCAAAAATGGAGACATATCCTGAAAATAATTCTAGATGTTTTGTGCCAAAAATAATCTTCCACTTAGAGGATCGAGTAGTGTTATAGGAAACCCTAATTCGGGAATATTTCTTAATCTAATGGAATTTATAAGTCATTATGATGTTGAACTAAAACAACATATCATAACTCACAAAAAGGTTCAGTGAGCTGTTTTTCACTGGCTATCCAAAATGAGTTTACACCTGGTCCCCGAGTTACGGACCAAACACGTGGCCGTAACTCGAAGTGTTCATAAGTCGGACCCCATTAACTTACAAGCGACCGCGCTGTTCATAAGCGTGGGTCGCGTTCGTAACTCAGGAATCGCCTTTACGACCGCTTAATGGGAGGTTTGGTCGTAAGTGCTAACGGTCGTAAATCGACTGTTCGTAACTCAGGGACCGGCTGTATTGGGTTACTAGCAAACCAAGTTCGAATTGAAATTATATCCAAAATAAAAAAAACCAAAATATTATTTTATGCTTCTGGATTGTACACCACATATATATCTTATCATGATCAAATATCTCAGATTGTGAGCTGTGAAAATTGATAATGGAATCATAACTATAGACGAAAGTTTCATAGACTTTATTGAGACCAAGGAAAAACGGGAAGTGGATTAGCCAAAGAAATAGTAAAGAAGTTTGAAAAGAATGGAATTGATCTTCAAAACGCCTGAGGCCAAGGGTACGATAATGGTGCAGATATGTCAGGCATGTACAAAGGCATCAAAGCTGTCATTCTGCAATAAATAAATTTGCAAATTTTGTACTGTGCTTGGCCTACAGTCTCAATTTGGTTGGAGTACATGCAGCTTCTGTAAATTCTTCTATGGTTTCATTCTTTAGCACTGTACAAAAATATACAAATTTTTTTTCTAATTCTACTACCTGCTGGAATATTTTAATGGGTATATTAAAAGTATCACTGAAAGGTCATGCTGATACTAGATGGGCATCAAAAGCAAATTCAATTGCAGCTTTAAATTTGCAGATTTCAGAAGTTACTAAGGTCCTAAATGATGTTGCTGCTTCATCTAAATGTGTTGAAACAGTTTTAACAGCTAATAACCTTCTTAAAAAATTAATTTTGAGTTTTTGTGCAGTTATCCATTTGCCATAATATTCTAACTCACATTGCCAGAGTGAATAAAGCATTACAAGCAAAAGGCATTTCTGTTCGTCAGGCTTCTAAGATGATCCATGGAAATGAGAGCTATGTGGAAGATATTTTTACTGATTGTAGAAAAATGGTCCAAAATATAGAAATATCAGCAGAATTTACAGAATGCAGAAAGTGAAAAGTTAAAAGACAACAGCTTTGAGTCACAAGACGAAAGTGGTAATTTATCAGCTGAAGAATCATTCAAAATACAAATAAAAGCCATATTTGACTGCATAATATTTGAATTAAACTGGAGATATGAAACGCTAAATGAGAGCTCTTCAGATTTCAATTTTTTTATCAGGAGATTCTTTTGTTAAAATGGATACTGCCAATCTTCAAAAAGCAGTAAATTTAAGTTTTAAATATGACAGCGATTTGAATGCCTCAGAAATTTTGTCAGAGATTCAGAGTTTTAAACATCAGGCATTAGCGCTGTTGCCAAACATTTCATCTGCAACTAGTTTGGACCTTCTACAGTTAATTCATGAATATAGTCTGGCCAAATCTTATCCAAATTTGGAAATCGCCCTGCAAATATTTCTCTGCTTGCCAGTGACTATGGCTTCTTTCGAAAGAAGTTTTAGTAAACTAAAATTAATTAAGAACTACCTTCAAGCATCCACAGGTCAGGAGAGATTATCAAATATGTCCATTTTATCAATAGAACACGAGGTAGCGAATAATATTAATTACAACACAATTATTGATGAGTTTGCCTCAAAAAGTGTGCAAAGTACAATTATAAACAAATACCTAATAGTACCCGACATGGTGATATTTTATAATTATATGTATATATGTATTGATTGATTGGTTATGCAGATCTCAACTATAATAAATAAACATTGTATTATTATTATTATTATTATTGTTATTTATGTATTTTCCCTTTTTCTACGAAATAACTACTATGAATATATAAACATGAAGGGGTGCAATTTTATATTCTTGCCTCAGGCGCAAAATTAGCTGGTTACAGCACTGGCTGTGGCAGCCGCTGGGGAGCGAAGCCACTTTATTCCACTTTCCCCCACGGCCACCAGTGAGTGGAGGGCGATCCCCCCCTAATATCCCCTTCCCCTTCTACTGTGGCATTTGAGTGGGCATGCGGCCCCTCGAACCTCCCTCATGTCCGCATGTGTGAACACTGCTTTGTCAGCACCAGAGCTCTCCTGCTGACAAAGCAAAAGCCACTCGTGGGGGCTAGAAGTATTTTGTTGGCAAAAGTGTGGAACAAACAGCATGTGCTCTCACTGACTTTTAGCAACAGGGCTGAGTCCACATGCTCTTAGCACTTAAAGCAGTGTACTGTAGCCATAGCATTAGTGCAGACTTAGCCTTAGTTTATACCAGGGGTGGGCAATAATTTTTGGTGGGAGAGGGGGCCACTCCAAGATTTTGGTAAGTGGTCAAGGGCCGCACTTTTCTATGGAGGGACTGTGGGGTCTAGCTCGGGTGCAGAAGGGTGCATGGGGTAAGGGACTGGGGTGCAGGAGATGGTGCGGGGTCTGAAAGGGTGTTTGGGTGGAGAAGGAGATTGTGACCTGGGTCAGGGGGATTGGGGTGCAGAGTCTTGGAGGGTGTTTGGGTGCAGGAGAGGATTCTGGCCTGGGGGAAGGGTGGAGGAGGGGGTACAAGGTCTGGGAGGGAGTTGGGGTGTAGGAGGGGTTGGGGTGCCAGAGGCAGGCACTGGCTGGGAGAAGTTTATCTAAGTGTCTCTTGGCCAGCAGGCTGCAGCACCCCACCCCCACCCCCAGGCAGACTGGGCTCCCCTGCCTGTTGCAGCCCCAGCCTGCTTGAAAATACAGGCTGCTCTCTGTGTCCACAGTGGCTCTTAACTCCTAATAGGGAAAGAGGCTTGCGCTGCCCCAGTCGCGCCGGTGAATCTCTCAGCTCCGATTGGCTGGCTGTTTCCAGCCAATAGGAGCTGAGAGATTGGCTGAAGTCAGTTCTTATTGGCCAGTTGTTTCTGGCCAATTGGAGCTGAGGATTGGGCTGGGGGTGGGAAGATTGCACAAAGCCTTCCCCTCCCTGCAGAGCAGAGAGCCACAGGGGCTGTGTTTTAAACCATAGCAGCTACATGTGCCTGACAGTCCCTGCAGAGTGGTCCGTGGGCCAGATCCCGTGGCTTGCCGGGCTGTATTTTGCCCAGCCCTGGTCTATACTATTCAGCTTTTAGTGACAAGAGTGTGTTGACACAGCCGTATCGCTAAAAGTCAGCTTGTGTGAATGCTGTTTGTCAGCACTTTTGCCAATGAAATACTTCCACCCCCTATAAGGGAGTTCAGCTTTGTCAGCAGGAGAGTGTTGATGCAAACAAAGCAGCATTCACATTTTCACTTGCTGTGGCAAAACTTTGTCCTAGGGGAGGGGGTGTTTAAGCACCTGTAAACGATAAAAGTTCTGTCGTTAAGTGCAAATGTAGACATACCCTGAAACGGTCGTTCTCATAGACCTGTCGTTCCTCTACCCAGAGTCTTTTGGGGGTCCTGCAGTGGTGGCCTAAACCGTCCTATTGATTGGACCTGGGGGATTACCTGCAGACCTGGCACAGAGTGGCAGCAGGCATTCACTCTCCCTCTGCCAGCCGCACTCACTACTGCGTTAGGAGCAGAAGCGGCCTGGCAGCCTACTCTGCACTGCCCTGCTGCCTTCTCCCAGTCCACTGTGTTTGGCTTCTCTGCAGCAGCAGGAAGTAGAGCACTTCCTGCTGTTGCAGAGATGCAGGGCGCAGTGGGCCGGCAGAAGGCAGCAGGGCAGAACAGGCTGACTAGTTGTTCCAGCTCCCGCTTCTGTGGTAAATGCAAGGGAGGGGGGCAACCCCTGCTGCCATCCCACTCCGAGCCCCTGGTAATCCGCTAGTTTGCATCAAGCAGGGGCGGGGGAAAGAGGTGGAGCAGGGGCAGGGCTTGTGAGGGAGGGTGGGGCCTGTGGCAGGGGGTTGTCTCAGACCTTGCACTCCCCTAGGATGGCCCTGCCTTTACCTATTGTATTGGAAATTGTTCACATGGTTTTCTTGATGTGGTTTTTGTCACAGTCCTTTGATGGATGACTTCTGCTTTTGTGGGTGCAGAATATATAATACCATACCAAGACATCTCAAAGGGGTAGCCGTCATGTTAGTCTGTAACTTTAAAAATGAGTAGTCCTGTGGCACCTTAGAGACTAACAAATTATATATATATATGTTTTGGTTTTGCCGACAAAAGCTCATGATAAAATCTCTGGGGGTATGTCTACACAGCAGTGCTATTTCAGAATAACTAATATAATTCCAAAATAACATAGTCCACATCTACACTACAAGCAATTATTTTGACTTCTTATTCTGACTCCTGTAACCCTCATTTTATGAGGAATAAGGGAAGTCGGAGGAAGAGGGTTCTTTCTCAGACTTCCTGCTGTGTAGACAGCATCAAAAGCTGAAATAAGCTTTTTCAACTTAAACTACGCAATTGAGGTAGCTCAAGTTGCTTAGCTTAATACAGCTTTAGCCCTGTTGTGTAGACGTACCCTAAAGTCCCACAGGACTACTCCTTCATATCAAGAAGTATAAGCAAGTATACTCCCATACGTTGATTTTTGCTCTTTTATAGCTGATTGCTGGCTCAGGTCCTTGGCTCACTGCTCAGATCACTCTCTTCAAGCACCTGCCCCACTGGTTCTCAGGAATAGCTTGACCACCATGCAGGTATGCTGCTGCCTCCCTTCCATCTACGCTCATCATCTCAGTCCTCTCCTGGACTGTCCTTTTTCTTCAGCCCTAAACTGATTGCACTTCCGGGCTTCTGTTCTCCCAGGATTTAACTGTAACTACCCACCATCAGGTCCTAAAGTTTTAACTATTTTTAAATTCCACAGACAGTGGCCAACAGCTATGAGGCATCAATCTGTCACATTCTCTTCCCTCCATCTCTCCCCCTGGATTCTTTCTTCAGGTTACATAGTGCCTTCTATTGACTTCATGCTGATTTGGCTTTCTGCCCTTTCCAAAAAAAACTTTGTCCCAATCATTTTGCTCCCGGTCATTCTGAAATGGGAGAGTACTGCTTGTTAATGAGTCAACAGCTTCATTACACATCTGTCTGGGTTTTTATGCATCACTCAGCATCATTGTACCTGTTTAGTTTCTTTCCTCCCTCCAACACAGTTTTTTTTTATTATTGTGGGAAAACAAAAAGCTCAGAAGAAAACCTCCCCTCTTCTGTCATTTTATTCTGAAGGTGGTAAAAATTATAGTCATTCTGCTGTATTCTGGGAGTGACCTTTATAGTTAGGATAACTACCAAGATAGCTCATTGCCCAGACTTCAGGTTTAGAGAAGTGATACTATATATATATATATATATATATATATATAGTATTATTTTATCAACAACTGATTAATAACATCATAAAATCATAGTTTGTTAATTATTAACCAAAGTTATTAAATCACAGTGTTATAATATTGTGTGCTACACAGAGCTGCAGGAGATGCATTAAAGAGCTATTTGTGTCTCTCAAGCCTCAGTTTTGGTATCACAGGTTTAGAGATTCCATTCCTGAAAAAACTTGAGAGTCATGAGTACACAGATCACTGTGGCAAAATCAGACTCTGAAAAGAGAATGCAGTCATCCAGCCAGCTGTACATTGGGAAAAAATTAAAGCAGGCTGTCCTGACAATGAAGGGCCCTTGATAGACGTTATAGACACTGGCAAGTCTTCATAGTGCTTTCTTCTACCCACACCCAGCTTCAGGATTCTTCTCTGCTCTTTTAACAGAGCACTTTCTGCCTACGGTCACTTTTTCTTCAATGAGTTTCTTCAATGTGTTCTCTCTGTCCTGCCTAGGGCTCTTGCAACCTCCCCCAAGCAGCTTCCTGCTACTTTTGCTCCCCCTTCCTTATTGACTTCTGACTCTTATAGCCTTAGGTGCTGCCCTGACCCATTAACTGGCCATACTGGCAGCACTTGTTCTAGCACTAGGGCACTGGACCTGCTTCTTTTAAAGATGCTAGCCATCTGTGACCATGTTTGATGAAGAAGTGCAGAGCTAGGTTCCATCCACATATTGGTCACTTTGAACCTATGCTGTCACCTCATATCCTCTCATACTTTGTTATAAAATATGAATGGGGGATGGGACTGAGCTTTGGGGGATTCCTCAAGATGCAAGTAATTGCTCATCATAATCCTCTGAGATTGGTCCAAAATAATGTATTGGAATTATTTCAGTGCATTCCCCTTCATCTTTGTTACATCTCAAATGTGGGAAAGCAATATTGGGTGGCCAACAGGATCAAATGTTGCAGAGACTAAAAGATAATGCAACTAGCACTTTGACCCCACAGCTGACATTTTACAATTAAACTATCTATGCCCCTTTCTCTAGGATAGTTTTACATTCAAAATGTCAATATCAACATTGCTGAAGGGTTTCCACATTCATTCATTAACAGCAATTGAATCTGATTCAACTGTAAGTATATGGATTATACTGTAGCCCCTATTTGATAAGGAAAATATTACACACTAATTATATTTAAATAATGGTACAAACTCAGGCAGGCAAGGAAATAGCTACAATGGAAGTGTATGACATGTCTCAGGACACATAATCACAACAGGGTGTCTCCTTTATGTTTTTCTTAATGTGCTGCAATATGCCTTGGTTTTGGAGGACATATGGTACATTTTCTCCTTAATTATACATTTCTTTGCTTGTGTGAGTTAGTCACAACCTTAACATTATTTCATTGTAATTTTGATACATAATTCTCAATCACCACCAAGTGTTTCAAACAGCAAACAAACATTTGATCCTGTGTGTTGTAGAGGCATAGTGAGGGTCTTATGTTCCCCGGGGCAAAGGCAAAATTTGCGCCCCCACCGCTGCTGCCATGTGGCAGGGCCCCGAACCTGGCACACAGCTGAGTCCGCCTCCTGGGGGGAGGGGAGGGGGGGGAGCTTGTACCGCATCTTACCACACCCCCTTCAGTTTGGGGCCGGGCCCTGCACACACTAACCCTCCAGCAGAGGTGGAAGAGGGTCAGGCTGGGGGCAGAGAGGCAGGGAGGAGGTGGCTCCCGCTGGTGGCAGTGGGCAGAGGAGGTACAGGCAAGCAGAAGGGCGACGGGGAGTGGAGGGGGACTAAATTGGCACCCTACTAGTGTGGCACCCGGGAGCAACTCCCCTCCTCTCCCCCCCGCACCCTCCTCACTACAACACTGTAAATAATCCACCTCTTAGGATATTTATTGTTTAATGAATTATTTATTTTACTAGCTACAGACAAATATAAATTATAAAGTTTTTGTGGTTTACATTCTGTTAAATAATTTTTTCTCTTTAATTTGTTCATATCCTGTTCTCATTAGGTTCATGTCTTTTACACAAAAAATGTCAAATTCTTAAAATATGTAAGTTTTATAAAACACAAGAGAAATAAATGTTATACAACCTAAATATTTTCACCACTATATTTCAATCAAGCATTTAAAACCACTGTTATAGCAATCGAGTAACTCATTGCTTTAATGAATAAAAGGTAAAAAAGATTTTGAGCCTATCAAATTTATTGTAAGAAATCTGTAATGATTCCTAACTGCCTAGTTACTTACCTAGTTAATTAATTGTTTTTCATTCTATCGCATGTAAGAATGTAAGGGTATGTCTCAATTACATGCCTCTGCCGACAGAGGCATGTAAAATAGGCTACCCGACATAGTCAATGAAGCAGGGATTTATATATCCCTGGCTTCATTAAAATAAAAATGGCCACTGCACTGTGCCAGCTCAGCTGATTGTTGGCACAGCGCGTGAGTCAAGACGCAGATCAGTCGACAAGGGAAGCCTTTGTCGACCGCTCCCTTATGCCTCATTATACGAGGTTTACAGGAGCGGTCGACAAAGGCTTCCCTTGTCGACCGATCCACGTCTTGACTTACGCGCTGTGCCAACAATCAGCTGAGCCACAGCGTGGCGACCATTTTTATTTTAATGAAGCCGATATTTAAATCCCTGCTTCATTGACTATGTCGAGTTTAACCTTTTACATGCCTCTGTCGGCAGAGGCATGTAGTCTAGACGTACCCTAAGAGATTAATTTACCTGTTAAAATAACACTCAGAAAACTTTTAAATAAAACTAACACACAACACAAGAATCGCCCTCACTTTCTTAAAGTCACTTGAAGCAATAAGTAGCCTAAGGTTGAGGATACATTGCAAGCATGGCTTTCTGTCTGCCACAAGGACTTTTTCCTCTCAGGCTGCCATGAGATTCTATCCTTAAGAAAGGAGAGAGGTCTCTGAGCTGCTCATCCAAATTTCACACAATCCATTCAACTGAAGCCATAGATATCAAGATTCAAGGCCAGCCTTGCCTTGAGCAGACTGCCTTGCCAGGTGTTCACAATCACAACATCTGAACATGTATAAGCCTTTTGTTGAGAAAGCCACGTTAATCCCATGTCTATGCTATGACTGGGAAATGTGGGTGACTTATAGAAAACACCAGCATTTTCTTTGGAAAATCCACAACAAAACGTGGGGGGGATCCATCACTTCAGTAATGCCAACTCCTTTAGAATTGAGGCTCTGATTATCCAGCACCAGCTGAGTACAGCGGGCACTGTGTGCACATGTCTGATATATTTTTACCAAAACTCCTGCTTGCCCAACTCGCCAAAGGAGAAAGGAAACAGGGAGGCCAAAAGGAACGGTACAGAGCAGTGTGTCTCAACCTTTTTTTATAAGCTTCATAGGGGTAGCCGAGTTAGTCTGTAACAGGAAAAACTTAAAAAACAACAAATAGTCTAGTAGCACTTTAAAGACTAACAAAACATGTAGATGGTATCATGAGCTTTCATGGGAAGAAGTGGGTTTTGCCCACGAAAGCTCATGATACCATCTACATGTTTTGTTAGTCTTTAAAGTGCTACTAGACAATTGTTTTTTAAGTTTTTCCTTTTGTTATAAAGTACCTTTTTAAAAAATATATAAGTACCCCCCAATGCCCCCACACCTTCCGCAGAGCCAAGCACCGCATCCCCCCGCATCCCAATGCAACCACCCTTCCCCCAGAGCCAGGCAACCCCAGCATCCCCCATCCCAATGCTCCCACCCTTCCCCCAGAGCCAGGCAGCCCCAGCGCCCCCCCCAACCAAATTCCTCTCCCGCAGAGCCAGGCACTGGAGGTACAGGATGGGTAAGGTAATCCTGCCTTTAAAGTGTCCACTCCTACCACCCAGCCCAGCAGGGCCGGCCCACATTTTGGCACCGGAGGCGGGGAGCTCAAGTGACATTCCCTTGCCCCCTTGCTTGGGCCAAAACTTTGAAAGGTCTCAATTCTCTGGGTCCTAGTGGCACCCCTCCATCCCCACAGTCTGGCACCTGAGGCGGCCGCCTCAGTTCGCCTCATGGTAAGGCCAGCCCTGCGGCCTGGCTGTCTCGGCTCGCAGTGTGTACAGGGAGTCAGCATGAAGCCCAGCTCCCAGCTTGCTGCTCTATGCGTCAAGTGGGCCTGTGCGGCGTTCGCTCCAGTCCTATCCAGCCTGGCACCCCCCCAAACGTGGCGCCCGGGGGCAACTCCCCCCTCCCGTTCTCCCCTCGCTACACCTCTGGAAATAACTCTACCTTCTGCCCGGAGAGACATAAGGATCTTGCGCAAAAGGGGTTTTTTGAGCAAAATGGAAGCGGCTACACTGCTTTTTGCTCAAAAACCCCTTGTGCAAAAAGAATCGGCAGCAAATATGCTAATGACATCGTGACTCATCTAATGAGTCCATCATTAGCATATTATCTGCCGCAAACACTTGCAGTGTAGCCATAGCCTGACTGCCAAAAGGTGGGAGTGGACAACAGGGGTAACATCACTTGATAAATATCCTGTACTATATATCCCCTTTGAAGTACCTGCCATTGTCCCATCATTATTCCATCAAACTATGTAGGACCTGGATTGGAACAGGAGTGGTTTCATTTTCTTTTCATTAGGAGTCAGCTACCCTGTTACCAAGCCTTATATTGGCTGGGAGCAACTGCTTTGAACTGTGATGTGGTTTAACTCTTAGTTCACAAAAGAAATTATATCAAGAGGGGAAAGTGGGTTTTTAACTTGTTCTATTTATTGACTAGTTTCTTCTTGCCTGGTTCTTTCCATTTTGACATTTATTCTTTGCATTGGCTATTGTGTGAAATATTAATAAAGAGTAACACTTGAAATATGAGCCTCTATGTCCTGATATAAAATGAACTACCCAAACAATATTGCACATTAAAAAGATATTGGTGTCTATGCTATCTTCCAGAGAGACAATAACAAAACCAGAGAAAATCTCTGTGATGCTAAATTTTTACTCTAGTATCTGACATGTTAGTTTGCAAATATAAATACCAAGAATAAGAAACACATGTCATGTTCAACTGTCAGCACTAATGGGAACAAGCAATGCTGCAGCTGTAAGAAAATCTTTCAGAGCCTTGATTTTATTCTTCAAAGGGGAATCTCCTAGTAGGAAAGTATGCTATAAATAATATATATATGTATATATATATAACATTGTCTAACTTCCCATGCAGCTGAAAGTTATATAAAAGTTCCTAAAGGTTAACATTTTCTTTCAGGACAAGTAAGGCAAAGTATTACAGTGCACTGACTTCTTCACTTCTGTATGTCAATACAGCAAGTCAGAAAAGGTACACATAGGATGGAATCTGCTACCAAGTACTGCTGTAGCAAGTTCTTGGTGGCTTTCCTCCTTTGAGGAACAATCATGCTGTCACAGAGAAGCCTTTCTTGCTGAGATGGCTCTGGCACCTTTTCCCTTTTATGAGCCATTATTGGCTTTCTGAAGAATCATCACCATTAATGAGAGAGGAACAAACTGAATTACCAGTGGACATGATTCTTACTTTACCAACACTTATCAGGAATAGGCAGCAGATGGAATCAGGATGGTACCAAATATATGCTTTCTATCAGGGCCTGATCCTGAAGGGTTCAGAGCACCTGTAACTCCCACTGAAGCTGAGTGCCACCATCTCCAACCACTATGATCACAATTCAGAAAAGGAGAACTGCTAATTTCTTATGCAGGGGTGGGCAATGAAACGGCAACGGTTATCCAGGGTTAGTGCCTGGTGGGCCATCACCACTATATTTACCCGCGCCTCTGCAAGTATGGGTTATTGCAGCTCCCTTGGCTGCAGATTGCCATACCTGGCCAACAGGACCGGTGGCAGGTGGCATGGATCAGGACACCATTTCCCACAAGTCCCATTGGCTGGGAAGAACAATCCGTGACCAACGGAAGCTGCAACCGCCCATACCTACATAGGTAAATATAGTGGTGGTGGCCTGCCAGGGGCTAACTCTGGGAAACTGGATCCGGCCCACAAGCTGGTATATGCCCACCCCTGATCTCATAAGTATTGGTAAAAAATAATAATTCACAAAGCTTTTATTCAGGTTTATAGTGGCTTACAGGGAAATCTCCTAGGAAGCCTCAGGACTTGGAAACCCCCAAGCCCATCCATTAACTGGAAGATTAAAACCAGAACCCATTATTCTGTGGGTCTGAGTTCTTACTGACACGGGGTTCAAATCCAGAAGAACTTGGATCCATAGACTCATCTTGGGGAAGGACCATGATCTCTGGAGAAACATGGAGCCATAATGTATAACCAACATAATGTTAGTGTTGTTATACATTATGAGGCATGATCTGAGATTCCCCATAACATATAACATGTTAGCATATCAAATTCAAACACTAGAGGTAGCAAATGAATGACAGGAGTGCAATGTATAATGCCTAACTCCTTTGAGGAATCAAAGTACACCAAAGAATCACATCAAACAGCTCCAGTAATACTTCCAACTCCCCTATGTGAGGCAGGGGGGAGATTGTCCTTGTACTCCTGAGCTCTATATATGGTAGTAGTAGTGATTGGATAGCGTGTGAATTCCTGCTGTCTACACCAGGGATCTCAAACTCAATTTAACTTAGGACCAGCGCCAGTCCTCAAATCCTCCTAGCAGGCCAATGGGCACCCCATTCTGGCAGGGCTCATCATCCCTCCTCCTCTTGTCATTCCCTTCCCCCATGTGTCTCCCAGTCCTGGCTGCTAGCCTCCACACATACCATCTCCCCTGCACATCCGCCGGTGTCACCTGCCATCCCCAGATTATTTAAAACTCACCGGGGGAGGGAGGGGGTCCCACTGCCACCACCGGGAGCACAGCAGGGCTAGAGTGGTTTCTGGCTGCTAGCTCCATGCTGTTGCCAGCACATCCCTGTGACCTAGGGGAGGTAGGTACAGAGCCGTCCCATCCATAGATGTAAGCTATGAAACTATTAACTCATTTTGTGAAACTGACTAAATATCAGTGATGCCAATTTTCCTGATTTGATTACAAGCTTGTTGATAATTAGAGCTTTTTTTTCCTGCAAAGCTCCAGCCACGTTATTAGAATTAAGCCAGATCTGGAAATTTCTCTACTTGATGGCTCATGCATTACTATCAACTGTAATCACTTGACTATTTGGGTCCTGGGGGCTGCAGTGTGTCCCCCCATGCCCTTCCCCCCACAAACACTTTGGACCAGCGTTGTAAGGGCCTTATTAAATAACTTTTTCAAATAATTTTGCGGGCCTGACTGAGGAAGTGCTCAGGCCATAGATGGCCCCCAGGTTGGGAGTTTGACACCGCTGGTCTATGCCATCCTTGCAGATCCCTCTTTTCTCCTTTTCCTGGAAGTTCTTGCCTCCCAGTCTGATGCTGCTTCCAGGTATTAACTCTATCCTATTTGTTTGACCTTTTGGTTTTCTACTATTCGATCCACTTTATTTATATTCTTTTTATATTACTTTTATTGAATCTCAGAAGGATAATCAGAGCTGCACAGTATTATGAGCATTTTCACACTGCACTTTTAAGCTGTGGACCTTAATTTATATAGTACAATCTCAGAATCACTATACATTATTTTTAGGAGAGGCTCTTCAGAAAAAATCTGTTTCATTTGATAATAAATGGCCAATGATAAATGATACAATGAAACACAAAAGCAAGGAATACATAGCTATGTTTGACCAAAAATAGATTGCAGCGTTAGTTTTGTCAGTATCAATAATCATTGGTACCATTTCTCTTACATAATACTTCAGTGCCAGAAAGAACACAGAAAAGAAACTACATATTAACATTTCTGCAATATGCTTTGAGTATTACTGTACTTGAAAGCAATTTGAAAAATTGTGCTGAAATCTTGAAATGCTGTGAATGTACATTTATTATTTTCCACTTGAGAAGTCTTCACATCATTTTATGTCCAACTTTCATTATTTATTTATAAAAGAATTCTCATTATTATTAGTATTAACCTGATCTTGCAATCAGATCTGCACATATGGATCAAATTGCACAATTAGGGAATAAAATGTTATAATTAGTTATAAGTGACTGAAAATAGAGGAGTTTACGAAAGATTACAATAGGGTTCTTTTCTTGTCAGCCCTCCCTATACACAATATATAGAGGTTGAAACTTTACAAGCTAGGTTGGTATCTTTATCGACCTTTCACAGGTGGCGAAACTGAGGCACAGAAAAGTAACTTGCCCAAGGTCACAAGCAGGGCAGTGGCAGACCCAGGAATTGAACCAAGGTCTACTAACACCATTGTCAATGGTTTGATGCTGCTGTTTACAGATTTTGGAGTAATAAATAACAGAATGTCAATGCAAAATTCAAATATGGGCCGCAGTCCTACATGTGGCAAAACAGATCTCCCTGTGGGCATGGGGAGCTGGCTCTGCAGTAGTAGCTGGAGGACTTTAGGGAATGGCGGGAGGTGTTTGTTTTCATATGGTACTTGTGCATACGGGAAAGCTACGGGCGTGGGACTACCGAGGAACAGAGACTATTGTAATGGGGAGGGGAAGCTCTAGAGTTAAAAAAGAGCACAACAGCCGCAGACTATCACTATAACGAGGAGCCAAAGTTGGGTAAGTGACCCCTTTCTTTCCTTGGCCCTGCGGCTAGAGAGCAAGCCATGACCAGGCCTCTTCCTCGGGTGACTAGCCAAAGCTGTTCCAACAACCCTGCAGCCTGTAGCTCCCCAGCAGCCTCTGTCCTCCTGTAGCCACTTGCAATGAAGTGACACTAGTTTCTCGTCTCCCACCGCGTTTCCGTGGCTGGTTTGCGCGGTGCCGTACTGCTGGGGGGCGGGAAGCTACCCGCGCCTGTGGGAGAGGAGAGCTCCGAGGAGGGAACGGCTCCTTTACTCACAGGCCAGAGGTGCAAGGCCTGCGCCCTCCCTCTAAAAACAAAGGGGCAGGCTCAGGCCGTCTATGCGTTGGGGCTGGCTCCGGCAGCGCCCAGAGAGCCTCTCCCGGCAGCGGGCGCGCCCCCTAGGCAGCGAACGCCAGCCTGAGCCAGCGCGGCAGGTGCGCGAAGCGAGAGCGGCGGCCGGGGCGTCCCTAGCGCGCCGCAGGAGGAGCATGGCTGCCCGCTATGACCGCGCCATCACCGTGTTCTCCCCCGACGGGCACCTCTTCCAAGTGGAGTACGCCCAGGAGGCGGTGAAGAAGGGCTCCACGGCTGTGAGTGCGCCCCGCAGCCAGCCCCACCCCCCGGCAGTGCCTGCCCTGCCTCCCCACCCACCCTCGCCTTCCCGCTCGGTTGCCAGCAGGGAAGGGGCAGCTCTTGCTCACCATCTCCTAGGGGTGTGCTGGGGGGAGACGCCCCCATGAGGAAGGGGCTGGGATACGGAATAAACTCCCCCATGGAGAGGTAGACGCTCCACCCATGGGGGGCCATTATAGAGACTTTTCCAAGGAGCAGCAGAGGAAGAGAGTCCCTAGGGCGGGGCTGGAAGAGAGACTCCCTTATCAGGGAGAGTTACGGTTTTGTGTGTGCATTGGAGTGATGCACTTTGGTGGGGTGGCCTGCTCCATGGACGTACAAAGAGACTCCTCAAATTATGAGGAGAAAGGAGATGGAGGGCATGGCATCAGGTCTTGAGTCTTGCCATCCCTGCTTAGGATGAGGGATGTTGTTGGGGTTGTTTCGAGGTGTATATATACTAGGGATATTAACTATCGCTTATTTGTGTAAACATTTAGCTGCTGGAAATTTCAGCAGTTACACTTTTACATGTGGGCGTGGGAGCTGGGGGGGCATTTGAATGCAGCTCTGGAGCTGGCATGCATGCCTCATGGGCACTGGCTCCCACCTTCTTCCTTCCCTCCCTCTACCTCACCCCGCCCCCATACAGAAGCAGCAAGAGTTGGGTTGCGTGTAGTCAATATGATTATTCAATAAGCTAAGGCTTTTTGGTTAATCACGTAATTGTCTACACACTAACATCCCTACCCTTTACATGTGGTTGGAGCAGCCCATAAACATCTTTATCCTTTTAAAAAATACCTCCTTAGAACTCTTCCTCATCATGATGCCTACAAAAAATCTGACATCAGTTAGGCAGCTAGCATTCTGATGCCAAAGGCTATGACACTCACCAATATTGGCTCATTGTTTTCTTCTTCTCCTCTATTTGTCTGATCATAGTCACCCCTTGTAACTTGTCTTTTACCTAGATTGTACATTCTTTGGACACCAATAGTCTTTTTGTACAGCACTTGCTATAATGATATGCTGGTCCATGACTGGGACGCCTAGGTCCTATTGCAATGAAAATAATAAATAAGACAAATAATTAAAATGGCAGCATACACACCATATCATCTTCCTTTCTAACAGAGAGTCAAATATTATTGTTTATTACTTACTGAGTACCATCATTGTGGACAATGTAACAATCTAGAGCTCTTATTCTGCAAAGAATTAGAGGTGTGCATAATGGCATTATTATAGTTTGGGGGCTTAAATGTAAAGTAAAATGTAAAATGCCATGTAAACGTAAAATGTAAATTTTTACCCCAAGTACTCATAGTGTCTTCATTATATTGTTAATGATGAAAAAAGTCTGTTTCTAAAGTTTGATTATATTTTAATTATAATTTAACAGGTTGGAATTCGAGGGCTAGACATAGTTGTATTGGGAGTAGAGAGAAAATCTGTTGCCCATCTTCAGGAAGAAAGAACTGTGAGAAAGATTTGTGCACTTGATGATCATGTCTGTATGGCTTTTGCAGGTATCAGTTATAGAGTTATTGTTCCGTGGAATATTTTATTGCAGATATATGTTAAGAAATATGTCACAGAGGTGGTCAGGATAGTTCAGGAGTCTGATAAGAGGAAATGAAGGGTTTCACATTTACTATATAGGTTTGAATGCAGTGATCAGAAACCATTGTTTAATTAAGTTGTTTTGTTTTTAATGTGGCTGGTGGGAAATAATTTGTTCTTTTACTAAACTCTGAACATGTAGGGTCTTTTGATTGACCCTTTCCTTTTTTTCCTTTTTGCTCAGGTAGATATGTAGATCATATAATGTGGCCAATTGGGGTAGCAGGCTTCCTGTAGATTGGCTGTAATAGCCTTAAACAGACCAAGAGACAATACCATGCCTGTGACTATCCCCAGCAAAAAAAAAAAAAGGAAAAAAAAAAAGAGGGGAGATAATATTGGAAACACACCCATAAATATGGGAGACACATCATGGGACTGGAAAGTCACACCTATCCCATTTGTTCTTTTTTGTGTCTGCTCCTGGAATCACTTTCTGAGGGGAGAGGGAGAAATACCCTTCCATCATTCCATGCATGAGACAGGCAACTGGTGTAAGGTACAAAGCAGCACTTGTGAACTCCTGTGCTCTGCCCACAGAGTAGATTCGGGGGGAGGGGGCAATTAGACAAACATCTGCCTTCTAAAAAGGTTGGAGGAAGAGGAACTCAGTGGTTTGCTTCCCATTCCTTCCCTATCACTGCTTGCAGGGAGAGCGAAGAAAAGAGAGGGAGCCATAGGGAGACTCTGGAACCCCTCTTTTTAGGCTGTGGTGGTTCTCCTTTCAGCTCTCCCTCCCATTGTTTGTTTTAGGACTACTGAAGCTTCTACAGCTTCTCCTGTTGGGCCTGCCTCTGCAGATTATGTGTGAATTTGCATAAACGAGTGAAACTTCTACCTACGGAATATAAGAAAAAGGAAAAGATCAGTTAGCGTCCTTAAATATTCAAAACACATGCACGTGTGTGTGTGTATACGTACACACATACTCAGAACATGATTAGTCATAGGCACACTCTTACTACCCTTACTTTATAAAAAGTAAGGATGTTAACGTGTACTTGAGTACACAGTTAATCGATGAACCTGAGCTCATCGGTTAACCCTCTGGTTACATGCAGCCACACACACCCCGCCCCTGTTGCCTCTGAATCTGAGGCAGTGGGGCAAGCAGGAGCCAGTACATGTGGGGAGCTGACTCCCGTGGAGCTGCCTCCCACAGAGGAAGCAGCGCAGAGGCAGCAGCATACAGGAAGGGGGCAGGGGAGAGCCAGTACAAGCAGGGAACCGGCTTTTAAGCCAGCTCCCACTAAGCCGACGGGGCTTGCAGGATTGAGGTCTGAGAGATTAGAGTGGAAGGATATTGTGAAGACGGTATAAAGGTGCATTTTATTCTTGAAAAAGGAGTAACAAATACGTCTTTATTCTCAGTTGACCACTTGATAATTAAAGGTACACTGTCAACTTAAATCAAGCATCTGTCTCAAAATGTCCTGCCTACTATTCTTTCAGGGGACATAGAAGATTATTATACCTAAACAAAGGAGAGAGCAAGGTTTTCATCTTGGTTTTTCTTTTCTTCTCAGTTTGTGTGCTTTGGTGCAATTGACCACACTTTGTGGATGGCCCTTCTGTAGTCTGACTCAGAGGCAAATGACATTCACAAAGGAAGAGGGAGAAAAAACAGAAATGAGTTTGTAAAAACACAAAACTTGGCAAAATGCTCAAAGTAGTTGTACTGTCAGAAACTACTTTTTCAAATTGTGCATGTCTACAAAGCAGGGCAAAAGTCAAATTAAGATACTCACCTTTAGCTACTTCAGTTGCGTAGCTGAAGTCAAAATAGCTTAATTAGGCTTTTGGCGCTGTCTACACAGCAGGAAGTTGAAGGAAGAATACTCTTCCTTTGACTTACTTCCCTTATTCCTTGTACAGTGCGGGTTACAGGAGTCAGAGTAAGAAGTCCTCCATCTCGACGTTATTCAAAATAATGGCTTCCTGTGTAGACATGCACTTTATTTTGAAATAATGTACTGATTCTGAAATAACGCTGCTGCGTAGACAGCCTTATTTTTTAAATATACTAAACTTCAGTATACCTTAAAGGGAAACTGACAACTTGATTTGATTTTGCTGCTAATGTCAGTGCTCAATAAATCTGTATACCTTAATCTTAAAAATTTACATGTCCTGAACTGTGCATTTCTTACAACAATGCTTATTTTAAACACTATTTTCTTAGAATAATTTGGGTTGTATTTGTAGCCTGTATTATGTCTTTGTTAATCAGATTTTGAGCAAATAATTTTTTGAAACTAAAGTAAAAGCTTCTTAAATGATGCATGTATTGTTTGATAAATAAAGAATATTTGTGTTGTTGTTATATATCTGATAACTATGATTCTGTAGGTCTGACTGCTGATGCTAGAATAATAATTAACAGAGCCCGCGTGGAGTGTCAAAGCCATAAACTTACTGTTGAAGATCCAGTCACAGTAGAATATATAACACGTTACATAGCAACTTTAAAGCAGGTAAGTATCTTGCTTAGTGCTGTTAGTTTTCTATAAGGGCCTTTAGATAACACTATTTAAAAGCAAACACACTGCTTCTATTTCACAGCAGTAGAAACAGAAGCCAGTTTCAGGATATGAGTAAAAATGGGAGCGTGGTTAAATTTTTAATAAGTGGACTTTTAAGAGTGTAAATACAGCTTGATAGAAGTATTATTAGTATTTTCCACAAGGAAATAGTTTCCATTATTAGCTTTTCTGTTTTGGCGACCATCTGTGAATATCATTCGTGCTCTGCCTCATGTGCTATAGTCTCTTTCATGTCTTTCCTAGCTTATTTGGAAATGAAAATATATTACTGTATAACAAAAGCTAAGACCAAAAAAAAAAAGCTTTTTTCAGATCAGTATTAGATGGTGTGACAGGCTGAATTTCAGATTACACTTATAGGTGCAGATTCTTTACTCAAAATGTCCTTCTTAATATTAGCAGAAAATTCAGGAGTAGTCTAATCAATCATAAGTCTGTGGGGAGATGTCTGTAGAAATCTGCTGATAACAATACCCTGCATTCTATTTGCAATAGCTTCATATATAAAATATTTGAAAGCAATCTGTTTATTTTTAATTCCTATAATTAGTTTATCCTAGTTGCGTACTTGGTGTCTCACTAAAAGCCAGATTCTGCTGTCAGTTACTCCTGTGCAACATCACTACGGTTGTACAAATATTACTCCTGAGAGCATTCTATGCCAAAAAAATAAAAATTTTGCACACTGTATTTTAAAATTCTGCAAGTTATATTTGTCAAAAAATAAATGCAGAGGCTCCAGCAAGGCAGTAGGGAGCACCGGCCACTGGCTGCACGAAGGTGGGAGATTACCCTGCAACTCCCCCATTTCCAACCCCTGAGACATAGATTCACTGATGAAGCTGCACCTGACCCTGACATAAAACAAGGCCTGCGCCTGCCCCAGAAACACCCTGGGGCACTGCCCCTCTATGACAGGTGTACCAGTTGGGTGGCAAACAGGCTTAGCTAGGCATGATTCAAGTGGGGAAATTCAGGTGTGCAGTGAGAGGACTCTGTGTGGGACAATCTAGGTGTAAGAGGATACGAATGCACAGAGGCTCATGAGGGGAGTGTTTCCAGGTACAGGGGCACTGGGACTTTGCAGGGGCTTCCGATGAAGATGGTTGGCTCAGCGGAGGAGTCTTGAGGTAAGAGTCTCAACGGGGGCGGAGGGCTGGAGGAATAGGCCTGGGTGGGGTGGGAGTCTGGTTGCAGCTAGTTGGGGGTTAGTTGAGTGGACATCTGAATATGGGCACTCACAGTGATGCAGGGGATAGGGCTTGTCGGGGGGAGGGGGGGTGGTGCACTGAGTGCAGGGAGTTGAATGGGGGAGTAGTGTGGGTGGCTCCAGGGGCTGAGGTTCAGTGGGGTGAGGTTTAAATATGGAGGGCTAAGGAGTTTCTGGATATACCGGGTGAAGCTTGGCAGGAATATCTGGATATGGGAGGTCCAGATGCACAGAGGTTTGATGGATAGAAGAGCAGCTCCCCTGTACAGTGACCCTGATGAGGTGCAATGGGGGGCAGGAAGCAGGGGAGAAGGCTGAGTTTCTTTCATCTGGGGGATGGTTTGCAACAGCTTCAACTAGTCCTTGCAGGGGAAGAAGTCGTCTTGTTCTTCCCTGCTTCCAGCCCAGCAGGGACAAGCCTCTAATTCCAGCTCAGGGTCAGAGTCACTGCCTAGGGTGTCCCTAACCCCACACTGATTTATTTTTCCACTGGCTGCTCCAGGTGCCTAATAAAATTACCTGCACTGATAGGGTGTGTCTAGACTACAGGGTTTTTTCGAAAAAAGTAGCCTTTTTTCGAAAAATTTCACCAGCGTCTAGACTGCAGCCGTGTTCTTTCGAAAGTAAATCAAAAGAATGCGGCAGTTTTTTCAATCACGGTAAACCTCATTCTATGAGGAATAACGCCTTTTTTCTAAAGTACTCTTTCGAAAAAAGGCGCTGTTGAATGCAAACTGCATTTTTGAAAGAGAGCGTCTAGACTCTCTTTCAAAAAAGCGGCTCGCTTTTTCGAAAAATCTGCTTGTAGTCTAGACGCTCTCTTTCGAAAAAGGTTTTTTCAAAAGCTTCTTTCGAAAAAGCCTCTTTCGAAAGAGGCTTGTAGTCTAGACATAGCCATAGGGAATTGTGCATGACTGCTCTTGCAACTTCCCTTTGCTTCCCTGTCAGAAGGACATTTTTCTGCACAGAAGCAAAGAAATCTGTGGGGGACATGAATTCTGCGCATGCACAATGGTGCAGAATTCACCCAGTAGTAAAATATAACACAGGGCAGAATTTTATCCCAAAATATGTAGCAATTGCATTTTCCCAATAGTATGTTGTTAATAATCAGTTATAGGTTAAATTGTTGCATAGATCCTTTTCAGTTTTACGCTATATAAAAATGTTACCAGTCTAGCACATATTAACTTCATGGAGCGTTAACATTTTACATTTTTTTCATAGCGTTATACACAGAGCAATGGGCGTAGACCTTTTGGTATTTCTGCTTTGATTGTGGGCTTTGATGATGATGGTAGTCCCAGACTGTATCAAACAGACCCATCCGGTACATATCATTCTTGGAAGGTAAGTTCCAACTTAATTCATAAACTATATTCCAAAAATGTATATATCTTGATGCAAAGATTTGCATGGACAGTGTATTCCATTGAAGTCTGATGTTTCATTTTGTAGTGTGGATCCACAGAACCAAAGAATCTGTTCCCTGCTTTCAGCAGGCTAGTTTCAGTTGTGTGAGCCATTAAAACTAACTTAGGGTACGTTTACACTGGAATAAAAGACCTGGAACGAAGCCGTGGCTGGCTTGGATCAGCTGACTTGGGCTGCAGGGCTAAAAATTACTGCATATGTATTTGGGCACAGATTGGATCTGGAACTTTGCTTCCCCCATCCCCAATCACAGGGGTTCCATCTCAAGCCTGAACGTCTGCACAGCAATTTTACAGCCCCACAGCCCAAGTCACTTGACCTGGGGGAGTGGAGGGCTTCTTGTGTTGAATTGCTGTGTGGATGTACCCTTAACCTTGTAGTTAAAGTAGTAGTGAATCTTCAACAAAAATAAGAAAATACTTTAAAATATATACAACGGCAAATATGCTGCATGGTGGTTGGGTATGTGGTGTCACTGATTATGAAGAGAGAACCTCTCTATAGTAAATCTTGAAACCAGATTCCATTATAAGGCTGACTTTCAAACTCTCCTTAACTTTTCCATGGAAAATGGAGGCATGGCCTAAAATTACCATATTTAGTCTGAAAGCAAAAGAAAACATATGAGAAAAGTTTAAAGAAAGTAGGTCCAATGTTATGAGTTAAAGGTCATTTAAAAACTACTGTGACTTTAATTTTTTTTCTCTGTTTTGCTCTAAAACAGCTTGTTATTACTTTCAAGCCTTTTATTTCCAATTATAGGGATCACCTGGCTCCTTCCCAACTGGGACTGAAAATTGCACAGGACTGCTGCCCCCGGGCCTTAAAGGGGGAGACCACTCTGTTACAGCAGGGAAGCCTGAGGGTGGTCCATTTATGGAAAAGAGGGTTCTTGTGTGAAAAAGCTTGAGAACCACTGTTTTAATATTTTATTTTCGTATCCTTGGGTATTACAAGACCTAGGACCACTAACAATATTTTTAAAGAACTTCAAATTAACAAGGTTTATTATGCTGTTTTGTCTTCTCTCCTTAAATACTTAGTCCTGAAAATCTTGCAAATGTTGCAGTGTTCCTCATGGAAACAGTGAAATAAAACCTTTGCTGGCAAATACTGCAAAACCCAAATCACATGAGTGATGATGGGAAGAACTGCCAAATCATGTAAGAAATGTGTGCAGATCTACATGGGTTTGATTAGGTAAGGCAAATTAATTTACATCTTAGTGAGATACATAACTGTGTGTCTTCTACAGGCACATGTAATTGGTCGCAATGCTAAAACTGTGCGTGAATTTTTGGAGAAGAATTACACAGAAGAAGCTATAGCAACTGACAAGGAAGCTATCAAATTAGCAATAAGAGCTCTGCTAGAAGTATGTAATCCAGTAGAATACTAAAAATAATGCTTTCAGAAAAGCTTGTTGTTCTTCATTTTGTATTATATTTTTAATAATGTTCTGTATCGTAGGTTGTGCAATCTGGTGGAAAAAACATTGAACTTGCAATAATAAGGAGAAACAAACCACTGCAGGTATGAGTTATTGATTATACAGGAATAAAAATATAATTCCTATACAGAATATTTTGGCAAAAATTATTACAGTTTACACCTGTACATTTCAATGGGCTGTATAAAATATCCCTAACCTCTGCTAAAACAATGTTACATGACTTCTGTTGAGTGTCTGTATAGATTGATGATGCTGTGAGTTCTATAGTAACTGCTGATAATTCATATTGTGCTTGGAAATGCTGTGTTGGACACATTCAGTTCGGGAAACAGTTCTGGGAAAGCATATAAAATCATACTTTCCTGTATTGTGTGTAGGATAAACTACATTTTTGCAATGCAGTATTTCTGGCAAATATTTTGTGACTGCAAACATTTTGTAGCAGCTGTTACTGTGGAAAAGGCAGACTCCAGGCATGAAAATTTTAAAAAAATAAGATTTCCAAACAGTATTTCTTTTCTTTTGGAATAAACAACTCTATTCTTTTTTTTACATTACCCCCATAATAGATAAGTCTAAATAATCTCTTTGAGCAATTTTAACTGTTTCAGTTGTCTGGAATTTTACTAAGATGAAATATTTAGTACTCAGTCCTAAATGACACACTATTATTAACAAAAACTCCCTGAGTTTCATTATTTTTGCCTCATTTGAAAGAAGCTCAGCTCTAGAATAAACTCTTGGCAACAAAGTTAAAAAGGTTGATTTGTAAATGATGGTGTGTACACTCTTGGAATAAATGCATCCTCTACAAACTGCATTCAGCATTACACCCTTAGCAATGATCACCATTTCCTGCAGAAACGCTCACATCCTGTCAACTCTAGTTCAGTAAATCCTCTGTGTGACAATGGTGAATTGAATAATGAATTGTCAATTGAAGATAGCTAGCCAGAAGTGTAGCCAAAAATTATGTATGTCCTTTTCAAAGATAGAGTGATAGGTTTATTGCTATGAAGCCTTGGAGAGGTAGGGGTGATGTGAAAGGGCATCAGCTCAGCAAGACTTAGTTCCAGGCTTCAGAATAAATGAGGACACTTCCTAACCATTTGAAAGGACAGTACATGGTACTTCATAGATCAGGGTGGCCAAACTGGCTTATAGGCCACGTTCTGCACTTTTATAGTTAGGCTATGTCTAGACTATGGGATTTCCTGGAAAACTCCGCCACATCCAGGGAACGTGTCTGCTCTTCCGCCTTTTTTTGCAGAAGAGCAGATATGCTCTTCCGGAAGCCCTGCCTTCCTCTTTCCACGAGGAAGAAGGGCTCTTCCGAAGAGGAGGCTTTTCCGAAATTTGGCCCAGTGTAGACAGGCCAAATTTCAGAAAAGCCTCTTCCAAAAAAGCTATCGGAAAAAGGTATGCAAATTGTGGAGTGCAATTTGCATACCTTTTTCTGATAAAGCTCCGTAGTGTAGACATAGCCTTAGTGTGGCTCATGGAGCCCCCTCCCCTGTTCTCCACTTACAAGACTGGGGAGGATCGGGGCCCTCTGCCTTGCAGTGCAGTGGTGGGTAGGGGCTTCTTCCTAGTGGGAGAAGGGGTACCTCAGGGCTTCAGCCTTGTGGGGTGCACTCACCAGGGCTTAGTGCTTCAGCAGGTGCAAGGCTGAAGCCTTGAGACCCCTCGGGGACTTCTCATGGGGCTCAAAACCCAACAGTTGCATTTTGGTTCCCAAACTTCTGAAGGTTGTCATATGTGGCTAGGAGGGCCAGTTATTTTTGCCATCCCTGTCATAAATAAAAGTGGACCTTAGTATCCTCTCCTTCTGTTATCAGGATGGTATAGCTATCGTGGGAAAACATCACCCTCTTGTAGATGGCTTCTCCCACCCCCGTCCATTAATATGGCTTTAATTCTTATATTTGCTATTTCAAAGCTGTTATATAGATTTTAAACACTTGTAACCAATCTGAAAGTTTGGGTAACAACATATTTATAAAGAACTAAGGGGGTTATGAGATTAAATCTTGCCTTTAATTTCAGTTATGAGTTTGTTAGGATTTGAGTCCAACTGGAGGTCTGAATGAGTGTCCACAAAACTCGTTTAAATTGCTAGTGAACAGGCCAATAAAATGAAACCCTCACACATAGATACAATTGCCAGTCTGTACTGAAGAAGCCTAGGTTTATGCCAGTATAGATACTAAATTACCTTCTGCAGTTGAAGTTAATGTTAGTGGACTAGCACAGATTTACAACTATCTCACAATATTTGGTCTGAAAATTTACTTGTAAGGAAAATTATCATACCTGGCAGTCTCTTAACCTTCCAGGTTTATAAATGCAAATCTTTATAAACAAGTTTCTTGACTTCAAAAACATCACAAAAGTTTGGTTCTATCAATTTGTGTCTCAGGAAGTTTTGAAACTTTTTTTTAAACTCTTCTGGAATATATTTTACAGCTCCAAATGTAATTGAATCTATGGATTATAAAATTGTCGGTGGAATCTGTAGCATTTACACTTTATATAAATCTTTGTCCTGTGTTCCATTTCAGATGTTTAGTGCAAAGGATATTGAATCACAAGTTGCAGAAATAGAGAAGGAAAGAGAAGAATCTGAAAAGAAAAAGAAGAAAAGTATTTAAATCCCAGATAAATGCTGATGGCTGTTTATTAAAACTTTGGAAACATTTTAATAAATACTAGACCACAATATTTACAGTGCTGAATACACTTGTCTCTTTCGTTACTGAATTCTCTGGTTTTCTGAAACCTGCCAATTACAAATGTGCTAATCCTAATGAGCTTATATTCACTATGGTGTGCAAACAGGCAGGTTTTGGCACCTTATTATTCCTCTGTCTGTTTATTGTTTACATACTCAACATTAAAAGGCATTGCCAAACTTCCTGTAAGCAATTATCACCAAACGATTGGCACATCTCTGTACAAGGTATTAAAGGTTTCCAAGTGTTCAATTTTTTCTTATGTAACTTTGCAACTTTGATAAGTTTGTGTTTGCATGCTATTACTGTTACATATGCATTGCAAATCAAGAATTCAATAAAGTTCTGATTTATGTTTTGACAGTTTAATTTGCTACATTTTTCAAAGCATGTTGCACTGCTGCTCTCTGGTAGATAGCAGAACACATTGAATTGCACCGCTGTTTGAATGATAGGAACACCTTTCTTCTATTAATGGATTGTACAAGTTAATGAATGGTATGTTCTTAATACATTTGTATTATATTTAACTTTCAAAATCTTAACTGATTAAGCCTATCATTTATTGGACCAGTTTCTGTTCTCCAATTGAAGTTGGTCCAATAAAAGATGTTACTGCATCAACCTTGTACACAGCACAGAAAGGCTATCATTTTAATACTTCACTAAGAATATATTTGTACCACAGTTAAACATTTTAGTGCTTTAGTGCTTCTCAGGGATATTTTAATTTAATTTCTCCTACTACTGCAACTTTTCAGTTGCCCAACTTCTTTCTCTCTCACCATTATTATTTTTTTTCCTCTCTTCCCTTCTTTAACCCTCTCTCTCCCTCAGTTTCTCCCTCTTTAATTTACTTCCCTGTTTTACTTCAACAATCCTATTCCCTTTCTTCTTCTTCACTGTAACCCCAACCAATGTGGTTCTCATGATCCTATGACCTTGTCACCTCACTGGGCCACTTTAGGTGCTGTATTGGCTGTTTTTCTATGGGTGCACCAAGTTTGGCAGAGAGTTTCCCTGGTGGTATGTCTTGAAAGAACAAGCTTCCCTGAAATAGATAGATCAGTTGTCTTACCTCATGGCTAAATCAAGTTGATGCTTATTAATGGTAACTATTTTCTAGCAAGCTCTTTAGAATATAGTTTTTACCATCAATTCCTGTTGTGTTTGTAGATATGTTATTGTAAATTTCTACTGTATTATGGCTGTTCTTTTATTCTGACATTTATGAAGACAATGTGCAGATTTAAGATACTGCTTGAAGTCTACCAACCTGAATGTTCAGCAGATAAGTCCACCCATACAAAAAAATCAGTACAAGAGGACAGAGGAGACACAGGGGAGGTGGTATTTGTGACATCAGGTGTGAATTTAAAATATGCTTGTATGATTACTGAGGTTGTGCACAAATAGCCAATTATTCACCTAATTGCCCATTTGCATTAATAAATAGCCAAGCTGTCAATCACAGTTAACACACGCACTTAATTAATTATAATTATTCATACTTTTAATTGCACTAACTATAGAATACCAATTGAAATTGATTAAACATGGATTTTTTCTCCATTTTCAAATACTGATTTCAATTACAACAGAATACAAAGCATACACTGTTCACTTTATATTTGATTACAAACATTTGCACTGTAACAATGATAAATATTTTTCAATTCACCTCGTACAAGTACTATATTGCAGTCTCTTTCATGAAAGTGCAACTTAAAAATATGGAATTTGTCACATAACTTCCAAAAAAACCAACTTTAGAACCTACATCTCCACTCAGTCCTACGTGTTTGTCTCAGCGATTAGCTAGACAAGTTTCTTTACATTTATGGGAGCTATTGCCACCCATTTCTTAATTACAATGTCACTTGAAAGAACAAATGTTTGCAAGGCACTTTTGCAGCTGGCATTGCAAGGCTAATACTAAACATTCATATGCCCTTTCATGCTTCGGCCACCATTCTAGAGGATGTGTGTCTATGCTGATGATAGGTTCTGCTCAATAACTATCCAAAGCAGTGATACATATTCATTTCCATCATTAACAATCTAGGGAAGTACAACCTAGATGGACCTACTATTAGTTGGGTACATAACTGAAAGGGAAAACCATTCCCAGATAGTAATCAGTGTTTCACAATCATGCTGGAAGGACATAATGATTACAAAGTTTGTGAATGATACCAATGGTGGGAAGAGTTGCAAATGCTTTGGAGGATAGAATGAAAATTCAAAATTATCTGGAGAAATGGTCTGATGTAAATAGGATGAAATTCAGTTAGGGTTGTAAACAGCTAACTGGTTCTGAAAACTGGCCATTTATTTCTCCCTTTTAACCAGGTATCAATCCATGAGAGGATATTCCCTCTTATCGCATGACAGCTTACTTTGCTAACATGCCTTTGGTGAGGGATCTTGTCAAAGGCTTTCTGGAAATCTAAGTACACTATATCCACTGGATCCCCATTGTCCACATGCTTGTTGACCACCCCCCCCAATGAGGCATGATTTTCCTTTACAGTAACTATGTGGATTTTTCCCCCAACAAATTATATTCACCTTTAAACTTTAATATGGGGCTATGCTTATCTCATAGAGCTGGAAAGGACCTTGAGAGGTCAGTGAGTCCAGTCCCCTGCCCTTATGGCAGGACCAAGTACCATCCCTGACAGATTTCCTACAGATCCCTAAATAGCCCCCTCAAGGATTGAGTTTACAACTCTGGGTTTAGCAGGCTAATGCTCAAACCACTGAGCTATCCCTCCCCCCAAGACTTACATGTCTTGTGGCAGGGTGGTATGGTGGGCAGGTGGGACCTAGCCACGTGCAGCAGCCTCAGCCCCAAAAGATCCACTGGCAGTGGCACCAGAGGACCACCCGTCCCGGACTTGGCCATGCTGCAGTGGTCCCAGCTGCATCACAATTCTGGTTCTCGGTGGTCATGGCTATGTTACAGCCCCAGATTCCCCAGCTCTCAGCCATGCCACGGCTCTGGTTTCAGTGGCTCCAGTTGCCCTGGCTCTCTCTACCACACCACAGGCCCAGCACCTGGCTACGTTCCTCATTCTCAGCACCTCCAGCCACTCTAGCTCCTAAGTGCACTACAGCCTTGGATTGCCCCTGTTCTGGCCATCCTGGACCCGCCTCCCAGCCAAACCGCAGCAGCCCCAGCCTCAGCAATCTTGACCAAAATGCCTGCTGCAGCAACAGTAAGACACCCCTGGGCTGACCTGCCCTCACCAACGCTTAACCGGTTAAACAATATCATTTTAATCATTTAATTGGTTAACAGTTTTGACCAATATTTACATCCCTAAATGCAATAAGGACTTCTGCAAACTACTCCACTTAGGAAGAAACAATCCCATTGCACACCTACAAAATGGGAAATGGTTGTGTAGAAAGTATTGTGGAAAGGGATCTGGGGTCATAGTTCACCACAAGCGAACTATAAATCAACAGTGTAACACTGTTGCCAAAAAAAAAAAAAAAGCAAATATTGTTCTGGGATGCATTAGTAGGAGTGCTATAAGTGACAAGAAGTAATTCTTCTGCTCTACTCTGCACTGATTAAGCTTTAACTGAAGTATTGTGTCTAGTTCTGGATGTCACATTTCAGGAAAGATGTGGACAAATTCGAGAAAGTCCTGAGAAGATCAACAAAAACGATTAAAGGTCTAGAAAACGTGACCTATGAGGGAAGATTGAAAAAAATTGGTTTGTTTAGTCTGGAAAAGAGATGACTGACAGGGGACATGATAACAGTTTACAAGTATCTAAAAGGTTGTTACAAGAAGGGTGAAAAATTATTCTCCTTAATGTCTCATAGGACAAGAAGCAATGGGTTTAAATTGTAGCAAGAGAGGGTTAGGATGGAAATTAGGAAAAACTTCCTGTCAGGATGGTTAAGCTTTGGAATAAATTGCCTATGAAAGCTGTAAAATCTCTATCATTTGAGATTTTTAAGAGCAGGTTAGACAAATACTTGTCAGGGATGATGATCTAGATCAGTGTTTCTCAACCTTTTTTTTTATAAAGTACCCCTTTTTCAAAAAAAATTATAAGTACCCCCTTTTTAAAACAAAATTATAAGTACCCTCAGTACCTACAGTTTTCAGACACTTTTTTTTTCTACCATTGCAATACATTTGTTTAAACAACGTAATCGTAGCCAGGCAGTCGATGAAATTTTTGGGTGTAGAAAGTACAAAAATAATAAAGTGCCAAAAAACTTAAAACAAGAATTCAGTTTTCTCCAAATTTCAGTTGTGTTGACATACCCCTCCAGACTTCTCTTGAGTACCCCTGAGGGTACTGTACCACTGGTTGAGAAACACTGATCTAGATGGTGCTTGGTCCTGCCATGAGTGCAGGGGGATTAGGTTTGATGACCTCTCAAAGAGCCTTCCAGTTTCATGATTCTATGATTTTTTAGTGCATTTATTTTTGTACATAACTATATTTTTAAGTTCAACTTTCATAATAAAGAGATTGCACTACATTATTTGTGATCTAAAAAGCACTATTTATTTTGTTTTTACTGTACAATATTTGTAAGCAAAAATAAGGATATAAAGTGAGCACTGTACACCTTGCATTCTGTGGTAATTAAAATCAATATACTTGAAAATTGAGAAAACACCCAAAATATTTAAATAAATTCAATTGTATTATTCTTTAATAGTGTGATTAATTGCAAGTTTTTAATCAAGTAATTATTCAGGATTCACTTTTAATCACTTGACAGCCTTAGTAAATACCTGATTTGTATTCATAGTTGTATCTCCACTTCCATTGCTTAATCTCTTCTCTCACTTGTCTCCTTTCCAGACTAAATAGTCATAGATTTCCCTCCCCCGCCCTTTTTATATGGAATCTCAATTTCCTTACCGACTATTACTGCTCTGCTTGCTGTGTCTTTTGGAAATTCATCCTGAAAAGCTCAAGTTCTCTGGTGTGAAGTTATGCTGCCACTTTAATGCATTCGGAATGCTGGTAAATCTAGTAATGATAATTTAATTTTTTCCATGAGAATATAATTTTAATTCAACTGGTGAAATTGATTCCTCAAATACATTTGCAATTGTTGCAATTAGGTGCATGAATAAAATTAAATCAGCAATCCTCACAATCCTCCCTCATTTGAGATGAATTTTAAGGCACGTATTAAAAGGTTCTCACACTGACAAAGAATTGCTGTCTTCTATTAAAATTATAAAATATAATTTTGTTTTAAAATGGTAATTTTGTTATCTGAATTACAATGCCTTGATTATTAATCTGAAGTAATTGTAAACATTCAGATTTCATACTCCTTACTATTCTGGTTTACTTTTGCTTTTTTTTTTTCTTTCCGTTTGGGCAATGAATACTGCCTGATTAAACTTTTTACCATAACTGGAGTTTGAAAAATTTTCTCAGTACCCATATACTGAAGGATTATATGACTAGCCAAGAATAAAACCTGTTCCCCTGGCTGACGCCCTTTGCAATTTAATGGAATAATACAATTATATACTCATTAGAGTTTCTGTCAACGCTCTTAATTTTTTTACTGTAACTTCTTAAATCTCTTTTTGGTGTTTTTTCCCTCTGGAGTTCTCACTGTTATCTTCCCCCTCCCCAAACTTTCTTCCCTTCCCCCAATCATGCTATATTATCTTCTTTGCATCTTTCTTCACTGTTGAGGATGTTAGGGAGATCCCCAAACTTGAACCATTGTTTTTAGGTGACAAATGTGAGGAATTGTTCCAGACTGAGGTGACATTAGAGGACGTTTTGGAACAAACTGATAAACTAAACCGTAACAAGTTTCCAGCACCAGATGGCATTTACCCAAGAGTTCTGAAAAAACTCAAATTTGAAATTGAGGAACTACTAACTATGGTTTGTAACCTATCCTTTAAATCAGCTTCTGTACCAAATGACTGGAAGATAGCTAACATGATACCAATTTTCAAAAAGGGCTGTAGAGGTGGTCCTGGCACGAGCAGACCGGTAAATCTAACTTCAGTACTAGGCAAAGTGATCGAAACTATAGTAAAGAACAGAATAGTCAGACACATAGGTGAATATAATTTGTTGGGGGAAAATCAACATAGTTTCTGTAAAGAAAAATCATACCTCACAAAACTAATAGAATTCTGTGATGAGCGTCAAAGGGATCTCACAAAATTAGGTGACTGGTTAACAAAATGTCAGGTGAAATTTTATGTTGATAAATTAAAAGTAATGCACTTATGAAAAGGAAGTATATCTTCACACAATGCACAGTCAACCTGTGGAACTCCTTTCCAGAGGATGTGAAGACAAGGACTTTAATAGTATTCAAAAAAGAACTAGATAAATTCATGGAGAATAGGTCCATTAATGGCTATTAGCCAGGATGGGTAGGAATGGTATCCCTAGCTTCTGTTTGTCAGAAGGGTGGAATGGGTAATGGGATGGATCAACTGATGATTACCTGTTTTGTTCATTCCCTCTGGGGTACCTGGTATTAGCCACTGTTGGAAGACAGGATACTGGGCTAGATGTACTTTTTGGTCTGACCCAGTATATAAGACACTGTTCTTATGTTCAGTGTCACTTCCTCCATTACTTTCACTATCTTCAGATACTTTTTTCACATTGTATTTGTGTTGTCTACTTCCTTTTTTCTCCTTTCAAAAGCTCTTTCTCTCATGCTTATCTAGCTGCTTCACCCATCCATGTCCACCTACTTCTTTACATACATCCTCTCACACTGGTCCATTCACATAGGGGTCTTTGAAATTTTACTAAACATTTAAGAGAGGATTAATCCTTCTAACAAATGAAAACTAGGTGACCCCAAGATACAGAGGCAGTATCCAAGTAACAAGCCTGCTCCACCCCTTGCCTAAATAGATGTTGTCCATGGACAGTGCCCTAAGGCCTACTTTCTGTATACATCTCCAGTTAGTGTCAAGTCATTGAAAAATATACATGGCCCACATCTGCTCTGGCTGCTGGAAGGAAGGAGAGAATCCCTTCTCTGTTCCCCTGTCCCACCATAGCATCAGTTTGTCACTGGAATGTGAGAGGAATTACACTACTCTACCTCTCCCCTATTCTCCTGGTTATTGTGATAGAAATGTCTCTGCTACTTTTTCCTCACTTCACCTTTCTTTTTGAGTCATCCTCTGCAGTGATTAGCTCTAGTGACCACCTCTCATACTGTTCATAGTGTTTTCAAGCAGCAATAGAGTGAAATCATCCAAAGCTTTGAACAGAAGTAGGAAATATTGAAAGATTCTAATTAGTTTTCAATAGGCAGCAGATTGGCAAATCTGTGAACCTCAGCATGGAGCTATCCACCTCCACATTAGGAAAACAATACTGCATCCTTTTACACTCAGTGCATGTTTTACACGTGTAACCCCCAAGGAGATTACTTAGATTCCCAGGGCTTTATCTGCTGGCAGCTCAGGGAGAGGCACTCTGAGTTTGCCTTGGCTCCCCCTCCCTACCAGGGTCAGAGTCTGCCCAGCAACCCATAGGGAGTGAGATGCCCCTCCCAGGGAGTTCAGGAGGGGAAGGAGGGGCCATTGTTGGGGGAGTCTGGAGCCAGCCAGGGCAAGGGGAGGACTGGCTGTGTGGGAGCTAGTAAGCCCCAGGCCTGCATACAGGGTTCCCCCTGAGAACTAGCCTCTAGGAACCTGAAGGCAGGATCCCTCAGCTGGGTTTTATGTCTGCACCCTTGATTTCCAGTTTGTGGAGTTTGCTGGGAGGCTTCCCCAGCCAGGCTGAGTTGGCTCTCCAGCTCTCTGGGTAAGACCAGTCACCGCATGGTTAGCTCTGCTCTTTCTGCTGTGTGTGTGTCTGAATGCTGGGGTAGGAGATTATAGTTTGAATTTTGGTGCAGTTGCGTGGCCTGCACCTTGAGCTTTGCACCCCTTTGTGGTGAGGAGAAATTCTGGGACCGAAGCAGCCTGATTCCTGCCTGAAGAGGATCCCTGCCAGAAGAGAGCAGCCCCTCTGCAATGACTGAGTCATCTCTGAACCTGAGGCTCATTCATGGAGTGTGTGAGTGCACCATCTTTTAGTTAGTAAGTCAGGGAATTTGTTTGGGGATTTTATTACCTGCTGCATATTCAACCTGTGGAGGGATTTACTGCCTTATCCCATGTGTGAGTCCTTTGGGCTGTACTGGACCTAGTCAGCCCCACTGCTAAACCACTGCAGAGAAGAATTTTGTGGTCAAAAGTCATCAAGGGCCCCAACAAAGTACGCGTACCAATGGGACACTAACCTTACAGTTGCTGGGCACCGGTAAACCTAAAAATAGTGTTTTACCCTGTTCTATTTGCCTCCTGTTTAATATACTTGTGTGTATTATAGTGTATGTGTTTGTGCTATTTTCCGGGAATCTCCAACTATCTGGCGAATACATGGGGATTATCCTGGGTTAGAATTTTCCTCCCAAGCTGCACTGGTGACCCTGCCAGGAAGGAGTGAGGGGGGTGGAGGCACCGCCAAGTAATCCATCGGAAAAAATAAAGTTGAGTGGGTGGCGGGATCCAGAAGAACCCAGACCTATCCATCAAAACCTGTAAGGAGATTGGCTTTAAAGAAGGTAACCAGGTGGAGAGGGGGCGCTACACATGTTTTTGTGTCTATCAGAACTAGCATTTGTTGTAATGAAAACTTAGATTTTGTGGATGCTAACTGAATCTTTTCCAGGCAAGTGACTATTTGCTGTGTTCATTTTTCTTGTCTTTATCAAAGTAATACTTTTCATTTCTATAGTATTTTCCTTAAAAATCTTCAAAGCCTTTGCAAAAATGAGGGACTCTCAATATGAAACCATATATTTCTGTCTGAAAATATTGCACCTACTATGGTTAAAAGAAACACCTAATATCACCAGGAGAGAAGTCAATGGGAACACTTTTGCTGCAGTTTAATTATTTATTGTATGCATTTGATAGCACTTTACATATGCTTGATTTCACTGTTCTATATTTAGTGGTCCTTGATTCTGCAATCATTTATATTTTAGTCCTGGAGGAATTCTGCAATTGTTGCATTTGGAGCCATAGTAAAATTGAAGAATTCCATCTAGGCTGATATTTGCAGTTAACTTTATATACATTACTTCTATAGCACTAATTATTTGCTTAAAAATGAGCATATGCACAAATATTCATAGGATTGGGGCTCTGGCAATAATCCCGGCACAATTTATTCATCAGGTTCAATATACCACTGTAATGGAACCTACTCACAGTAGTAAAACTAGACTATTTGTTGTTTTTTTACATTTTTCCTGTTACAGACTAACTCGGCTACCCCTCCGAAGCTAGTAAAATATTGTTATCTCTGTTAAACAAGCAATGGAAACTAAGACACAATAGCATTCCATTCTGAACAATTGCATTTGTCTCTTTATTGACTTCCATAGTAAAATATGTTTCATTTTATTTGGAAAACATTTTTTCTTTCTGTAAATTCAGTCTGGGATCTGAAAGTCAAGCCAAATCCTAGTCCTGAAGTCTAGTCCTGCAATGAGCGCAACACAAGCACATCATTGTGGCAGCAGGACCTTACTTACACCTCTGCATTTACTATTTATAAATGGTCAGCTTTTAAGTTGTCTCCTCAATGACATCTCAATTGCTTTTACAGAATTTACACAGGCGTATATGACTGAAGGCACTTTAGAAGAAATATAACCCAGTTCGTTTCCTTTTATCTTTGTGGGTTCTGCAGGGATGACTGTAAAACCTCATTTTAATCACCTCAATCAGCAGCTGAGAGTCTACACAGGCACAAGGCGGGGTGAATAAAAAGAAGGCGATTAATATGGTCGTTTTTCAGAACAAGAACCACTCTTTAAAAGCCCCTGTTTGCAATGGGCTGAACTTCCTCCGTTCCCGGGAGTAAAGAGATGGCTCATTACTTTGCAGGGTTTTTGTTTTCATCTAATGTGACTTGCCCAAAGAGACCCGTGGGACCTGTGCCAAAACACGATTTTGGCTAAAGGTGCGTTACAAGGATTTTTAAATCCGGCCGCCCCAATGTTTCAATCAGCCTGAAACGCGTCTGTTGCTTTGCCTGTGTGTAAGAAGGAATGTCGCATGCACCCCAAATGTCCAGCCTGAACCGCCCGGCCATCCCCGCTCCCCTAGGAGTGCTCTCCCACACGTCCCTCTCCAGCCTCCCAGCTGTTTGGAACGCGGCCCCTGTGACGCCACAAGGCCCAGCCCCATAGGCTCGTTCGGCGCTGCCAATCCGAAGGCAGAGTGCCCGGGGAAAGCCTGGCTGCGGCCCCGCGCGCCTGCAGCGCGTGCGCGGTGGAAAGGGCGGGGGAGCTCCGCGTGGCTCTATATAAACATGGCTGGGGCCCGCCGCCCGGGGGCGGGTTTATGTGCTAGGCACCAGGAGTGCGGGGGGCGCAGGCGCAGTAGCGTGAGCCGGTTCCCTGAGCCCGCCCCACGTGTGCGCAGCCGGCAGGGGACGGATGACCATGTGTTTTCCCCAGTGTGGCAGCGGGAGCTGCCCGGAGCAGCCCGGGCGCTGAGGCAGCGTGTGAGCCCCGGATCCGGCCGGCCGCCACAAAACCAGCCTCCCCCTTTCCCGGCTGCTATGCTGCGGGATAACGCGGACGCTCCGGGAAACTCCAGCCCTCCCCGCCTTGGTCCCGCGCTCCTCCTCCATGAGCACCTCTGCGGCAGCCCCGGTGAGGGTGATGCCCGCCGGGCACGCTGAGCAGGCGCTGGCGGCTCCTGCAGCGAGCGGGGCCGGTGGGGCTCAGCCGGCACCTGCCCTGCTCTGCTCTCAGACCACGGTGTCCCCGGCTTCTGACTCTGGCGCTCCCGCGGGGGGCCAGGCAGTTGCCTTGAGCCACGCAATGACTAAGGTTCCCATCAGCCTGGTGCCTGCCGTTTCCCAGCAGTCACGGGTGGTGACGGCCCCCGTGGGGACTCTGGTGGCTAAAGTGGCCACTGTCACCGCTGCCCAGCAGCCACCCAACAACTCTGGGGGTCCCAGGCTGGCTGCTCCGCAAACCGTGGCTCTCAAAGCCCCCCAAACCACTACAATACAACTGCCTGCAAACTTCCAGCTCCCACCAGGTGAGTTGCCTGTTTTTTCTCTACAGTACCTCTCTTCCCCTCCTCCCCCATCTCAATGCCAAGGGGCAGCTGACGTGCTAGGAGAGCTCAATGCTGTGTGAAACTTCTCTAGCAAACTAATTGCAGTCATAATATAAAATGCTTCCCTTTGAGTCTGAAGTACTGTTCTAGTTCCTGTTGTAAGGAGGGGCAAAGGGTGATCAGGAACTTTTATCTTTCATCTTTCTGTTGATATGTAGTCACTTAGCATGGATTCGTTTCTCTGTACAGTGTTTCCAGGTTTCCTCCATTTTCCCTCCTCATAAAGCTTCTTAATTCTCTCTCTTCCCCTTCTCCCCCTCCCCCCCCAAAAAAGTGGCTCCTTAGAAGCAGGGGTTGGGTGTACTTTGAAGATGTTGTGGCAGAACTGCAAATGGGTGAAAAGGAAATGGGTGAAATGGGAAGGATACAATGTTCTTTAATTTTAGTTATTAAATGGGGATAGAATGCAACACCCTCTTCAGTAGGAGGTCCTATTTCAATCCTGAAAAGCAAAGTGTTGTCATAGAAGTCTGACAGCTCCTGCTGTATCGAATTTTAAGTGCTGTAAAACAAGCTCACTTGAAGAGAAACACTTGTGCTGATAAATGCCCAGGGAAAAGTTCTCGTTTAAATAAGGCCATGTGATTTTTTTATCGTAGTTTCACATGTTGGGAGTTAAAGGGATTTCCCTTAGTAAATGGCCTGTCTCTCAAAGGGGGTTGGAGGCTTAGCATCACACATGCTCAGACCATGTATTTAGCTGTCCGACTTCTTGCCTCCAAGCTTTAAATTTTTGGCCTTTGTCCTTTTGTGGAAGCCTGTAATAACACAGACTAACGAAATCTAATGGAAGATGAGGGCAATTTCAATGGCATTTCTGAGCCTTAGTTTGGGCTATGCACATTTTAAGAGAGATGTCTTTTTAAGTATTCGTGATAAACATAAGGAAGCATTTTTCATGCACTCTAGTTTTCTTTACTTAATTTTTAGATAATATAGGTGAGATTGAGGTGCTACATGCTGAAACAAATCAGTGAATTAGAGTAACAAGTCACCAGGACTGGGTGATGTGTATCTTCAGGATTTAAGAATGAAATAGAAGCGTTATCAACCAAAACGTGCAAACTTTCATTGGAATCTGCTGCTATAGCAGTGGACTGGAGTAGCAGCAAGTAAGACGATCATACTGGGTCAGGCCAACAGTACATTTAGCACAGTATCCTGTGTTCTGTGGGTATTCATGGAGTTGCAGGGTTCTAGCAACACATACGAGACCAATAGGGCCCTGGCCAGCCACCTGGCCAGGAACTAAAGCCACAAAAGCAGCAGCATGTCAGGCTGCTGCACACAGGATCCAGCAGTTAGCCTAGGCAGCTCCTCCAGCATGGCTATATTGCCTACAGTCCTGTCTCCTGGGGCAGGCACAAGGCTTAGCAGCAGCTGTCCCATATCACATTATGTGCAAGTGGTTCATGCACACCTGGAGTGGAGATGCACACCATTGCATGGAAGGGACTCCTGTCCAGAAGCATGTGAGCCATTTGCACATAGTAGTGTGACCAGATAAAGCTGCTGATGAGCATGGTCCCCACCCCAGTGGGTAGGGCTGGGGGCAGTATAACCATGCCACAGGAACTGCTTTTGCTGCTGTGATTCTTGGCTTGGCTGCTGGCCATGGCCTTGCTGGTCTTGCTTGTTGCTAGAGCCCTACAGCTTCATAGCTATCTGCATCTACAGATATGAATTTTGTCAGCACAGGGCTCTACCGACAGTGGTCAATGCTAGGTATTTCAGAGAGTATGAACAGAATAGGCAGTCACTGACTGATCCATTCCCTGTTGTCTACTCCCAAGTTCTGGCAGTCTTGGGGTTCCCTCCCTGTCCATCCTGGCTAACAATCATTGATGGACCTATCCTCCATGAACTTTCCTCATTCTTTTTTTTACAGTTTGTCCTTCATAACTTCCCTGAGCAGCAAGTTACACAGGATGACCATGTTGTGTGTAGGGATGTAAAGTCCCATTTTAATTAGTTAACCTTTTAACTAATTAACCATGGCCAGCCTCATGCCCACACCATGAGCAGGGGCTGCTCCAGCCTGGCTGCTTCTGATCCCATGATGGATTACTGGGTCCCAGCCCTGACACCCACCCCACGCGAGGCTGCAGACTCTTGGGCTGGAAGCCGGCAGCCTGCCCCTCTGCCGCTTCTTCCCCTTCGCCTGCCTGAGGCTGCTGACTCCCAGTCTAACAGGCCTGCAGGGCTGGACTTCTGCCTGCAATGGGCTGCAGGCAGGAGGCTACTCCTGGGTAATGGGTAACCATGCGTTACCCAGTAAGTATCACCCATTAACAGTGATGCTTACTGGGTAACTGGTTACCAGTTCATATCCCTAGTTGTCTAGTGCTTCCTTTTTTTATTTGTCTATTTTTAATTTTTCAATTGTCTGTTTCATTGGATGACTTCCCCGAGCTCCCAGATCTTGTTCTGTAGCATAACACATCCTTATTCAAGGTGTTGGGGTTCCATGGATGTATGTAGTGGCAGTTTGATATTTTTTAATCTTATTAATATGATCTTAACAAATTGGCATAAGAACATAAGAACGGCCGTACCGGGTCAGACCAAAGGTCCATCTAGCCCAGTATCCTGTCTGCCGACAGTGGCCAGCACCAGGTGCCCCAGAGGGGGTGGACCGAAGACAATGATCAAGCGATTTGTCTCCTGCCATCCCTCTCCAGCCTCTGTCAAACAGAGGCCAAGGACACCATTTTATCCCTTGGCTAATAGCCTTTTATGGACCTAACCTCCATGAAATTATCTAGCTTCTTTTTAAACTCTGTTATATTCCTAGCCTTCACAGCCTCCTCTGGCAAGGAGTTCCACATGCTGACTACACGCTGTGTGAAGAAGAACTTTCTTTTTAGTTTTAAACCTGCTACCCATTAATTTCATTTGGTGTCCTCTAGTTCTTCTATTTAGGGAACTAATAAATAACTTTTCTTTATCTGCCCTCTCCACACCACTCATGATTTTATACACCTCTATCATATCCCCCCTCAGTCTCCTCATTTCTAAACTGAAAAGTCCCAGTCGCTTTAACCTCTCCTCATATGGGACCCGTTCCAAACCCCTAATCATTTTAGTTGCCCTTTTCTGAACCCTTTCCAAGGCCAAAATATCTTTTTTGAGGTGAGGAGACCACATCTGTACACAGTATTCAAGATGTGGGCGTACCATAGTTTTATACAGGGGCAGTAAGATATTCTGGGTCTTATTTTCTATCCCTTTCTTAATAATACCTAGCAATTCATTTTGCCCGTGAACAGGGCAGCAGGCGGGAGCTGGGCCACGTGGGGAGCTGGTTTTTAAACTGGCTCCCCTCGTGGGGTGGCAGGGGGCTCCCTGGGAGAGGAACTGTGAATGCACTGGCTGCTGGCCCTGCCCCTGGGAGCTATCAAATAATCGTGTAACTGATATTTGGTGCGGTTACACAACTAGTCAATTACTGTTGACTATTCTATTACTATACTATTCACAGTATCTGACATCCAGAGCTGTTGCTGGCAGGATGCCACCTTCAGAGCTGGAGGCCTGGCCTGACAGATGCTGTTCTCTGGCCACTTCATTCTAAGCCAATGCAGAAATAAGGGTAGCAATACTGTGATCCCTTACCCCAAAATACCTTGCAACCTCCCAGTGACTCCCTATTGGATCAGAGCCCCGAATTTGAGAGACACTGTTCTCCCTCATGAAATCCCTATAATATAGGGCAAAAGCACACACAAGACCAGATTTCTCATTTCATTACATGTTTTTCATGGTGTGTGGGGCCCTATTTATTAGTGGTTTCTAGCATTCTTTTAGCATTTTTGACTGCTGTTGCACATTGAGTGTTTTCAGAAACTTTCCACAATGGCCCCAAGATCTTTCTTGAGCAGGAATAGACAATTTAGATCCCATCGTTTTGTATGTATAGTTGGGATTCAGTTTTCAAGTGTGCACCACCTTGCCTTTATCAGCATTGAATTTCATCTGCCATTTTGTTGTCCAGTCAGCCAGTTTTGTTAGGTCCCTTTTTAACTCTTCGCAGTCAGCTTTGAACATAATGCAAAATTACTCAAGATAATTATCTGCAGACTTTTGCCACCTCGGAGTTTCATCTCTTTTTCCAGACCATTTATGAATATATTGTACAGCACTGGTCCTAGTACAGATCTTTGAGCAACATCAGTGGTTGCATATCCATTCTGAAAACTGACCATTACCTCTATCACTTGTTTTCTACCTTGTCTTTTATAACTAGTTATTGATTCATGAGAGGACCCTCCCCTCTTAACAGTGTTTGCTTTAAGAGCCTTAGGTGAGGGACCTTGTCAAAGGCTTTCTCAAAGTCCAGCTACACTGTAGCCACTAGATCACCCGTGTCCACATATTTGATCTCCCTTAAAGAATTCTAATAGTGTTGAGAATGATTTTCCTTAACAAAAGCCATGTTGATTCTCCCACAACGTGTTCATTTGTCTGACAATTATGGTCTTTACTAGCCTGGTACAGAAGATAATTTGAATAAGTTGCATACCACCGATAGTCCTGTAATTTCATCTTTGATTTGTTTTTTCAGAATTTTGGGGCAAATACCATCTGGTCCTGGTGACTTATTACTGTTTAACTTATCAGTTTGTTCTAGTACTTCCTATATTGACTCCTCCATATGGGATAGTTCTTCAGATTTGTCATCTAGAAAGAATGGCTCAGCATCTTCCTTGCATCCTTTGCAGTGAACACTGATGCAAAGAATTCATTAGCTTGTCTGCAAGGGTCTTTTCTTCCTATGGTCTTATCTGTCTTCAGTGCTTCTTTAGTACCTTGATATTCCAATGGTCCCACTGGTTGTTTGGCAGGCTTCCTGCTTCTTATGCACTTAACTACTTTTTTTCTGTTAATTTGTCTTTGCTTCCTTTTCAAACTTTTTTGGCCTGTGTAATTATGTTTTTACACTTGCCAGAGTTTATGCTTCTCTTGAATCTACTGAGGAAAACCTTACTTCCTAAAGGATGCCTCTTTGTTTCTAACCATTTTTTTTACTTTGTTGCTTAGCCATGTGAAATGCTTTTGGTCCTCTTTTTTATGCTTTTTAATTTGGGCTGTATATTTAATTTGAAACTCTATTATGGTGTTTTTTAAAACTTTCCATGCAGCTTTCAGGCATTTTGTGACTACCTTTTAAATTTCTGGTTAATTAGTTCCCTCATTTTTGTATAATTTCCCTATTTGAAGTTAAATGCTACTGTAGTGGACTTTTTTGGTGTGACCCCTTTGCCCACATGAAATGTTAAATTTAATTATGATCATTACTACCAGGCAGTTTAGCTATAGTCACTTCTTGGACAAGATCCAATGCTCCGCTTAGGACTAAATCATGAAATGCCTTTTCCCTTTTGGGTTCCAAAATTAGCTGCTTTAAGAAGCATTCACGTATGATATCAAGCAATTTTCTCTTCATCCCATCCTGGGATCTCACATATGCAATCAATATGGGACTAAATAAAATCCCCCAGTTTTATTGAGTTTTCTGTTCTTATAGCCTCATCTCCCACAGAATTTCAGTCATCATCACCATCCTGGTCAGGTGGTCAGTAGTGTATTTCTATTGTTTTATTTTAATTATTCAAGTATGGAATTAATATCCATAGAGATTCTGTGGTTCAGTTTGATTCATTCAAGATTATTTTTCCCTCTGACTCTGCTTTCTTTGACACATAGTATTGCTTCCCCCATCAGCACAACTTTCTGTCATTCCTATATATTTTGTACCCAAGTGTTACTTAGGGATGTTAAATTTCGATTAGTTGATAAGGGCACCTCTGCCTTTGAAGTATAGAAACAGCCCCAGGACTTTTGCTACACTTCAAAGGCGAAAGCGCTGCGGGGAGCACGGGGCCAGTGGGGCAGTCCCCCACTGGCCCTGTGCTCCCCACGGCATTTCAAAGAGGCAGTGCTGCATAGAGCCCAGGGTCAGCTGGGGACTCCCCTGCTGACCCCGGGCTCCGTGTGGTACTGCCACTTTGAAACGCCTCGGGGAGCCTGGTGTCAGGCTTCTCACCTCATTTCAGAGCGGCAGCACCCCATGGAGCCCAGGATCAGCTGGGGAATCCCCCACTGGCCATGGGCTCCATGTGGCACTGCTACTTTGAAACACCGTGTGCAGCCTGGGGACTCCCCAGCTGGCCCTGGGCTGCAGGCGGTGTTTCAAAGCAGCAGTGCTGCATGGAACCCGGGGTCTGGCTTTGAAGCACCTTTCCTCTTCTCCCTGCCCCTTCCCTTTGCTGCCTCTTTCTAATAGAGACAGCAAGGGGGGGCAGGGAAAACGACTAGTCAACTAGCAAATGCTTATCAGATTGTCAACCACTCGATTGGTTGTTCACGTCGCTAGTATTACTATGTTCAACTGATTATCATCATTCCTCCAAGTTTCTGTGATGCTTATTGTATCGATATCTTCCTTTTAATACCAGGCACTCAAGTTCGCTTCTTTTAGGTCTGGTCTACTCTAGGAGATTACACTGAATTTAGCCGCATAAGGTTGATTTTTCTAAATGATGTGTCCACACTATCAAGCCTGTCTCGTTGACCTTAAGGGCTGCTTAAGTCTGTTGAGTACTCCTGATTTCATGAGGAGTAATACTATTCCTGTCCTTGCCTGGTTGAGTTTATGATAGCGTAGACACAGTGTTGGCAAAAGTCCAGGTTATTGGCCTCCGGGAGGCATCCCACGGTGCCCTGCTCTGGCCAGAACTTGCACCTCTGCTGTTCTCCAGGTGAACAGAAAAAGCCCTGGGAAAGACTGAATTTCATTTCCTGTGTAGCCAGCATTGTGATCACACCTCAGAGCGGACAGCACATGTGGCCATGCCTTTCAGAACTTCATGTCCCATGAGCTCCAACTATCAGGGGCACAGGATAGCACCAGCAAGGAGTTTCCAGTAGATCTTGGACCTAATCAAGGCATGGAGAGGCAAATTAATTCTGTCTGAACTCCAAACCAGCGAAAGAAATGCAGACATTTAGGCAAAGATCGCAAACTGACTGATGGCCAAAGGATACTCTGGGGATGCCCAGCAATGCAGAGTCAAAATAAAGGAGCTGAGGCAGGTGTACCACAAGACAAAGGAGGCAAACTGACAGTCTGGTGCATCACCACAAATGTGCTGGCTCTATGAGCAGCTGCATGCTATTTTAGGGGGGGACCTGAACAACTTCCCAAGCCTGACCAAGGAGTCCAGCCAAGACACTCCTGACATCAGTGTGGAGGACAGCGAGGGGGAGGAGGATGACAATGAGGAGACTGGCCAGCTGGTGATGGGCAAGAGCCAGAACTTTTATCACGGAACCAGTCCCCTCCTCCCAGGACGTCTCCCAGCTGAGCACTGAACCTAGGGAGGTTGCTTCTGGTGAGTTCAATTTTTTCTTACTACTACAAGTGAGTTAAGGCACTTGAGTGTGATGTGCAGCATGCTCTGTGCCTACACAGCACAGGGGGCCCGGAATAGCTTGCTAACGTGTCTGGAGATGGAGCAGGAGCCATCCCTGCACAGCTCCATGAAGTTCTCAGCTAGGAACTCTTTGATCCTTCTCACAAGGTTTATGGGGAGGCTTGCCTTATTCTCTTCTCCACGGTAGGATACCTTCCTATGCCAAGCAACAAGTAAGTGGTCTGGCATCACTGAACCACAAAGCATTGCAGCATAAGGCTCAAGTTTGTGGCCATGTTAAGTTGCATCTGCTCCCCATCACTCTGTGATTTGGAGAAGACTGATGTTGCATGGCAACCTGGATGGAGGAGGGGGGGAAGCTATTAGCACTCTCCCAGGGGAGCTGTGTGCCTCCCAACCCCCCTGCCTGTAGGCTGAGAAAGTAGCACTGTCCTGGGAAGCTGCATGTGCCAGACACCACCCTGCCCCACCGATATGACTGGACCCCATCCTGGCTGCAGGATCATGCCCTGGCAGGCACCTTACCGTGCCTGTTTGTGTGAGTACAGAGGCTCCCTTGAACTCTGCTGTGTACTTGCTGTACAGTGGCCACTTTAAGGCAAAACTTTAGCCTTGCACAGAACTCAGCTCCATTGTCTTTACGGAGACCATATTAGGGTTAGGTTTAACAGAATGTATCTCCTGAAATGTGTGCTCATGTAACTCTTCATTACAGCAGGAACAGGAGTTAGTTCACTGCATACTCACCTGGCACCACTAGCTGTCCACCTGGTGCAGATCCTCAGGCAAAAACCATCAAGGGAAGATGCGTTCAAGGAGTAAATGGACTGGATGAATATTCTCCTGGAGGAGATGCGGGCCAAGCATCAGGACAGAGTCGCACAACAGCAGGAGAGGAGAGTGTGCAGGGAGTTGCAGACCAGGCAACAAGACAGTATCTTTGCCTCCAAGATGACAGTAGTAGCCCCCCCCCACACACACACACAGAACCCCATCCACCCTGTGCAAAATAGCTTTCTTTCCTTACCAAGTTCCATAGCCTCCATCCCGGGGGCCCCAGGACACAGGAGCTGTCAGCCCAGGACCTCAGGAGGCAAAAGGCTGTCCTTCTTGCATTTCTGAGCCCTGCCCTCCCCTGCGTTTCCACCATGGACTTCTTATTTCCCTGCTTTAATTCCCCTAAATAAAAAAAAGCATAATTTCTAAACAATAGTCGTTTAATTGCTTGTACTATAGGGGTGGCGTAGGGGATTATAGGCAAACACAGTGAATGCAGGTGTACCTCGGTGAAACTTTCCTTCAAAACTTCTCTGATTTGCACCGCCCCATGCTGTGCTCTCCTTATTGTCCTGATGTGTCTGCTCAGTCTTTGGCTAGGTGCTCTGCCCACCCTGCCAGATAAATTTCCCCTTGCTCTTGCAATGAGAATGGAGCACACAATGGGCTGACACCAAAAAGGGAATGTATTTGCTGTAGTCCAACCTAGTCAGGAGACTCCTAAATTTAACCTTTAAATGTCCAAAAGCACATTCAACCACCATTCTGCACTTGATCAGACTGTTGTTGAACTGCTTCTTACATGGGCCAGGATGCCCATGTACAGCTTCATGAGACACAGGAGCAAGGAGTAGGCTGGGTCACCAAGGATCACTATTGGCATTTCCACATCTCCAATTCTAACTTTCCTGTCTGGGAAGAAAGTTTGTGTGCCTCTTTCTGAAGACAGGAGTTCCTAAAGATGTGTGTCATGCACCTTTCACGACCATCCCATGTTGATGTCAGTGAAATGGTTCTTGTGAAATACCATGCAGCACTATGGAGAAATACCCCTTGTGGTTTATGTACTCCTTGACAAGGTGATCGGGGGTCAAAATGGGGATGTACATTCCCTCTATTGCTCCACTGCAGTTAGGGAACCCAATGTTGCAAAGCCATCTACTATGGTATCCATGTTTCCTAAAGTCAGAACCATCTGAATCAGAATGGTATTGAGTGCCTTGGCTACTTGTATAATTAGAGCCCCCCACTGTAGATTTTCCCCACTCCAAACTGATTTCCAACTGCCTGGTAACTGTCTGGTGTTGCAAGTTTCCAAAGGGCATTTGCCACACACTTCTCATTTAGATATTCTTGAGCTTCAGGGTGGGAGACAGCCATTGGCAGCATTTCAAGAAAGCAGCTTTGTGCATTCAGAGTTTTGCAGCTCCTGCTGATTGTCCCATAGCCACATCACAGTGCAGTCCCACCAGTCTGTGCTTGTCTCATGGCACCAGAGCTGGCCTTCCACTGTGTCCATAGGATTGACTGTGGCGGCTGTTTGCCTCAGTGCAAGGGCTTGCATGAACAGTGAGTTCATGCATCAGAGGCAGCTGCACAAGGAGGGGCAGGTGGGAGCCAGTGCTCACGGGAGCCACTTGCCCCTCAGAGGAGCGCTGGTTCTGGTGCTGTGATAGAGGCAGCAGCATGGGAGAGTGGGGGCAGTCGGCTCGGTTGGAGCTGGTATGCATGGTGGATCCAGCTTGAAAGTTCCCCGCGTGTACTGTATGCCACCTAACCCCTGCTTCTGGGAGGTGGCAGCGAGGCGGGGGCACAGCACTGGCTCGTGTCTCATCCCCCTACTGTGGCTGATAGAGGCAGCAGTGCTGGACGGGGGAAAAGGGGCGTGTAGCCATGAGGGTTAGCCGATGAGCCCAGCTTCATTGGTTAACCGTGTACACAGATGGGGGACTGCTCCAGCTGTTCAGGGCAGCCTGCAGGCAGGGGCTACTCCCACCCAGCCAGTTTACCAATTACACAGGATTTTACATACCTACTCTAGTTTTTCCTATGTCAGAAGGAATATATGTACAGTAACCACCAGCTCCTCCTCAGCACTGCACACTCCTAATGTTTTGAGAGATCTGCAACCCTTGAACTCAGTCAGTTCACCATTTGGTTCTCCTGGTATCAGAGAGCCATCTATCTATCTGTTATACTTGCCTGAGGTGGGGGCGGGGAGGGAGATGGCATGATTCTGGAAATTGGAGATTAGTAAACTTTGCATTAGTACCAGGGAATAAATTGAAACTACAGGCTGAATCTGTGGTCTGGGATTCTCTGGTCCGGCAACATCCATGGTCCAGAAGTTTGCTGGGCTAGTGAAGCCCACCGGGCACTAGAGCCCGCAGCCAGCCAGGCTGGGAAGCCGGTGAGGGCACTGGAGCCCATGGGGGGGGAGAGGGGGGTGCTGAACCTGCAGCTGGTGGGGCCAGGAAAGTGGGGGGAGGGCCCAGAATACACAGCTGGTGGGGTTGCAAGCACCTGCAGAGTTGCCGCCAGAGCTCGTGGGGCTATGGATCCCATAGGGGTGCTGAAGCCAGGGGGCTGAGGGGAAATGAGGCTAGGTAGCTGGGCAAAGGAGCCCATTGGAGAGGCTGGTAACTCTTTCTCTCTCTCTCCCCCCCCCCAAACATCTTCCCTGGTCCAGAAAACTCCTTTGGTCTGAAATCCATCCAGTCCCAAGGGAGCTGGACTAGAGAAATCCAGCCTCTATAATTAAAATAAAATTATGGAATAACTAAAAAGTGGTGCTAATTTGTTCCTATCATTACGCATTTTTATAAAGGAAAATTATGCTTCTAAAGACACTAGAGTTGTTTAGACATATCATCAAATAGTGGGTGAAGGAGAATTGGCTGACCTTCATTTGGATTTTCAAATTCTTTGTCAAAGTATTTCTTACCTTGTGTCTTAATTTTCTCTAACTCTTGCTGAGGGAAGAGTACGGTCGGATCAGAAAATCAGTAAAACAGAAATGAAGTAGGCATAAATGGTCAGCTTTTAACACAGCAAAAGTTTAACAGTAGGGAATCCCCAAAGTTCTGTACTGTGTAAAGAAATATTAACTTGTGGTTTAAAACATTGAACTAGAAATCAGGCAATTAAATTTCCAGCTGTGCTGTAGGCATCCTTTGATCTTAGTCATGTTGCTTAATTGCTTTGTCTAAAGTGTCTTTATAAAATAAGATTGATTCTAGGGATGTAAACGACTAGTCAACTATTCAATAAGCAGAACATATCAGTTAACTAATGATGCGACTAGTCGCTTTTCTCCCCCTTGCGGCCTTTATCAGAGAGAGGCAGCAAAGGGGGGAGCTGGTGCTGGGGCGGGGATCTGGCTTGTGCTGGTTTCCCCGCAGCACCGTCTGCGCGGGGGGTAAGGGAGGTAGAGGCACAGAGAAACAGTGCGAGCAGGGACTGAAGCAGTCTCCACTGGCGTTGGTTCCACTGTGATTCTGCTTTTGAAATGTCCAAGAGCCCCCGCCCTTTCAAAGGCTCAGACGCCGCAGAGAGTGTGGGGCCAGCAGGGGAGTCTTCCGTTGGTCCCATGCTCCCTGCGGGGCTTCTGTTTTGAACTGTAGCTCCCTGCTGGGCTCTTGCTATAGTTCAAAGATGGAGGCACCCTTATCGAATAGTTGATGGGAATCCTATTGACTGTTCAATTAGTTAATTTAAATTTTAACATCCCTAGTTGGTTCTCTACCTTAGTTGTGTTTTGAGGATAAATCTGTTAACGTTTGTGAGATACTTGGATAATACTGGATGTGTGTGGGAAAGAAAAACACCTAAATGGATCAGTTTTAAAATCTACAGCTTTGTGTTATTTCTTACTGGTTCTAAACTTGTTGTTTTGCCTACCTTATTGTAAAGGCATTGGATTAGGTGACTGGTGGTCCCTTCCATTCCTATGTTTCTTTTATTAAATCACAGAAAGCTTTTTTTAAAAAACAGTCTCTACTGGAATTCACTGCCCTGTATATCAAGACTGCAAGGGTTTAGTGGGATTCAAGAATTGATTAACATGCATCTAGATTAGATGAAATACTCAACATTAGAAGGGAAAATCATATTTCTTTTGGTGGTTACTTTATGCCCTGAAAGTTCTTATCCCAGCTGTAATGTGGAAATAAAAATACAGGTTGAACCTCTGTAAACTGGGACTCTCTGGTCCTGCAACATCCATAGTCTGGCATGGCCACAGATGTTCCAAGACCAGAGAATCCCGGTGGAGCGCTTGGTGCCTAGGAACCCTGTGGACTGGTAGGGTTGCAGACTGCTGGCAGTGAGCTGCCAGAAGGGCCAGGAGCCTACATCCCCACAACTGAGAAGTTGGGCATGCCCCAGTGGGGTTGGGAGCCAAGCGGGGCTGTTCAGCTAGGCTGCCTGGCATGCCTCAGCTGGGCTGCTCATCAGAGCAGGAGCCTGGCGCGCTGTGAGCTAGGTTGCCCGGTGTGGCAGGCAAGTGGGAGGCGGGGACTGGCAGGGCAGCAGGGCCTGTGTCTGGTCTAGCTTTGGGGGGGCCAGTAGTAGGGGACCCAGACATAACCTCTGCAGGCCTGGCAAAATCCCTCATCTGACCCACTGGTCAGGTCCAGAGGGTGCTGCCCCAGGGAGGTCCAACCTGTATTTTTTTAATTGTACATCACCACGAAAATTCCTATATTGGAAGCATTTGTTAGTCAAGATGCTAGACTAGATGAACCTCTGGTCTGATTCAGTATGGCAATTCTTATACTCCTATTGCAATCAATATCCTGAAGTGCATGTTATATTCTTTAATATTTAAAGTATGCTTCATGCAATTCCTTTTGTAGATCCCTATCCAGTTTTAAGAAAAAAAAAACAAAACCCTAGCCTATTTTCACAATCCATGTCACTTTCTAGTTCTCAGACTCCAGCACAATATGGTGTCTGAGGTACTCACAACCCAGATATGTTTAACGCCATCCAGCTTTTCACTGAAGGAGGCATTGCAGAAGTGTGAAGTTTAGCTTTTGTGACATGGATTTTTTTTTTTTTAAAGTCTAAGCCTCTAATATGGTCCTATATAACATACTGACTTTTGACATGAAGATGGGTTTAAGAAAAAAAAATTGAAGTTCATGCTCACTAGTGATGATCATAGCTTGTTACTTTCAAGATTTTAAATACCTTCTATGTGTTTTTTCTTAACTGGTGTATAATCTGTATTTATTGAAGATGTGACTGTTGCAAAAGGCTTTTTTCTTTTGTACTTAAATGAGGGCCTAGTGCTAAATATGGTATCTGTAGACCCAGGATGTCACACATACATTACATCTTCTGGGATAAGAAAGGGCGAAGCTGTACTAGGTTTCAGATTGGAGTTGAGGTTTTAATATATAAAAATGTCATACTTGTCTCTTAAGCACATGGAGTTATTCTGTGCACCACTATTACAAAGTTAAAATTCAAATGTACAAACATCATTGGGTGTTGCACTTGGATTACTTTGATCCTTTGAAAAGACACTCTTCCCCTTGAGAAGGCTTTATTCTATTTACAAGTCTTCTCTCTTATGGATTTCAGTCTTAATAATTAGCAAAGAAGGTAATTCAGGCAGCAAGTCCTGATCCCGAATTGTACCATTACAACTCTGTAAATATTAATGTGATGCCTTGAACATATGATTGACTTAATCATGGAGTGTCAAAGCTTATATTTGGAAATAAATAGCTATGAAATCTAGCAACAAGCAGAAATGAAAAATGGTAGGTAAGAGAATGCAATTAGCGTTCAAAATAGTGGTGTTCAATCTGTGGCTCTCAAGAGCAACTGTTGAGAAAATGCATTTAATTATGAATTAAAAGCATGTTCCCTGTGATTCTTGAAGTGTTTGAATTGGCCCTGTTGCTATGGGGAGAGGCAAGGAGCACCTCTTACTACTGTTTGTTCTAGAACATTTGCAAGGTGAACTGGGTGCACTGTTTAGCAATAGCTGCCCTTTCACCTGTTGCAGCACCTAGAAGCTCCCTTGCTGGCTGCCTGCTGCTTTTGCAGAGAGATGGGAGGGGAGAGAGTTTCTCTATCCCGCTTCTCTGCTGGGCTCTGGGACTCCCAAGGGAGCAGGATAAGAACTTAACTGGTTCCCCCCAGAGTCTAGGGGAAGGAGAACATCTTTTGCTAGAAGCTCCACTAAACAGTCATCATGGGAAGTCCAGGGGAAGAGGAAAAACAGTTCCAGATCTGACAATCTTTGTCAGTCTTGTGTCAGCTTAAAAATGTCTAAGGACCATTCTACAGGCTGGCACTCCCTGGTCCAGCACTGTCAGGACCTGATTGGTCCTGGCTGAGGGATTTTGCTGGACCAGGGGAGGTCATTTCTGGCCCACCTGCCCCTCCAACACTGGCCCAGCTGCCAGCCTCACGGCTGGCATTACCCCTGTGCCCTGCTGGGGCAGCTCTGCTGCCACCATGTGCTGGGCCCCTGCTGCCCTGCCAGCCCATTGGGATTCTTTGCTTTTGGAACATCCATGGTCCTGTTTTAGAGAGTTTCAATCTGTAGGAAATAGCCAGATCATTGTGCACTCAAGGCACTTACCCATAGCCCTGGTGCAGTGGGAAGAGGCATATGGGCTCTTGTCAGTTTCACAGTTGCTGGTGGATATGCTGCCCTGCAGGAAGGGGGACTAGCAGGTCTCTGTCACCTGAACAGAACAGAGCAGAGCACCTGTTCCAAAATGTGTTGTCCCCTTCATCTTGACCTATGACAAACATTCAGACTGAAAAAGATTTTCATCTTTGATATGAGACTCTTCCTGCATTGCCTTCTCTTGAAAAAGTGAGTGATTTTGAGAACTTTGCAGTTTGTACTGCTGTCAGTGTAGTCTGTTTAGAGAACATGTACAGCATGCCCAGCACTTCTTGCATAGCCATGAAGCTATTCCATTGTCTTGATCTGTATTCATTCAGTCCCTGGCCTATCCTTGCAGCCACAATGCCTTGTGCTCTGGAGACTGCCAAAAATTCCACAATCCCATGGCCTGACTTCTTGTCCTCTGGATAGACAAGTTGAGTGGAGAGTGACGTTTTCCTACATTGCAGCATGAACAAAAGGGTGGAGCGGCTACCTTTTTCTTTGAGAGGGCACTAGAAAGCCTGGCTGCACTCAGGCTTGCATAATGCAGCATAGATGCTTCGGCCCCAGGTTGAGACCCAAAGTTCAGCAGTTCCTCACTTGCGGGTTACAAAGGAGTGTAAATGCTTAAGCCCTCTAACAAACCCAGGGTCTTCTAATCTTAGGTCTCAATTGCCCTTGGCCAGGAGGATGACTTTCCAGTTAGAAATAATCCATCTTGTCTCTTCAAACTGAATAACTAGCAAGACTGTGTCATCCAGTGTGCTCTACTTGGTGTGTCACTTGAAGGTCATGGTCGCTGCCATTTAGTTAATTGGAATGAATTACATCTGATGCACCAAGGTCTCCATTGGCAACCAGTTCCTTTTTTGGGATTCGACTAGGGATATGGTTTTGACATCTGAAACCTAAATGACGTGGCCCTTTGTTACCTTATTGCAGTGTTGTGGCAATGGACACTAAAGTGTTCTGTATCTCAGCTTCATTAACATCCCTGGTGTGGCGCAATCTCATTCTGTTCTCTAGGTCTTCTATTTTTCCTGTTTCTACAATCCAAACAATGTTGATGTTAGTACGCAAGACCTTGGCCTGAATTAATGCTCGATCAAGCTGTTCGTTGCTTTTTCCTTATGAAGCCCTTTCTAAGGCATTGTCTACATGGAGACTGTTACTATGGGACCTACAAAATCGACCCTATTGAAAGCTCAATTGTAAAAGTGAGGAAAAGTTCCTAATGTTGTTATAATCTATAATTTGTGCATATTTTAAAATAAACCATCAAAAATAGGTTGAGTAGGTTTCCAGTAGAGGAATATTATAGACAAGCACAAGAGAAGCAGACAAAGCAGTTGGATTAGTTCAAACTGATCTGATTACTGTTGAAATTGTGCTTCATTAAAATTGAAGATATGGAACCAGAAGCTTAATAGACTAAAACTGGTATGATGGATATTAAGCCTAAATTGTGGACAAAATACTGAAGAGATGACACATGCTGCCCATTTCCACCCTTGGATGTTTCTTAGAGAGTAGGGAAAATGTCTTCTCTCCTCTTCTCCCTACCAGTACCACCTTGCATTCCAGTTAATCTCATCTTCTCTTACCCAAAGCTTAGAAGGACTAGCCCAGACTGTAACTTTCTTCCAGAAAGAATGAGAGCCAGCTGGCCTTGCTCATGTTTTTAAGAAACTGTCATCTCTGAGTGCTAAGTATCATGACCCCCTGGTCTCACTCTATCAGTGGAGATACCTAATTGCTAGCATTGTGATCCTATTTTTCCCTTCCACTCTATTTTTTTTTCTCCAAGCCTTCTGATTTTCTCCAAGCCCTAAAATCAGCAACATTACGTCGGCCTAGTGAGGTGACCACAACCCTGCCCTCTCTAATATGAAAAGACCCAACCAGATATCCCTGACTTAAAAGTGAAAGATGGTAAAAACAGGTGCCATCATAAGCCTGTCAGCCAAAGCATCCATTTGCCATCAATCTGCCATCCAGTAGTCCAAAGATATCAATAAAAGCCATATTTCCTCCACTCAGGTCTGCTGAAAACAGGAGAAGTGAATACCCTTTATATAAATTGGGACTAAAAGTAAAATTAACCCTTTCCTTTTCATCAAGAAATGTTGATTTGAAATAAGAAAATATTTTGCCTCCAGAGAGAGAGAGAGAGAGAGACACTTCAAGGTTTTGATTGTGTGTTTTGTATAATCACTCAACCGTCTGAGTAAAAAGGCTCGTTTTAAATTTTGTAGTCTTGTGTTTAATCAAACTTGTAAAAGCATGGTTTTTGGTGTTTGTAGGTAACTGAGCAAAGAATCCCAAACCTGTATCACTGTTTAATGTTCAGAGTTTATAAACAGCTCTAATTCTTTAGGCCTTGAAGATCAATATCCATACATCAGAACAAACATGGCAGTTCATTCTTATTTGATTAATCTTAATTCAAGTTAAGGCCCTTCCGAATAATGTCAGTGCAGGATTCAGTGCAGTTTATCTAATCTGACCTAACATTAAAAGTGTATTAACTTTCCTGACACTCCCCATGTAAGCAAGCTCTGAGTCCAAATTAAGCCGACAGTCAATGTTTTATATAAGGGCTTGCAAACACAGGGAACTATTGTGGAACAGCTTATTCTGGTGACTTTCCCTATTGGACATTCAGTACAAATAAGAACACTTTATTCTCGAGCAATTTTCCCATGGAAAAAAGCTCTTAGGTTTTGTCTAGATTAGGATTTAAAAGGGTAATGTTAGACTGAGTCACCTAACTCAGTCTAGTTAGCAGCCTCTTCAAAAATCCTGGTCAAGACAAAGCAGCTGTGTAATAGCATGTGCTCTACCTTAGGCTTTCACTTGAGAGAGCCTAGCCCTAGCATATGCTGAAGTGCAATTGCTTTATCTTGGCTGGGGTCGTTGAAGATGCTAACTAGAGCTACATAACTATCTAAAACTATACAGCATGCTGGGGAGTGTGGAATCCTCTCCTGACACCTCTTCAAAAACTTTTAAGATACTTTCTTTGTTTTAGCCACTGTAATATGAAAACTATACAAAAAGAAAAGATCTGCCCTGGGGTTGGAGGAAGCATTACAGCAGTGGTCCCCAACGCGGTGCCCGTGGGGACCGGGCACGTGGCACATCGGGGGCCCCGGGCACCAGGCGCCCGACAGCCCCAAAATGTTGGGGACCACTGCATTACAGTATCTGTATAGCAGTGTAGCTGTATATACTGCTGTATACTGTGTGAATGTGCCACACAGTTGACTTGCTATTCAAAGTAATTAAATTAAATCAGGCACAAACCATACTGAGCAGTACACAGCAGAACAAAGAACCGGGTGTGGTATGTGAATTGCATGCTTCATGGAACATCAGTTCCTTTGAAAGTGAAGACATGGCAACTTCACTTACCAGCAGCCAGCTCAGCCAGTAGTAATCTAGCAACAGCTCAAAGAGCCTGACTCCCTCAGCAGCAACTAAGGTCCCAGGAGTACTTGGGTTCAGGTGAATAAATCTCTCACAATTGACTGAGGATAAATGGTCCAAACAGTATTACTTGAGACTTCAATTATTCAGCTTTCAAGACAGCTAATCTATCAAGGCTCTACAAGAGCAAAGAATTGGGATGTAGAAGTGCTAATGAAAAGCTATCTGAGAGGTTCAAAGGCTTGGCTGCAGAGCAGTAGTCAGAATAGGTACTGTGCAGGGCGGATAAAATGCATTTTAAAAATGTTTTTATTTAACTGGGACATTTTAATTTTAAAACCAATACTTCATTTCTCATTTAAATAACACTTGCAATTAAATCTTATCACACACATGCTACACCTACACTTAGTCTCATGAAAATGAATTAATGGCTCTTGTCTGTCCAGCTGACCTGCCAGCTCTTGCTTCTTGAATGTTCTGGGCTTCCAATTTCTGTTTCTCAGCAGACAAAAGTTAACCTGTGCAAAGACCGACACAGACTGGATAGGCTGTTTTTGTTCTGTGTTTATGTAGCGGGGGACCGGGGCCAAGCATGGAAGAGAAGTTAAGACATTCAAGATGGAGACAATATATAGGAAAGGAGGGAGGCAGCGTAGAAAGAAACATTGGAGTAGACTGGAAAGAAAAAGGGAAGACATTATTCAGCTCACATCCCACTTCTATATTCCCCCCACGCTTTCGGTACAGAAAAACTGTCATGACTCCTGGGTGAGAGAGAGAGAGAGACTGGGAATATTTTGAAGAAATGTATTCCTTGAGTAAAAAAGGAAAAATATCAAGTGTAAGCAGAACAAGAAAATGATGCAGGGCCTAGTTGCAAGAATGAAACATCATAAGGAAAACTTATTGGGAGAAAATGATGTAGATGAAGATGTGGATATGACTGAGTAGATCAACTGGTTAGTAACTTAAATAATTTTGCAACACATCATTCTTCGAGACCTCTCTGCCTTTGATTTGTCAGATCAATTCCCAAATTGTTTGCTGTGTTGGATGTTGCTAGGAAAAAAAAGTTAAGCTTAGCTAATTCTTGTATGTTGAATTAGTTACCTAGGTTTGGAATCTTACTCAAGAATACAGTACAGAAAGCTGCAGTGAGAAATCTAGAGTTGCCTGTTGCCTCAGAGTGTCATTTTCTTATTTTATATTGCACTAGGGCAGCGGTTCCCAACTGTCAGGCCACGTGCGGACGGGCGCTGGGTTGCGAACTGCTGGCTACCAGACTGTGGTGGCTCTGGGGGGTGGGTTACACTGCCCAGTGCCTCCCCTCCTGCTGTGGCTGTTGCCCCACCTCAGCCAACTAGCATCAAGCATGGGCGAGGTCTCTTCCTAGCCGCAGAAGAGCAATTTGCTGAGTGGCAAGAGGGCCCCGTGGAGCCCGGCACGGCAGTCTGAGCAGATGTGACCCAAGCAGAAGCGCTCAACTGGCGGCTGGGAGGCAGCGCAGGGCTAGGTGAAGGGGGCGAGGCAGGCACTAGGGACTCTGGGGGTGAAGCTAATACTGAGGGACTCTGGGGGGGGCGGGGCTACTATTGAGCACTGGGGGTGTGTTGGATGCAGTGGGGCTCTGGAAACAGGCACTGGGAAGCCTGGGGTTGGGGGCTCTATGGAGCAGAGGGCTGGCACTGAGGAGTTTGGGATGAGGGACTGGCACTGGGGGGCTCTAAGGGCGGGAGGCTGGCACGAGGCGGTTGGGCGCAGGGGACTCTGCAGTCAGTGGCTGGTGCTGGGGGATACTGGAGGGTTGGGGGGCTTTAGGGGTTAGAGCTGGACCTGGGGGGCTTTGGGGGCTGGGGCTTTTTATACCCCGGACCAGCAAACCCATTCACAAACTTTTGGTGGAATGGCAACATTTTATTTGCATATTCATTATTTGCATAATGAATATGTAAATAAAATGTTGCTGGTCCACCAAAAGTTTGTGAATGTGTTTGCCGGTCCACAGTTTAAAAGAGATTAGGAACCACTGCATAAGGGGGCTGCATCCCCTGCTCGCTATACTTGCCGACCCCCCTGCCTCTCTGTGGGGGTAGGTGTCTGTTTAGGGGAGAGGGCAGGAGTGGGCTGGGGGCAGGGGAGAGCTTCAGGGTTGGTGTCTGGCCGGGGGGGGTGCAAGAGCAGGTGAGAGTGCAGGATCAGGCAGGGATTAGGTGTCTGGTCGTGGGAGGGGGCAGGAGCGGGCTGGGGTGTGGGGTCTCAAGAGAAGGGGTGAGGAGGATGGGGTTGGTCTCAATGGCAGAGGGGACCTGGTGCTGCCCATAAGTGGGGGGGGGGGGGGGGGGAAGGAGAAGAGAGAAAGAGAAGCAAGGGCGGAGCAGTTCAGGCAAAAAGTTATGTTGAGCAATTCTGGTTTGTATCACAAGACATGTAGATTTGCAGAATGCTTGATTTAAGTTGTTTCTTATGCTTACAGATATTTTACTATGGATAGCTGAGACAGCTTCATTATTAAATATGCCTTGAGATAAATTTTAATGTCTTTTTTAGAGAAAAGGTTGTGGATATTGGGAGTTGCTACTGGGAAAGAAATGCATAAAAATAGTTCACTTAAAGACAGGAAACATAAGAGCAGCGATACTGATTCAGAACCAGGGTCCATCTAGCGTCCTGTCTTCTGACAGTGGCCAGTGCCAGGTGCCACAGAGGAAATCAACGGCACGGTAATCAACAAGTGATCCATCTGCTGTCACCCATTTCCACCTTCTGGAAAATAGAGGCTATGGATACCACTCCTGCCCATCTTGGCTAATAGCCATTAATGGACCAGTCCTCCATGAATTTATTTAGTTATTTTTTTAACCCTGTTAAACACCTGGTCTTATATCCTCTGTCAAGGAGTTCAACAGGTTGATTGTGTTTTGCATGAAGAACAACTTCCTTTTGTTTGTTTTAAACCAGCTCCCTATTAATTTCATTTGGTGACCCCTTAGTTCTTATGTTACGGGAACAAGTAAATAACTTTTCCTTATTTACTTTCTCCACCCCAGTCAGGATTTTATAGACTTCTATCATATTCCCTCCCCCCCCTTAGCCTTCGCTTTTCTAAGATTGAAAAGTCCGCGTTTTATTAATCTCTCCTCATATGGAAATTTTCCAGTGCCATGATATCTTTTGAGATTAGGCAACACAGCATTCAAGATGTGGGCTTACCATGGATTTTCTTAGAGGCAATAAGATATTCTCTATCTTCTTCTCCATCCCTTCCTTAACCATTTCTAACATTGTGTGCTTTTTTGACTCCTGCTGCACATTGAGTGGATGTTTACAGAGAACTATCTACAATAACTCAGATCTCTCAAGTGGTAACAGCTAATTTAGTCCCCATCCATTTGTATGTACAATTAGGATTGTTTTCCAATGTGCATTACTTTGTATTTATCAACATTAAAATTCACCTGCCATTTTGTTGCCCAGTCACCTGGTTTTCAGTCTGCTTTGGACTTAACTATCTTGAGCAATTTGGTATCATCACTGTTTACCCCTTTCTCCAGGCCATTTAGGAATATGTTGAATAGGATTGGCCCCAGTATGGACCCCTGACGGACATAACATCCCTCCATTTTAAAAACTGATAATCTATTCTTACCCTTGGTTTCCTATCTTTTAACCAGTTACCAGTCCATTAGAGGACCTTCCTGCGTATCCCATGAGAGCTTACTCTCCTTAAGAGCTTTTGGTGAGGGACCTTGTCAAAGGCTTTCTGGAAATCAAAGTATACTATATCAACTGGATCCCTCTTGTCCATGTGCTTGACCTCCCCTTCCCCCTTCAATGAATTCTAGTACATCAAGGCATGATTTCCCTTTATAGAAATCATGTTGACTGTTCCTCAACAAATTACATTCATTTATGTGTCTGACAATTGTTCTTTACTATAGTTTCAATTTGCCTAGTACTGAAGTTAAACTTCCTGGCTTGTAATTGCTAGAATCAGCTCTGGAGCCCTTTTTAAAAATTTGTGTCCCATTTGTTATGTTCTAGTCATTTGGTACTAGATGATTTAAAGGATAGGTTACAAACCAGTTAGTATTTTCACAGTTTCACATTTGAGTTCTTTTCAGAAGTCTTGGGTGAATGCCATCTGGTCCTGGTGATTTGTTACTGTTTAGTTTAGCAATTTGTTCCAAATCCTCTTCTATTGACACTTCAATATGGGACTGTTCCTCAGATTTGTGTCTCAAAAAGAATGGCTCAGGTTTCGGAGTCTCCCTTACATCCTCAGCCCTCAAGACTCAAGCAAAGTGTTAATTTAGTTTCTCCGCAATTCCTTATCGTCATTGAATGCTGCTTTAGCATCTTGGTCATCCAGTGAGTTCACTGGTTGTTTAGCAGGCTTCCTGCTTCTGGTGTACTTAAAAAAGCCAGTTATTACTTTCGAAGTTTTTGGCTAGCTGTTTTTCAAATTCCTTTTTGGCCTTTCTAATTATATTTTTTTCACTTCATTTGATAGTTTATGCTCCTTTGTATTTTCCTCACTAGGATTTAACTTCCACTTTTTAAACAATTCCTTTTTATCTCTGTCTGCTTCTTTTACATGGTTAAGCCATGCTAGCAGTTTTTTGCTTCTCTTACCAGATTTTTTTAATTTGGGGTGTACATTTAAGTTGAACTTCTATTATGGTGTCTTTGAAAAGTTTCCATGCAGCTTGCAGAGATTTTACTTTTGGCATTGTACCTTTTAATTTCTGTTTAACCTCCTCATTTTTGTTTAGTTTCCCTTTCTGAATCTAAATGCCATAATGTTGGGTTGCTGTGGTGTCCATCCTGCCAGAGGGATGTTCAATTTGATTATAGTATGGTCACTAGTTCCAAAACCACCTGCTCCAAGAAGCAATCATTTGAAGTGTAAAGTTTCTTGACACTGTGACGTGTACCCCATCAATATAGGGATATCTGAAATCCCTCATTTTATTTTTAATAACCTCTCTAATCTCCTTAACAAACAATGGTCCTGTAGCACCTTAGAGACTAACAAATACATGATATATAAAATATGTATGTCTGTGAGGCAGGGGTGAGCAAGATACCTCTCACAGGCCCTTCATCACCCAAACTCCCTCTCAGACCCCACATCCTCTCCTGCACTTTAGTCCCTTACCCTGGGTGCCCTTCTGCACCCAACCTCCATCCTAGACCCTGCACCTCCTCCACAGAAAAGTGCGGCCTTAGATCATTTTCCAAAATCTTGGTGTGGACCCCCCCCCACCAAAAATTATTGCCCACCCCTGCTCTAAAGTGCTACAGGACCATTGGTTTTTGTGGGTTTTTTAAGTTACAGACTAACACGGCTACCCCTCTGAGACTCTAATCTTCCTTAGCCTTTCTCGGTCATTATTGCCATCCTGGTCAGGTGATCAGTAATATATCTCTACTGCTTTATTGATATTAGAGCATGGAATTACTATTTATAAAGATTCTATGGAACTATTTGGCTTAAGATTAGTTTAAGATTTTTATTTCATTTTGTTTTATCATTCCAATGTATTTTGTACCTGTTAAGGATGTTAAATAGCGAGTAATTTACTAGTCGAGTAGTCAGTGGAATTTCCATCGACTACTCCAGCTGATCCCTGGAATGTGCATGGAACCTGGGGTCAGCTGGGGAGTCCCCTGCTGGCCCCAGGCTCCATGTGGACGCTTCCACTTTGAAATGCACAAGAGCCCCCGCTGGGGACTCTTGTACATTTCAAAGCTGGCACACCACATGGAGCCCGGAGTAAGCAGGACTTCCTGCTGGCCCTGGGCTGCACACGGAGTTTCGCAGTCCTCCTCTGAAATGTACAAGAGCCCCAGCGGGGGCTCTTGTGCATTTCAAAGTGGAAGCGTCCACATGGAGCCTGGTGCCAACGGGACTCCCCAGCTGATGCCAGGTTCCATGTGCATTCCAGGGATCAGCTGTGTGGCGCTGCCCCTTTGACACGCCACGTTGGCATATCAAAGGGGCAGCGCTGCAAGGAGCTGACCCTGTACTCCATGTGGCGCTGCTGCTTTGAAGTACCTCCTCTTTCCCACCTTTGTTGCATCTGTCTGATGGAGGCGGGAAGGGGGAATCGACTAGTCGACTCATCCTTAACATCCTTTACTACTGTGTCCCATTGATTATCCTCATTCCACCAAGTTTCTGTGATGCCTATTATATCGCTATCCTCGTGCAAAACAAGGCACTCTGGTTCACCCATCTTATTATTTAGAATTCTAGAGTTTGTATAAAGTGCTTTAAAAACTTGTCACTATAGCTGTCTGCCATTACATGAAGTGATGAATCGGACCCTTTTTATTTGACTTTCTCAGCAGATCTTACCCATATTTTTATCATCTTCCATCCTCTCCTCCCAGGAAATAGAGAATCTCTATTAATAGACCCTCCCCTAAGGGATGTCTCTGTCCAATCCAAGTGCTCCTCTGCACCTTTGACTTCCCCCATCAAAGAAAGCAGGATGTCTGTCTTGCATGTCTAAATAAAATCTCTTGATCCTGTGTGAAAATTTTCAACTTATTTTGAAAGTCTTCAGCAAGGGCTATGGTTCTCACTGGGAGGTACTTTGCTTTTTAATAAATAGCAATCTGCATATTTCAGTTTCCATTGCAAGCTTCCTCTAAACTGTAAGTGCATGCTTATGTTCAGGGCTCGCCAAACTGCGGTGAGCCCCGCTCGCCAGCCGCGCTGTCTGTCGTTCTGCGCATGAGCAGATCGCCCAAACCCGGCTTTTCCGGCTTACAATCTACTCGCCACGAGCGAGTAGATTGTGTAATTTGTCGAGCCCTGCTTACGTTCATTTATGTATAAGTGCACATTTGTTGGTTCAGGGAGTTAAGTGCTAACATCTATAAAAGCTCTTCAGCTCTCCAAGCCAGATAGTTGAACGGGCAAGTGCTGCCCAACCAGTCTGCTCTGGATTTTCTTCATACCTAAAAAAAAAAAAAAAAAAAAACCCCAAGCAAACAAAAACAAATATCCTTGGAAAGGAAAAAAATCCCAACAGCATCTAATTAAAATCAATATGTAGTATGTGGTATATTAAATGTGTTGCTATTTTATTTAATGTTGCTGTCTGACTATAATAATTAATACCATGGTCATGAAACGTACATAGAATTATAAAATCCTAATTCCTCCCTCCTCCTTGTAGCACCCTTCTAGATACTTGAAAACAGCTATCATGTCCCCCCTCATAAATTTCAAGACAGCCAATTTGACTGCTCATCAAACCTTAGCCCTTGCATTTCCTCACTTTCATCACTTTGCTGGGATATTGATATCACATTTAACTCAGTTCTTTGCGATACAGTTTTTAAAAATTCTTAGGTAGTCTTCAGTGCAATAATTCCTCTTAAGTCTGATTCTTCTTCTTGTCAACAGGTACAGTTCTTATAAGAAGTAACAATGGTCAACTAATGTTAGTATCTCAACAAGCAATAGCTCGAGCACAGAGCCAGACACAAAATAACACAGGTACAAGACCATCAATACCTACCAGCACACCTTCAGTCAGGATTTGTACTATACAGGTAAAAAATGTTCAAGCTGCTTGATTTTGCAGTAACTACAATATTATGTTTCTTAATGTGATGTATTTATAACTTCATATTTGCAAGCATTGTAGAAGATTCATTAAACATTGATTGAAAGCCTCCATTTTTCATAAGAATGAATGTCACTGTATCTATCTTATTTTCATACTAAAAAACTAGACTTTGCCAGTTTAGATTATCAGTAAACATTAGCTTCACGTGTGTACACAAACTGACTAAAATATTTCCGTCAATTATAATCTGAATTTATAGATAGCAACATTTAAAAAATGCTACTTGTACTTGAGAGTTAGATTTAAAAATATTTATTTTGTATATTATAAAGCTTTCAATTTTGGAATCTGTCATTAACTTCCTGACCTTATCTGACTCCTCTACCCCATATCGTCTTGAAACTGAAAATTAAATTGATATATTTAAGATTTTTCATTCATCAATCAATTGAAATGATTAAAAAATACAAATCTGATTGTGTAAAGCCTATTGAAAGCATACCCTGGATTATAAAATTCATGTGATGAGAGAACTTTTATGACATACAGTTTTAATAGTCCTGAGAAGCAGTTAAAATTAATTGGGAATAACTGCACTGTTAATAATAGAAGACCAATTATTTAAATATTTTTGATATTTTCAAATATATTGATTTCTTTTACAACACAATTAAAAAGTATACAATGCAAACTTACTTTTAATCAAAATATGATGTGCTCTGTAAAAATAGTATTTTTCAGTTCAACTAATACAGGTACTATAGTGCAATCTCTTTCTCATGAAAGTTGAACTTAAAAATGTAGAAGTATGTTAAAAAAACTTAAATAATCTAAAATTGTAGATCCTGCAAGTCCCCTCAGTCCTATGTCCTGTTCAGTCAATCGCTCAGGTAGATACGTTTGTTTGCATTTGCAGGAGATAATGCACAAATTTAATGCATGCATTTTTTAAATGAGTCATCAGCATGGAAGCATGTCCTCTAGACTGTTGGACAATGCATGAATGTTTATATCTAGCATGTAAATACCTTGCAATTGCGCCTACAAAAGTTCCATGTGAATGCCTGGTCTCACTTTCAGGTGACACTGTAAATAAGATTACATTTATAGGAAGTAAGAGGCAAACAAAGTTGTTTCTTAATGATTGGCTGAAGAAGTAGGACCAAGTGGACTTGTCGGCTCTGAAGTTTTACATTTTTTTGTTTGAGTGCTGTTTTAAGAACTGGGCATGTTTAGGATTAAGACAAGAAGACCGAGGATCTAAAGAGGACTGTGGTCACTTGTTCTCCGTGTTCATTGAAGGTGGGACAAGAAGTAATGGGTTTAATCTGCAGCAAGGGAGGTTTAGGTTAGATATTAGGAAAACTTAAACTGTAAGGAATAATTAAGCACTAGTATAAGTTTCCAAGGGAGAATGTTACACCCATGTTTTTAGGAACAGGTTAGACAAACTACAATTATTGATGGTCTAGATAGACTTCATCCTGCCTCAGTAGATGTGCTGGACTTGATGGCCCTAAGTTTCTGTGATTCTATGTGTATAGCTGAAAGTAGAGAATTTTAGCCTTAATGTATGAACCATGCAGATATGGACATACTACAATGAAGAGTAACTGGAGTATTTCTCTTGATGACATGGTCAGCATCTGATTACTTCTGAACTAAACAGTAAATATGCCTAAACTATTTTGTTTAGTGTGTTTCTGGTCTGCTTACCTTGTTATAATATAGGTAATTCAGTAGGTTTATTTACACCTGCACACTCATTCCCAAATTCATGGATTAAATTAGTGAATATTTTTAAAATTTTGCCTTGGGCAAGAGTAAGTTCTAATTTAGGTAAATGTTTGCAACTGTATTGATGAACTGAACTACTATTTTATGCTTCCTGTATCTTAGAATATTCTGTCTTATTTTTAAGAACACTGGCACCAACTTACTAAAAAAAGTAGTAGCGACTCCTGTGAAAACAGTATCTCAAACAACAAATTCAGTTGCATCTACTGATCAAAGACCTGCTGTAGTACAGGTATGTCTTTAGCTTTTTTCTTTAGCTATCTGTGAGTCAGTCTCTATTTTTCCACATAAAAATGAAGATTATATAATGTTTAAAATTCTACCTGGTTGTCCAAACAGTTTAGGAAAGCCAATCATCTAGATTAGAGAGAAGAAGTGTGAGGAGTTCAGTGTGAGCTCACAAGTTTGCCTCTTAACAAAAGTAAGTCCAATAGGAGAGTCCCTCATCCACTTTTTCTCTCTGGCACCAACATGGTTACAATAACACTAGATTGAAGACAGAGTGGCAGTAGCTTGTATGTACTATCTGATTTTAAAAACATTGTTATGGAATTTAAATACATTTCTATCTAGCTATTTGGATAGAAACAGTTGTCTCAGTATAGTGGTTCAATATCCACAACAGTACTCTCAACAGTCGTCTTGTTTTGAAAGAATCTCTTGTACTTCATAGCCTGGTTTTCTGTACAGGGCTACCTATCTCAGTTCTGAAGGAACAAAAAACCTCTAATAAACATTGAATTTAGCAAATTAATCCATTCTGTACTAAAATACTCTCTCTATCTAGGTGGCAAAGAAGCCACCAGGGTGGGGAGGTTAGCTTGAGGGAAGTCTGACATGTTAACTCTGTTCTTTCCCATCATGAAAAGACAGTATAAATGGACTTGAGTTCAAAGTCCAGAGTAGCTAAGCAGGCCCCCATTGGCTGTGAGTTCTAGTCTTGGCTGGCTGATAGGAAAGAGATTTCTTAGCTTACAGCCATAATTAACAGATTTGCCTTTCAAAACTGTTCTGCTGTTTGCAGATGCCCACATATATTGGCAACAAGATCTGCTTATGATATCATAAAAAGAGGCTAAGAAGGAGAGTCTTTCCCCCATAATGAAGAAGCACAGCTGGGGGGGTGGGGAGGGAGAAAAATATGGCAGTGGCTTCATTTTTAATATTGCCTATTTTATTTATACTCATTGGGGAAGAATGCATCCATCAAAAACAGAGATGGGTATTCTGCATTGCTGTTCTTCAGTTTGATCTAATTACAAGCACTTGCAAACCTTCTCATATGCTGGTGATCTCTTTAGATAAAGATCCTCTCATGGACTTCTCTGCTCCAGATCCCACACCATGGCTGGCTACAGGAAGATAGCCTAGCAGTAGGGGAAGATAAATTTGTTTAATCTTATGGGTGAAGCTTTTTATTTTGGTCCTTGTTGCCCCATCCTCCATCCCTATATTTAATTTTGTGTCTTTGTTTGGTAACAAATCTCACTTCATTTGCACACGCACCCTTCCCCCACTGTTTTAATTTTGCCATCCTTTTGTAGTTTGTATCCCTCTTCTGTTCAGTTTGCTATTGGCATGTTTGGTCAGTTAAGGTTTTACATTTTCCATAAGAAACAGCTGACAAACATGGATACCTCGCATCCTTTCACGAAAGGGTGCTTAGAGGCTTTTGGCTTAAAACCCCAAAATTCCTGGTCACTGAGTCTGATTAGGCAAGAAAGATCACTGTCTGAATAATGATAGGTTCTTGTACAGAAGCAGCCTTATAAACTGCCAGTTTTCTAAAGGACTGAAATCTAAACACCACTGCGCAAAAGGGAAAATCTTCTTGCCCTCTCTCAGAAATCCTGAATAAATGTGTAGTATAAAGTGCTCCTGCCACTGCAGGATCATTCCCACGCGCCTGGCCATGAATCAGCCAGTGCAGCAACATCCAAGCTTGTCTTGAACTGCCTCTGACAAAGGAAAGAGGGGAGCCCAAGAGAGTTATTCTGTAACTGTCATATGAACTTGCCAACTTCAAATACCCAGCTTGCTAGCAATAGTCTTGACAACATCAGAAGACCAAAAAGAAGTAAAAACAAAGCATGGCATCATCAGCAAGAAAAATTAATATGGGGAGATACAATGCTAAGTTAAAAACCTAAACAGTAGTTCCATATAGGAATGTAAGTGACTACTCGAGTAGTCAACTACCCAGTAAGCCTAAGCCAGTGGTTCTCAAAGTGCAGTCCATGGACCACTAGTGGTCCACAGCTTGAGCTCAGCTCCCCCTTCTCCCTCGTAATGGGGAGCCTTTGCTGCCACTGCAGCCTCGCAATTGCCATGCAGCTGCAAGGCTGCAGCACCAGGTCCAGTTTACTGCTCGGAGGGTGCGCAGGGCAGTCTGAGGTGAAGAAAGCCCTGACCTTCCCCACCAGATGGGCTCGCGGAGAGATGCAGAACACCACTCTTCTGTCTGCTGAAAGGTTTCTGCCGGCTCAGCAAGTGGCAGCTGCCCTGCCACCTCCTGCTACCTCACTCCAGGGGCGACCCTGAGCCAGGGGAAGCTCGAGCTCAGCTGCTGCTGGTGACCTCCCACTGCTGCACTGAGGGGACAGGTGGCAGAAGAAAAGGAGCCCACATGGCCGTTCCTAGCAAATGGGTGGCAAGTGCAGCTGCCTCTGCTGCCACAGGTGGCTGCTTCGGAGCTCTCCTGCGGGGGTGAGCAGGCTGCAGTGGGAGATGTGGCCGACAGGAGTGGGTGGCCGGTTGCTCTGCCTGTGCAACTCGGTACTCTTGTGGGCAGCGTTCTCCAGCTGACATGGTGCTGTGGGGGAGCAGTGTGGGGTCCTGGGAAATGCTGGTGCTGACTCAGGACACCCGTCTCCCTCCCAGTAAAGAAAAGGCAGGTCCGTGGCTACAATGGTGTCAGCTGCCTATGGAGCCTTCGGGCATGTGCACTTCACTCCTGCCCTATGGAGCAGGGTGCTCCTCCTGGAGTTAGTACTGCTGCCCCAGCTGAGCTCAGGTGCCTCCAGCCCAATATCAGCCAGAGTCATGAGTCATCAGTGCTTCCCAGCCCAGAGGAAGGCTGGCCTCGGATGGCTCCTTCTCTCTTCCCTCCTTCCCAACCCTCCCCACTAGCCTGATCAGCTTGCCCTTGGCCTGGGGTGTGGGGACAGGGAGCTTTGGGGTCTCTGTTGCTTTCCCCAGTGGTTGTGAAAAAAGGAACAACTGCGGTAGCTGGCTCTTGCTGCAGGATCATTCTGGGATTTGTTCTTGTCCCAGAGGAAAGCTGAACAAGAGGCAGCTACGAGAACGAAATATCCAAGAGCAGCCTTGCACCTAAGTTGCTAGCTTGTGTATTTCACTGCCCTAGGTTACCTTGCTCTGCCACTCTCCGTAAGCCAGTCTGGTGGGTGGAAGTTGGGGCTTTCTTCACCTCCCACCGCACTCCCTTCCCCATGCCCTCAGAGCAGGAAGCTGGAGCGGTAACTGCCAGGCTGGAGGTCAGCACAGCCTCTTTGCAGCATGAGGGAGGGCTGAGCTCCGCCCCTATCTACCCCACTGGGGGAACGGCAGCGCAGTGACATGATAGCCAGAGGCTTTCCCTGCTTCTGCCATGGACCGGCCAATGGGAACAACAGAGGTGCAAAGCCGGGGAAGTGTCCTCTTTTCCCCTGTGTCCAAACCTCTGCACCCCAACCGCCCCTTATTCACTCCCAAGACCCGACAGCCCCTGCTTGCTCCTGCATCCTCCCTTGCTCTTGCTCCCTCCCCCCACTGGACACCCTACTCCCAGCCTGCTTCTGCCCCCTATCTCCCACCCAGACCTCACACCCTCCTGAACCCCACTTCCCGCCCAGATCCTGCACTGCCATCGCTATCCCACTTGCTGGCAGCTCTGTCCCACACACTGAACACCTCATTTTTATCCTCAGCCCAGAGCCTGGGGGGGCCCAACAAAATCCACTAACCCTGGAATCCCGGAGGATTGAACCTCAGTCCTCCCTGCTCACCCCTACCCCCCCCATCATAGGACTGGAGCACCAGGGAATGAGGTGTTTCAGTTGGGCTCCCCTCAGCACCATCTCCACAGTGTGCGTGCGGGGGGTGGGGGCGGGAGGCAGAGCTGCAGCTGAGGACCTGGTGTGAGCTGGGTCTCAGCAGTCCCAGCTCGTGCCGGGTCCCCCACTGCAACTCTGCCTTTTAAATGTAGTAAGAGCCAGCTGTCAGCCAACTGCCGAGTCCCGCCTTGTGCCGGGTCCTGGACCTACCCCCACTGTGGCTCTGCAGCTTAAATGTTGTAGGAGCTGGGCTCCGGGCATGCCTCCTACTACATATAAACTGCAGAGCTGCAGCTTATCAACTAATCGTGTTCTCAATCCAAACTGTATAGAGTACGTGATTAGTCAGTTACCCACTTCTTAACATCCTTAGTCCTGCAGCACCTTAGAGACCAACTAAAAATATATATAGATAGTGTCATGAGCTTTTGTGAGCACAACCCACCTCTTAGTTTAGCTTTTACCTGTACTAAAAAGACTACATACTGTAGTCAATAGTGTGTAAAACTACTGGCACAATATATTCTGCAATAAATTAGAGATGTTAAATATCAGTTAATTGAATAGTCAAGTAACCTCATGAATTCTAATTGGTTAGTCGACTATTCTATAGTCCCTGGGGGCAGGGCCAGCAGCCAGTGTGCTCCGGCCTCACTCCTGAGAAGACCCTTGCCACTCCACGCTGCTGCCACTGTATCAGATAGCAGCACAGGGTGCCAGGTTGGAGCTGGTTTGCGAGGGGAACCAGTTTAAAACCCAGCTCGCTTTGTGGACCTGTACTGTTGCCCTGTGCTGCTGCCCCTGTTTAGGGGATAGTCGGAGCTCCCAGATCTGGCGCAAGCTGGAAATGAGCTGGGCTGCCTGCCTGCTAAAAAAAATTACTGGCAAATGCAGGGGTGTGGAATGCGTGTAGTCCCTAGCATTAACCTATAAGCTTTTGCTTATCGGTTAATCAGTTAATCAACTACACTTTTACATCCCTACAATAAATATATTACCAACTCAATAGTCCATCCTGGCTACAGCGGTGGTGGTATTCCTCTGGTGTTTCAGCTTTAATGTTCTTAAACCTTGAATCCCATGCCTCCCTCTTCTCTCATACCAAAGTGCGCAGGCTTTCTCGTGATCCCTTCTGGGGAGAATAACATTGACTATCTAATTAGCATCATCCTGGGGTACTATGATTCTAAGAGAGCAACTGCTCTGCATACAAACCTTTTCCAAATAGGCAAGGTAAAAGCCACTCATACAAGATCTATCATTTTTGTCAACTTCTCCATTGTCCACACTAAAAATGAGCATCCTGTCAAAAGTAGTGAAGTTCAAGAGGCAGGTGATAAAATCATGTCACTTTTTTTAGATGAAGGTAGGCTTCCTGACTCCTTCCCCTCAGTTTACAGAACACTGATCTTCTCTTGACCTATAAATTATACCGAACTCACAAGAGTAACTCTTCTTTTCAGCCCCAAAACATTGCAACTAGACAGGTATGTACTCTGTCCCCACCAGTCCTTTTCCAATCCATCTGTGTCTGAGATTCTCTTGCCTGGTCAACCTCCCTATGGTCATAGATCTGTTGAGCCGGTTCCTTTGAATAGACAGTGGTGGCAAAGATCCTGTAGAGAGCTGTTAAAGCATACCAGCAACAGAAAGCTAAGCTGGCATGCTTTCTTGAAATTGCTCGCCTCTTCCATATCAGATGGATCAGCTTGTGATGTTTAGCAGCTACCTGGAGACATGCCTGCTTGCAGTAAAGACATGAAAAGAGAAATTGAAAGAGTGATCACATAGGTCATAAATTGTTCAGGAATTTTTTTCTGATTCTGAGAAGTGACTTAAAACAAAGCCAGTGTAGCTCCTCCTTACTCAACAGGTCTGTAATTGATATGTATCCAGTTATGCCTGTTTACTGCATTGAAAGATGGGTTTTTACTACTTCACTCGTTTGTGCGGTGTAGAGTGCAGAGAACAGATGAGGAAGTTGAATTCAGCTTAAAAACTAAAAAAAAAATTGATTACCTTCACTTTTTTTATTCTGGAGAGATCACAAGCAATGTGACTGACTCTCTGAAGGAAGGAGGAACATATTCATTGGAGAAAACAAGACTGATTTTTTTTTTTTAAGTTTGAATAAGATTAATTTGCAGTACATAAAGCACATAATATTAATGATTATCCTTGCAAGTTTGAGACAGATGTTTAATTTTGTATGGTGATATGGAGTGACTTGATGACTTAAGAAAAAATACTGCTTACACTTTAGCAGTACATGGCACATGTTTGTGAAGTTGGGAAGGTATCAGTAAAACAAGTCTTGACTTTTTTTTTTTTTTTCTTCAGACAGCAGCTGCAACTAACAGTGTTATGACAGTTACTGCCGTAAAACCTCCAGGGACTGGAACACCTGTAAAGCTTCCCGTTTCAGGACCTCCTGCACCATCTGTCTCCCAACAGGCAACCTCTGTCAAAGCAGAGGGCACAACAGTAGCACAGCCCAACACTTCCACAGTAAGGGAAACAAGTAGTTTAAAATATCACTGTATCTAAGCTGCTGAGGTTGAAAGTCAGTGCCGTGTGTAACTTTTTCCTTCACTTCCACAACCAGGAAATGCTAGAGAATGTGAAGAAATGCAAGAATTTTCTTGCAACGTTAATAAAGCTGGCATCTAGTGGGCCTCAAGCCCCAGAAATGGGACAGAATGTGAAGAATCTGGTACAGCATCTGTTGGTAAGACTTTTTTTCATTCAAAATCTTCTTGTATCAGTATTTAATATTTAAGGTATTACTTTGCAAAGTGCTTTGCATAAGTTAGCTTATTCTTTTTATCTCCGTCTCCACCGCTATCATTATTTGTTTTTTCTGTTCAAGTTAAATTCATAAACAGTGCTTAGGTTGTTAAGTCAGGCACTCTAAAACTAAGAAAACGCATGGGAAATCTGAACTCTGGCAACCTTAATTTTGCCCCTTTGTGCATATGCATTATTCAGGCTTTAATTAGATGATCACGTGCAATTTTTTTACACAGAACCTTTTTGCTTCATTCAGTGTACTGAACTAATCAACTGTCAAAGTATCGTAAATTAGTGTATATAACCCGCACCAGTGCATAACCCACGGTTTTTCCTGAATGTGTAAAAAGTTGTAGATAACCTGCAGATGTGTATAACCCGCGGGTTATATATGCTACTTTAAGGTAATTGCATATACCTGCTGCCAGTGAGGGGAACGTAGAGCGCAGCTCAGGTGAGCTGGCCGGCCTGCGGGAGGGGAGCCGCACTCGCACCCAGGCTCCGCGCAGCCACAGCCAGGCGCAACCCACCCTCCTCGGGCCAGGGGGAACAGAGAGGGCAGCGTAGTCAAGTAAAAAATAAACTTGTATACCCCACGGACATGTATACCCAGCGTTTGTAAAACGTGTATAACCCACAGGTTATATACGCTAAAAGACGGTAATCTGACAGTGCTGGCATATGGGATTGAGGGTTAAACTCAATTGGTTTCAGATTCTCCCTGATAGAAGCCTTCATACATTTGACTTGTGGATGGATAGGTCCTTCCCTGCGTCATCTCATTCCATACTCCGTCAGTTGCATTTTCTTTTAATTTTCTCTTGTTTTCTATGACTTATTTGCGGTTGCTTACTTTCACTCTGCTCTTATGGTCCTACTTTAGAAACTATATACCTCCATTGGTGGCACTGGAAATCTGGTTTACATTGGGGAGGTAAAATATTAAATGATCGATCAACCAACCATTAGTCTTATTGTTAATATATTGCTGCTAACTTTAAAACAGATTGGTGGCAGCCCCGGGATCCTAATCCCTGTGGTGTGGTGCTTTTGTAAAGTGGTTAACTGTTCAGAGCTGAAATAAAGGACACTAATACACTATTTAACTTAACTACTATGACATCAGTGAGGATTAAAAATCATATGAATAAAACTGTTTGGGAACTCTGATATTCGAGAACTCTGTGGTCTTTGGAATTCCAATAAAATGGGATGTTTTCTCTTGCCTTTTAGGTATAATTTGAAATTATTTCTATTTATGGTTGGATCAACTTCATATAAAAGGCTTTCCTTATTCTCTTTAGGAAGCAAAAATTGAACCAGAAGAATTTACAAAAAAGCTCTATGTAGAACTCAAGTCTTCTCCGCAACCATATCTGGTTCCTTTCCTTAAGGTATGTTTGTGTGGTGGCTCTCAAGTTTGTAGTAGTTACACCTTAAAGAAAATCTTTTGCAATGAGTCTGAAATTATATCAATGACAAATCTATTAAGTCACATCTATAGCAGACTTAGTGAGCAGAAAATATGCCACAGTGTTGTCTGTCAACCACTTCCTTACTAATCCTTTTCTTTTGATTGTTGCATCCCCCTTCCAACATCACAGTTTGTAGCATTTGGTCCAAAATAAGGATGTTAAGGACTAGTTGACTAGTCCCTCCCCCCTCCTTGCTGCCTCTTATCTGATAGAGGCAGCAAGGAGGGTGGGGGAAGAGAGGGTACTTCAAAGCGGCAGTGCCACACAGAGCCCAGGGTCAGCTGGGGACTCCCTAGCTGACCCTGGGCTCCTCGTGACATTGCCACAGAATCTGGCATCAGCAGGGGAGTCCCCTGCTGACCCCAGGCTCCATGCGGATGCTTCCGCTTTGAAATGCACAAGAGTCCCCAAAGCTGGTATGCCCACGTGCAGCCCGGAGTCTGCGGGACTTTCCTCTTGCCCCAGGCTGTATGCCATATTCTGACTTTGAAATGCACAAGAGCCCCCTGTGGGGCTCTTGTGCATTTCAAAGGAGGAATACAGGAGGAATACGGAAGTGCCTATCAACTAGTTGAGTAGTCAATGGAAATTCCATTAACTACTCGACTAGTAAATTAATCGATATTTAACATCCTTAGTCCAAACTTATACTTTGAGGCTTGGGGTTTTTTTTGTTGTAAAAAATCTGCGATCAGTAGAGCTTTTGGGGCAAAAGTTATAAAAAGTTAGTTCCCTAATATTCAGTTATAAGGCTTGAAATCCATTGCTGTGTTAAGAACCTGATAGTAAAATGAAGTCATTTCTGTTTCATTATCTGAGCAGCAAGAAATGCAAAAGACACTGAGCACAAATAGTTACAAATCAGACAGATGTGTAAATTCATTCACTGTTAATCTAAAGTGTTAACAGAGCGATACTTGTTTACAAAACTTTTCAAAAGTTGCCATCTTCTGGGGGGGGGCGGGCGGCCTTTGGGCTAATGCGTGATAGTCTTTTTAATTAAATAGCTGTGACTTTGCTGCTCAAAGGAAGTAAGTTAATCTTACCCCTGCCCAGGGCTCCCACTATCTTACTGCTATCAGGTAGAGGGACCTCTATCACAAATGAGTATCAGTAAAAAAAGCTGCAGAACTGAACTTCAGTGAAGGACATGGGTACTCTACTGAAGAATACGACAAAAATATACAATCTTTCAGTTCACTTACCAAAGTGCTTGCAGATCCAGTTTTCAGGGAGTGAAACAATAATACTTCAAGAAAACTAACCGATATAAAACATGCTCCCTTCTTACAGAACTAACGTAGATCATCCCAGAGCTTATGTTTTTGCTGATACAATGCTAGAAGCTGTTCTTACTATACTTAGCACTAATTCATGGGAATCGTATTGCAGTTGTTCTAAAACTTAATACCCAGGCAAACATAGTGAAAGTTGTAATCAGCACATTGCAGAGCTGAATAAAGTTGCACATTTAGGTATTTCTGATGGAATAATAGTAACAGTGCTATTGTTAAAAAGTGAGTACTGTCTGTCTTTAGGTTCCATTGCTGTCTATAGTTAAACTACAGGTTGGACCTCCCTGGTGCAGCACCCGCAGGATCTGTCTGGTCCTGGACAAGGGAGTTGGCCTAACCAGGGAAATTCAGGCCTCTGGGCTCTGGAGGGGTGCCAGCCTCCCCACAGGCTCTGCCAGCTCCATGGGTCCTGTTGGCAGGCTCCGCAACCTCTGCCACTGGGAGTCCAGGGGCTCTTTGGTCCGGCAACATCCATAGTCTTGCCAGACCATGGATGTTGCTGGACCACAGTGTCCCGGACCAGAAAGGTTCAACCTGTATGAGCTGGAAGAAAAAATTTTGTACAGGAACTGTCCAACCAGGGTACTACAACCTAGAAAAAGTCCAGGACAATTCCCTAACCTCATTCAGCCAATTTGATCTAAAGCCTGATAGTAATTTTTTTTATTAGCAGTGAATCATGTTCTCCCAAGGGATTCATTCTATTATAAGGCAAAGATCTGACTTAAGTAGTAGTCAGTGAACACCTGCACCACTCATGAAAACAATTCTCTCTGCACAGCTGTACACAGAGGCACTTGTATCCAAAGCTATTGTGTGCATGAAACTTCACAGAAATATATCTGCTCACCTAGTATAGACATAGTACAGAGCAAAGATCTCAAAACCTAGGAGAGAACAGCAACATGGCAGAACTGGGTTAGGCAGTGAGAGGATTGCCACTTCTGTTTCTCCAGCATATTGTACTACTTTGCAAACTTTATTGGATAGTAACTTTAGTTTTTTAAACTAAGGTAATCTGTCAACTATTGAGCTAATATCTTTCCATGGTAACGCTCTGTCAGGGCTGTTCCCCACTCTGGCACTCTGAGTGCAGAAGATGGGGGCCCCAAGAGACCTTAAATACCTTGCCTCTATAGGCTCTGCTTACAAAAACTCCCCGCGGAGTCACAGATTCACTGACTTTTTTTGGGGGGGGGGGGAGTTTATTTCACTAAGTGAACCCAGGAAGAAAGCACTTGGACTTCTTCCAGGGGGTACCCCCCAAGCTCCTTTACCACAAGAGAGCTTGAAAACAAAGAGAAAACAACTGCAGCCTCTGGTAGCTGACCTCTTAGTCTGAGGCATGCACACAGACAGACCTCCTCTTTCTTTCCAGGACACAAGACTCAAATCATTGCCTTAAAAAGGGCGATTTTCTTAAAACAAAGATAGACTTGATAAACATATTTAGTTGCTAGGTGTTACAAAGCAACTGAGTGAAATAAATTAAAACACAGAGAACATCTCTTTGTGTAAACCTATGCCTTCCCTCCCCATTCACTGAGAAGTGTAACCAAACAACCATAACAAAGAAAAATACCCTGATCATGACTAAATATACATTTTTTTCACTGTACTAATGATCCATGTCGATCTGTACTTCAAGGCCCAGTTCATTCCCACATCCAATATTTCTTATAGGCATGGTAATTCTGATTACTGCATCTGCTTCCTCCAGTCCTTTACTTAGAAAACACAAAGGAAGAGCAGACCAGGTATCTGTATCCAATTAAGATTTCAGTACTGTATCTCATTGGTTCTTCTGGCCCCCTGCCAACACCCTTGCTAACTACCTAAGTTTAACCGTTTAGTCACCGAGTGCTGGCCAGCACTCCTCTTATCCATCACACCCTCGAACTTCTTGTCAGTAAGCTTGCCTATTTCAGTCAGTGCCACTATACAGTGCTTAATGTAAAACTTGGCATTTGTGAGCTTAAGTAATACCATTTCTTCTCATTTTTGAGCGTTTCTTATAACTTTTGCAAAGGGCATTTATGCAGAATAAGGGCTTTCTACAGTGACTTCATAATGAGGGGGTACAGCTTGCCCAATTACAGTAAAATATGCAGTTACTTCATCTCTACTATTCTAGAACATTTTCCTCTGACTAGAACCTCAGATATGAATCACTGGGGGAATGGAGAATGTATGTAACTCTGAACAAAATATTATGGTTTTTTTAAAAATTTACACTGAGTATTGATGTAATGCAGCTTTGAAACTTTACTATGCAGAAGAAAAATGCTGCTTTACCTTTATTTTTTAATAGTTTACTTTCAACACAGTACTGCACTGTATTTGCTTTTTTTCTCTGTTGCTGCCTGATTGCACACTTCCAGTTCCAAATGAGGTGTGTGGTTGACTGGTCAGTTTGTAGCTCTGCTATTGGTAATTTGAAGTTCTACTGTATATAAATTCTCACTTCATAGCTTATGAAATGAACTTAGCATGATAACTGAAACGAGCACTTTAACTGCATATAGGTTGGTCTCTGATGCAAAACTTACTTGTGTGAAAGCTTGAAAGAGGCTAATTAGCTGACATGCCAACCATGACTTTGCAGCCAGTATAAACCAGGTTTATGTGGATGAAATCCTGTGGATCATAACTAGTTAAACAATGATGAATAACATTTGATTTGGTGAGAAGTACTCAGTGGGCTGTAAACTGACACGTAATCTAAAGCAATTCTTAACATTCATGTTCAAACACAGTAAACCTTTGTCATGGATACAAGCTGTCTCTAGTTTCTTATCCTATTTGAGGTTTTTTTATGTTACTTAAAAGCATAGATTTTTATCTAAGTTTAGACATTCTTAATGTGTAACATACAAAAATGTTTTCATTGCTAACCTGTTTACTCTTCAGTATAGATATAAGCAACACTGGCATATAGACTAGATACTTTTTTTTCTTTAATCTTCAAGGAGTCCACAGCTGGAATGCCTTTAAATCTCAGTGTAATGTAACTTTTGACTTGTACATGTTACATAGCTGAAAGTGTGGAGGGTCTTCCTCTAGCTATTAAATTTAGCTATTAAATTTAGACTCATTGGTTTAAGTAGTCTATGAAGAAAACTCTGTAGATCTTTTGGATCATCCTAGCCACTGAAACCTCAAACATTATAGCCAGCAAAAGGTGAAAACTAGCCAGACATCTCAGTTTGTTCATATTTTCCTTTTGTTACAGCTAGAGCTTATCTATACTTAATTATCCTGTTATGTTTACAATATATTAGCATAATTAAAGCAGCAATCTCCACTCTGTGGATGTAGTTAGTACTAGTATACTGCTGTGTATATTTCTATAGCTTTCCTCCAAACACACACACTCTGGCTCCCTCATCTGGAAAAAGCTATGAAGTATAAGGCACCTCTATACAGATAGTGGCATCTACATTAGTGCTTTTGCCAGTGTAACAATGTTAGCAAAAATCAACCCTAACTAACCCAAGGAATGTCAGTAAAACTTACTCTTAGGGTGTGTCTACACAGCAGGGCGCAAAACTCAAATTAAGCTATGCAACTTCATCTACGTCAATTGCATAGCTGAAGTTGAAATAGCTTAATTTGGCTTTTGGTGCTGCCTATACAACAGAAAGTCGAAGGAAGAACACTCTTCCTTTGACTTCCTTTACTCCTCATAAAATGAAGGTTACAGGAGTCAGAGTAAAGTCCTCCAGCTCACCATTATTTCAAAATAATTGCTTGCAATGTAGACGTGCTCTTTGTTATTTTGGGATAACATCAGATATTGCGAAATAACGCTGCTGTGTAGACGTACCTTTAGTGAGCAAGACTATGCCTTATGATAGGAGGGAGAACTCAAAGCAAATAAACCGAAGATGCTAAACATATATACTTGTTGAAGACAGAAAGCATATTGAAACATTAGACCTTATTATATGGTAATAATTGTAACAAAGAATAATAATGCCCCCGAATGCTAATTGCACATGGAGCTTAAGTGAATGCTTTACACCATTTGGTTTTTTAAAAGGAAAAAAATTTGTAAATAGAATAGAGCAAAAACTGAAGTACTTTAACTAAATGATGAAGCTTGCTAATATGAAAACGTGGAAGCATATATTAAGAGTTGCATAATTAGGTGATCCCTTAGAAAGAGAAACTTCCACTGACTGCTCTTTGAAGTTCTCATTAAAAGTTTTGTGGAGATTTACTAAAGGCTTATCAGAATCTAATTTAGGAAATCTGAACCAAATACACCAGCCAACAACACAGATAATGCATTATTCAGATTCAAAATTAAATGTAACTCTAAGTCACGGTAAGCTTTTTGTCCGATAATTTGGGGGAATAAAGAATGTTAGGGCTATTCCCTTCCAGGATGAAATTAAAATTTTAGTGGACCCCAGAATTTTATAAATGATTAATATGTTATAAATTACATTTCATATACAAACAATATCAGAAATGGACTGGATAGGCATATTTCAATGCAGGAAGCATGAAACTACCCTGGTGAGTCACCCGTATTTAATCTTATAGATTGTCAGAGAATTTTGCTTTTGTATGAATAGAATACATTTATTTAATAGAATAAACACAATGCCATGAATTAGCTGCTGTTTTTTTAAACAAAGATCAAAAGAATATAATTATATTATTCTCATTGTGAAACTAGGCTCATTCCATGTTACTAAATGAAAAGTAACTAATTAAAAGGAAACTTAATTAATTGAATATCAGATGGGGTTTATTCCATGGAGGAAAGCAGTGAATAACTTCTGACTATTGCACATTATATGCTATAACTATAGCATTATGCATGCTGTTTTGTTTTGACAGGAGTTGTATATAATTCTGAAAAATAACTCATTGTCTTCAAGATTCACTTTGAAAATCAGTTGAAAAGTAATACAGTTCTTATACTTGTGTAAGGTATTCACAGTATTCTGATCAACTGCTTTTTTTTCTTTTTTCCTAGAAAAGTATGATTGCCTTACGGCAGCTAATGCCCAATGCTCAGAGTTTTATCCAGCAGTGTGTGCAGCAGCAGGCTCCAATCCAAGCAGTTGTTTCTACCTGTATCTCGACAGCCCCAACTTCCTCCACAGTAGTGACCACCTCAGCTCTGGCAACAACCTCTCTTCAGCCCGTAAACCCAGTCCTTGCTTCTGCAGTGGTCACAGGCGCTCAGACTGTCAAGCCAGTCCCTTCCACTATACGGGTGACAACCGCAGCTGCCTCCCTCCAGACTGTTAAGCCAGTGTCAGCCCCTTTTCAACCTGCAAATCCAGTCCCCATGTCTGCAGTGGCCACAACCTCTCTCCAGGCTGTGAAACCTATCTTTGCATCTCCGGTAGCAACCACAACGACAACCCCTCTTCAGCCTTTGAAATCTGTCATTGGGACACCTATCAGTATTAAAATTACACAGCCCAAATCTACTGTTGCACAGTCCGTCCATGCTCAACAGGCAGTTAGAGTAAAACAGCTGGTAAGATTCAACTTTCCTTTGCCTTTGTTTTCAAATCGAAAAGCACAATCTTAGATCTGAAGTTGCATATAAGTGTAGGTAAGTGTATTCTTCCCTCAGTTAATGGGCTACTTCAGGTTTTCCTGAGACATTGTTCTATTATGCTTGATACATTTAATATATTGCCTCTAAGTATTATGGCTTGCAGCTGTTTTAGCAAGTAGGGTAGAGCGAGTGTAGTGATGAAGACACCTTACTGTTGACAAATGTTATAGTTCAAAAATCTGGGTGTGGAATAGTTGTACTGAACAGATTTTATTCTGAGCTTAATGTTTGTTTCAGGATCTGATCTTGCAAGGTGTGCTGAGAATGCCCCTAATGAGATTGAGGGGAAGTGTCTGCTCCTGATTTAATGCTATCATGGTTATTCCAGGTGACCCACTGCAAAAAGAGGAAGAATTTTTTTCTATAGCAGGAATAATAAATCCCAGTGTAGCTGTAGCTGAGTGCCCTAATAGGTGTTCTGCCAATACTGTCAATTTGGTGGCAGAGTTACAAAGGAACAGCCTATGGAGATAGGACTTCATCTTTTCTAATGTGACATCTTCTGTCTTGGGCTTTCGCTAGGAATATTGATGTGTGGATTCCTGTTTACTGGGGACTGAACTGAAATCTGCAAGCTAACTCATGTAGAAATGCATAGTGGTTTTCAGAGCTAAGCGGCTAACCCGCTTAAAGACATAAGTTCACTACTTCTATATTATCAAAAACTCAACTAATTATTTAAGATCAAAGAATGACATTTAATGCGAGATTCACCGTATTTTAAGTTTCTTGTTCTGCCCTGGGTCTTTAACAATGTGTGTGTTCTGTGGTTTTTTTAGAGCAGTGTAAATGTTTGCCGTAAACTATCCAGTGTGATATCATTTGTTAAAACTGGCAGCACCTTAAAAACATGTAGATGGTGGTATGAGCTTTCGTGAGCACAACCCACTTCAGATAACAGGAGTGTAGAAGACCTGATCCAAGAATAAATAAGGGAAGGAGGGAAGGGGACGGAGGAGAGAATGAAAAAAGGAGAAATAAGGGTCGGGGGGGAAGAAGAAAGAGACAGTGAGCAGGCTGGCACATTATCTTCCACATGCCAGTGACTTAACCATTAGCACCTTCATTGGTTGGTTGGCTGGTGTGTGTTTTTTTTGTTTGTGTGGTTTTTTTTTTTCCCCAGCCTCTTGTAACTATTTAGTCTTTAAGGTGCTACTAGACTATTTGTTGTTTTTTAGTTTTTCCTGTTAGACTAACTTGGCTACCCCTCTGAAGCTTTTGGTCATTTGTTAAGTTAATATTGAGACTGTCTCTTTTTCTCAAGAATATTAACTAAGGAGAAGCCTAAGAAATGTGCATCACAAGTGCCCTGAATACAGGGGCATTTTGAGGCTAATTTAGCTAGCTGCTTAGAGTGCTCACCTGAGATACAAGAGACCTAGGTTCAGTTCCTTCCTCTGCTTGTTGTAGCACAGGGATTGGAACTTCTCTTCCTTCTTGGTGAATGCCCTAACCATGGGGCTGCAATGTATTTTGAGGGTGCAGAGACTGTTTCAGTGTTGCCTGTTAAAGTTGCTCCACTTCTTAAGCATTAAATATTTAATTAAGGAGTTCAACTTGTGTGTCCTACTTCCCAGGTGAGTGCCTTACCCGTGGTAATGCATGACATGCATCTGACGAAGTGGGTCTTTGCCCACGAAAGCTTATGCTCCAACACTTCGGTTAATCTGTAAGGTGCCACAGGACTCCTCACCACTTTTACCCATGGTGTAGTTATTCATTCATTCATTCTCTCCATTCTTTCATTAACTCATAATACCCATATGAGGTGACATTATCCCTCTTTTGGTAATTGAGGGTAGGCAGGGGCAGGGTCTTTAATCCCAGAGACTAAACTGTTTGCCCAACTATTTACTCATCAGGAAGTCATGTTACATCCAGCACAAACTTTGAGTTCCTGTCCATATCTAGTGCTCAGATCTCTAGACTCTGGCTATTTCCAAGGTCTGGCCCTTCCTGAGAGAGGTGAATTGGTGAAGTTAGCCTATTGCCTTTTAACTTGGCCATTTCAATGGCTTCTACTAAGGGGCCACGCTGTTGGAGATATGGACCTTAAACAATCCCCTGAGGAGCAGAATTTTAGGAGTAATTAAAAAAGGGATAGAGAATAAGACAGAAAATATCTTATTGCCTCTATATAAAATCATGGTATGCCCACATCTTGAATACTGCATACAGATGTGGTCGCCTCATCTCAAAAAAGATATATTGGCATTGGAAAAAGTTCAGCAAAGGGCAACAAACGATTAGGAGTTTGGAACGGTTCCCATATGAAAAGAGATTAAAAAGATTAGGACTTTTCATTTTAGAAAAGAGAAGACTAAGGTGGGATATGCTAGAGGTCTATAAAATCATGACTGGTGTGGAAAAAGGGAATAAGTAAATAGCTTTTCCTAATTCCCACAATATAAGAACTAGTAGTCACCAAATGAAATTAATAGGCAGCAGGTTTAAAACAAACAAAAGGAAGTTTTTCTTTGCTCAGCGCATAGTCAACCTGTGGAACTCCTTGCCAGAGGATGTGGTGAAGACTAGAACTTTTAACAGGGTTAAAAAAGAGCTAGATAGTCATGGAAGTTAGGTCCATCAGTGGTTATTAGCCAGGATGGGTAAGAGTGGTGTCCCTAGCCTCTGTCTGGAAATGGATGACAGGAGAGGGATCATGTGAGGATTACCTGTTGTGTTCCTTCCCTCTGGGGCATCTGGGATTGGCCGCTGTCAACAGACAGGATACTGGGCTAGATGGACCTTTGGTCTGACCCAGTATGGCCGTTCTTATGACCATTAAACAACCCCCTGAGGAGCAGGGCCTGGTTTTCTTGCCTGGATAAAATGAAATTCCCCCAAAATAAAACAATTGTGAAAAATAAACAGTTTCACAGGGCTCTGTATATTGATTTTATTTCCTACTTTGCCAACCTCTGCTCTGGCTGCCATTCTGCTGACCAGGACATGAAGGAACACAGTCCCTTGCAGGACCTTGCAGATGCTAAAACCGGGGATACAGCTTCTTAGAATGTTAATGTATATTTGCAGTCCTTCCAGCAACTGACGTTTCTGAAGCTTGTCATTAAGACTGCTTAAATGGCTAACAGGATTGTTACCCACTCTTCCTCTCCCCACCTGGCACTGTCAGCCCTGCCCCTCTCCTCCGTGTGGCTAGTAAAAAGTAGGAGGGCCATAGCCTCTCCCTTCCTCCACCTGTTCTGGTGCCCTTGCTTCTGGTCAATTGATCCATTCTCTTTAGCTTCTTCTGCCACATCCTGATTCATTACATCAGCTCTTTCAGATGCAACACTATTCTTATGATTAACTGTGCTTTTTCTGAAAGACTCTTTTACTGCATTTTTGTCCTGCTATCCACCACTCCTTACCTGTCAGGTTGGGAGGGTTTGAGAGCCCGTTTTTTTTTTTGTCTGAGCTTCATTGTCCACCTTGCTGCTCCGAGTGTACTCGCTGTCGCCCTGCTAGCATGGGACATTCATTCCCAGCTGCAGTGTAGACTTACCCTCTATCTTGGAGAAATCTTACTATTTGTGCTTGAATTTATTTGTTTTTTTTAATAATTTCTAATCCATGTCCTCTGCAAAGATATATATTAGAAGCTGCAAGACAGATTCCATTGGCAAAGAAAGCTGCATTCACAGAGTAATACAACTCATTGTGTGCTTGTCAAACTTCATCAACTGCTCTGAGTGACAGGAAACAGTGGTGTATCTCTGGAAAACCATTTGTATGTGGCTTTTGAAAAGTCAAGTCTCATGTAGGTGCTGTTAATGTAGCATTGAATCATGCTAACTGGGTTTTGTTTAAGTGTATGACTAACAAAAATGCCCCTAAAAAGAGAACCAAAACCTAAGAATTGCTATACTGGGTCAAACCAATACAGTACAGCCCAACTCTTTACCATTCTTGCTGCAGCACTCCCAAGAGGTGCTTATGATTCTCTTTAACTTGTAGAAACTCCAATGCAAGTATTGCTGAATAGTACTTGCCATTCATATGGATTTCAGGGGTTCTTTAATGTACAAAAAAGTATTAAATCTTGTTTATGCAGGGCGTGGAGGGGAAGCATTGTTTTCAAATGTATTAACACAGTTTCCTAAATGCATACAGTCTTCAGCTGTCTATGTATTAAGACTATTTAGGAGCTAGTTATGAAATGCATTGCAAATTCAAAAATACTGGCTTCCTTTTTAATCAATGTGATAGTTTAAATCCAAATAATAACAAGTTCATTGAATTATATGGTATTCAAACAAATGGTTCTAATATGGCAATTTAAAATAGGCAACATATCTATGGGTGAGATGTCTGTTTAACACTCCAAACAAGTTAGTGTTAACTACAAATTTTAAAAACTGGTAGCTTACTTGTCCTGTCAAGAAAAGTATGTGCAAACTTTCATGAACATGATGTATTTCTTAAGGTGAAAGCTAGACATGCATGCATGCCCCCAGCAGTTTTGGTTGAATGAGCATGTTGATAGGATTCATGTCTTGCTGTATTTTAGCTCTTTCCATGTTTGATATTGGAGATACTCTTTCCAGGTAGTCCAGCAGCCATCAGGAAGCATCGTAAAACAAGTGGCCACACTTCCACAAACAGCAACGCTGACTCTCCAGAAACCTGGTGAAAAAAGGAGTCCCTTAAATGCACTAATTCAAACTAACCAGGTTCCTGCAGGTAGGGCTGGACATCTATTTTTGGGGATGTTTGTTTTAAACAGAGAGGTGGGCAAAGGGCTTCATTGTAACATTACAAATTGTAGAAGAAGGCTATTGAGGGGATAAGGAGAATAATGCCAGTCAATTCTGGTAAAATTATATGGATGTCTTTGGTAGCTGCTTGGAACTATGCACTCAGAGCTTTGGGAGTACTCTATGCATCATCTTGCCTGTTGAGAAAATATTTCACTAAAAGATAAGTAGTTTTACTATTGAGTACTCAAAGTATACCCATTCTAGTAAATTGGTGTTTCTATGAACTCTTTTGATGCTTCATCATGCTAAGTGTACTTCTGCGTGTAGAAGTAATTTGACGTATAATTTACTAAATTTTGGGTTCAGTTTTGTCTCGGCTAGCTCATTCCCGCAGAGAGTTGTGACCTGCGTAGGTTAGTGATAAGATGGTGAAACACTGTTTCATGAAGGGGGAAAACCTATTAGTTTGTTAGCTTTGCAAAGTATGTAAGATATAGTAATCTTGAATGTCTGCTTTCCAAATGGATATAATTGGTTTTTCAGTCTGCAAAAAAACCCTATTGTTTAGAATATGTATTAAATAAACAGGCATCTTTTTTTTTTTATTTTGTATTTCATTGTGGCATGTTGATGTTTTTAGGTTCCTTTCTGAAACAAATTACACTGCCAGGAAACAAAATTCTGTCGCTTCAAGCATCTCCTGTTCAGAAAAATAAAATAAAAGAGACTGGAACAACATCCTTCAGGTAAAAAAATAAACAAAGTTGGAAATTTGTGTGGCTATAGGAAACAAGACTTCAACAAAAGGAGCAGACAGCAGTATAGATGTGGGGAATGATGCCTCGGTAAATAATTTAGAGATTTCTGATGGATGTTTTCATCTCTTACTGATGGGGTGGAGGAGAAGAACCTAAAAACATTGACTTGAAAATTGAGGGGCTTGTCTTAATTGTATGGGAATTGTACTGCTAGGTACTCATTAAATTTCAAAATCCATTTTCCTCTTGGAAAGTGAGCATTGGAACGGAGGTGGAGTTGGAAGCTGCCAAATTCAGTTCCGCTTCTGACTTAAATCAGAGTTGTGTCTAGGCTTCGAGAGGGACTGCAGAGGCCTCTGCTGCTGTTCCTGCTCATTTGATTACTGAAAGTACAAGGTACCAGAGGGAGGCTCTGGGCCCTGGCTGGTCTGAGCAGCCTCTCCACTCCCCACCCAGTGACTAGGAATCTTTTTTCTAGCCGTGCCTGCAGGGATCAGCTGTCACCAGCCTGGTGGCTGTGCAGGGAGCCCTCTGCTGTCATACCCCTGCTCCCTCCCTTCCATGACCACTAGTCTGCAGAAGAGCCATTCAACAGTAAGGTGGCCTTCCTCGTGGCTGGGACTCTGTTCTGTTATATGAATTGCTGTATTGGCTGAATACCTTCCTTGTTCTGCATTTTGGAATTTGGGTAATGTGAAGGTTTAGATGATAGGATTTCTGAAAATTGAGAGTATATGGTATATAGCAGTGGCCCCTATTTTTACAATTGAGTGCCCTGGAACTAGTGCATATGACTTCCCAAAAAAAAAAAAAAACCCTGAGCATTTTTTTTCCCAAATAAAATCTCCAATTTTAATGTCAGCACTTCCCTTTTCTTTTTTTCCTATTACTTTGTCATCCCAGGCCACTAAAGAGTTCTTGCAGAATTGAGAAATATATACAAATAGCTCTACAGATATTTTTTTACAGTGGAATGCGGTCAATATACTTACAAAAGCAATCTTCCCCAAATACTTATGTGAAAAGATGGGCCTTACCACTTACCTGAAAGGATAATACATTTTGGCCCCCTCAAACAAAGGGTGAGAGCAAGACACCGTCTCAGAACACACTGCTGACAGATGTCTCTGCATCTGGTGGTGGTCTCTCTCCCACATCTAAGAGTGCTTGTGGAATTCTTGCCCACTCTTCACGTTGTATCTTCTTTTCTACCAACTTTATCAGTCTCATCTGGATAGAATTTAAAGGCCATATGCTTATTCTGATTAGTAATCCAGGGTCAATATAATGTAAGGTAGATGTAAGTATACCTTTCTAGCCTTCCTCTTCTCCCTTCCATAAAATGGAGTAAATAAAATATTGAATACGAGGAAAACAGATCTTGTCAAACACCAGAGGGTGCCAGACACTCATTTTTCATCTAACACATTCAAGTTCACACAGCGAAGTACCTCTACATTGCATGACTTTCATTCCAATTTAATACCTGTTGTGAGAATCTCAACCTAACTTCAAGAAGAGATGAGCAGAGAAAAGGGTATAGGTGCCTTTTATTTTTTTTCAGGGATTCAGCACCAGACCTCTAGTAAGAAGCGTTCAGAGAAATTACTGTGGAACAGCATTGTTGTTTTTATACAGATGTCATGCAAATCTCCCAGTGTAACCACTACATGGAATAACTTGAAAATACTTCAGGACGATAGCCAGAATCTAACCTCTATTGGCTATATTGTGTGCATGCCTTTAATTTTACACTGGAGTTCATTACATAGTGCCATACATTCTATTCATTTATTTCAAGTATCACAGAAACTAGTAACTGGCAGGATTATTCAGAGAAATGGATATTTGCAGGTTGAAATTGATTAGTAGAGCTACACTACATGAGGAAGCATGATGTAACTTCAGTCAGTCCCTTGAGCACTAAACTACAAGTTAAGAAAAAGGGTCATTTGGATTAAGTAGTATGAAGTGTTATCACAGATGCAAATCTTTCTGTAGAACCCATCCGTGAAAGATCTAAGCCAAATTTCAGCATGAACTTCAGTTAAGTCCTCTGGTGGCTTAGTGTATATGCTGTATTTGTAGGTACATTGACTACATAACCCCCTTTACAGGCTGATCATGGAGTAGTGGTAATTATACCACAGTGGGATCACAGACTAAAACTGCAGCCAAAGATTCTGTGGTCATTAGGAAGAGGGGGATTGGAGTGAATTTGTGAAGATCAATTAGCACTCAATTACCATGCATTCAAGGCCTAATTTGCACATTTCCTGAAAGATTAAGAATTGTATTCTGCTAATACATTATGAATACACTCTTGAAATTGCTCAGCCACTACTGATGAGTAGAGGGAGGAAACGGTCAGTGGTGATTTTAGTTTTAAATTTATCACTGGTCACTAACTGTTTTGATAATCATGGACTTTAGTCCTTTTTTTAATGCATTGAATTGGTGTAAAAGTGTGTCAGCCACTTAAGAATAAATTAAATGGGATTGAGTAATTGTTAGACTTTTTCCCTAAACAAATTATGTAAAAATTGCCTAGCTATAAAAGTAAACAAATGTAAAGGGTCAGAAGCTGCATTTATATTGAAGATATACAATTGAGCCTCAGTTATGAACACTAGAGTTATGAACTGACGAGTCAACTACATACTCATTTATAATCAGAAGTACACAATTAGGCAGCAACAGAGACCCAAAAAAGCAAATACAGTACATCACTGTGTTTAAAGTAAACTACTAGTAAAATGGAAAATTTTTAAAAAGGATTTGACAAGGTAAGGAAACTGTTTCTGTTCTTGTTCCGTTTAAGTTCAGCGTTAAACTCAGCATTTTTCTTTTTGCATAGTCAAGTTTCAAGCTGCAGTAAGTCAATGTTTGGTGGTAAACTTTTGAAAGAACAGCCATAATGTTTTATTCAGAGTTACAAACATTTCAGAACGATGAACAACTTCCATTCATGAGTTATTTGTAACTTTTAGGTTCTACTGTAGTAGACTGTTTGCCCACTGATGCATAGGGATGATTATACACAGGTAATTTAACTGGTCACCAAAATGAAAGACTGTTTCAGGATGTGATGGAAAGAACAAGGCATAACAAAATAACAATTGGTTTCCTTTCTGGTAGAGATGAAGATGACATCAATGATGTGACTTCTATGGCTGGAGTCAACTTAAGTGAAGAAAATGCATGCATCTTGGCAACGAACTCTGAAGTAGTTGGTACACTGATCCGATCTTGTACAGATGAAACATTTCTCTCCTCAGAGGCTTTGCAAAAGAAGATCTTAGACATAGGTGAGACCAAGCATTTGTAATTGACATTAATGCTCTCATTTAACAATTGTCACACTTATTTTTTCTAAAAGACTGCACTGTAATCTCATACTGAATTCATAAATCTCTATTTAGTCTGGAAAAGAAGACAGCTATACTTCACTTGAACTTTCCATCAGGAAATCTGTCCTAAACATTTTTGGGTGGGCCTTAAAAACAAACTCTGTAGGATAACTCAAAGGAAAAAAAGTCAGATAAAACTTAACTCCAGCAGTAGCAATGGCACAGCTTCTGTTCATTTACCTTTTAAATTGATTATGAATTGTAATGGGTATTGAACACTATCAGTTACCCACAGGCATATTGGAACAGAATATTGGATAGTCGGCTTTCTACCAATGCAATCCCTAGCATCTAACGTGGGGAAAGTATGAATTATTGTTAACCCAGTGGCAGATATCAGGCTCTGAAGTCTCACTATTTAATATGTATTTCTTACACAAGTGTTACAGATTCTTTTCATGTGATCAGAAGGAAACGCATACTAGCCAATACAAACAGATCTGTTTAGTAGGAAGGTGACCTCTTCCAACATACTCCTTTTTTTCAGTATCTTCAGGGCTCTTGATAATCTTGAAAGCTCTTTCAGGAGTAGCAATCGTGTTCGTGCATTGATGTTAAAATGACTGTGTTTCCTTCAGTCCTCTTCTTCAAACCATTTTTGGTTCAATGCCAGCAAGAATTCAGCTCACATTTTAAAGAGCTGGGTTGAGGGCAGTTGCAGCAAGTCTGTGCTTTAAGTATGTATTTTTACTTGTGTATTTATGAATAATATAGGGAGCATATACTAAGAATGCATACATTTAAAAACTTGATTGTGTGCGTCCCTCAACCTTAGTGTTATGTTTGCTGCTCAGAACGGAGGCTAGGTCTGGACTACACTGTTTTATCAGAAAAAACTATGCAAGTTGCACTATGCAATTTGTGTAGTTTTTTTCCGATTGTTTTTCTGGAAGAGGTTTTTTCGCCATTTGACCCCATCTAGATGGGGCCAAAATGGTGGAAAAGCCTCCTCTTTCGGCAGAGCCGCCATTCCTCAGAGAACATAGAGGTATACAGGGCTCCCTGAAAGAGTGCGTTTGCTCTTCCACAAAAAAAATTCGAAGAGCAAACTCATTCCCTGGACACAGCGGAGTTTATCCAGTATCCCAGAAAAACCCACCAGTTTAGACTTACCCAGAGAGAGCACATTTGTACAACACCTAGCAGAATGAGGTCTTACTCCAGATTATCTCTATTGGATGCTCTTATGAACTGATAAGAGAACCATTTTTTTTTTAATTAAGTATTTCCTTGTTCCTTTTTTGCTGCTTAGTCTCTACCTGCTCAGGTTGCCTTAATAGAATACTAAGGTTTTACAGTAAACACTTTCAGAAAATAGCATTTGTGTAAGTGTCCATAACTCATGTTAGAGGTCCAATTACACGGTTAGTCTCAGTTTAATTGTACTGTATTTCTATACTCTTAGGCTGTGTCTACACTGCACCCTTTTTCCGGAAAAGGGATGCAGATGTGACAAGTCGGAATTACAAATGCAGCGGGGATTTAAATTTTCCCGCTCCATTTGCATGAACATAACTGCCGCTTTTTTCCGACTCGGGGCTTTGCGGAAAAAGCGCCAGTCTTCTTGCGGAAAATAAAGCCTTTTCGAAGGTCCCTTATTCCTGATTTAAAATCAGGAATAAGGGACCTTCGAAAAAGGCTTTATTTTCCGCAAGAGCCAGCGTTTGACTGGCGCTTTTTCCGCAAAGCCCGAGCCGGAAAAAAGCAGCAGCAAATGAAGCGGGAAAATTTAAATCGCTTCATTTGCAATTCCGACTTGTCTCATCTGCATCCCTTTTCCGGAAAAGGGGTGCAGTGTAGACACAGCCTTAGTCTTTTATGTAATATCTATGTAATAGTCTCTGTGTAATATCTTTACACAGAATACTTGAACGAATTAATTTGTGCAAATGTTCTGTGTAAAGTATGCTTAGTGTGGAAATGCTGTTTACAGTATAAAAATCTAACTGAACAGTTAATAACCAAACTTTATACTTTTCTCATCCCTGAAATGTATGTCAGAAAAGCAGTGCTGCTAATTGAAATGAAAAAGCATAATCTATAGGCAGTGCGAATTTAATAAGTATCTTGGAAGCAGTGCTTCTACGGGTCAGGAAATAGATACTGGAAGGAAACTTTTTTGTTAACATTGCAAAGATCTGTCCTATTGTGCAGGATGTAGACAAAGGGGTACAATAAAGGCTGAATCTGCAGCCTTTGATAGTTCCTGATTTGAGTATTTAACGACACAATTTTAACATGACACATTTTATAAATGTAAGCTATCTTCTCGTTCATATTACACAATTTTAAATTGGGAGGTCAAGGGAAATATAGCAAGTACTGGTAACTTGACTAGTCAAAAAGTAAATAGAAAGCTAAAGAACAATTATTTTAAGTGACTTGTAATTTCAAATATTTCAATATGTATTTTTCACCTCTGCTTTCAGTGGACTAGCTTTCGAAAACCGTCTGATCTAAATTAATGTTGTCCCAAATAAGGTATTGTCTAAAACTGGGCTCCTAGTAATTATTAACCTATAATCAAAATGTTCATGCAGTTTGACCTTACTTATAACAACACCATAGGCCTTTTGTGAGAACATAAACAAGAAGAGCCTATATTATCTGGGTGCTACCATTAAATGAAAATAAATAAAAGCATGCAAGTGATTATTTCAAAGTATATGCTATGTTCTTAGCACTTGATTTTTTTTAGTTAATAATAAATGACATATTGCTTTTTAAACATGTACTATTTTGTATTGTAAAATGCGACATTGTTTATGTGGATGGCAAAAAAAAAAAGCCCTTTGTCTTAACACGGATATCCGCATTAGCTATCGGTAGCTAAACTATGCTTTCTATTAACTTTTTTTTTATGGTGTCCAGGTACCTATGCACTGACATGTTGATTGAGTCAACCATAGAAATGCTTCTCTTTGGCTATCTGCAACTGAGAAGGTTGCAGAGGTGACACTTAGCCTCCGGTGTACAGCTCAAGCAGCTTTGCTCAAAGCTGTCTCCCTTTTTGATAGCAGCTGTTGAAATATAGAGAGGCAGAAGGGCTCATTGGGGAACAGAGTGGTAACCTGAGAGAAGAGTGCAGAGGTGATGGCATTATTACCCCCAATTGGACTAGATACATATTTACTAAGTTACTACCTTGGGAGTCCGAGGTTAATTTGGTATGTGCTGTTTGGTCAGCAGTAGATGAAAGGAGGCTCTTGTGCCTGGAGTACTCGGCAAAAAACATTATTGAAATAAATGTCATGAGTTGTTAACAAGCAGTGTCTAACAGGGCAAAATGTAATTCTGTTTTTTTTAATTACTGAAATTAACAGAATATGGCACTAATTTCTACAGCTACAGTTTCTCCCCCTGAACATAAGGCTTGATTTGTGTTCTTATTAACTTTGTCCTATAAATGACCTTGCAAGGAGAATGATTCTAGAGGCTAAGTGAAACAATGTCTATATTTTCTGAAGCTTCAGGCTAAGTTTTATTAATGTAATGTCTAAGATCTTTGAAGTTGTGACTTTACCAGGAAAATCATAATCTCCAAACCTTTATTCGTAATGGGTATGACTTCCAGGGGGAACAGAATACCTGCTGTGCTAATTATTTCAATTATCAGCTACTACTAAAACACGTAATGGATTTTCTCTGCTTCCACAGGTAGAAGGCATGACATTATGGAACCTAACTCTGATGTTGTGAACTTGATCTCCCATGCTACACAGGAGAGATTACGAGGGCTCCTAGAAAAACTGACTGTAATTGCTCAGCATCGAATAACAACCTATAAGGTAGTGAATTTTTTCTTTTAAAGTTTGTCCTCTTCTGCAGTCTTAATAGTAAACCTCTTCTCTATATAAACACACATATGTTGTATGCAGGTTTTTAAACTGGACCAAGACTATTTTTCAGGCTTCCTACTGTTAATGGTGTCTACAGTTAATCCTGATGTTTCCCTTTTGACATCTTAGCTATGTGCATATAAGTTAAAATATGGATTTAAAAACCCCTAGTTCAACTGTGATAGAAATGTAGCCGTGTTAGTCTGGTGTAGCTGAAAAAAAACCAGGACTATGAGGAAGTGGGTCTGGCCCACGAAAGCTCATCATCTAATAAACCATCTTGTTAGTCTTTAAAGTGCTACATAGTCCTGTTTTTTGTTTCACCTAGTTCAACTGTTTCATGCAAATGGTATCTTTAGTTAAGTGCCATGAGAGAGGTCCTTGCATTATTGTACCACTTCCAAAAATGAAATGTTTTTCCCATGGCCACTTGGTCTGCATTGATTTCAGATATATTAACACTTGCTGGATTCCTAACATCTTGTTAGCACTTCAGTGCAGCCTTGAGAGAGTCAGACGGTTGGGGAAAGGGGGTATTGTTACCCCATGCATCAATAGATTTAAGTTCCAAATGTAGGCCAAATTCTTCCTCTAGCTCACACATGTCATTTCTCCTCTCTGCCCCCCTCGCTCCCACAAGGTGTCTGTGTCTGTCTCTCTCCTCCCCTCTCTCTGCCCCGGTCTCTCTCACCCAGCTGTATCAGAGGCAGTAGTGCAGGGCAGTAGGCGGCTCCCCAGGAGTGAGGTGGTAGGTGGGACCCAGTGCATGCCAGCTCCTGGGGAGCTGGCTGCTGCCCTGTGTGTAACCATATAACCTCTGAAATTTTCAGCAGTTACATAGTTAATAAATTACACGCATTTTAACATGCCTAGCTAGTGTTGCACAGCAGTAAAAAACCAGGGTTGAATTGTCTTGCTCAACTTTTGTTGCTGGTAGTGAAGCATGAGCTTGCAAGAACAGAGCTTGTCTTTCTGATTTCAACTTCTTGGAAAGGCTGGCAGTTGCTTTTAAATTGAACTCATTTCATAGGGAAGTAATTGAAAGACGACAATCATGGAGCCTCTCAAGACCATTTTTAGTTGCATTTCAGATTAAAACCACACTAAGTTGATAGGTAATACCATAGGCATGGAAATGGAACCTTCTCCCCTTAAAAAAGAAAAGAGAAGAAAAAAAGTGGGGGGAGAGTGTAGCCATGACAACTGCTCTAAATGTAATTACTTTTCTGATAAGGTAGTTCATGTTGTGTTTGCACCCATTATACTATTTTTAGAGGATAAAACATAATAGAGGAGTAGTAATCTTATTACTGTACACTGATTTAAAATTATAATTGATGATGGATTCCTAACATCTTCGTATTTAAATTTTAAAAAATTTGGTATTCATACTTGAACAGATTAATAGCCAGAAAATGTCAGTTTCTAAAATGGACTATTGTGCAGTAGCTTTGTCTGAATGCTCATGTTTAAAGAATGTTCTATGTGAATGTCATGTATACGTTTAAAACAAACCAAACCGGAGGGAAGGAACTGTTAGCTTCTGCAGGATTCCCATATGGCTGCATTAGGGAAAGATTCCCTCTTTGCTAAACCAACTCTCTCAATCAGCACTGGCTGGAATGATCCTAAAGTAAATCTGAGTTTCCTCTGAATTTTCTACAACAGTGGTCAGTTAATATAGTGCATATGGACATAATGACCGGCCCTAAACATAATTTTCTGAAGGCTTTTCTTAGTCTTGTAGATAACTGAAATAACCTTGCAGTGTCAGAATCCTGCCACTTGATATGGTTGAATTGTTTATAAATGAAGCAACATGTGGGAAGGACATAACTAGAGAAACTAACAGGAGTGTGACATGGTTACTAGGCCTTTGAGACCCCTTGCTAGAGGCCTCACTATCCTACCATACCCAGCCCCAGAGAAGGAGCAGTAGAGGTGGGTCCTCCAAGCCTGGCTAGAAAGGTTACAGGGAAGCAACCAATTGGAAATAGCATGTTCAGATCAAAGCAACTTCGGGGTTTGAGCTAGTCAGTCCTTGATGGGACCAGAGGAGTAATGAGGGGTCCTGGCTCATTACTCAGTGCTCCTGACTGGTTGGTGGTGTCATAGACATTTGGTGACACAGCAAAAGAGTTGACAACTTCAGCCCAGAGTGAAGAGGAAGGGTTTGAAGGCACAGGGAATCCAGCAGCAGTAGCAGCTATTGGCTGCTATTTCTAGGGTCCCTGCTTTAGGATCTACGATAGTGGTGAGCCTGGGTCTTTCCCTCCCTTTCACCAGGAAAGTGGCCAAAACCATGAGAGGAGACGCGTTCAGTTTTTTGAAGACTGTGCACAGGGGCTGGAATTTAAAGGGCTCAGGGACAGGGTTGAAGTCCCTGCAGATAGCCAGTCATTTGTTAGACTTCGTTACCTGGAAAGGGGACTGAACTTGAAAGAGTGACCTGCATGAGTGGTTGGTGAAGGTAGATCTGGGGGAAGCAAGCCCCCAGCCCTGCACTCTCTGCCGAGACCCTGCACCCCACCACAGAAAGGGGGGCAGCATGCGCTGTGTGTGCGCGCGCGCACACATCCCATGGTGGGGCATGTCTCCCTGGCCTGGAGCATGGGTGGTGACCAGCCCAACCTCTCTGGCCCAGAACATAGGGAGGGAGGGTGATATGTGGCTCCATCTTCCCTGGCCCCATATTCTGGGGAGGGCAAGTGGTGTGTGGCTTCATTGTCCCCAGCCCGAGAGCACAGAGAGGGCAGGCAGTGCCCCAGAGCATGGGGAGGGTGGGTGCTGGGGGCAGCAATATTCTGCCCCCAGAACACCTACAGTAGGCATTCTGGAGATGGAGAGTGGGCAGCACCAAGTAATGCCTTCCCTGCCTAGCATACCCACTGCCCATGGTGACCTTGCTTCAGAGCAGGAGCAATAAGAACTGATAAAAGCAGGGAGTCTCCAGGAGACTACTCTATACCAGGGCAGTGCATGTAACCTGGGGGCACTGCTCTTTACCAAAGCAGGCACTGAATAAGCTAAGCTAACCCAGAAGGGGTTAGGAACTGAGCCCAGAGAAGGGCTGAAAACATTAGCAAGGGCACAGGGACAGGCCCTGCTAGACCGTGTACCTCAGTAAGGTACAACTATTAAACTATCAACTCACAGACTTAGCAGGAGGCTGAGCCACTGAAGACCTTCCTAAGGCCATAGGCAACAGGGGGTTGCTGGCAGCAAAGAAAGGAAAGTGTACAGAATCACTCCATTGGACAGCAGGTGCTCACAAGAAGTTAGTGTGCATTGTCACAAGGAAGTTTTGAATGTTTAAACAAACTTTATAAATGAAGCACAGAAGAGGCATTACCTAGCAGTGTCGACGTTAGGGCTACTCAACACGTGGGCCTCATGCGGCCCACAGCCTGTTTGCGGCCTGCAGTGCGGTTTGGGTTTACGCAGGGCTCAATACACAGCCCGCAGGTGGGATCGACCCACAGCCTCCACTGGGAACACACTCCATAATGGCGAGTCAATATAATGGTCTTGTGTTGATATGCGTTTTAATACTTAAATTCCTGGACTGTCACTGCGCATTAAAATTGCTGTCATATGGGTAGAAATTGGGTAAATATTGCATTTTATTAATATCAGCAGAACTGATATTAAATGGGGCCTGCGTGTTGTGTAGTGTTGTCTTAATCTTTGTATTCATGCCTGTTAGTGTGAAAGAAGCTATTTGCATATATATTTGCATATACATGCAACCACACTTAAGTTGCGGCCCTCAGCTTGTGCTGTGAGTATCATTGTGGCCCCGGAGCTTCCAAAATTGAGTAGCTCTTGTCTATGGGCAACTGGGACATACTGTTCCAGACCAGAAAGATTAAATGGATTGAAATCCAATCTGAAAATAGTCTACCAACTCCTTATGAGAAGAGCTTCTGGAAGTCAGCAAAATTTGATGTCTCTGTATCCCCACAGAAGACTTGGAAATTAGAAATCTTTTTTGCACAGATGGGTGAAGCAGAAGCTGAAAGCTTGCAAAACTACTGGAGAGCTATGCCTTTGTCTTCTGCCTTCAGAGGACGCTAAAGGGCAATTTCTGAACAATTCTTAATATGGTGTACAGATTCTGAATGCCTTTGTCCTAATGAAATGGGAGCCAATATATTTTGGTCAGATCAAGAGCTGCCAGAAGCGAAGACATAAAGATTATAACATTTTCTTCAGCTGCCCCATTTCCTCGAAACAAAGGCTGTAACAATTCCCAATCATATGGATAGTCTTGAAGAAAAATGCAGGCCCTAAAAACCAGACTTCAGTAAGCACCTGTTTTTTACATAGGTAGTGTTTCTTGTAATTCTCTATAATGTTTAAAAAAAGGGTGGGGGAGGGGAATATAATTCTCCTTCCCTTCTCCTCTTAGGGCCTGATACTTAGGGCTAGGTCAGGGCAGGGAACTTTTTTTGAGTCGGGGCTGCTGACTCTCAGAAAAATCAGTTAGGGGCCGCACACAAGTGAGAAACAAACAAAAAAAACCCCCCAACAATCCTCACTGAAGTGGCACCTCACTGAGAATCATCTCCCCACATTCCCTTTGCGTGCCAGAGCCTTGGGAGGCCCCGGCTAGTAGATTTTGTGTGCACCAGCCCCAAGGAGAGGGGGAGAGAGGTGGAGCTCCTCATTGCTGCTCGTTGCTGGGGTTGGGGGAAGAGCCCTGAGTGTTGGGGACCAGAACTAGGCAAGCCAGAAGCCGCATCCAGCCCCCTGGACCTTAGGTTCCACACTCCTGGGCTAGGTATTCATTTGCAACATGGGAATGCATTCCTGTTTTGCATGTGTCTGCTCACCTGGCTGGCATTCATAAATTCAGATGTGCATGTGCAAAAGAGCTAGATTTCAAATCTGCAGTAGGTTAGGAGATGCACCATATAACGCTCAAGGATTATATTTTGATTAAAATAACATCCATCCATACTGTACAATAGGAGTGGTGGAAAATGGTAAGGGGGAGAGGAAATCCTGTTGGGCTTTAAGTCAGGCCAAAAGCAAGTAAGCTTTTTCCCTTGCTGGGTAGAGAAGTAAATACCACAGAGTAACATGCATAGTATTTTTGTACTAGCCCTTCTAAAGAGACAGTAAGATGTGCCACTATGAAATTCTGCATCTTGTCAACTAGGCGCTGATGCAGCTCATTCAGTGTGACTTTAATAAAAGTAACTGATTTAAAATGTGCTACTTTATTCTCATACTCTGAGGTAAGGAAACTGATCTTGAAGCTTCCATACCTTTTTAATTTTAGCTCTGTTGTGAATCCTTGGATAAGTTGAATTACACTGTGAAGATACAAAATTGTTTCAGCTGTTACAACTGGCAGCTAATGTAGATCAATACAGGAGGGCAAGCTAGCCAATCCTGGCAGCTATCTTCTTGGGTGTTATATGCATGCAATTATATACCAGGTTATAGCACTAGGAAGACCACAAGAATAGAACAATAAATGAATGGTTTGAGAGAGGAGTTGATGCCCCCAAGTAAGCTTGTTGCTAGGCAGAGTGTTTATAATTTTGGTATGGACAGTTTCCTGGCCCCCTCAATCCCAATTTCTACCAGGATGGAGAATTTTCCATGGACTTCAAGCTCTGTGAAAGTAGACCTGCCTGTCCCCTTTTATTCTTTCAGGGAGTCAACAAAGTAGCTCAAGGAGAGCAAGTAGCTATGTCTGCCTTGCAAAAAGTCCTTGGTGGTTGCCACACAAACTTCTTGTTGAAGGCATTCATGTATACATGATATACAAGGTCAACTTCCATCATGGCTTAGGAACTTGCTGCAGAACAGAGGGAATAAAAGGTCAGACTTCTACATGAAAAGAGGTTAAGTATAAAGTATCTAAGCTATGTCGTCTAAGAAAAGGTTTTAGTGTATTGAATGAGATGGAAGAAGTTTTGAATAGTGAGATGATTTTGGGTGAGCCATAGCTGAAGGATTATAAGGTATTTCAAAACGGTTCTCAGTCTCTTAAGCATTTAGACAACACAGTGGAAAGATTATTGTGCTTGTCTACGCTGAACCATAAGAGTTGTTCACATTTTTCCTTTCTGTTGATGGGTGGTATATGTGTGAGACTTGTCATTGTAGGTGGACCAATGTGGCACAGCAGTCATCAAATGAGAAGTTAGGTTTTGTTGTGGCGGCATCTCTAGCAACTCCATGAAGCTTTTTTCCACATAAAGCAAGGCTTCAACCCTTTATGTATGTATCCTCCCACAAACTACTGCGCTGACTCTTAACTTCTCAGAAAATTTCATTCTGTACTCAAAGTTGAAAAATCTTAAATCAACAAATAGTCTATAGTAGCACTTTAAAGACTAACAAAACATGTAGATGGTATCATGAGCTTTCGTGGGCACAACCCAGTTGAAAGTTGCTAATCAGTTCATGAGTTAAAACTAAGTAGGTCCTTCAAGAAACTTAGTGCCTACTATTAGCCTGCTTTGTGCCCAGTAATTTCAATAATGGAAAACACCCTAAGGGAAGTTACTCAACTAGGGTGGCTAATGTAGGCATTCGAACTCAGAATGAAGCTCGATTTAAATATCCCGGCTTTATTTGCATGTTCCTGGTGCCGCCATTTTTAATGCTTCAGAGTTCGAACTCATTTGCTCGCTGTTACACGGCACGGACTAGGTAGTTCGAATTAAAGCTCTGAATTAAAGCTCCTTGCAGGAGGCGTAACAGTAGTTTGAATTAGGAGCTTTAATTCGAACTACCTAGTCCGTGCCGCGTGTAGCCGTGGGCAGGTAGTTCAAACTACGGACATTTAAAAATGGCGGCGCTGAACATGAAATAAAGCCCGGATATTTAAATCCCGGCTTCATTTGCAAGTTCGAATGCCTACATTAGCCACCCTAGTTCGAACTAGGGTGGCAGTGTAGACATACCCTTATAGTTAAAACTGGCTGAAGCTTTGTTCATGTCCTACACTTGAGTATTTGTTAAGGATAAGTGGGCAGTTTTCCTTCTCTGTAGTGGCAGAAGGATGGAATCGTGTACTACAGGGATCACATGGAGAGTTGCTCTTTCAGTGTGGCCAGCAGCTCCCATTGTTCTCAGTGGGGTTGAAGCCTGGTCTGCAAAGGGTCTCTCCATTCTCAACCAGAGTGAGTGTCCCTGTTGTTTTATGGCATATGGGGCCACCATCTTTCCTAAGCAACTGTAGCTTTAGTCCTATTGAGGACAAAGAGATTGGCTATTTTCAAAGGGGGCTTTAACTGGTAGCTGCAGCCTGTTTTGCCTAAATGACAGGGGGCCCTTATTACAAGCTGCTTAATGTTCCCTCCACTTAGAAATCACCCCCTTTTCTTATGGTGTTTTTGGACTCTGGTAGAAAGAACCATTATTCCTGAAGGGGACTCTGTTTTATTTTGTTCCTATGGTTTGGGAGAAATTCTTGGTAGTGTTGGCATACTGAACCATAACTGCCTTAGTGAGAGTTCCCATTCCTTCATAGCAGCATGATAATAGAGTAAGGAAATAGCAAGTTATGTACAGAGAACATACTTGCTTTTTGAACTTGTCCTACTAAAGACAAGCCACATAATCTTTTTATAATCTAGCTGCTGCAGAGATACTTTAAAAGTATGCAGATATAACTTTAAATATATGTATACCTACAAAATTTAAGTAAAATATTGAGTGTTGTATGCACTTCAGCCAACATATTAGACTAAACTTCATCAATGCCCTTTTAAGACTTCATCCTTCACCAAAAAACGTGAATTGGTGGTTTTGGGGATGAACTGTAAAAATCCCATAACAGACTGTGTTTAAACTTAAGTTACAAACAATTTCACTTTAAAGTGCGGTTCTAGTCTGAAAACATTCTTGGATTGTCACTGGGGAGATGATACGGGTTCCGTGTTTCTTTCAATTACTTTGAGTAATCATGCCCACTTTTTAAAAACAAAAGCATATATTTTGAACTACCAGTCATGCAAACTCAACCTGACATACGAGAGTCCGGCTTCTGGTATGCAATAATAAATTATGCAGTGCAAATTCTTCCCTCCGTTATACCTGTGCAACCTCAGTATCTTTGCTGGAATTGTGCCAGTATAGCTCATGGCACAGTTTAATCTTGTATTGGAAATTTAACAATTGTATTGGTGCATGAATGAGAACAGAATCTTGCACTCATAGCTCTAATGGTTCTGCCGTATGAACAGGAGAAAAATGTATAGTTTTATTACTGTAAAACAAGTGGTTATGATGCCAAATGTTCGTAGGGAGCAGATCTGTCCAGTTAACATGTTGGTTGTTAAATATTAGGGCTGTCAATTGACCTGCGTTATTAACACTTTAATTGCAGGTGTCAATGCTGCACTGCCTCTTTGAAGTGCTGTTCCCGCACTTCAAACAGGCTTTGCAACAGCGGAGCTGGTGATCTGCTGGAGTCCCCAGCTGATCCCTGGCTCCTAATGCGCTGCCCCTTTAAAGTGAAAAAACGGCACTTCCAAGGGGTAGCTTAAGCGGAACTGGGGGTCAGCGGGAGTCCCCAGCTGATCCCCGCCTCTGCGTTGCAAAGCCCCTTTGAAGTGCCGATCCGGCACTTCAAAGGGGCTTTGCAACAACAGAGCCGGGGATCAGCTGGGGACTCCCGCTGACCCCCAGCTCCTCTTGAGCTGCCCCTTGGAAGTGCTGCAGCGGTGCTTCTGAGAGGCAGCGCTGCATGGAGTCCAGAGTCAGCTGGGAATTCCAGCTGATCCCAGGCTCCATGCAGTACTGCCCCGTTGAGGGAGTTGCATGCGATTAATCACACTATTAATCATGATTAAAATTTTTAATTGCTTGACAGCCCTATTAAATATTTCATATATATCTGAACTTTAAAACTAAATAATTGGAAAAAAGTAGTTCTTCCCTTACTTCAAAGACCTAATTTCAGCGTCCTGTTTCTCTATGGAAATTGAGAATAATGATGTTACCTGTTCAAGGACTGTATAAAATCTCTATTCCCTGCATTATTTGAGCTTGAAATCTTGCATTTGGGCACTTCAGGTTGTAATGTCTGACATTCCAAAGTTGTGTAAGGTCGCTTTTAAAGTCTATGTATTTATTACTTTAAGCCTGCATAGGTGTGATGTCAACTTTGAAATCTCAAATTGAAGAACTTAAACTTGTTCATGTGCATTTAAATTTCACAGTCTCTTTATCTGCCATTCAAAGCAGAATTGCAACATGGTGGATTCTAAGTTGCTACTTCAAAAGAAATTATCCTGAATGTCAGTACTGATATATTAGTAGAGTGCACGTCCTGTGGGGAATGGTGTAAGATCTAGAGCAATAGCAATACTGAATGAATAGGGCAGAGGAGAATGGGATTTAAGGATGTGCTTTTCGATTGCTTCCGAGGGGGAAGGGGAAGAGAAGTAACTCTAACCTTGTTGTGTTTTCAGAATGCTCAACACAATGGGAGCCTGATCTGTTGGGCTCCTGAGGCAATACCACAATAAGAAGAACTCTTAGAAGAGAGATTCAGGCTATACATAAAGGGAGGGATCAGTTAGGTCTAGAGCAGGGCTACTCAACATGTGGCCCACAGGCCGCATGTGACTCGTTGACAGCCTGCGGTGCAGTTTGGGTTTACGCGGGGCTCAACGTGTGTCCCGCGGGTGGGAGCCAAAACAAAAAAGTAGTCAATATAATGGTCTTCTGTTGATATGCGTTTGAGTAGTTAAATTCCTAGACTGTCATTGCTCATTAAAAGTGCTGTCATAGGGGTGAAAATTAGGTAAATATTGCATTTTATTATCAGCAGAACTGACTTAATGGGGTCTGTGTGTTGTGTACTCTTGCCTTAATTTTTGTATTCATGCGTGTCAGTGTGAAAGAAGCTATTTGCATGTATATGCAACCACACTTAAGTTGCGGCCCTCGGCATTTGCTGTATCATTGTGGCCCCCAGGGCTTCCAAAGTTGAGTAGCCCTGGTCTAGAGCAATGGTTAGCTGAGAATTCTGTTTGCCAGAGGTTTGAAATGTAGATTTTAAGAGATCGTTGGGCCCATTAGTTCTATAATTTTCCCATTTTAAATTGTTGTTTGGCACTGGATTCTTTCTGCAGAGTGTATAAACTAAAATGATAAAGGTGGAACCTAAATCACTGGCTGCTCACAAGTTTCACTTTATCCTTGTCCCATAAGGATTTTAAGTATGGGGGGGGATGGCACTCTTTTGAAAGACACCGTATAAGAAGAATGTAGTATGATATAGCCTTATCCTTTGCACGTGATTTTTTTGTAACACTAGTGATGGTTTAAATACAAAGTCAGTTCCAAAATGTTCATCTAACAAGAGTACATTATTAGCACACTGGAGAAGGGGCAGCCTGCTGAAGCAAGGGGTGAATGTTCCAGGAACCATTAAGAAAGGAACAAGAAAACAAGAACAGATCTGTAGTAGGAAAACTTTAAAAAAAGGGTTGGGGTGCTACATAGAGAAACTAAAACCTTAAGATAGGGGGAAAGTACCACCAGGAAGAGGAAACACTCTAGTAATTATCTAGAATAAATGGGGGAAAATACTTGGTTTTGTCTACATTATTTTCTAAATAGTACGTGACATATTTAATATATATTTTAAAGAATATGAGCAAAAATATAATGAATTAGCTAGCCTTCATGCTGTGCATATTTAAATTAGTTTTTTTTACCCTCCTTATATCTACAAAGGGTAAAAGTATGCTTCATTCGAAGAACTCAAGGAGCAGAACATTGATGGCATTTACCATTAATCCCCACGAAGGGTCTTATTCTCACCTTCATGCACAAATGTACAATAGCTACCATTAGCATTAATGGGAATTGTTAATCCACCAAAGTGAGAATATATTGCTAAAGCACCAATGAACAGTGCACATGTGCGTTCTCATTCTTAATCTAAATAAGACTTAACTGGTTCTGAAAAAATAGTTCCCTCTTCCATTCCCTTTGGAAGTACCAGTAAGGCTTAATTCACATTCTGGAATGACTAGCTGAAACAATGCTACAACATTTAAATTATATTTTGCCAGAAGCATTGAAATATAGTTCCTATGGTTTTCTTAAGTAGATGGTAAAAATGGATATGCATATCCTAGTTGCATAGCATTTTGACTTACAAACCATTTTCTTACTGAGCAAAAATTTTTTGTGGGTTTTTTCCCTTGGGTATAAACTGGCAGTTTCAAATCACATGCATCTAAAACCCAGGTTGTTGGGTTTTTTTTTGTTGTTTTTAATTAGGCAGTGAGAATAGGGAGCCAAATAGAGGAACTGGATGTAGGGTTGCCAGGTGTCTGGTATTGACGCCTCCTGTCCGGTAAAAAAAAAAAAAAATTCCGAAAATACTGGACACCTAAAATGTCCGGTATTTTCTGATTCCTTCCCCCCCTTCCCCGGCCAGGAGGCAAAAATACCGGACACCTGGCAACCCTATACACATTCAGCAACCTGGCCCAGCCCCCTTCATCTCTCCCCCTCCCCTTCCCCCCATTCTCCCTCCTCCACTTACCTGGTTCTGCAGGGGAGCTGTCTTTTGGCTCAGAGCAGGAAAACAAGATGGCCGATGGCAAAAAAACTTCAAAGGCATTTCTTAAAGGGGCCATGCTGGTTTTCTAATTTTTTTTTCTTAACTCTCGGGGTTCTTTTTTTTCCTCAACAACTTTGGTCTCCCCCCTTTTTTTCCTCAACAGAATTTTTTCCTCTGGTGTGTGTGATTTTTTTGGGGGGGGCAGAAGGAGGAGAGTTTGGTATTTTTGGTAAAACCATCTGGCAACCCTAACTGGATGCTAAAGGGCTGTTAAGTAGTTGACTAGACAGACCTCAAGAAGCATACTACATTGGAGGGAAGACATGGTAATGGATTCTCTTGCAAGCAGAATCCTATGGAAAGCACTTACAATGATCAACTTTGAAAGAGAATTTCATACAATAGAGTCTTTTTCCAATAAGTTATTTGACCTAGGATAGGATTTTAACAGTGTATAAAAGCTTTGACCAGCTTTAATAAAGTTCTCTTTGCAGGACAGTAATAAGTACATCATGTCTAGTGACACTAGAGCACAACTGAGATTTCTCGAGAAGCTGGATCACATGGAAAAACAGAGAAAGGATGAAGAGGAACGAGAAATGCTTCTACGAGCAGCCAAGGTGAGGGAGTGTCTTGTTCTTGGTCACCCAGAAAAGTGACTGCCTTTTGAACACCAGACATTGAAGGGCACCTGTCTCATTATATTCTACATTAATTTAATTAATTAATTTGTATTATGTGTAAGTACACGCAGAAAAGGTGTTCTTGTTGGGAGTTTTGTTTCTTAAAGATGGATGTTTAGCGCATGTGCAGGCCATAGGGTAAATATCTGTTGTGATTTCCGCACATTACACTCCAGTCCATTGTGTACTATACTTTTTTCCGCCCTAATCTTCCAGAAATAAATGCAAGAACAAAGTGTACTCAGGAAACATATCGTATGATTGTTGATACAGAAATAAACAAATCTTTAAAGAAAAAAATGTGAAAGATTGTTACCAAAAGGCCATATTTTGGTACATACACATAAAACCAAAACAGTCATTTACTCTACATTCTTAATCTGATCTCCTGTCTTTGTTTCTGGATCTGGCTTGCTTGCCTGTCTCTACCTCAACGTGTTGCTTCCTCATATTTGTCCTCACTGTTTCTGCCAATGCTCCAGAGCTGTGATGCTTGGCAGGCTGTGTGTGTTGCAATCCAGTCAGTCCAATATGTGATCCACTTCTAGCCTGTGCTCTATTGGTTAAAATTATTGGTTGAGTGTAAATGCTACACCACTGAGTGTGTCCGTGCAGTCTTGGCTCAGTTTGTGTGTTGTTGTTTTTAACTGATAAGTCTGGGGCTCATATTCTAGAATCACTTGGGTGTGTTTGGAATTTAGACTTACTAGGAATCTCACTGTACTTAAACAAGAACAACTTCTTCTTCTCTACTTCCTGTCCTTTTAAGTGTCTGCTGCTGACATGAACAACATCATGCCTAGACTGGACCTGACTGACAGTGTTAGCATCATTTTCAGTTTGAGCTTCCTCCAGGCTAGAACAGAGGCAGCCGGGCCCACATGAAGAGGAGGGAGGCTAGGGGGAGGAGGGAAAAGCCAATCTGGATTGAGGCGTTCACCCCTGGAGCTAAGACGTTCAATCACAAGAGCGAATTGTCACTTATTAAATATTTAACGGATGCTGTGGTGTTTAGATGCTAGTAATTTCTGTTAAATTTTTCTCTTACTTTAATAGAGTCGTTCCAATAAAGAAGATCCAGAACAGCTGCGATTAAAGCAGAAAGCGAAAGAGGTAGGACTTTCAAGTTACCATGTTTGCCTTTGTGTGTTGAGGGAAGGTTGGCAGCCCTCTCCTGGCAATTAGGTCAGGGTTTATTTTGCTATTGCATACCATTTGTAGAGGCCTTGGGGAAGGACAGGAACTGCTACAGGCAAGGGCAGTACTTCAAATGAGGTCAATGAATTATGAGCTCTTTTTAACATTTAATTTTCATAGTTTAGGCCTGTCTAGAAATGGTTCTTTGTAAACTGCAACTATGCACTTAGTAAGACTATAATGTGGGATTAGAAAAAAAAGGAACTTTGAGATTTAGCATCTGGGACTGTACAATAGGCTACATTTTTCCAGGGTAATTGTTCGTTTTGTAAATCTGATACTGCTTATAATTCTTTGGCTGGGAGGCGGTACTGGGATTTAGTTTTAAATGGAAAACGCCTCTGGCTTTTAATTTTCTGGGCCCAGCAGTTTTCTGTTCTGGAATGGAGCCCTTGTTTCACACAGTTCATGTTTAGCTGCAGGGGTTTTAGTTTATAGCTTAGACTGGTTAAGCTTTTACTCCCAGAGGCCTCTGCATAGCAACTGTAGAAATCAACAAATAAGTTCATTTATGTCTGCAGCCTCCTCTCAGTAGCTGACTTTTTACATTTCCCAATATCCATTTCCTGACTCTTCTAGCCTGAGAGAAAAAAGCTCCACTAATTGGAGCTTATTTTAATTGAGCCTTAATATTGGATCTCACTGGAGTTGCCCCCACAGCTACTGGGAACAGAATGAAATGAAAGTACCTAAGGTTGGGAGGAGGGGGTGTGTGTGTGTGTGTGAGATTTTTCACTTGACCTACAGATTCTTTTCCCTGCTGAATAAATCATCAAGCCTGTTCACATTTCTGATTAAGGATCTGACAGCAGATGATAATAAAGACAATTGAGGTGTGAGACGTGTGATACAGAGCTGAAGAAATTGGTTTCTATAGTTACTTGACTGATTTCATGCAATTTTTAAGGATCTTTGTGCTAAATTAGAAGTGATTTTTCTGAGCAACCTTTTTCTTTAACTGTGCCTTTTGAACTATGAAATTTGTTGTTGCTTAACATTGCTGCACTTGGCTCCTAGGTGCCAGCAGCACTAGCAGGTTATTTATGAATGCTTTAAAGGCCCTTATTGTTTGGATTAATGTAGGAGCTGAGGCAAAACAAATGGAAATCCAGTAAAATAGTCCTAAAATCAATGCTCTGGATTTTCACTAGAGTAGAAAGAGAAATGCATAAAATGAGAGAAGGGAGGGCAGACAGGAGAAACTTGCTTTCACAATGTGATTTTTTTTTTTTTTTTTTTCATCTTGGATTATTGTAGACATAATTTAGAAGGGGGAATGTTAAATTTTCTTCATAAATTTGATTCTCATGTCACTAAAATTGCAGCAGATGTATCTCTTCAAATGCTTGTGTGGTTGCATCCTGATTTCCATTATCTATCTTTTTGTAAATATCCAATAAAACACTGTGTGCTGCAAGTTTTTAGCGAGACTTTAATGCAGCATTGCAAACTAGAAGTACCTGTATGTGAGAGACTGATATAGTTCCTGGCCATCTTTCCTCCAGTGTGTTGTACAAAAGCCTGAAAATCCTAAACTACAATAGGAAATAAAAATTGAAGACATTGGATGATATTAGTCCTGAATATTTTGTTCATTTCTTTTAAAAATGACTTATTAATAAACCAACAAGAAGGCAACATGGTGGAGAAGACACTCCACCTGAATTTAGTGCTCTGCCTTCCTTAATTTGAGCCATGTCCTTTAGACGTCTAGTTTGTATTATTTCAAACAGCCTTTGTACCATCTGTCCCATATTTCCATCAAATTTTTACACCCCACTGAATGCTACTCCTAATTATCTCTCCATCAAAAGAATCCAGGGATAGGTTTGCCATACCTCTTTGAATAATAGAGATCTTTCATCAGTGCAAGATTCTGGTTGCCTGCTGCTCTATCATTTCAATGTCCTTTTAAAGAATGAGGAAAGTAGAGCACCACAAGATTCCAAATGCAGCTCATTAACTCAGCCTAATGAGCTAGGATATTTTTTTCTCTGAACAGATTCCATTCTAGGGCTTGCATTGAGCCCAAGTGCAGCTAGTCAGTTCTGATGCTACTTTACTGAATGTTTGCATTTTTTTTTTTAATGCAGATGCAAATAGAATCTAAGAGCAGAGTGAAATCAACAAATATCTTATGGCTGACAGCTTTCTGTGATAATTCAGGATTAAAGCTATTATCTCCAAGACTGCTTTTGTGCCTGTCAAACCCTGCATGAAGCCTGACCCTAAACACCTGTGGGCAGTGTTCCCTCTAAGATTTTCCATCCTTGGGTGGGTTGAGATTTCTTACGTGCAATGCCAATATTGAGATGGTGGGTGCACATCCACACTAGTACAAACCAACTGTAGATATAAATATATTAGTCCACAGGTGTGGAAGTAAATATATTAAAACAAGGGATAATTAACAAGACGCAATGTTTGATAATTTTCTTTTTATCTGATTTCATATTAAATAAACACTACCTTTGGCTGAAGAAGTGGGTTATGTCCATGAAAGCTCATTATACTATTTATATATATATTTTTAGTCAAAGGTGCTACAAGACCATTGTTGTTTTTTAAGTTTTTAGTTTCAGAATAACACGACTACTCCTTGAGACCTTGGAGTACATGTATCATCATCCTTTCTAACAGATTCATCTTTCAAAGAACTTGCAAATAAGATTTCATCCTACAAAACAACTAGCATCACATCTAGTACTTGCTACTTCTGAGTCATAAGAGCTCAGAACTCTACTAGATAGCAAAGATCTGGCCTTAATGCAATACAGTTGACCATGTATTAATTTGTAACACAGGGTTTTAAAAAATCATTAAGATCAGAGTTTTAGATATCAGCAACACTCAAAAAATTCTGTTAAAAGTATCTTTTTCTTTCTTACCGTAAGCCATTAACACAGGAGTGGGCAATAATTTTATGGGGGGCCACTCCTAGAATTTGGAAAGTGGTCAAGGGCTGCATTCCTCCATTATAATAATGGAGGAGGTGCGGGGGTCTGGGATGGAGGTTGGGTGCAGAAGGGAGCTTGTGGTGAGGGATTGGGGTGTGGGATATGGGAGTGAGTTTGGGCGGAGTAGGGGATCATGATCTGGGGCAATGGACTGGGGTGAGGAGGGGGTTGACTTGGGCAGGAGTGCAGTAGGGATTGCAGGCATTTGGGCTGTGACCAGGGATAGCAGATTGTGGTACGAGGTCTGAGAGGGAGTTGTGACCTGAGGAAGGGTGTAGGAAGGTATGCAGTGTCTGGGAAGGTGTATGGGTGCTGGAGTTGGGGTGCAGAAGGTTTGGCTTAAATGGGGTAGGGAGGAGAGGAAGGGAGGGGCTGAAGTGCCAGGATAGACTCTAGCTGGGAGACCTTACCTTAGCCAGGATCCCTGCCTTCTACCCCTGTACGTGCTATGGGGAGTTGCAGGAGCCATGTTTATTGCTCTAAACTGAATGCTGTGAGTCTGGGGATGAGGCAGGAGGGCCACTTCACATGCTGCCTGTTCTGCAAATAGGCAGCTGGTATTGGCCGAAACCAGCCAATGGGCGCTCCTGGGGCCGGGGGCAGCATGAGAAGCCTGTGTCCGCTCCCTCCAGGCTCTCAGCATTCACAAACACACATGTGGCCCTGCATCCAGCTTTCTGGAGTGCCAAGCAGGTGCAGGGCAGGCAGGGAGCTGGCTGGGGCTCTCATGGCTGGATCCGGCCCACAGATCATCTTTTGCCCAGCCCTGGGGTAGAGGCTGCAGCCAGCTTCTCCATTTATAGCAAACAGCAGCTGCTGCTGTTTCTGCTCCTCCGTGAGGGTGAGTGCCCCCAGCTTCCCTTCCCCAGCCGATCAGCTGAGCTCCCTGGCTGCGCAGGGGAACTCTGAACCTCTGCGCAGAGCTCAGAAGGGTGTGCGCAGCTTACAGGGAACCTTGTCTGTGGGGCTTTGGAAGCCTGTGAGCAAGGATTCTGCCTTTTCCAGACAGCCCTTCCAAAAAGGAGAGCTCATGGTGGCTACCTAAAACTGTTTACAGCAGGGGTAATTCCTAAGTTTTTAGATCACAAGTAACAGAAAGTTGAATCATCTATTATAAGATGGCTTGCAGGGAAAAAACCCTATTGCACTGAAAACCTTCAATATCCCTTCTAAGAAATGTTTCCTCAAGAGTAGAGTGCAAAGGATCAGCAGGGTGAGGACGGGTCGCAAACAGTCCTTTCAATTTCTCCAGAGTTTCAGCTTTCAGTTAGAGCAACTTTTTTTTTGAGCTGTTGTGGTGGCAGGAGAGAGCCTTGAAATTAGGATCTTTAAATAGTGTTTTCAGAAAACATTAAACAGTTAGCACTGACATGTACTGCCCTATTAATTTCAAAGGTAAAAGCTAACAGATTTTTTTTTTAAATGTTAAGTTTTAATTACTTATTGCTCATTCAAGCATGGAAGAAAGGATCACACCACAAAGAGCAACAAAATAAAAGTGAAAGGGCCTGTAAAAATACAACTCTGTTTCCTTCCGTTAAAGGTCCAAAGGTGGGTGTTAGGTCTCTAATACAGTGGTGGGCAAACTACGGCCCATCGGCCCCATGCAACTGTCAGAGTTCTGTGTGTGGCCGATAAGACACATTGTTTACAATTTCCCATGCACAGAGTTGCCAGTTTCCACTGATTTCCATCCATGTTTTTTTTTCTACCAGTATTAAAGTGACACACACCTAAATCAAAGGCATGTGAATTGAGATGCGTGCCGATAGCACACATCATTGACTGTGAGAGCCGTTTGCATCCAATCAAAGCACTTCTGTTTGGTCCGCAAATCCCACAAACACAGTTAGCAAAACTACGCTATTCCAGGAGACCATCTTGATTATGACAGTCTTGCAGCCCATTGAAATGGAGAGCCACTCATGCCCATTGCTGCTCTAACACATGAGGGATTTGAAAATGAAACTGAACATCCCTTCCAGAACAGTTGCATGGTTATTTTTCCAAAGCTGGGTCAACACTTTGTAGAGGACTGGAGTTAAGAACTTTGCGTTTTGTAATGCCTCCATTTCTAAGGCTTCAAAAGACTTTGTCAAACAATGTAGGCACCCAGGTCAAGACTTTCAAAAGTGGCCAGTCACTTTGGTTGCTTCAGTTTTGGTGCCTAACTTGAGGCCTGATTTAAAAAAAAAAAAAAAAGGGAGTACCCGACACCCATCCGACTGAAAACTTCACCCACATTAAAAGTGTGATTGAGTGCCCAAAATAGCCAGTCACTTTCAACAATCTTGGCCATAAAGTCTTTTCCATACAGACAAGCCAACAGCCTTGCTGGGCCCCTGGGCAAAGTGAGGGTGGAGGGCCAGCTCCACACTCCTGGTAGGGGCAGAAGGAAAGAAAGGAAAGAAAATGAAAGCAGGATACCAAGAAGTTGCTCCCTTTGCCTCTTGCTCCCCCTGTACCTGTCGGAAAGCCTGGTTTCATCAATGTTATCACCTCATGTGAACAGTGTCTCACTTCTACCTTGTGCTCCTAATTCATTAAACACTATCACATTTTTTTACCATTCTCAATTCTTTCCTCCTTTCTATGCAGCCGCATTGCATCTAGAGATGTAAAATCCCAGTTAAAATAACTAGTTAAACTATGTTTATTTTGCATTGTAGGGAATAATTCTGGACACTCTGGATGCAGGTGAAAACAAGCTGAGGATTTATTGTACACCAGTGCTGGTGGAGTACCAACCAGGGGTTAACCTGGAGAGCACTAGATAATCAAAACATTACATTGAATTATATAGGCAGCAGGTGGGTGGAGTGGAAGCAATTTCATAGGTTCTGGCAGCAAGACTTAATGAGCACATAAGCCAATAAACTACAGAAGTTACACAATATCTCTGCCCACCGCCAATTAAACGTCTTATCAGTAATACAGATAGTTATGCCAACAAGCTAAATAAGCCAACATAAACAAAAGACATGCTGACGGCAACTTTGTCTGGTGAAATTATGATACGTCTACTGCGGGGGGTGATACTGCCTTGCATTGGCGCAGTCCTTGGGATCCAGGCTTATTATCTAGGGTTAAAGAAGACCGTTAGAACAGCTTCCGTGAAGTTTGTTTTAGTACCAGCCAGGGCCTTATTGGAGTGAGGCCCTCTTGGAATGTGGTTGCCAGGGAGACCAGGGTCATGGTAGCTGCTTGTTCTGTCTGTTCCCAGGCCTCAAATTTAGGATTTGAATGAGAGTTCTTAGCAGAATACCATGGACTGCCTCAATTTACCCCTACATGCATCATGCCGGGGTGGGAGGCAGCTGGACAGGAGCTTATTCCGGACAGGCTGGAGCACACCCCACTGTGGTAAGCCCGACAGTGCTGGGTGCCAGTTAACCATCACTCTTACCAGGTGATCCCAGTAACTGGTTAACAGGTAACCGACTACCTGTTTACAACCCTAGTTGCATCCTCCTCTTCGTCTTTTATATAATACCAACATATATTTCTATAAATGTTCACCTGCCATCTGCCCAGCATTAGCCTAGGAATTGTTAATTAGGGGAATGTGTGTTTTTTACAATAGATAGAAAGTTGGCAGGGAGTTTTGAAGATTTTGGTCCTAGTGGTGAATACATATACATTCAGGGTTAGCTCTGATTCAACATCTCTTTAAAACTGTTTTATTGTAAGTGAATCCAGAGACTTGGGCAATGGGCGTGTGCTGTTATAAATGTTGCCTTTTCTATGGCACTAACCTCACTCCTTAATCTTCTCTACAATAATATCCACCTGTTTGCTCATGAGTCTCAGAGGGGTAGCCATGTTAGTCTGTAACTGAAAACTTAAAAAAACAACAAATGGTTCTGCAGCACCTTGAGACTAACAAAACAAGTAGCTGGTATCGTGAGCTTTCATGAGCACAGCCCGCTTCAGATGAATGCTTTGTCTAACTACTCCACACCAAATTTAATCCTTTATTTACTCTCCCCTTCCCCTTCTCCCAAATGTGTCAGTAAATTATCCCCTGTAGAAAGGGCACATTCCTCTTCTGGTTGCTGGTAGGCATGCTTCAAGCAATTTCTTTGTCCATTCAAGAATTTTGTGCTTTCTACTACGCTTAATAATCTTGCATGTTAGCCTTTTGTGGACGAGCATTCCCAAATCATGAATAAATTGTTCATGCCTTTCCCTCTCGTTTGTTACTTCAGGCATATGGGGTATAAATCACTTTTTTTTTTAAATCTGTGGTGCTTGTTCTTTAAATTTAATATTTTAGATATTTTCTGCCCCTCCCCATTCTATTCCAGGCTTGTTTAAATTTTTTTCTTGCCTAAAATAAAATGTGAAAAAGACTCTACATCTTCCCCAGATGATGTGTTCTTAAATATCTCTGACTTGTCTCTAGAACATTAATATCATCTTTTCCAGTGTGACTTAAATAGATGTACTGAGTAGGAATATAATATGAGATGAGAAGCATAAACTTCATGTAAATGGAAAATTCCAGTGGGTTTGTCATATGCTGTGGTGCTCATTGTAAGTCTAAATCTAAAAATCTCATCTTTCAAGCTTTCCCGTCTCTCGCCTTTTTTTCCATAATCTTCTGTGTACCATGGGACCTTGAAAACTGTAACTCTTTAATTCAGGGGTTCTTATCAAAATCTGATGTCCCACATCTTAGTGTCTCAGGGATGATCGTCCCAGTATTTGGTTTGATTTCCTCATCCTCTTTGTTTAACCTGAAATCACTGGCAGCTACTGTACCGTTTTTCGGAGAGTAATAGGAGAAAATATAATTTATTTAGCAGTAACTAATATTTGCATTTGTCAGTTTCAAAGCTAGGCTGACTCTATATTTCCACTTCCCTTCATGTTCCTTCCCTACCTCTGTTCTTTTTATCCCCACCCCACCCCTTGCTCTACAACTCTGGTTATCAGTTCCCCTTTTACAGATTCACTCCTCTCATTAAAAAAAAGTTTCCCAGTTTTCTGGTTACCTTCCTTGCTGCTTGGCTTCACTGATGCTATGCAACATACTGCCCCGTCTTTGAATTCTCATTCTTCCACGCATTCCTCTTCCCAGTGATGACTCTCTAGTTTTCAAAGCTAACTCATTTTCTGTCCATTACCACTTCTTATGTATTAGTAACCCCTGCAAAAGATAGCTAGGAGCTGAAAACAAGGAAAAGACATCACAAATGTCACCAGCCAGCTGTTAGATCTTCTAGTAGCAGCTGGATTATGGTTTGGGATCATAGCTATAGTAATTTGGTTGTGATCTGGATTTCAGCATTTCTTCCACCATCCTCTCCCCGAGAAGTAGGATATCCGTTGAAGCAAATTTGACTGTTAAACAAAAACTGAAGTGCTAACATGTCCATACAGCTGAAACAAATGAACATTTGTATAGGATGCAGTGTACGGCAGGTACCACAGTGGATGGTGGAGAGCTGTTTCAGGAAAAAGATGAGTATAGGTAGATGAGTACAGTTTGTTCCAGATTGCTAGGATGTACACCCAGGTGGCTTTCTGAAACCTCTTAGAAATGAAGCTGCTGAGCCATTAACCACTGGAATAAATTTCCCAGAGAGGTTGTGGAATCTCTGTCATTGGAGATTTAAGAGCAGGTTAGACAAACACCTGTCACAGCTGGTCTAGATGGTGTTTGATCCTGCCACGAGCGCAGGGGACTGGACGTGATCTCTTGAGGTCCCTTCCAGTTTTATGACTTGATTGTGTAGTACCTTGTGAAAATGAGTTACCCTGAAGGACTGGAAGGTGGTAAATGGTGTACGTATCTGTTAAAAAGCCTGAAGGTTGATTTCTTTTAGGGTTATCAAAAAGTCTTTGTCAGTCCCTCATGACAGGCTTTTGAGGAAACTAAGGGTATGTCTACACTGCAACTATACCCACCCTCTTCCCCCATTGGCCTGTGTTGGCTCATGCAGGCTCAGGGCTCTTTAATTGCTGTGTAGATGTTTGGGCTGAGTTTGGAGTCTCAGCGATGGGATGCTGTGGGGCGGGGGGAGGGTGGGAAGTATCCTGGGGATACTAAATGTCTGCACCACAAATAAACCACCTGTGAGCTAGGGATGTAAGCAACTAGTTGACAAGTCAACTACCCAATGCTTATCGAGTAGTCGAGTAGTGACTCAACTAGTCGTTTTCCTTCTCCCCTTTGCTGCTTCTATCAGAGGCTGTGTCTAGACTACGCCTCTCTGTCGACAGATGTAGATTAGGCACGTCGAAATTGCTAATGAAGCAGAGATTTAAATTTCCCACGCTTCATTAGCATAAACATGGCCGCTGCTTTTTCTTCGAAACTGAGCTTTCAGGAAAAAATGGCAGTTTAGATACGGATCTGTTGAAAATAAACAGTTTTTCAACTGATCCTGTATTCCTCAAAAAATGAGGCTTACAGGATCTGTCGAAAAAGGGTTTATTTTCGACAGATCCACGTCTAGACTGGCGCTTTTTCAAAAAAACAGCGTTTCAAAAAAAGCAACGGCTGCGTTTATGCTAATGAAGCGCGGGATATTTAAATCCCTGCTTCATTAGCAATTTCAACATGCTTGATTTGCATCCCTCTGTTGACAGAGGGATGCAGTCTAGACATAGCCAGAGAGAGGCAGGAAGGGAGGGAGCAGGAGCCAGTGCTGAGGGGATCCAGCTTAAAAGCCAGTTCTCCCCAGCACAGTCTCAAAGGGCGGAGCAGGGGAGGCAGAGGTGTAGTGGGAGACCGGGTGCTCTTAACACGTTTGAAAGGCAGAGCCGCAAAGGGGTTAGCTCCTGATTACATGTAATGTAACATTCCTACTGTGAGCCCAAGTCAGCTGTGAGAGTGTTGCATTGTGGATGTACCCTGAGTAATTGCAGATTGGGAGGTAAAATGTACTTTCGTTATAAACTTGTGAAGAGTGAGAAAGTAGTAAGTATACATAGTTTTCAGCATAGCAAAAAGGTTTAACAATGGAAATAGCCCAAATTCTGTATTAGGACCAATGTTGAGTGTACTTAATTAGTGAAAGAAGTGATATGGCAAAAATTAGAGCACAGTTTAGATATATCAAGATCACATGATACTTGAGGGACTTAACAAGAGGAAGTAACTGGGCAACAAAATGGCAGATAAAAAAATACAGTACAAGGCACATTAAAAGGAGCTGTCGATACCCACTGCTGGTTTTAGGTTAACTAGCTTCTCAGTAAAAGGACCTCCCCATCATTGCAGACCACTGAACGCAAGCTATTGCTCAATATTTGACAGTAGTCAAAAGCAAATAAATTACCATGTGAAAAGAATGAGAAGTACTGAATGTTATGGCATTACAAAATACAGTATCCTATGGAATGCTGTTTTCAGTCTGGCCACCCTGTCTCACAATGTCTAGTACAAATAAGAGTTCAGAGATAGGTGCTACAAATAGGGACTGAGAAACTTTCATGTGAGTAGACACTGACAAGATTGTATAGAGATGACATGATAGACATTTGCAGTATAGATAGAATAGTGAAGATAAATGATGGGCTCCAATTTACACTCATGAACAATGGCACATCTGTAACATTGAAATGGAACAACTCTAAAACTGGTAAAGAAAACTCTTTGGTAGCACCTAAGCACATGTGAAACTTGCTACAAAAAGGATATTTGAGACCATGAGTGTAGTAGGACTCAGAAAAGGATCTGGCAATTTTTTTTCTGTAAAGGATCTCAATCCTCATATTTTGGGGTATAAGCTAGCCACAGACTTGGGAAGCAAATCCCTCCCTGCATAGCTTTTGTACAAATGTCTTGCACATTGTTTTGAAACATCTGGTTATAGCCACGGTCAGGCTAGCAGATGAGACATCTGACCCGGTAGAGCAAACCTTAGGTAGTGTTTACTTTAGACCTTTTTTTGCCACTGAAGCTATGCTTGTGAAACTTTTTTTTTAAATCCACAATGTAATCTAATACTACTTCATTTAATACAGTTGTTTAGAGTTGCACACCAAGGCACTGCATATCAAATGCTGCCTGCTATCTTGTATTTAACTGTAAAATACAATCTAAAAGCCAGTAAAAACAAATTATATGGCTAATTAAAGCATTCAGTTAGGATTGAAGGGGAGTGGAGGGAGCAACTGCATTAAGAAAGAAAAAATGGCAAATACATTAGTGTCAGTTTTTTTTAAATTCCACCTCTCTTGCTGGAAAGAATGTGGCATTCGGCCTGCAGGTCAGAAAACTGCCTGCAAAACAAGTGAAATGTAAAGACTCCAATGCTAAATGGACTAGGTTTGCTGGAAGCTGGTGTTAAGGTCCTGAGGAGGCAAAGTAAAATAAACATTTTAAAATAGGAATATGCTTGACATGCAGCAAAAAAGAATGCAGAAGGTAGGTAGGTATCTTAGAGAAGAGGTAAAAGCATCTGAAAACTTGATGCATGAAGAGTAGAGGGAGATTTAAGCATCTTACATCCCTCAGCCTTTAGGTGGAGCAAGATAGAATGTATAGAATGTGGATGAGAGAGTAATTTCAGTATCTAAAACAGCCTAGGTTAAACTGCCAATTAAAATTTAGAATTTTAAGATGCATAGATAATGTACAGCAATGAAAAGACTTAAAAGGAGAACGGAGTCCTTTTAAAATTAGTGGAAAAGTTAAATGATTTGTGATTACCTGTTTTATTTCTTTATTCTGTAAACTGAAAGTCCTATCTACCTTGTTTTCTTTCATATATTTTTTGTCTGCCATCTCCTTTTTCTTCAAGCCTTCTACATCTTTTTGTTCATCCATGCTACTGTTTTTATTACTCTGAACATATTTTTATTGTTGAATAGCGTGCATAACCCCTGGGCATACACTAACTTGTCTTTCAGCTCTCCCCAGTTTCCTTTGCTGCCAATTCCCCTGATGCTTTACATTGTTTGATATAACCTTTTCCACTGTTCTTCTAAAACTTGGTGTACTGAAGTTGTTCCTTTTTTACTTAATAAACCTGTTTATGTAATGGGTACTCTTGGTCGGTGCCACACATCATTTTTCTTAAATCCCTCCAAACAAAGCCCAGGATTGTTCCTTGGATAGTTTCCTTTCCATACTGTTCTCTCTGTTCTCATCCAAACAGTTGCATACTCTTTGGTGCCTGGTCTCAAAGGTTTAATTTTTTTATATTGCTCCTTTTCTTTTGCCCCCACATGATAGTGTTTCTTAGCATTTGATTTTTCTGCTTCCTGTTTTTCCTTCCATAGTTGCGTAGAAGGGTATTTTCATGGTATGTGGCTGTTACATTTTGTGTGTGTACTGTCATGTGCTGCATTCATGCAGAATTGAGCATTTGGATTGACCTTTCTACTAGGATACCTATCTGCCAAATTGCTGCCTTTTGTCCTCCCTTAACCTTAGGCCCTTTGTTTCTCTTTTGTCTATCCTGAGCTCTCCAGACCTGCTCCTCTTACACACTTTGCCTCTTTTGCAAACCTTTACACTCTGCCTCAAAACTGACCGTCCTAAACACTGGCTAGTGTAGGAAAAAATAGGTTGTTGAGATCAGTACAGTTGCTCTCTGGATCCCCCAAAAGCATAGTTTTCCTCTTCCTGTCTCTTTCCCCAGATAACGTCATCTGTTTTCCATGGACCAAAATGCAAGTTCTTTTCCTACAAAAATAATTGTAAACAACATAAATATTGAATTAAATAGCTCCTTTTTTAGCCCATGTTGCCTAAACTGTGTAATTGAATAACATAAATCACATACCAGAGAAATGACATACCACTGTGAGTGTAGTTAGAAGTATAGTCCACTAACAGTAGACTGATTTGTTTCTTTCCCTGTTTCCCAGACAAACTTTCATGAGCTCTACAGTTCTTACATAGCACATAACTGTCCACATTTACCCAGTGTGAAATAGGGCTTTGATTAGTCTTATGAAGTACTTCAAAGGTCACCATTCACCTAGGACCACCTTATTTGAATTATTAAACAATTTAAACTCCTGTTCCTAAGACCCTGGATCTGTTGCTTAGAAGGCCCGGTGGCTTGAAGCAACTTTTGAGGTTTCTAGTTAGTGAGTGCAGGTTGGAAGTGCCATGAAGAGCTATGTCCTGTTTCCTTTTGTCAGGTGTGAGGAAGTGATTCATACTATTCTGGCTCCTGCCCAATGGTTACTGCCTCTGGAAACGGAGGGTCCTGCTTTCTTGTGTGAGAGAAGTAATATACTATTGCCTATTCGCTTTGTGTAATTACCAAAACAGCCCCTCCTCTCCCCAAAAAAAAAAAAAAAAAAAAACCCTGTTAGGGTAATGAGAAAATTTTCTCCTTGGTGTAAAAGATCTAGGACTGATGGGAGATTATTGGTGGGCAACCTGCTCTAATTGCCATCGCAACCAAAGATTTCAGGCTTGGGAATGCTTTGCATAGCAACTCAAACTGCTTTTCCACGAAGCTGGAGTCTCATAACTGAAATATTGCTGGTCTTCTCATAGGTTCACTTTTATTTTTAAAAGGCATTGTCACCAAAAATGTAGTCAGTTTAATTTTGAATAGAGGCTTTGCATATTTTACTGAAATGTGGAGAATAAGACTTCACAAGAGTGAAAAATGCAATTTCCATGAGCTGGAATGGAAATATTTTTATTGGTCGAACTGAGTGGAGAAGAGAGGTCAATTTTAAAACCTTTCATTTTATGTGATTACACCTATGCTGCAAATGACATTTCGCTATATGGAAGGACTTACAAATGTGCCTTTTTTGATTTGTGCTGCAGGTCAGATTAACTCAAATGGTTATTGTCCCCCTAGAAGTTTCTGGCTGCTACAAGACCAGACTTTAAAACCCATTTTTATTATTAAAAAGGCCAGCAGCAACAAAGACTATTTTGCAACTTGAGACATTTTCACAGCAATTTGATCTTTGTGTGTACAGGATTTTAGAAATCTTTGTACTGTAATTCTTAGAGTGAAAATAGAAATCCAAGGGAGGAAAATGTTCATGAACACTCTCTGGTTTGCTTCTGGTCAATGAGTACTTCCTTTATGCTGCTCTTGAGCCTAAATTTTGAGTAGCATTTACAATAATGGCAGCTGTGTCTTTTCAGTGGCTGACCTGTAGATCAGGATAGGAGAGGGAGCTTGCCAGTTTTGGTGGCATGTTGACATTATTGTGGTGCTATATCATTGGATCCATCTCCCAGTAATGGGGTGCAACAAGAAGAGAATATGAAAAGAGTTCAAGTACTCCATAGCCCAGGATATAAATGTGAAGTGGTGTAGTGCTGGGTAAGGACACATCCCTCATCCTAACTGAAATGGGATAGGAAGAGGTTCTATTGGTACAAAGCAGTCAATGGAAAATATTTGAAATGCTTAGATGCAACTTCTTGCATTTTAAAAGATGTAAAGACACTTCAAAAGTTAAGCATAATGTCTGTATATTTTGAGAATAATCTGGGATGTGTCCGGAAGAGTGAGGTGAGAGAGGGGGTGAACAGGAAAGGTAGTGGAGAATGAGATTAGACAGCATCTCTTATAGAGGAGAGGGTTAGCAGAGATGCTGCCTTTTCCTCATTCAGAGCTATTGACTTCTACCCACTCCTAGTGGAAATCAGGTAGCCCATGAACCCCTTCGGCCTAGCACTAACTTCTTCTACAGCTTTCACATCTTTTAGTCTTCACCACCCAAAAGGAGTTGTTACTCTGCTATATGCTGCACTCTAAACTAGGGATGTAGAATCCAGTTAAACACATTGTTTAACTGGTTAACTGATTGCAGGGGGGAGGGAGGCACTCTAGCCCAGCTGGAGCAGCCCCTTGGCAGCCCACTGGGTTTGAATGCCGCCCTGCCCCTACAGGCAGAAGCTGCTCCAGTCTGGCCAGAGCAGTCCCTGCCTGCGTGCCCTCCTTCCCTGAACCCTGCCCTGCACTGTGGGCAGGAGCTGCTCAGGCAAGGAAGCAGGAGCAGCCCTTGCCTGTGCCAGGCTGGATGCCCCACAGACAGGAGCTACCCCTGCCTGTGGGGCACCCAGGCCCACTAATTCCCCCATAGGCCCTCCCCCACAGGGCTGGAGCTCCAGCCTTACTGATTAACCTTAACTGGTAAGCCTCGTTAAGAGTGAGGTTTACCAGTTATCTTGTTAAACCCTCACGTCCCTAGTTTTAAAACCACATTCCATTTCTCTCCTTCCTCAGTTTTTCTGATAGCTAAAGGATGTACTACGAAAATGTTTGTTTAAATGAGAAACTTCAGTGTTTCTCTTACCTTCCTGACTGCTGTGTCACAGCAATAAATTAGCCATTGCCCACTGGCATGTCTTGACACCATCTTTCTTCCTCGGATTTTGTGAATCCCTCTTTGCCATCCTGGTTACGCTAATCTCACAACACTTTTGCAACTATTGTACAGTAAACTTCTGATAATCCGGCACCTTTAGGACGCAGGGGGTGCCGGATTATCAGATATACCGGACTATCGGAAGGGAGGATTGGGGGGTGGCGCTGCGGGACCAACCTGGCAGCACCCCAGCTGCTCTGCCCCAGGTGTCCCCAAGTCAGCTGCTGCTGAAACTGACCAGCGGCTGACTCGGGGAAGCCTGGGGCAGAGCAGCTCCAATTGTCCGGCTGCCTGGAGTACTTGCAGGTTCCAGGTGGTGCCGGACTATCAGGAGTGCTGGACCACTGGATGCTGGACAACTGGAGTTTTACTGTACATTTATAGCTAAGTGCATTTCAGTCAAATCTTTCTAATCGACTGACCAGTGTATCAAGCTGGGCTTCTAGCCTGGTGCTCTTCATTACTATTTCCCTGAGTCCCATACAAGGATTAGAGGCATTTATACTGGAAGTTCACACTGGCATGGTACTTTGCAATTGGTGTTTCTTTGGACTAGACCGCAACTTTCTCCTCTCCAGAACATAGCCAAAATTCGAATTGTCCTTCAAACCCTGGCCAGATTCTGTGTATTGGCCCCAAAGTGGAAGATGCATTGTGGATGGAGTGGGGATGGATGCAGTAGTTGAAAACATCCCCAGCTCCAAAATGATTTGGCCCTGCAATGGTAAATGCTAAAATGTGGTGCTGGTATAAGTCGGGTTGCATCAATTCACCATGTTAAAGAAATTCTCCTTTTCCTGGTGATCCTTGTTGCCCCCTCAGTAGTGTATAGGCAACAATACCAGTACCCACCCTCCCTCTTGGTGGGGTTGAGAATTCCCTAATACAGCCTCTCCCCCGAGTGACGAACAAGTTACGGACCAAACACTTGGCCATAACTCGATTTGTTCGTAACTCAGACCCCATTGAGTTACATAGCGACCGCGCTGTTCGTAAGCACGGGTTGCATTCGTAACTCGGGGACCACCTTCACGACTGCTCCATGGGAGCTTTGGTCGTAAATGCGAACAGTCGTAACTCGACCATTCGCAACTTGGGGACCGGCTGTATAGAATGGAAGGAGATCCGCTTGCATATGGAAGAGTGATTTCCTTTTGCCAGTTTGGGTGAATCTGTCTCTTGGAATGATTGATAAATGTCTCTTCTAGACCCCATTATAACTTTTTAATGGCATTATTCAATGCACTGTACAAAGTTCAGTGGCCTGTGTTTCCACCAGTAGCCAGTTGGATAATCATATCACCTCCTATTGGCTCTCCGTTAAATCAGTATAAATTTCAGTCATAATTTGTGAAACTAGCTCTTGTTTTGCTATTACCATGGTGGCTTATAAAGGTAAAAATTGGTGGGCTACTTACTTTGCCCAAATGTAATGGTCTTAAATCTGTGAGAAAAAGATACTTTTTTTGTTGCTGCAGAACTCAGTCCCTGCTGGTCTTGTGGCAGTTGGCTTATATCCACTGTGGAATTAAATAAAAAAACTTTCAGTGGGACTTACTGGTTATTCAACACCTTTGAAAATCTGGCCTCTTACTGCAAGGCCTAGCTATAGATTAAATCTTTGGTCTTTCAATGAGCTATGCAGGAGTGCATCCACACATCTCAGTTTAGGACCAGCATCTTAGACTCCCTGTCTTTAGGTACCATCTTTGAAAATAACCATCATTGCTTTTAATAAGCTGTCAATGAAAGCAATTATATACTGGCCTATCTGTATTTACTGGGTGGGGCTGGTTTTTTTGATGTATTATTGTAACAGCCATAAAAACACATGCTCTTAGAACTAGTCCCACTCTGCTCAAGTGTGAAATGTAACATTCCCACAGTTGAGTCCTGTCTGCTATGGGTAAAGATGACACCTGCACATTGTGCAACAGATTTACAGACTATAGTCTGCAAGAAAGTTCAGCGTGGCACACCTATATGAAAAATGCTATTACAAAAATATATCAATAGGAATGCCTCATTAAAACCAGGGATATACAGTTTTGTAAAAGTCAGCTCAGATGACTTCCTGCAAATTTGAATGTTTTTGGAACATCCTAGATCTAGAAACTTGGGCTTGGAAATCAAACAGCTGATTGTCAAAGAACCCCAGCTTTTAATTTCTTCTAATAAAGAAAGAAATGGTTAAGCTTTATTTTTTAGGTTTGTATTTGAATTTTTCCAAACCTTGAGGTTTTTTGTCTGAACTTCTAAGTGAAGGTTCAGTTCAGTTACTTTGATCTAAATTTTCTCCTCTCCAGTTGAGTAAGTTATTCTTGACCTCAACATATTTTCTACATCTACCTCTTTATTAAAAATAATGTTCCTTCCAAAACCCACAACACAAATATTAAGCCTTTATGTAAGGCAGCTATAAGTAACTTAAGTAACTGCAAAATTTTGCTGGTAAAATAGGCTCCCAACACTCTAGAAAATGTTAGTCTAAACTACTAAAAATGGAAACAAAACGCAAAATGCAAGAAATTCTGATGGACAAAGTATTTATAATTTACATTTAACAAGTAAATAGAAATAAAAAATACACAAATGTGATTGAACCTCTGTAGTCTGGCATTCTGGTCCAGCAACATCCGTGGTCCTTGATTTTTAGTTAAGCCAGATGTCCAAGTAGCCACGTTTCCAATGGTCCCATAAAGTCTGCTTACAGCCACGAGTCCTGGCACTGTGTTCTGTGCTATTATTTAGGTCTAATTTACCCCTAAATGTTTTCTAAAAGTCCAGTAAGCAGTGGAAGTGTTGGTAATGCTGCTAGACAATATTGACCACCTGTGGTTCAGCAAATTCTTTGGTTCTGCACTGGTTGAGTCCCAAGGCTGCCGGACTAGAGAGTTTCTACCTGTAGTTAATGCTATAGGAATATTATTTAACTTCTCTGAGCAGATAAGGTGAGCTGCAAAATAGGGATGTAAGCAACTAGTCACTTCCCCACCCCCTTTGCTGCCTCTCTCTGATAGAGCCAGCAAGGGGGGAAACTGGCTTAAAAGCTGATTCCCCACAGCACCATCTCCATGGGGGCAGGAGCACAGCAGGGAACTCGCAGTGCTTCTAACTTTGAAATGTAGCAAGAGTGGAGTTCTTACTACATTTCCAAAGCAGAAGCACTGTGGGAGTAGGAGGCTAGCAGGGGACTCAAGCAGTCCCCCCGTTGGCCCTGTGCTCCCTGCAGTGCTTGAGCCTTTGAAATGTAGCAAGAGCTGGCAGGACTCTTGCTATATTTCAAAGGTGGAGGTGTCCTTATTGACTAATTGAATAGTTGATACAAATTACAATGACTATTAGATTAATTGATCTAAATTTAATGTCCTTGCTGCAAAAGATCTTTTAAAAATGTGGTTTGGTCCTTTTGTATATTGCTGAATGGTGCATAATTGTTTGTAACCTTAATTACAACTAGAAATATCAAGTCTGTGTTTGGCTGGAGGAAATGGTCTAAGCATGTTTGTGGCTCTTCCACCTTAAGTACTGGAATAGAAAAGTTGAATTGGACACCTCGTCTTCTTTTTTTTTTTTTTTTTTTTTCCTTTCAAAATGACCACTAGGCACTGGAGGTAATAAATCTTGTCTACCCTAAAAGCCTGGGGCAGCTTAAGTTATTTGAATTGTTTAAAAAAAAACCTAACCAACCAGAAAATGCATTTTAAACAAACTTTCCTGCCTTTGTACATCAAGAACTATAAGCCTAATTTCTTCAAGTAGTATTCCTTTGGGTCTCCTATTCAGGTGCTTATGCACTTCTCAGGCCCTTGATCTGCATTTTCTAGCGAGAAATGTCCATTCCCCTGCACATGAACCCTGTGCTTCCTCATGGCAGACACTGAGGCTGTATAGGGGTACGTATGTGAACTGCCCTCATTGTTTGACACAGTGCTTGAAGTGTGCCTGTCATCATTGGTACAGCCGTAGCAGCCTCAGCTGCAGGGTCCCTATCTGTTGCCACAGGAGTTCTGATACTTGAGGGATGAATCAGCTGGAGTCCCCATTGTGGTCCAGATTCCAAGGATGTCTCAGTGCAGAAACATTGGCCTCTGTGTGGCCACTCCATGGCACTTGACTCTCTCATGCTCAGTGACTGTCCGTTATGGCAGGGGTGGGGAATCTTTTTTGGGTCGGGGGCCACTGACCCACAGAAAATCAGTTGGGGGCCGCACACAAGTGAGAAGCAAAGTGAGAAGCCCCTGACTGAGAGGGAGAAAGACACTCCCCACATTCCTCTTGCACACTAGAGCTTAGTGGGGCACAGGCTAGTAGATTTTGTGTGCTCCAGATCTGTGGTTGGGTGTCAGGGGGGACCAGAGCACCAGTCGGGCTCCCCAGTGCTGAGCCATGGGAGCCGGATCCAGGCAGGCCAGATGTGGCCCCCGGGCCTGAGGTTCTCCATCCCTGCCTTATGGGAGGATGCAGAGGAGTAAAAGGGCTGCCAATTAGTAGTCCTCTCTGTGGGGGATTCTCCTACATCTCCCTTCAGGAACCTACCTTCGCGCAGGGAGGACCTTGTGGCTCACCAAGGATGGTGGAACCAACCTTATACAACATCTTCGCCCCCTGCAATGACCATATTGAGACCCATGGCCTGCCTACTGGCAATGGTGCAACTGACTTCTGCTAGCCTCCCAGCTGGAGGCCTGGGTTTCACATCCTCCCTCTACCCTTTCATGATAGGAGGAGATATTTGAGGAACAGGATGCTAGGTCAGATGAGGAAGTCAACCCGGTGATCACAATTTTGTCTCGTCATTGGATGAGGCTGTTGTGCTTTGCACTGCCGACAACTTCAGATAGTTCCAGGACCTCATTAGAAGGGTAGCTGATGCTGTGCAGATCTCTCTGGAGGAAGTTAGAGATCAGTAGCATAAGCTGCTGGATGTTCTGTAGTTGGCAACAGGCTCTAGAGGCATGCTACTTGTTAATGAGGCGCTCGTACTTTTGGATCTGCTACTTTCCCACTCAAGGTGAGAATTCTTTGTGCTCAGTTTACATTTCCTGCCTTGGGAAAAGGGGCATAAAGGTGGGAAATCAAACAATAGGGAGTAGCCAGATGCTGAAAGACATTCTTACCACAAGATGCCAGCTGGAAACATGGAAGACTGAACAGGGAGAAGGATTGGGCCCAAGTTTAGGAGGCTGCTTAGCTTTTGAAAGGGATAATTAGAACAACTGTTAGGATAAGAATTTGCATGTAACAAGTTTCTTAGTGTATTAGAATTAGCAGCTGTGTTTATTTTGGTTTAGTAACTTTGATCTGTTTTTCAATTGGAATTATTTAAATCCTAGTTTTTATATTTAACAAAAGCACTTTTGCATTATCAAGTCCATTGTAAATGATTGTTACGTGTGTGGGGAAGGGGCAACCATTATGCATATCTCTCCGTCATTGATAGAGGGCCAGCTTAAGAGCTGTCTCGGTAGAAAACTTTTATACAGAATAAGGTGGATTTATTTGGGAGTTCTGTCATCTTTCGGGGCCATCCCCCAGGTGTTGTCAAAGGCTTCATAGCTGAGTTCTCCCAGAGCTGAGTTGGTTCAGAGTCTTATTGCTCTGCTGGGAGGGCAGTAACCCCAATTTTGCTTTCTCTGGGGGAGACCAGAGCTATGCCAAGCTGGGCAGCATGGTGGGGAGCCTCAGTGGGCAGGAGGATGGGCATGAGTGGTTCAGTCAGCACACTGGGTGATAATCCTAAGGAGACCTCTGTGATTCAGCCTGTCACATGAACCCTATGGTAAATTCCAAAAGTAACTAGATCTTTTTGACGGTCTTGTTTGTGACCATGCATTTGTGGATTGTGAACGATCAGGCAAACATGACCAAATACAATTTGATTAATTACAACAAGCATGTGGCCTCTATTGAATAGCTGCCAAATGACAGCAAAAGCAATTCTGGTCCAGTGTAGCAAAAGGTCAGCTACTGGCCTGAACAGTTCTCCAGGCATCCCTAGCTGCTGTGGACATTGCCACCAGATCTGTCTCCACAATGGTAGGGAGTTGCGGGGTGTCTTGGCTCCAACCTTGTGTTTGAGGGAGGTTCAAAATCCGATAGGGGTCATAAGCTCTTCTGAGACTGAAACATGCTGAAGGATTACAGGGCTGCTCTACATTCCTTGAGCATCTGCACACCTACAAGCAAGAAGTGTGTCAATAGGTCATGGTATGCCCAGAGGTCACACCTTGCTCAGTTCTTGGGGTATTGTAGACCCAGGAGAAAATACTACTCTCCCCCCCCCCCCCCCCCAACAGGTTTAAGAGAGACTGCTGCCCAACCACCCTCCACAATCATCCAGGTATCATCTAACAACAGTTTTGATGGGTTGGTTGCCTGTTCAAATCCGCCCACCCCTCTGATTTTTGCACTTCTGTCCTTTTAGCTCTTGCCTTCCCTTTGGGAACTACCTTGCTCCTTTCTTTAGGCTTAGGTGTGGATCATTGTAATCCAGTGGGTCTTGGAGGTCATAGCACTGGGCTACACCATCTTGTTTGACATTTCCTCCCTTCCACTACCAGTCCCCTCCCCACTCCCCATCCCCTACCCTCTGCCGCCCTGTCCCTCATCTGTGACTCCCTTCATGACATCTAAGGCAAGAGGGGAACTGCCTTCTGTAGCCAGGAGCAATAAAATATTTCCCTTCACCTTACAGAGCTTGTAGTTCAAAATGCTTCCTACTACCAAGGGAAGATGGAGTTGGAAGGCTGATCTTACCTAAGACTGCTGAACAAGTTGATGAAACCTCAAAAGTTTAGGATGGTGACTTTGACCACTATAGTTCCTTTGCCACAGGAAGGAGATTGTGTAGGTCAAGGGATGAAAACCAGTGCCTGCTTCGATGTAACTGTACGCACATTGCACAGGAAATACCTGTGCTTCACTGTAAGTCGAGGTCGCTTCCTTGCAGTCAGTCTTCAGCTCTAAAGGTGTTTCTGAAACATCTAGTGAGTAGAAAGCAGAGATTAGTGGCCTACCTTTGGCATTCGGTTGTTGTCTTCCTCTAGCTTGACAACTGGCTACTCAAAAGTTGGTCTTTCAAGGCAGTGTCATCTACCCAGAACGCTCTTGCTGTGTTCTAAGAATTGGACCAAAAGCTGAATGCAAATAAATCCATGTTAGTATTGCTCAAAGGATAAAGTTTATAGGGGCATACTTGGCTCAGTGATAGCCAGTGCATACCTGCCTTAAGAAAGATTCGTCACCCTGTTAAGAATAGTCAGACCATTTCAGAGCAGCCTTTGGACCATTATAAAAATTGTGTTCAACTCCATGGCCATATGGTAGCATGCACCTTTGTGACAGGCTACTGTGCTTTTGCTTCCAAGGTTGATTGAGAACTAACTGCCTGTTCTCTGACCAGACACACCTTGAATAGGTGGATGATGGTCCGCTTGCATATGAATAAATCCCTAACCTGGAAGGGGTCTGTGCAGGCAATCCTTTCTTCCAGTCAACCGCAACCCTGTTAAAGTAGGGGCCCCAGTTTGACACCCCCCAGTTCAGGGCAGATGGACAGTCCATGAAAGCGGTCTCCAGATCAGCCTTTTGACGCTTGGGGCCATTGGGAACACTTGCTTTCATTTCTTGCCCTTCATCAGGACAGAATGATCAGGGTCATATTGAACATCGTGTTCTGCATGTGCTTAAATCTGAGGAGCAAGATGAAAATCCAAGGTGGCTACCAGTATATTTTTCCAGACCCTCATAGTTTTCAGATGGAATCTTATTTCCATAACCTGGGTATTAAGAAGTCCAAAGGCCTTTTATCTGCATAGGAAGAAGGGGTTTTGGAGTTTTCCTTGACTCTTAATATCCTTCATAGATAGATCAAAAGGGTTCCTATTTCTCCTCAGGCAATCTGGTACCCGTTCTGTTATGAGTCTTTGGGCGTTCCTCTCCCCAACCCCCGTCTGAGAGTGCATTCAGCCAGACTGCAGGCAACATCTACAACATTTTTGAAGGATGTTCCCATATCAGAGTTAAATAGTGCCACTATGTGGACTTCAGCCCATACATTTGCAAAGCATTATGCCCTGTGTCATTCCATCAGATCTGATGTGGCACTTGGCTCTGCAGTATTGTCTTGAATACTGGACCCTGATCCAAAGCTCCTTCCTGCTTGGGATACTGCACAGAAATCACCTGAAGTGGAGGATCCACTTCTCTCTCTCTCTCTCTCCCCTCTCCCTCCCATAGGGATTCTCTGAAACAATGAAGGAAATGTCACTCATTGTGCAGCAACTGTGGTTCTGTAGGATGTTTGTTTCTACGATCCATCTTTGTTCCTTTCTGCTTCAGATGTTCCTTCTCTATTCAGTCATTCCCTAAGGACCTGAGGGCAGTTTGTCTGTGCATCCCAGTACAGATTCAGTGTCTGCCACTGGGAGGCATAAGATGCATGTGCAAGCCAAATGGCTACTGCTAGCTAGGAATGTGTGATCATGTGCAGCTCTTGATCCCCATGATGCACCCACAGGGGAGCACATCTGGAACGACAGTTACTGCACAGGATGAGCAAGATTCTTTTTATTCTGTTAAGCTCACAGGTTAGTGAGGAATAGGCAAAGTGTTCAACTGTGCTGTAAGCTCAATAAATGCTCCTTTTGTAGTTAGACAGCAAAATGTGAGCAGACTGCAAAAAGTTCCAGCGAAATTTTGAGATAAGGAAAAGCATAGCTTCTTTCCTTGCATGCAATAGTTGAAGTAAGCAATTATGGTATTCACCTTTGGCTGAAAACTTCCCAGGCATTCAAAGGAAGTGTGGCCATTTTAATGTAAAAAACTGTAGCTAATGCATGACTAAAATATTGACTATATATGGGCTTTGCAGTCAGGAAAAGTTTTGAACCCTGAGCTGGAAAATTATTTCCTTTCTATTTTGCCACTTTGGTATTCCTTCATGGCAAAACATACTTACAGACTGCCTCTGTTTTCTTGAGTCATTCTACCATCCTATAGACAGCATAATATTTCAACACACTTGGGAAGTGGCGGTATCTGCCCTGCTATATGAAATTCATAGTTTTAATTTTTTTCAAAACAGCTGGTAACTTTTGGTGGTAGCAAGAGTGTATTTAAAAAACATATTAGTAATCATTTTGACTAAACTAATCCAACCAGCTAATCACACAATCTGTTAAGTCTTGACTTATTTTGAGGGAATTCTTTTCTTAATGAATAACTAAAAATCAGTATCTGAAGTCCTAAGACTTGTCTAATACAAATTCCAAAAAAGGCAGATGTTTTAGAAAAAATTACTGAGAGAATTGAAGTGCCTGCTATTAAACCTGTCACCTGAAATTGTCTGATCCAACTATTCTGTCCCCATGACATTGAGTAAAGGCAGGACATAAGGCCTTCATTTGCAAAATTAAGCTTGAGATATTTGAAGACCAAAAGAATGTCAACAAATGCAGGTCTTGTTTCAAAATTTCTCTTGTCTGCTCAAATGGAACCAACCTGAGAAACTGAGCACAGAGTGACCAGTTCGCAAAAATCGATAACGTTCAACTCTGTGTTGATTTTGTGCCACTTAAACTGGTTCTGCGAGAAACTTTTCTTGTCTCACTAATCAGTAAATGGCAAAATTCAGCGAAGTTCAAGACCAACAGGAATATCTCTGGTATTATTGTTGGCCCTAAATTCTTGAACCTAAGGATGGTATATGTAGTGAGGTCAGCATTTGTTGGGCTCCTAAAATGGTTGATGTGATGGAATGTGTAAATTCTGAAAAGCCATAGTCTCATGTCTGATACAGATGTATAAGCTACATAAAAGGCAGAGCTGATGGTTGAAGCTGAATGAATGGTACTGGCCCTTTGTATACTGTATATCATAGACTTTTCTCTCTCAAATTAGATGCAGCAGTTGGAACTGGCACAGATGCAGCAAAGAGAAGCTAATCTCACAGCGTTGGCAGCCATTGGGCCAAGGAAAAAGAGACCACTGGATTCACCAAACCTTGGATCTGGCCTTGAGGTATTGAAATGGCTTGCATGCTTTTGTTCCATTTTTATACTGACTTGTCATCTTTTGCGCCTTTTAGGAAAATGAGGGAAACCCTCCTTTGAGGCTTGTTGAATAGTGTAGGGAAAATAAATATTCAATAATTAAAGAAATACTAAAAGCTTTCGTTGCGGTGAACCAAGATTAGTAAACATATTCAACTAATTGTGTATTGATTAGTGTGCTATATTTACAAGACAAAATTAAAAGAAGGATGAAAGTCTCTACTTCAGTTTCCGAGGGAAACTCCACAACCTCAGTGTTGTGTGGCAGCAGTGTAACTATTTGAGGCTGAGACAGACAACTAGCTGCTGAGTGTCCTAAAGGGGAAGAGAAGCTCACCCACAGGGACAAACAGGTGGTCTCTAGAAGACACAATCAGCCTCCCCTTCCCAAAAGGAGTAGGAAAGAGGCAACTGCTTTTAATCCTAGTTGTTTTAGAGACTACCAAGAAGGTTTAGTACACAAGCTGTGCTTCCCAATGGCTTAAGATAGTGGGTTCCAGTAATGTCCTCCTGAGTCGGTGCCCTTGTCTAAACACACAAGTTGTACCACTTTATCACAGAAGTACAGGAGGATAATTAAGCAGCATCTGTACAAAGCACCTGCATCCTTACGAGGGACCACTAAGTACTTCATAACAAAATCACAATCACTCCCCTCCCTCCCCCATGCCAATGTAGTTATCCCTGTACAAAATCTGTGTAGAATGTAGCCTGATTTGTGTCAGGGTGCTCCTGAAGGAGTCTGGAATCTCCAGTAGGTCAGCCATGACCATACTAACTCCTTGAAAGAGGTACTTTTGGGTTACGAACAGTTATGTAGCGTAAGGGAGACTTTCGGTTGCACCAGAATCTCCGCTTCCTTACACTTCCAGCCGTTGGTTTTGATCATCCATGAGCGGAGTGAGTTTTGTCTTGTGTGCCAACAATGAGGTCATGTTCACTTGTTCAGATGTGTGCTACTGTGGCACCCACCAGTGATGCTGCTCCCCAAGAGACTCTCCCAGGTAGCAACCCCTGCCACATGGTCCCAGCTGCTGGAGCAGCCCTGGCCCCACCACCACCACTTGGTCCCAGCCACCAGAGCAAACCCGCCCCCCACCATGCGGCTCTGACCTTGGCCGAGGTTGCCAGAGCGGCCCTCCCCCACCACATGGCTCCAGCTCTGGCATTGGCTGCTGGAGCAGCTGCCCGCAATGTGGCTCCGGCTCTGGCCCTGGATGGGGTTACTGGAGCAGCTGCTGGCCGCCATGCAGCCTGCAGCTCCAGCCCTAGGGAAGGGCTTAAGCTAGGGCCCGGGCCGCATGGTGGCTGCCCTGCTGCTCCTGGGGGGGGGGCAACCATTTGCCACATGGCTCTGCCCTGGAACAGGTGAGCAGCCACTGTGCAGACCTGCTGAAGAGGTGGGTGGGCCTCAAATTCTTGGTGCGTGCCCACTTAGGTGCGCACCTTAGAGGGAACACTGGTGGGGAATCTCAGACCCAGGGGCCGCATGTGGCCCCTAGCTTGCCCTGAGGCTCATGGCTCTCCCCACAGTATTCATAGAATCATAGAATACTAGGACTGGAAGGGACCTCGAGAGGTCATCAAGTCCAGTCCCCTGCCCTCATGGCAGGACCAAATACTGTCTAGACCATCCCTGATGGACATTTATCTAACCTACTCTTAAATATCTCCAGAGATGGAGATTCCACAACCTCCCTGGGCAATTTATTCCAGTGTCTGACTACTTTTTCCTAATGTCCAACCTAAACCTCCCTTGCTGCAGTTTAAGCCCATTGCTTCTTGTTCTATCCTCAGAGGCCAAGATGAACAAGTTTTCTCCCTCCTCCTTATGACACCCTTTTAGATATCTAAAAGCTGCTATCATGTCCCCCCTCAATCTTCTCTTTTCTAAACTAAACAAACCCAATTCCTTCAGTCTTCCCTCATAGGTCATGTTCTCTAGACCTTTAATCATTCTCGCTCATCTCTGGACCCTCTCCAATTTCTCCACATCTTTCTTGAAATGCGGTGCCCAGAACTGGACACAATACTCCAACTGAGGCCTAACCAGCGCAGAGTAGAGCGGAAGAATGACTTCTCGTGTCTTGCTCACAACACGCCTGTTAATGCATCCCAGAATCATGTTTGCTTTCTTTGCAACAGCATCACACTGCTGACTCATATTCAACTTGTGGTCCACTATAACCCCTAGATCCCTTTCTGCCATACTCCTTCCCAGACAGTCGCTTCCCATTCTGTATGTATGAAACTGATTGTTCCTTCCTAAGTGGAGCACTTTGCATTTGTCTTTATTAAACTTTATTAAACCTCAGACCATTTCTCCAATTTGTCCAGGTCATTTTGAATTATTACCCTATCCTCCAGATTAGTCGCAACCCCTCCCAGCTTGGTATCATCTGCAAACTTAATAAGCATACTTTCTATACCAATATCTAAATCGTTGATGAAGATATTGAACAGAGCCAGTCCCAAAACAGACCTCTGCGGAACCCCACTTGTTATGCCTTTCCAGCAGGATTGTGAACCATTAATAACTACTCTCTGAGTATGGTTATCCAGCCAGTTATGCACCCACCTTATAGTAGCCCCATCTAAGTAGTATTTACCTAGTTTATTGATAAGAATATCATGTGAGACTGTATCAAACGCCTCACTAAAGTCTAGGTATACCACATCCACCGCTTCTCCCTTATCCACAAGACTCGTTATCCTATTAAAGAAAGCTATCAGATTGGTTTGACATGATTTGTTCTTCACAAATCCATGCTGGCTGTTCCCTATCACCTTGCCACATTCCAAGTGTTTACAGATGATTTCCTTAAATTACTTGCTCCATTATCTTCCCTGGCACAGAAGTTAAACTAATTGGTCTGTAGTTTCCTGGGTTGTTCTTATTTCCCTTTTTATAAATGGGCACTATATTTGCCCTTTTCATTCTTCTGGAATCTCTCCTGTCTCCCATGATTTTCCAAAGATGATAGCTAGAGGCTCAGATACCTCCTCTATCAGCTCCTTGAGTATTCTAGGATGCATTTCATCAGGCCCTGGTGACTTGCAGGCATCTAACTTATCTAGATGATTTTTGACTTGTTCTTTTTTTATTTTACCTTCTAAAACTACCCCCTTCCCTCTAGCATTCACTATGTTAGGCATTCCTACAGACTTCTCGGTGAAGACTGAAATAAAGAAGTCATTGAGCATCTCTGCCATTTCCAAGTTTCCTGTTACTGTTTCTCCCTCCTCACTGACCAGTGGGCCTACCCTCTCCTTGGTCTTCCTCTTGCTTCTAATGTATTTATAAAAAGTCGTCTTGTTTCCCTTTATTCCCGTAGCTAGTTTGAGCTCATTCTGTGCCTTTGCCTTTCTAATCTTGCCCCTGCATTCCTGTGCTGTTTGCCTATATTCATCCTTTGTAATTTGTCCTACTTTCCATTTTTATGACTCCTTTTTTATTTTTAGATCATGCAAGATCTCGTGGTTAAGCCAAGGCGGTCTTTTGCCGTATTTTCTATCTTTCCGACACATCGGAATAGCTTGCTTTTGGGCCCTTAACAATGTCCCTTTGAAGAACTGCCAACTCTCCTCAGTTGTTTTTCCCCTCAGTCTCGATTCCCATGGGACCTTGCCTATCAGCTCTCTGAGCTTACCAAAATCCACCTTCCTGAAATCCATTGTCTCTATTTTGCTATTCTCCCTTCTACCCTTCCTTAGAATTGTGAGCTCTATGATTTCATGATCACTTTCACCCAAGCTGCCTTCCACTTTCAAATTCTCAACCAGTTCCTCTCTATTTGTTAGGATCAAATCAGATTGGGGAGGTATTGGGGAGCTGAAGCACACAAAATCTACTAGCCTGGGCCCCCCAAGGCTCTGCTGTGTGAGGAGAATGTGGGAAGCAGCCTTCTCCTCCTTCTCAGTCAGGGACCACATCAGTGAGGGTTTGTTTGGGGGTTTTTTTGCTTCTCACTTGTGTGGGCCTCAACTGATTTTTCTGTGGGTCAGCGGTCTCTGACCCCAAAAAAGTTCCCCACCTTTGGTTTAAAAGCCGTAGACTCCAAGGGAAGTTCACAAACAGCGGAGAACAAATGGGAGTTTGTAAGTGGGAGTCATAATAGAATAACTATGGTTAGGGAGCTTCAGGGGTTCGTAGAGTTACTGTAACTGGAAAAACTTAAAAAAACAACGAATAGTCTGGTGGCACCTTAAAGACTAACAAAACATGTAGATGGGATCATGAGCTTTCGTGGGTACAACCCACTTCTTCAAGCTACTTGTACCCACGAAAGCTCATGATACCATCTACATGTTTTGTTAGTCTTTAAGGTTCTGCTAGACTATTGGTTGTTTTTTATGGTTGGGGAGAACGGCGTCACTAGTGCCGATGCTGCTCCTGTCTCTTCCACCTGCTCCTGTATTCAAAAAGAAAACTTAGATATTGATGCTTCTATTCAGATCCTGGCATGAATTTCCAGAGACTGTGACCTGAGTGACTGGTGGAGTGTAATTATCAGTGATTGACTGTGCTGGGTCTGGTCCTGTTCAGTATCCTTGTCAGTGTTTAGATAATGGCATAGAGTGCAGGCTTGTGAAATATTTTTTGTCAAGCTCTAAATTTCTTGTTTAGTGTATATTCAAGGTTCAGACTCCGGAGAAGAAAACTAATGAAAAATAACAATGATAATAAGTAAATAAAACATTTCGGGGGGCTATTCAAAGTGTGTTATGGTCCAGATTTGGCCCATGGTCTGCCTGTTGACTACCCTAAGTTTTGTGGATGATACCAAGCTGGGAGGGGTTAGAAGTATAGTATCACTCACAGCAAAGGCGCATGACTTGTCCTCTGATATCTATGTATCTGCAGGGCTCTGTGCTAGTGACAGAGGGTGTGCCAAATCTCCAGCCACCTCTCTTATTCCCAGAGACCTCCTGCCTACCTGCTCTACCCCTGTTGTAACTTTGCTTGCAGCAGAGAAAGAATTACGTTCTTGGCCCTTGTGTATAGCACTGCTCCCATTGGAGGCTCAGACAACTCCATGCAGCTGCCATGGGTCCAAAATGCTGTTCTTGGCTCACTGCACAGGAGCAGAGTCACACACCCTTCTGGGAGCAGCAGTTTACCTCCTTCATCTGAGAGAGCTGGGAACTACAACTCCTATTGCTATTGCTGCTTAGTGATTCAGAGAGCCAGGCTGGAATGCTGTAGAGCCCTGTGCAGATAAAAAAAAATTTGCATCTGCATCCAAGCTGTGACCTGCAAAAATGGGCTGTGGATGTCTGCATCAGTGGATGGGGATATGAAGCAAATGTCCATGGATTTTCAGGGCTCTAATTACAAGTGCTTTGGAGGATAGGATTAAATTTCAAAATTATCTGGACAAAGTGAGGGGGAAACATAAATTTTCAAATACATAAAAGGTGTTTACAAGGAGAAGGTGAAAACTTGTCTTCAGCCTCTGACAGGACAAGAAGCAATGGGCTTAAATTGTGGTAAGAGAGCTTTAGATTGGACATTAGGAAAAACTTCCTAACTGTCAGGATAGTGCTGGAATAAATTGCCTAGGGAAGTTGCAGAATCTCTCACTAGAGTTTAAGAATAGGTTAGACTAGCACGTGTCAGGAATGGTGTGGTTATTCTGTATTCCTGCCTTGAGTGCAGGGACTGAACTAGATGATCTATCGAGGTCCCTTCCAGATCTACATCTCTGTGCTTCTGTGGTTGCAAACTGACCCAAGACCCTATATCTTTCCATTTACCAGCCTAATTTCTGCAACTTGGTCAAAACAAACCTATCTTGCGGGCCTTTCTTCATCCAGCATTTGATAAGACGGTCCTTTGTTCACCTGCTTTACTTCACTGTCACCTTCAGATTATAAAGAGTCAAACTGGAGAAGCAAATGAGGAAGACCTAGCAAGTAGGAGACTCCTATATGATCCTCATTTGCAATCCTGCCCCTCAAAGCAAGTGAGGAGGAACCCAGCTCAACCGGGTCACAGAGAACAAATTATGAATTTACCCACCTTTTTGAATGGCTGCATTTTATGATCCTTGAAATCTTCAATATATCAGCAGTGGCCTTTCTTCTGCATGTAGAAGTGATCTTGTTACCCACCTTTTTATGTAACATTACTTGAAAACATGAGCCTGGCCTTAGAATAACTTTCCTCATCTGTCCTTCCCACCAAGCTCTTTTTGGAGTGGTAGGGTCATCATTCTTTTTTTGTTTACCAATGCCTTCGATAGGTAGGGAAAGGATTTGTAACACAAGGTTGCAATTGCTAACATTCTTTTGTTGTAAGAGAGTAACGGCTGTGTAATGGCTTCCTGTTACTTTATTTCAGCTGCTGTTCATTCTGTGGCATGTCCATTATTTCTTTCTTAAAAAATTGTGTAGCACTGTGTGCCAAAACGCTATAGCTGAGAATAGTGTGATATCACAAGATTTGGGGCCATTAATATAAGGCCTTTAAAAAAAAAAAAAAAAAAAAAAAAAAGAGTAGGGAGGGGATTGGATTAGGGATGTTATAGTTTAACCAGTTTACTGATAAGACGTTGCTTATCAGTTTTGTTACCTGTTACTCTGCTTGCCTGGGGGAGTGACTGCCCGGTGCTGCGGAATCTGCAGTTTAACTTAGAGCCGACAGACTCCTGGCGCACACTGGCTCCCAGCAGCCAGCCACGCTCCCGACTCTGTATTAGGAGCCGGCAGGCTCCGATCCGGCAGCTGGCCTCACTCCTGGCGGCGCCCACAGCGGGCTATACATTCTCAGGTAAAACAATTAACTGTAACCGATCAAATGATTTTTTTTTTTTTACCTTCCTAGTTTGCATACGAACTTAAACTGATTGTGTTGGTTGTAAGTTCCATTGGAAATTCACATTCATAAGTTTAACTGTTGATGTATTGTATTGACTAACATCTAAATCCTAGCATGCTGATTAATAAAGGATGTCACAAAGTTAATTTCACATGTGAAAACCTTCTTCAATGCTACTCTGCATTTCAGTGTGTGGTATTTGTTGTCTTGGGGACAGAGGAGTGGTTTGTCTAAGAGTGCCTAATTCTTTGTCAAATCTTAATGCTTTATTCGCTATCAAAATATCCACCTTGAAATGGAAGACTGTTGGTCTTGGAACTTCTGAACAGATGTCGGAGTCTCCAATCATAGTTGACATATGAATCTGCTTATTTCAGTGTGTCTTGTGCAAATATAAATCAGTGATGAATCCACAGATGTGCTCTACATTGGGCAGAGATGGCCACCTGTTTTGCCACAGCCTGCTTTCTTTGCTCCCACTTGTTTGGCTTGATTTACAGTAATTCCTCACTTAACACTATAGATATGTTTCAGAAAATGATCGTGTTAAGTGAAAACTGGTTATGCGGGGTCAATTTTCCCATTGAAAATAATGGAAAAGGTGGGGGTTGCGTTTCAAGCGGTGGTGTCTGTTGGAACCGGGACATAAGGTTGGGGGAGAAAGGGGACTGGGTTACAGCTGGGAGGGGAGGTGTTTGGCTCTGGGGAAGGGAAGGGAAGGGGAGGAGAAGGGAGGGGGATTGGGTTGGGAGTATTCCCCTGTGATGGGTCTAGCAAGACCCGCACTGCGTCCGGCGAGGGGGGGGGGGGGGTCATCGGGGAACGGCATGGCGAGCGGTGAACCCTCCGCTGCTTTGCAGGGAGGCGGGGGAAGTCCCGTGCAGCTGCCAGCAATGGACCGGCTGGGGAAATAGTGTTATTCCAGGGACGGTCGTGTAATTCAAAAAACGTTCCCCCCCAAAAAATCATGCTATCGCGAAAACATGTTAAGCTGGCACGTGTTAAATGAGGAATTACTGTATTCTGCTATTCTCAATGGCTTAACCACAGACCAACAGGTCTACCTTTATCCTGAGCAATCACACTTCCCATGTGTTCAGTTAGACTTGATCAGCTTTCAGTTGAGCTTTGAGAGTGTCCTGATGTCATTTGAGTTGGCATCCCAGCATACATGCTCCCATGTTCAAGAGTACATAAAATATGACTTTGGAAAGTTGCAAACTGTCCATCCATACAAGATGACCACCCAGTGAATTTATGCCTGGATGATTAGTTATGCAGCACCAATCCAGGACTTCTGACCACATGAAGTTACGTATAAGAAGCAGACAGGACATTTGAAAATGCTCTGGTTGTCAGGTGCCTGCTGTAATATCCAGATTTCACAGCTGTAAAAAACAATACTGAGTAGGACTGCATGACATTCACTAATCTTAGTATGAAGTCCATGCCTATCGCCTTTCCCAGGCAGTGAGTCAGCCATAGGCAGAACTGGCTTTAGAAATGTGCCCTGAGATTTCATCATTGATCATGGCATTATGAGATCAAGTGCTGCCAAAATGGCAGTATTTTTCTGCTGCTTTAAGCTGTGTGTCATCAACCGCAATTTTGGAGACAGCACACATTTATTTATTTTTTTCTCCCCCTGGAGCAGGCTAGTAAAGCACTTGGGTTTCCTTGGGGCTGATAGAGCTCAAATCACTTGGCTGATTTAGAAAGCAGTTGATTAGATGCTGCATGTCTTCACACGTATGCGCTATGAATGCACAGTTATCGGCCACGAGGCGCTCCCTAATGAGCATATCAATCAGTTTGGTACGAACATGGAGATGGAGGAGATTGAAGAGGCAACTCCCTGTGCACAACTGCATATAAATACCCCGGTTGCAGTCTCTGAAACAATTTCCAGCAGCACAACCCCAAAGAGAATGGTAAATGGTGTAGGTGCGAGCACATAGCCCTGCTTAACACCATTTGTGACAGAGAGGCTCAGAAGCACTATATACCCAGCATGCTGTCATGGAATGAGCACACGCTGGTGACTAATTTGTGCAATGAATTCAAATTGATGAAAGCAAGTACAATGTGGCTTTAGGCCCACACACATTGGGCATCTTTAAAATCCTCTTTTTGGGCAACTTGTCAGAGTAATTTAAACTGGGAGAGTGTAATTATTCATTTTATATTGCAAATATAGAAAGTGTTACACTCCATCTTAAATGGCAGAATTTTCTGGCTTATAGTAGCTAGGAATAAGTCTGTTCCTAATACTTTTGTATTCATTTTCAGTACCTACATTTTGTGTGATGAAGGAATTATTTCTTGTTTTCTAATTGCCCTTTATGCAATTCAATTAGGGTATGTCTACACAGCAGCACGAGGTCAAAATAAGCTATGCAATTTGAGCTATGCAAATTGCATAGCTTATTTCGAGCTTATTAGACTGCTATTCCAGTAAGTCCCTAATCCGCGTGGAACAAGGTTTACTGAGACATTGGAATAGCAAGCCCATTATTTCGATTGAATTTCAAAATAACAGGTGTGCTGCTAATCTGCGGAAAACACTTTTTCGGGATACCTGACATATCCCGAAATAGTGCTGCTGTCTAGACATACCCCAAGATGTGTAATGTTCATTGTAGAATTAGGCTTTCTTTAAAGTCACTTTTACCATGAATGTTCAAGATGCATCAGGTAACATTTTGTACAAAAATTCTGGTGCATTCAACCGTGCTCCAACATAGCTTAAAATAAGGGAATAAGATGGTGGAACGTTTAGTTTCTTTTCTTTCGTACTATAGAACTCAGTATTTAAAAAATAAATGGAAGTGTTTCAGGCCATTAGTCAGTAACATAAACTAAAGCTCCAGGGTGTTTAGGGAAGGAGGAGAGAAATGATTAGTTTCCAAATGTTGAAGTGAAATGTTTCACCTACATAAATTAACGTTTTACATTAAAATCTACCTTCACTGGGGAAAGAATCCTAGCAAGCAGTGGCAGAGGGCAAGTTAACACACTAGACTGTAACGGTTCCAGTCAGTGCTCCAGAAATAACAATAAATGAAAGATGGATTTTAGCCTCATAACATGTACCATGTCTCTTCCCTACTTTCCTGATACTTCCCACAATTGGGTCTGCGTCTTTGGTCATGATGGCTGCTCACCTTAGAATATTCCTCCTCATCCTCTGTGCCTTGTAATCTCATATCTGTTTTCTCTTCGAGCCTCCCATTCCAGTGCTAGATTTTTACTCCTGTGTGTTCTGGTCACTCCTGCACTTGAAATAATTAAGATTCCAGAGAACAAAGTTGGGCAAATGGGAATAACCATACAGGTTGTACCTCCAAAAACCAGCATTCTCTGGTCCAGCAACAACCATCATCCGGCAGGACCATGGATGCTCCTGGACCAGAGAGCCGGGAGACTAAAGGCAGGAGGGCCAGCTGGGGATGGGGCAATAGGAACCCCAGTCTTGGAGTCCCTGTGGCAGCGTAGGGCTGGACTGGCCCAGTCCCCCGGCAACACGGGTCAGTACTGGGTTGTAGCCCCGTGGCAGTTCCTGGGAGCTTAGGGCTGCATCTGGAGCTCTGCATCAATGCAGGACCTGAGGCCCTGGCCAGCTTCCTGGAGCGCGGGGTTGTGGCACTGTGGCAGCTTGCTGGAGCATGGGGCCAGACCCCCACGGTTGCCCCCAGATGTGTGGGGCTGGACCCCTGGGGTAGGAGCTGGAGCCTCTGCTGCCCAGGAAGCCAGCAACAGCTGGGCGAGTAACCCAGCCAGGTTGGGGGTGGGGGAAGGTGGGGTAGTCTGCCAGCAGTAGGCAATGGGCTTGGGAGCTGACAACAGGAGCCCTCCCCTGGTCCGCAAATTTTCTCATTTGGGACCGGTTAGGTCCCAATGGTGCCAAACCAGGGAGGTTCAACCTGTGTCTAATCTATTGTTAGAACCTTTGTCTCCCTGAAAGTCCCATTACCCTTTGTCATCCACTGCTGAAATAAATGTCTGAAATAAATTGTAAACTCCTCTAGGCAATGAGATACCGCTTCCTTTGTTCTCTAAAGCACCATGGACATCTGTGCCACAATATACAGTAAACTGTGTGCTATAATGGCTATTGATGATGGGTACATACCACTGCATTTTAGCAATGTTGTGGCTATGGAAAAATCAATTAAGACTATCAAGCTGACAGTTAAGGCTATCGTTTCCAGGTCTAGAATCTACATCAATGTCAATATAAAGAATTACCTTTTTGTTCTTGTCTGAGACATTTGTTATAGTCTCTTATCAGGATTAAACATCCACATTCAAATGAATTTGGGTTTAAGCCCTTATAAAAGAATCTGGTTATCCTGATAATGCATTTCAAGGATCATTAAGAAATTCTTTTCATTGTACCCTTTTATATCTTCATTAATTTCTCCAGTGTAGTCCCTGAGTACACTTTTCATGGACACAGTAGGCGCAGAGGCCTTGACACTTCAATTCTATTTTTTTTGCCATGTTTCCAAAAAAAAACTGGGGGGAGGGTTAATGAATTATAAGATGGGGACTATGACAGGGTGTGTATACCCCGCACTGGGCCAGGAAGGGTTAATGCCCTGTGAGTGGAAGAAGTCCCATCCTTCTAGCCATACTGGGCATTCTCCAAGTACTGAGGGTAGTGTAAACAGGAGCAGCTCAGTCTGGGCTGGATGCTGGAGAGGAAAGACCTACTACAGGAGCTCCAGAACTTCAGAGGCTCTGGCCCTGCTGCCCTATGACATAGGAACAACTCCATACACTTTAGCCACTAGGCTGTTCTGCCCTGCACTCAAGGGCTACTAGACCGAACTAATTCCCTGGAGCAACAAGGTCTGTCTGTAGTGTGTGTGTTTGGGGGTTATCTGCTGGCTGCCTGAAAGATACTGTATGTTGAACTTGTTTGTCTGTTTGGAGATCCATGTGCTGAGCTGTTGGTTTGAAGGACCATGTCCTGAGCCAGCAGTTGGAAGTTGTGAACTTCTTAATGAGGATTTGAAATCTATAACCCTCTGTTCACTGGTCAAGCCTTAGCCCCGTCCCCTGGTTATCAAGAAGGGAAGGCCAGGGCTATATAAAGTCTGATTGTTAGCTGCTCCTGTTCACTAACTGGGAGTTTCCTGAGAGAGTTCAGAGGGGGAGTTGGCATTCTTTAAAACATTTAAACTAAACTAAAACCAAACTACCTCATTTAAATAAAAAAAATCAATAATCATCTGTAGGAGGGAATGCAGGCAGAGGCTCAGCAACAGACTGGGGGTTATCCTGCTACATTGGGTGCAATAAACATGTCTGATTACTTGCCCTATGGAGAGATCGCCTATGTGCATCTGGGGCAAGGAGCTCCTGGCCCTCAGACGGCTTATGGGCTTTGGAGGCCAGAGTGGCTGAATTGGAGGAGCGAAGAGAGGCAGGCAGGCATGTAGATGAGGCTTTCTGGAACACTGTAGAACTGTCCCGCATCCAGTCAGACAGCGCCTATGCTGTTAAGGAGGGCGAAAGGTTCAGGGAAGAACATTCATCTGGAGCGGAGGGAAAGCATCCCATAGTTGGGACCCTCCTTCCAGATGATGTGGTATATCCTCTTGCACTGAGGATACCTCTCTGGGGGAGGGAGCTCCAGTCATTAGGAAAAGGCAGTTGTTAGTAATGGGGGATCAATCAGAAATATAGACAGCTGGGTTTGTGATGACCAGGAGTACCATACAGTGACTTGCCTGCCTGCCTGGTGCAGAGGTTGCAGATCTCTTGAGACATGCAGATAGACATGTGTAGTGCTGGGGAGAAGCCGGTGGTCGTGGTACATGTAGTTACCAATGATGTAGGGAAGGGTCGGAGAGAGAGTCTGGAGACCAAATTTAGACTTCTAGGAAAGCAATTGAAATCCAGGACGTTTACGGTAGCATCTTCTGAAATGCTTCCAGTTCCACACACAGGGCCAGGTAAGTAGGCAGGCTGAACTTCAGAGTCTCAATGCATGGATGAGATGATGGTGTAGGGAGGAGAGGTTTAGACTTATTTGGAACTGGGGAAACTTTTGGGAAAGGAGGAGCCTGTATAGGAGGGATGGGCTCCACCTAAACCAAAATGGAATCAGACTTCTGGCACTTAGTTTATAAACTGCTCTGTGATCCTTTTTAATGTTAAGGGCTGGCGGAAAGCTGGCAGGTGCGAAGGAGCACTTGGACCAAACAGAGACATCTCTTAGGGAGGGTCTATTAATAGAGATTCTCCATTCTAGTAAAGAGGAGAGGATGGAAGAGGATAAAGTATAGGTAAGATCAGATGAGAAACAATCAAATGAAAGAGTCGAACACATCAGGAAATGACAGATAGATAAATAGTGGCAAATTTTTAAAGTGCTTATACACAAACGCTAGAAGTCTAAATGATAAGATGGGTTAACTAGAGTGCCTCGTATTAAAGGAGGATATTGATATAAAAGGCATCACAGAAACTTGGTGGAATGGGGACAATCAATGGGACATAGTCATACCAGGGTACACAATATATTGGAAGGACGGAACAGGTTGTGCTGGTGGGGGAGTGGCACTATACATGAAAGAAAATGTAGAATCAAATGAAGTAAAAATCTTAAATGAGCCAAAATGTTTCATAGAATCTCTGTGGCTAGTAATTCCATGCTCCAATAATAAGAATATAACAGTAGGGATAGATTATCGACCACCTGACCAGGATAGTGATAGTGACTGTGAAATGCTAAGGGAGATTAGAGAGGCTATCAAAATAAAAACCTCAGTAATAGCGGGGGATTTAAACTGTCCCCATATTGACTGGGTACATGTCACCTCAAAGATAAGGTAATTGTGGAAAAACTAAATTAATTCTTTGCTTTGGTCTTCATGGCTGAGGGAGATTCTCAAACCTGAGCCATTCTTTTTAGGTGACAAATCTGAGGAATTATCCCAGATTGAGGTGTCATTAGAGGAGGTTTGGAACAAATTGATAAACTTAACAGTAACAAGTCACCAGGACCAGATGGCATTCACCCAAGAGTTCTGAAAACTCAAATTGGAAATTGCAGAACTATCAACTGTGGCTTGCAACTTATCCTTTAAATCAGCTTCTGTACCTAATGACTGGAAGATAGTTATCTTGACGCCAATATTTAAAAAGGGCTCGAGAGGTGATCCTGGCAATTACAGACTAGTAAGTCTAACGTCAATGGCCAAAGATAAACAAAAATGGAGTACCTTCGTTGCTGCCCTACAGGCCAGTGGGTGTAATAGGCATTAACTAACTAAGTGTAACATCAATACCAGGCAAGCTAGCTGAAACTATAGTAAAGAATAAAATTGTCAGACATGTAAATGAACCATGGTACACCCACATCTTGAATACTGCGTACAGTATGGTCGCCTCATCTCAAAAAACAATATATTGGCATTGGAAAAGGTTCAGAAAAGGACAACAAAAATTATTAGGGGTTTGGAACGGGTCCCATATGAAGGGAGATTAAAAAGACCTGGACTTTTCAGCTTAGAAAAGAGGAGAGTAAGGGGGAATATGATAGAGGTCTATAAAATCATGACGGATGTGGAAAAAGTGAATAAGGAAAAATTATTTACTTGTTCCCATAACATAAGAACTAGGGGCCACCAAATGAAATTAATAGGTAGTAAGTTTAAAAATAAAAGGAAGTATTTCTTCATTCAGTGCACAGTCAACCAGTGGAACTCCTGCCAGAGGATGTTGTGAAGGCCAGGACTGTAACAGGATTCAAAAAAGAACTAGATAAATTCATAGAGGTTAGGTTCATCAAGGGCTATTAGCCAGAATGGGTAGGAATGGTGTCAGAGGCTGGGAATGGATGATGGGGAGAGGGATTGCTTGAAGAGTCCCTGTTGTGTTCACTACCTCTGGGGCATCTAGCATTGGCCACTGTCATAAGACAGGATACTGGTCTAGATGGACCTCTGGACCCAGTATGGGTGTTCTTATGTAACCAGGGGGGAGGCACTGCAGCGGTGGGATGTGCCCCCAGGACACATGATGGAGAATGTGGGTAATGTCCAGAATTTGCTGAGAGGTAGAAAAATTGGAAAAGGGAAACCCCCCCCCCCCCCCCCCCATTCCTGTAACCTTTGGGGAAGATGAATTTGGAGAAGCACCTGAAGTGGATGCTGGAAAACCAACAACAGTGAGTGACTCACTCAGCTGGTACAGCAATTGGCCTGACAGCACCAACTTCAAATACTCCATTTCAGGAACAGCAACAAGCAGCTGCTCCATGAGCTGGCTGCCCAGCACCAGAACCAACAGGAGGCCCTTGTCCAATAGTGAGCAGCTCTATTGCGCCCTATTGGACCTTCAAGACCCACTGCCACGGGGGCAGGAGTGGGAGACACCATGATGGATCTTCCTATTCATTTGGCTATGATGGGAGGCTTTCCTAGTCACCTCTGAATGAGTTGCTATGACCACCTATTGGTTCCAGGGACACTGGGCCGTGCTATTAGCCCCACATTTAACAGGACAGGCACAGATGGCCTACTGCAACCTCGATTCAAGAGAGGCTTTGAATTAGTCAAGGGTGAAAGCCTATATTGGGCCACACTGGTATCACCCCAGAAACCACCTATCTACAGCTGTGTATAGAAGGGTACCCTGCAGGGGCTCGACCATGGGCTTAACCAGGCCTTTAGTGGCAGAGGTGGTGACCCTTGAACACTTTATATGGGTGCTCCCCATGGGAGCAAAGGAATGGGTCCAACAGCACCAGCTGATGACCCTGGCAGCTGCAGTGGGACTAATGAAGGATTATCTGTCCTCAGAAGAGACTTGGATCTGACCCCAGTGTTTGGAGAGCCCAAAGAAAGAAGAGGGTCCGGGGTGTGTGTACCCACGCACCTCTTGCCCTGACATGCAAAAACCTCTGGGCCAGAGCACCAATGGCAATTTAGCCTGTGGGAAGAGAGGCCCACAGGAGGGGAGAGGTCTGCCGAAGGTCCGTGGGACTGTTGCTGGAAGGATGGCCAAGAGGGACTCTTTTCATAAGACTGCCCGTATATGGACTGTAACTACGGCCAAATCTGGCTCCTGGGTAACTGAGCATGGAAGCTTGGCCCAGGAAAGCGAGTGACACCAGTGTCTGTGGAGAAAAATGGGACAATAGTTTTGGTAGACTCTGGCTGCAGTAAGATCATTGTACAAGAGGGACTAGTCCTGGGTCTCAAACCCTCCGGAACTATGGTGCACCTACAATGTATTAATTGGGATATCTGACCCTATCCAACTACCTGGATAAGGCTTGAGTTCTGCATTTGGGAGGAGGTTTTCCAGGTGGGTGTGGCACCCCGACTGACCTATCCTGTGATACTGGGCAAAGACTGTCCCATGTTCAAAGAAGTTCAAGATTGTGACTACTGACCTTCATGAAAAGACATCGATGCAGGAGTCCCAGAGACATAGCAGACAGAGACCCTGATGATGGGAGCTGGAGAGCTGCCAGAGCCTTGGGAAGAGAACTCCTGCCCAATCTCCTCTTAAGCGGGGAGGGTGTGTGATGGGGTGTGCATACACCGCACTGGGCCAAAAGCAGTTAATGCCCTTTGGGTGGAGGAAGCCCTACCTCCAGCCGTACTGGGGATGGTCCAAGTACTGGGGTACTATAAAAGGGAGCAGCTCAGTTCAGTCTGGGCTGGATGCTGGAGAGGAAGGACCTGTTACAGGAACTCCAACTTCAGAGACTCTAGCCATTGGACCATGCTGCCCTGTGATATAAGGGCTACTCCACAGACTCTGGCCATTAGGCCTTATTGCACTGCATTCAAGAGCTACTAGACAAAACTAATTCCTTGGAGCAACCAGTGGGAGGTGCTGCAGCAGTGGGACACACCCCATGACAGGGACACTTTAAAGATATATTTGTGATGAGGATATTTTTGAAATTCTCTGAAAGTGGAGCACTTAAGACCTATTTTCAAAAATAATTGTAAGTAATTAGTGTCTCTGAAAGTCAATGGAATTTAGATCAAGGCACTTTTTGAAAAGCAGTTAGGTCCCATTTTCAGAAAGTTACACAAATATGTCAAAGTCTCTAAGACGCTGTTTTTCAAGTGTGTTGGGACCTAAATTCCACTGGCTTTCAGTAAGGCTTAGTAGCCCAAGTGCCTAAAAGGGCACTTTTTAAAAGGGCATGTTAACCTTTCAAATATTTCCATTTATCTCCTCCATGATTTGTATATCAGAGTGCTCAGACAGTGCTTTGTAAATAACAAATGCTATTGCTAGTCTGGCGAGGGCACAGTTCACAGCCATGCAAATACCTTGACTTCTGAGGGACCCCAACTCCAGCCCACAGAAGTCTGACAACATGACCAGTAAGCAAGATAAGACATAGAATGAGATTTAGGATCGGAGTTGACAGTAACACTTACAGTACATTACATGGCTTCCATTATCCAGCTCATGCTAAATTATGGGCACCAAGTCTCCTTCATTTCTAAAGAATGAAGAATCCCACCAAAACTCCAGCATTCCAAAATGGCTGGACTTTCTCCAGCTAGGTATAGACCCTAAGTATCTGTTCAGCTACCTCTAAATCCACCATCAACCATATTCTAAATCCTTGGAAGACCTTCCTCTCATATTCAGATTCCTGTGGGCAGCTGCTCATTCAATATCAGCACCTAGACCCACAACACCGGAAGGTGAAGTGACAAAAGCTGAAAGCTGAAAATAATTGGAAATGGATCCATACAAACACCTTCAGGCATCTTCCCATGAAACTTGGGAAGAACAGGGGAAGACACATCTTGTTTTGTGGCACCTTCTTGAGTAGAAATGAAGTATGCAGATCTTCAACTCAGTCATCCACATGTTTATCAAGCACTATAAGCTAGATCTTGTTTGTTACCTCACATACGAATCCTTTGGACAAAGTACTGAACAGAATGGTCACCAAATAAGCCAGCTGCTCCTTCTAAATACAGTCATGGGGAGTATATTTCCTCTCCAAATTGTTCTCCATACTTATTGCTGTCCCATTTGTCACAGATTGGGGAAGAAGTCAGGATTTAGGATACTCTAGTCTTAACTGTACTATCCAGCTGAGGTGCAGTATATTGCAGTCATAACAAAACCTTGCAAAAAAGAATATTGTACTTTGCTGCAAGACTCAGGCTCAACCCCTGTCAGTTAAGGCTGTAGTTTGTTTCAGCTCTGAACTTCATGGCAGTTGTCAGTTTAGGCCATACTCATGACATATTTTAGCATGTAAGTATACAAAGATATTCTAAACTGCCAGTTATATATTAAAAAATGTAGCTCATTGGCCCATATAGTATTCTCTGTTGTATAGAGATTAACTTAATTCTTTTCTTATGTGTGAAGGATATCTGCAATTTAAATGACTAATTGCATTGTAGCTTTAGGCTGAACATATTGGTAACACATAAATGTTGATATGTGAAGGGTCAAGAGATTTATAATTTAGTTGACAATATATTGCTTAAAATGATGTGGCAAAAAGCCAGAAAACTTCATCTTAATAATTGTCTATTAACTAACATGACATTTGTATAGTATTCATTACCTCCAGGTACAGATTAAGCATCTGATGTAGCCATAGAAAGCGACACACGTACATGAGTCTCGGGCATAATAGTGAATAAACCGACATTACATTTGCAATAATTTGTTTCAATATGTAAAACATGTCGCCTACATTTGAAAGGACTTGTAAAAGTGTCACAGGGAAATCTGAGGGGAAAAAATGTAGTTGAATATTTTGTTCTGTAGATGTTTGACAGTGTAGTGAAGATCCTTTTTAGACTAAAGTTATCATAAATATACATGTTTGTTTGTTTTTAGCTGTATGAGAGAGAGCTTGGAAATAGAGATCTAACACCTTCAGACTTCAACTTGATTTCCTTTTTAAACAAGTTTTTATATTTAAAAAAAACCAACAACCCTGTTTTGAATGCATTCAATACTGTTTCAGAGAATTTTCCAACCAATTTTGTGGACACAAGTACTATTAGCCAACCAAGATTTATCAGAGTAGGGCAAAGTGAAGCAGAATTACTCTAATCCAGTTTGATGTAACTTGGGGAAGCTGGATTTGTTTCACCAAGTACCCTTTACTTTCTATGGGCTACACTGTGATCCTTTTCCTCATTTTGGTGAGGGCGGATAGAAGTAGTCTCTCTGACTTAACAATGAGCAAGATTCTGGAAGTTTTGATTTTTGTATGTTTTTAAATTTTTTTTTGGCAGCATTACTTAAACAATAAGCTATTTAATCGATAGTTCAGCTAACCTTTTTCTTGGCCTTCATCCCTGTAGTATCTGAGCACCTAACAATCAGCAGCCTGTGAGGCTAGAGAAGTGTTATCTGTAAAATGCAGATAGGGATCTTGATCACAATGTCCATTGTAAATGGACTGTGATGGCATATGAAGTCTAACTGAACTGGGAATTGCAGCCATAAGAATGGCCATACTGGGTCAGACCAAAGCTCCATCTAGCCCAATATCCTGTCTTCTGACAGTGGCCAATGCTAGGTGTCTTCAGAGTGAATGAACAGAACTGCTAATCATCAACCTGTCACCCATTTGTAGCCTCTGACAGAGGCTAGGGACACCATTCCTACCCATCGTGTCTAATAGCCATGGATGGACTTATCCTCCATGAATTTATCCTCTTTTTAAAATCCTGTTAAAGTCCTAGCCTTCACAACGTCCTCTGGCAAGGAGTTCCACTGGCTGTGCGTTGCATGAAGTACTTGCTTCTGTTTGTTTTTAAACCTGCTACCTATTAATTTCATTTGGTGGCCCCTAGTTCTTATGCTATGGAAACAGGTAAATAACTTTTCCTTTTTCACTTTCTCCACACCAGTTGTGATTATATAGACCTCTCTCATATCCACCCTCCCCAAAATCTCCTCTTTTCTAAACTGAAAAGTCCCAGTCTCTTTAACCCAGATTGAAATCCCATCACATGAAGTACTCATCAGATTGTCTAAAATTGTTTGGAAGGTCGACAGTGAACCCAGACCTTCCTCTGGCATTTATGACCCTAATCCTATATCTGTATAGGCTGTATTATGAACAGCAACTATATCAGGTCTGTATTTGTGTAGCTCTTAACTTATGTCTCTTCCACTTCTTTTTTGGTGTACATAATAGGCTAGTAGAATTACTGTGAACATACAAGAAAAAATCCTAAAGAATGTTTTGAAACACCACTATTGCACACCTAACTGAGAGTGCTTATTTTTAATGTACTTATTCCACACACACATAATGTAAACAGTGGTTCTAGGATCTGAAGAAACAAAATTAACATTCATTTATTAAAAAGTAGAATGGACTAGTGAGTTGCATATATAGTAGCAACAGTATGCTAACATTTTAAACAATCTAGGTATCAGCCAGTTATTTTTAAATCTGAGCAGGAATTCTGAGTGGAAAAAGTCACTTCAGTGAGCATTGGTTCAGGTCCTGAGTGGACAGCTCTGAATACTGACATCATTGACATCATATGTACTTTGGAACATATGTTCTAGAAGTCTGAAGTCTTACCATTTCAACTGGTTACAGTCCAGGGTTTCCCAGCCTATGGGTCGGGACCCAAATATGGGTCGCCATTACATTTCCAAAGGGTCGCCAGGTGTCTCCCCAGGAGGCTCTTAAGGAGCCATTCACACATTTTTTGAATTGCCCTGGGTCACCAAGTCTTCCTGAACTGTCAAAATGGGTCCCCATCTGGAAAAGGTTGGGAACCACTGCATTACACACTTAATATCTTGGAGGAGACTGAATCAATTAAAACAGATAATTACTGCACAAAGTGTAGTGTTCTTATTTCATAATCACCACCACTGTTGTCAAACTCAAGCTTTTTGAGGTACAATTCAAGTACAGAACTGTTGGTGCATAACAAAAGCTCTGGATTCTCTGGAGACTTTCCATCTAAAAGTTTTGAAGAACAATCTGATGAGTGTTACATGCGGCTGATTTATAGGTCAATGAAGGGTTTTTATTTGGAACCCTAAAATCTTACGGAACCGTTGTTCCCATTCACTCTGTACCAAAATCATGCTGGCGATTATAATTATAAGTGTCCTGTCTTCTCACATAGTATCTTATGACGAGTTCACTGGTAAATAAAGGATTCTTATTCTTACAGAAAGAAAGGCAAGGGGAAGGGTTGCTTATTTGATACCCTAAATATAAAATTGTCAGAATGTGCCTGCAGCCAGATTAATGGAAAATGGGAGAGATGCTGTATAACTAAAAGAAGATAAATATTGTGCCAATCTAGAATAGAGTGAATAAGGACAATTTAGAGCAATTACAGACCAATCAATGTAACTTCAGTACCCAGAAAGATAATGGAGGAAATAATCAAGTAATCTATTTGCAGACACTTAGAAGATAAGGTGATAAATAAGAGTCAGTGTGGATTTGTGAAGAATATATCAAACCAATCTAATAGCCTTCCTTGAGAGGATATAAAAAAGGGTGTGCATAGGGGAAGTGGTAGATGTAGTTTATCTTCACGTCAGTAAGATTTTTGGTGCTGTCTTGTGAGAACTTCTCATGACCTCGGAAAGTAAAAACTATTATAAGGTGAATGATTTTCCAACCAGTTATGCATTCTCAAAAAGTAATTATCAGTGGTTCACTGTCAAGCTGGAAGGGCATATACAGCGTGGTCCTTCCAGGATTGGTACTGGATCCCATTCTGTTCAATATTTTCACAAATAATTTTAGATAATTTGCAAATGATACCAAGCTGAGGGGTTGCAATTGTTTTGGAGGATATTAGAATTCCAAATGGTATGGACAAACTGGAGAAATGGTTTGAAGTACATGCAAAATACTGCACTTAGGAAGGCATAATCAGTTGAACCCATACAAAATGGGAAATGATTGCCTAGAAAGGAGTACTGTGGAAAGGGATCTGGGGGTTATAGTGGATCACAAGCTAAATGAGAGTCAATAGTGAAACACTGCTACCAAAAAAAAAAAAAAGAAAAGAAAAGTAAAAACCATTCTGGAATGTCTCAGGAGTGTGGTAAGCAAGACCTAAATAATTCTTTTGCTCTACTCTATGCTGGTAAGGCCTAAATTGACTTATTGTGTTGAGTATTGTATTGAGTATTGCATTTCAGGAAAGAGGTGACAAATTGGAGAAAGTCAAGATAAGAGCACAACAATGATTACAGGTCTAGAAAATGCGGCCTACGAGCAAAGATAAAAACAATTGGGTTTGTTTAGTCTAGAGAAGAGAAGACTGAGGGAGGACATACCTTTTCAAATACACAAAAGGTTATTACAAGGAGAAGGGTGAAAAATTGAACTCTGCCTCTGAGGATAGGACAAGAAGCAATGGGCTTAAATTGTAGCAAAGGAGACTTGTTAGATATTAGGAAAAACTTTGTTAGGATAGATAAGCACTAGAACAAATTGCCTAGGGAAGTTGTGGAATCTGTCACTGGAAGGTCTTAAGGGACAGGTTAAACCAAAAACACCTTTCAGGAATGGGCTAATGATTACTTAGTCCTGCGTTGAGGGCAGGGGACTGAACTAGATAAGATCCCTACCAGTCCCACAATTCTTTAACTATAGTTACAAAGAATAAGTAGGAGGGGTGTTGGCAAACATTAACTTTTGTAAAGGTGTAACTGCTGAATTTTTCGGTGATTACACATTTATACACAGGGGGCAGGTGGGAGCTGGTGCTCATGGGGGAGTTGGCTATAAAGCCGGCTCCCATCTGCCACTCCCCCACTGCTACTTCTGATAGAGGCAGGTGGTTCTGTGGGAGCTGGTATGTGCAGGGAGCCGCCTGCCCTTCATCACCCCCGCACTGCTGCCCCTATATCTGTGGGAGGCAGTGGCAGAGGTGGGAGAGGTGGCTCCCTGGGAGCTAGCACACGGGGAGAGCCAACTTAAAAGTCAGTTCCCCATGGGAAACAGCTTCCGTTTCCCCCGCCTTGCTGCCTCTGATAGAGACAGCAAGGGGAGGTGGGGTGCACGTAGTAGTTAGGATTAACAGATGAGCTCAGGCTTATCGGTTAATCGTGAATGACTACATGCTAACATCCCTACTAAGGAGGCCATTGACTCTGTGGTTTCCTTCTTTTTGGCTACATATAATGTTGCGCCCATCTTCATTTCAGAAAGATCCACGAAGAGCCATAATTTTTAACAAACTATTTCATATAGGATGTGGTAATTCTCTAATTATAACTGCCTTCTGGAGGGTAATGCACTCATTCTTTGGTCTGCTAGTTTGTCTTCCTTGGGTTTTGATACCTTGTGCTATAATTGTTTCTAGCATATGGATATAGCCACATGTCTATCCCTTGCTTATTTTGATGAGGTCTCTCCCACTAATACATTTTCAGATTAGCAATTGGAGAGTTCTTGTGAAGTGACATCAAAGCTGCCCTAAGGCAGTAATTTAAGGATTTCTTGGAGAAACTGGATAGCCCTCTACCCCTCTTTCCCCTGTGCCACTCCGGTAGTATAGGGAACATCAGGGGGCCAGCTGGGGAAAAAACTGGAACATATCTGTAGTGAAGCGAGTTCTCCACAGATTCAGCCACAGAAGTGGAAGTTAGAGTGGATTTGAGGCTTTGAAAACACTGCTCTGGCCTATCTGGCTTTCAGGCCCTGTGTATAAGGAAATAGGAATCCTTTACCCCTTGTATATGCTGCTGGTCTCCTACCTCTACAGTAGGGCTCTTGCTCTGTTAAATTCTGACCTTCAAGTTAGAGGGGTGAGTTTGTTTTGTGTGTTGAATTTATTTAATGGGTTTTCTTAATTTTATTCCAGTAACTGATTTGGAAGCCTACTTCCTCATCTGTTCAAGCTGCCTGGTGCTTCCTCATTCTGTCTGAAACCTTTCTTCACTTGAGATTACATTTTTCACTAGCTTCAGAGGGGTAGCCAAGTTAGTCTTTAAGGTGCTGCTAGCCTATTTGTTCTTTTTTTCAGTTTTTCCAGTTACAGACTAACAAAACATGTAGATGGTATCATGAGCTTTCGTGGGCACAACCCACTTCAGATGAAAGGCGTATTAAAGGTCCAATTCCAAAATAAATAGGGAAAGAAGGAAGGGAAGAAGGAAGGGGGAGTCAATTAGAGTGTTCATGTTACATGAAGCTGATAGAGGAGGTGCAAATTGTTCATAAGTATCCATTGTTTTGTTTAAGTTATCAGGATGTGGAAGATTGTGTGCTAGCCAGGTAATTTCTTTATTCATACCTCTGTGATGGGTCCCAAACCTGTAAATGAAGTTAAATTTCAAGGCTTCCCTATGTATTTAGCTTGAAACAACAGGGTGATTTGGAGATCTATTAATGAGTGCCTGGGCAGGTTAAAGTGTTCTCCAACAGGTTTGTGTGTGTGGCCTTTTCGGATATCTGATTTGTGTCCATTAATGCTTTCCCATAGAGAAGGTCCAGTTTGGTCAATATACGTGGACATATATATTTTGGAACTGGACCCTTAATAATTCCATTCATCTAAAGAAGTGGGTTGTACCCAACGAAACCTCATGATACCATCTACATGTTTTGTTAATCTTAAAGGTGCTGCTAGACTATTTGTTGTGTTTTTAAATCTTTCACTAGATCACTCCCCATTTGTGCCTTGCATTGGTAAAAATACTTTGAGTGGAAGGGAAGAGTAGTTGTTCAGCTTGCCATGCTGCTGACTCTCATTCCCTATAAGCCTCCTACCTTTTTGTTATGTTTGGAAAGAAATGGTCAATAGATTTAGCTGAAATCACCGTTGTCCTAAAAGCTGCCTAGATACAGTTGCTACATATCACTTTTGTATGTGTTGTATGAAATCACATCTGCGTTGATTAAAACCCTTTTTGAAGAGAAAGGCGCTTGTATTTCCCATGGCCCAGGGGAATTCGATCCACCTCTGGGGATACTGCTGAGCCATTTTTTTTATTTGCATTGATACAGTTCTTCCAATGGCATGTCATCTAAAACACTTTCCCAGAACAGAGAGAAAGAGGCTTGGTTCACTGGTTAGGGCACTGGAGTGGGGAAGTAAAAAATTCCTGGTTCTGCTACTGACTTGCTTTGACTTTGGGCAGTCACTTCACTTGTCTGTACCTCTACTTCCTTTCTCACCTTTTTGTCTTAAGCCCTGCCCTGAAGAGCCTAGTTTGCCTTTTGCTGTGCATGTATGATGCCTAGTAGAATGGTGCCCTGACCTTAGGTAGGACACTTGTTACTGTAATACAGATGATGGGAGGGAATTCCCTATAGAAGGAATTTATATCCTTTTTAAAAACTGTTGTGTTCCTAAAAAGAAACACCCCTTAAGTATCTTGCTATGACATGCATACTACAGGCTGCCTGGGGGCTCCAGCAGCTCGCACTGTCACAGGCTGCCATAGGCTCAGCTCTGGCTCTGTGCTGCTGCAGGTCCAACCCTGGTCCCACTGCTGTGGGCTGGTTGGGGGCTGCTGAGGGTTTGGGCTCCAGCCCTGCAGCAGCCTGTGGGCTCTGGTCCCCCGATCCCATAAGATGCCCCCGGCTGAGGGCTCGACTTCCTGCTCAGGCTCTGGCTTCACATCGCGGACTGCCCAGGGCTCTGTCCAGCCCGGTTCTGTGCTGCCGGGTGCTGCCCCGTACCAGGCCCAGTGTCACTGGCTGCTGAGAGCTGCTGCTGGCTCCAGCCCACTGCTGCGGGCTGCTCAGGGCTGCCCCCAGCGCCAGCCTGTGCCCCATCTGCTGCTTCAGTCCACCCCACTTCTGGATAGCCCTCCTGTCTGTCTGATCCAGGAACATCCGTGGCTTTGCCGGACGAGAGAGTGCCAGTTTTAGGAGGTGCAACCTGTAGTTCTAGAAAATGAGTGGAAGGAGTATGAGAAGGAGAACATGTTCCTTCCTGTTTGAAAACTTAACACTAGAGTTCAGGCTGGTGCTTGTAGGCCGATATTCCTATTTTCAGGTAAGCTCTGAAAAGCAGAGGCAGGAGCTACTATGAAGGCATCTAGAGTAGGGAAGGGAAAGGCCAAGAAGGAAGGTCAGTAATTGTCACACACAGCCCATATAGGGTTTGCCCCAATCCTGATGAAGCATCTTAATCCTCTCCCACACACAGCAAGAAGTAGAGGAATCTTCTGGGAATTTCACTAGAAAGAGCACTTTCCCTGGAGTGTCACCTGAACATATGGCCCCGAGTGTCAGAAATCCAAGTCATCTAGACTCAAGGTATTTGGCATTAGCAGTGAATTGTGCCAACAGTCTTTTCTTCTTCTTCTTGACAGATGCAGACATCTGATGCAATTAGTTGTTCTCAGTGCACAATGTGAACACAAACTTGTAAGCACTGAGTGCCGGTTTGTATTTTTGGTACCTCAAAAGATGGTTTGCTTTTAAAGCAATACCCTTAGAGGTAAAAAGTGTCAGTACAAATGCTTCCATTTTTCCCCACTTGCTCCCCGGTTTGAAACAAAATATGAAAGGACAAAAAATTGCTGCGGGTGGGGAAGGACAAACCAAGAGGGAACTGGAATAATACACATCTGAGGTTTTGCTAGCATGTGCTCTGTGGTTAACTTGTACTTTAAAGGAGGTGTCTCTATTCTGTAGCCTCAAAGCAACACAGCATCATGTGTTAAGTGTCATTCCAACCAGATTCATTCCTTTTGCAGCGCCAACAGTTACCTCTTCAGATCTGTGAGTGGTCTGACCCAGATTGCATGTAAAAGCAGGATAACTTAGAAATATGGTCTTGCATCATATTTAGTCTAAGTGTTTATGCTCTTAAGACCCAAAATCTCACTGGCAATCAACAGGATTTCTACCAAGTGCCTAAATCCCATTTGAAAATGAGATTTAGTCTCCTAAATCATTTTAGTGTTACAATGCTGAGTGCAGTACTGTCTGATTTCCTTTTAAAAATCTAGGCCTTTATCTTTTCCTTTTCAGATAAACCTCCAGTGGCCTTAACTTTCTAATAAGTGAGTTTGGAGGAAGTAGCTGTTGGTTTGGATGTGTTTTGCAGTCAGTTGAAAGGCCCTCAGAATGTTGTAGTTGAATAGCTTATTGATAAAGATTTGTATAATAGATAACAGCTGTCTTATGAAGTGTGAATTTACTGTCTTAATAGACCACAGTCTATTATAAGCTTGTTTGGTTTTCTGATTATTCTTTCGTAAGGCAATTTCCACATTGCAGGATGCACTAGAGATGTTTCCCAAGGACTCCAAACTTCAAGACTAAATTAACTCTTTTCAAAAAGATAAAAACAAAATTCTTTTAACTAGGACAAGTTGGCTTTCCCACTTATAACATCTTGCGCTACTGACACCTCCCAAACAGATTGGGGATTTGAGATATGTGCCCCATTTTTCCAAGGGAATGAATAAGATTGAGAGGAGTTGTGTGTATTTTTTAAAAGGTAAGACTTCACATCTAGAGAGTGTTTTCACCTCCATGAAGTTCTTTGAATTATAAAGGACATTGCTGTTGGGTTACTGAAAATCCCTGGGGGTTTGTTTTCATTTATAACATTGCCTTGGGCCTTCTGCTGCATCCTGTTGGATTGACCTCCTTTTCAACTCTATGCTAGCAGCTGCACTGCAGAGCTATCTTTTCCCTGGATCCTTCAGGGTTGTCATATGACAAACTTGAACTGTGACCCTTTTGTGTCTTACCCGGCCAGCAGTGCCCTCTTTTATGCTTTGTGGCCAGCAGTCTTCCCCCACACAACCATTTGTTCCAAGCCATTTAACAAACTGAAAGTTTCAAATGATGGCATTTCATAGTTTAATAGTAATGACTGTAAAATAAATGAAAGAGTGCTTAATTCTGTGCATAGTGATGGTAAGAAATACAGCTTAATTTTCTGCAAATCTTTGTCTAATCTCTGAGACTACATTAAAAAGCATTTAAATTTTATAAGATAAAATGTATTAAAAGGTAAAGTCTTTCCTTATGGCATAAATATGCAATTCGTTGCCGCAGACTGTCCTGTACTAGCTTTTATTTCTAATATATGTTTTTAATCAGTTTTTAAGCCAAGGTGATAAAGCCCCATTTTGCTGAAGTTTCACAGAGACTATTAGGGTAAGAATTGACAACAGTGAAGCTTGCATCCAAGTAACACCATCTCCAAGTGGCATTGATGCTGGTGGGCATTGCCTGGCTGAAGTTAAAGTCTGAGCGCTTATATTTGTACAAATTGCATTCATTACCAAAAAGCCTCCAGTAGTGATAAGAGACTGGCTGTATAGTATAGATTGGCTCCAAGATAAGTAGCCAGTCAATTGTGTAGCTCATAGTAATCTTCCTTTGTTTCTATTAATTAATCTGTTTCAAAATGGAGAGGTCTGTGTACATGTGCTCATGCTAACATTCTGAACATGAGACCACTAATCCCCGTTTTCCTTCTAATTGGATTTTCATATCCAGATAAACCTGCAGATCGGAAGACGGATAGACTGCATGTTCAAGGAAAGCCTTCCCAGCGTTTAGATGCTCTAGCTGTGTGTGTTTTTTGCTTTGAATGATACAATCTCCTGGATTATTTTTAAACACTTTTAGACAAATGACTGTAAAGACTGGCGAATGGTTAGACTTTACCTGTTCCTCTTTGCCGTGTTTACCACGTGTTAATACTTGAGTCCCTTCTCAGGCACCACTGTGTTTGTGAGGAGACCATCATTTGAAGATTGGTTGTGGGAAGGAATGAGGATTTAATCTGTCTTTTTCCAAAATAGTGTGTTCCTATGGTATTCTCTCTCTTACGTACCCTTTATTTTGTATACAACAATTAGGAAACTTTCTGACAAAACAAAAGAAGTTCATTCGGTGAACCCAAAATATTTCGCAAACATGATTCAGGTTTGATGGAATTTTGTTGAATCACAAAGTTCTTTTTGATGGTATGCTGGCTGGCGGGAATGCTAGGAAACCTGGACTGCCTTGGCCTGTTGGCAGCCCAGCCATGCTGGTAGGCTAGAGGAGCCTGAATTTTCAGGGGACCAGGTGTTTCCAGGTTCCCTGCCCTGGAAAAACATTTGCTATTCAGTGGTGATAATCAGCAAAATTGACAAAGATCTTCATTTCACTCAGGAGCTGCCAAGGAACAGTGTGTGTGGTTCTTGTTGTTCATCGGTTTGTCCAAAACAATTTTTTAGGGAATCTTTGCTTTGTTGCAAATGCTAAAGAAACTTATTTTGGTCCTGATTAGTCCGGAACCAAATTTTAAAATGTCAGTTTCTTACAAACTGAAAATTCAGAATTTTCCTCAGTTATGCAGTTGTGTAATTAGATGGCAATTTGTCTTCACCACTGGCATGGCTTTTGTCTGTACAAGCACTCACTGATCTGTAGCTGTAATGAAAATGCAATTCATTATAGAGTTTACTATGATATATTTTCTTCCATTTGTTGAAATAACAATTAAAATGGCAGGCAGTAATTATTTTGCAAAAGATAAATTTAAGTCATGGGAAATGTAGAAATGGGACTTATGGATTGCAGGTTTGTCCTACAGAGCCACCTATAAAGCTGATCATCAACATGCTAGATTATATTGTCTGCCTTTGCATGACTTCAGTAGTCTAGTCTAGTCAGAATAAACTAATGTATATATTTTGAAAAATAATTAATTTTAATTTTCTCTTTTGTCTCTTCTCTCCATGCCTGTTTAGGGCTTGAATGGCAATGCAGCTGCTTCTGGATCATCTGGTGTTAGTCTTACAAAACAATTATTTCGTCCAAGAATAACACGTGTCTGTCTCAGGGACTTGATATTCTGCATGGAACAAGAGAGGGAGATGAAACATTCTCTAGCCTTGTACCGTGCTCTTCTCAAGTGATGGTTCAAAGCTTATATTTCATTTCTTGCTGTCTACTGCCAAAGAAAACACTGAAACATTGTTGCACTGTCCTGAGATTCCAATTTCTGGAAAATAATCCATTATAAGGATAACTTTTGTTTACAGATTAATTTTTATTAAATACCTAACTTAGCACCTGGAGGGCTTTTTAACTAATCAGTCACATTTGGGGCCAGTCTGCAAAACACTGAAGACACCTTGCACACAAGTACTCAACCTACTTGCATGCATTGATCTCTTGCAGACTGAAGACTTAAGATGTGTACCAAGATATGTCACTTGCTTCAGTACTTCAAACTTTACAATGGCTGTTCTATGTGTAAAGCCTTCCTGTAAGCCAATCTTATTTAGGAAAACAAATTTCAAGGCACTTCATAGCCCGATGAATGTATCTAATCATGAACCAGAATCAGTCATGCTAGTATATTGCCTACCTGACGCAGCATCTCTCTACATTTTCTGGCTTTAAAATTAGTTGCTGTAACTATTTCTAAAATGCAAGGAACAAGGCAGCAAGCAAAGGGATGTGGAGTAATATCCCTTCTAAACCAAGAAGAGGATAAGCAATTATTTTTCCCAACCCTGAGTGGAATGAATTTTGTGTGTACCCATATGGGGGCAGTGTGTGACACATCACCTTCATATTGGTGCACAAAACAAAATTCATGTGGTGGCGGTGGGGGCCAAAGGGTTTTGAGTGTGAGAGGAGGCTTGGGTTTGGGGCAGAGGGTTGGGGTGGAGAAGTGTGAGGGTTCCAGCTGGGGGTGCGAGATCTGGTGCAGGGCTGGTGATGAGGAGCTCAGGGCTGGGATACCAGAGTGTTAGGGCTCTGGATAGGGCTGTGGGTTCTGGGATGGGGCCAGATTGAGTGCCTTGGGATGAGGGAGGGTGCTCTGGGACTACTTCCCATCTCTCTCTACTCGCAGCAACACCTGGACTGGGAGGGAAAATCACTTTCCCTGCCACGGCAGCTGCAGGGCTGAGGATGCAGGACAGGCACCCGGCCCCAACAGGTTCTAGTCGGAGCTGAGTAGCTAGGGAGAGGGATGCTCTGGCCATGTCAGATCCTGGGGCTGGGCCTGGGCTGGACTGCTCTGGCCATTGTGTGTGGGGGGAGCCCTCTGGCCATGGCAGGGAGTGGTGGGGCAGCTTACAGGGAACTTAGAATGGGAGTCTAAATGCACAAGCTCCTGTGATCACATGCTATGGTTTGGCTAGGATGAGCTTCAGTGTTGCAGAAACCTGGAGCTACAGAAAATCCAGAATGAGAAAAGGAGCTTAAAAAGGAATGAGAAACTAGATGTAGTGTTTTCCTTTGCTAGTCATTTAATTAGCAGGAAGTTCAGGTAACTCTTGAATAAAAAATGGAACAGTCAAAAGCAGCCTGCATTGGCTTTCTGCAGAAAAGGCCATTTAACATGTTAAACATTCTAAGATTATACAGTCAGAAAATAAGCCCCTTTTTAAGGGGGAGAGTAGCATTTGAAGGGGGCAAAGCTTTCACTGCTTCATTGAGAATGTAAATGTAACTGATGTGATGCTGATGCTAAATCAGAGATGTGCAAAATAGCTGAATTAGTGGTCAGGGGATCATCTAAAAAATGTAAACTAAACAGTTTAACCAGTTGTGGTGTTCCCACTCAGTCAAGGTGACTCCAGTTTCTTAATACTGTTGGAATAGTTTCTTTTCTGCATTGGAAGATCTGGTGAAAGCTACCTTTTTTGAAGGGAAAAATCCCTTCCTCTTACTGCATCATGTACCCCATGACACCTGATGATATAGCATGGCTTTTCCGACAACTCCTAGGGAAAGCAGGAACTGTGTATTGAATGCCTTCCTGCTGAAATTACTTTAGAGAAAAGGCTTCCTACAGTTATTTGGCATGCTAAAGTGGAGAAAAATTAAACTTAAACGTATCAGTCACTGAGATCACTGTAGACACTTACCAAATACGGTATGTTTTGAATGTCATATTTTTCTGTTGGGACAGTAGTGAACAAAGCTAGTAAATGGCTTGAAATTATTTGTGTACATATAGCATATGTATATGTATATACAAAGCAGTACTTTGGCCATGAAGCAGTAGTTTGCAAGATATTGATGGCATCAGGCAAAATTGTTTTGTAATTAAATGCTTAGCTTTACTTTTTATGTAAAGTGCAGCATTTTTCCATATTTGTGTACTGTATCTTATTGACCAGATGTTTAAAATTATTTTACATACTGCATTAAAGCAATTATTTTATTAAAGTAATGGGTAAGCTTGCTCCATAAATACGCAGTCTTCAGAGTGTTTGAAAAGCGATGGTTCAGTGAGTAAGAAGAGTTGCAGTTTAACCATTTAAATTATTAAAAATAAAGCAACACAGAGCTTCCTGTACATACATCTATGGGGCTGATTACCATGACTAAGGAATTAAATTCCCAATAAACACAAATGGGGAACAAAATCAGCAAGGTGCTCTTTAATAGAAATAACCTCCAAATTGACAGTTGAAATGCAAAACATTGATCTCAGGAATAATAACTCATATCTGTGTTAGATTTGTGTGTGTGTGTATATATAATATATATAAAAATATCAAGAGCAAAAACTTTTTTAATCTGAACAGGAATTAATTTAATGTAGTATTTTTGTTGCCTGTTTAGTATTTCCTTTATAAAGTAGAAACACATGGACATTTGAGGCCCTGAAGCCATTGTCTCTCCATTGTCTTCAAGTAGGTCTTAAATAATTTAAATACGTGCATTTTGGGGCAGGGGATAGGCCAACATAAAGAAGCGTATCTCAATAACCTTTTATTGGACTTTTAAGACTTTCATACCTGAAAGAGATGTAACTCGGGGTTATTTTTGTAATCTTTAGCAGTTTATGAAGGATGTTGGATGACCAGTTTGCTAACTTAACACTGGGAATGTACGATAATATATTTGAGTTACTTGTCTAGAATTTGCACAGGTTATATCATCTTTGAGTTACATGTCCATATAATTGACCCCTTAAATGTTGTCCAGATCATGGTATGATTCCAACATTCAGAATACAGTGCCATTCATTTCTAATGCTTAGATTCATCACCTACACAGATGTGCATTTCAAACACTTCACATACCTCTCTAAACAGTTACGTTCCTGCATAGTTATATTTCCTGCACATTGATTTACACTTGTTTTAAAATCTGTTTAGAGTGAATCTGACACATCATCTGTTTCTCAGTAACTGAAAGCCAATTCATATTGGTTTACTTCCAAAATCTGTCATTTATGTTTTGAGTTGTTTGGTGTGACAGCCTTAATAATTAAAGTTGTTTGTATAGGTTCCTTACTGGTATTCCCAGAAGTTGGAAAGGGCTGTGTATTTTATAAATGAATGCATACTGTGTGAGAGAGTCAGCTCAGACCTGAATAATGTGGAGTGACTATCTTTCTAGAGGAAATATTATCTCTGGTGCAACTACTGACTTATTGCTATTCCCAAATGTGGCAAATAATACATTTGCCAGTAAGAATTGGGAGAACATAGAAAAAAGGGGAGTCGTGTAAGATTTGTTTTTATACATTAAATCCTTTGACACCTTGTGAATAGTGATTGGTTGGGGAGAGGGTAACTTTAAAACAGTTCAGTTGAGTACTCTACGCAGCATACTGAATTGTGCAGGGAAGATACTCTTGAAAAACATTGATCATTTTGGAATGATCAAGGAGGACAGTAGTGAAGGAAGGAAAATAATTAGCTAGAGCTGCTCTTTGCTCTGTTTCAAGTCACTTTGCTTTTATTGAAGTATGTTCTCTTGCATTCTGGCACCAGTATGTGTCCTCTAGAATTCTTTCAGACTAACAGACTGGTTGGTATTCATCAGAGGAAGAAATGTGTGAACCTCACACTTTTCAGTCCACTTCACATTCTATCCAGTCCTTTCCTACATGAGACTTGGTTCTGAAAAAAATTATTGTAGTTCTTCACACTCTCCCTTGTTCCCAGGGCTGGATTAAGGGGGGGGCTAGCTGGGCAGCTGCCCGGGGCGCCTGATGGCAGCTGTAAGGGGCACCGCGCACCCAGCCGCGTGGCACCCCTTAGAGCTGCCATCAGCCGCCATGCGCCCAGGGCCTGGGGCTGTGCGGCACCCCTTAGAGCTGCAATCAGGCGCTGCGCACCTGATTGCAGCTGTAAGGTGCACAGTGCGCTGGGGGGCGAGGCTGCGCATGTGTCCGGGGGCGGAGCCGCGCATGTGTCACGCGCCCGCTGCCCGGGGCGCAGGAATGGCTCGAGCCGGCCCTGCTTGTTCCATCCTGAATAAGTGCCTGAGGAACACCAAAAGTTTGAATCTGCTTAGGCTTCATCTTGGTGACTCCTTCGTGTCCCATTGGAGTTCTACTGCACTTCAGTGATATCAACTGATGCAAATTTACAAACTGGCCAGTCAATCACACACCTTATGTGGAATGGGAAATGTGCAATCAGGCACATGCAGAGACAAAGTGCAGTACTGTTAAACGTAAACTATTAAAAAGGGGGGGGGAGGGGAATTAAGGTTTGACAAGGTAAGGAAACTTTCTCTGCTTGTTTCATTTAAATTAAAGTGGTTAAAAGCATAATTTTTCTTCTGCATAGTAAAGCTTCAGCGGTATTAAGTCAATGTTCAGTTGTCAACTTTTCAAAGAACAACCATGACATTTTGTTCAGAGTTCTGAACATTTCAGCGTTATGACCAACCTCCGTTCCTGAGGTGTTTGTAACTCTGAGCTTCTACTGTGTTTTCAGTGCAAGGATAAAGTATCAATTCTGTTCCCCCATCCCTTTTCCTCTTTTCCCCTGCCCCCATTTTTTCCCTTGGGTCAATGTTGATCCAGACACTGGGGGTACGTTTAGACTGCAGGCTTCTTTTGAAAGAAGCTTTTCCGGAAGAGATCTTCCAAAAAAACTTCTTCCGAAAGAGAGCGTCCACACTGCCAAAGCGCATTGAAAAAGTGATCTGCTTTTTCGACAGCATCCACACTGAATGGACACTATCTTGCATGTAAGCTGTGATTACTATAGACGGAGTGGCCACCAGGGCACCTGTGCTTTTTCCTCCTTCCTGTTCTTGTGAAAGAACTCCTCCTTCCCTGTCCACACATGCCTTTTTCCAAAAAAGCTCTTTCGGAAAAAGTGTTCTTCCTCGTAAAATGAGGTTTACCAATGTTGGAAAAACCCCTGCAGTCTTTCGATTTTCTTTCGAAAGAATGCAGTAGCAGTGTGGATGCAAGTGAAGTTTTCTTTTGGAAAAATGGCAGTTTTTCCGAAAAAAATCCTGCAGTCTAGATGCACCCTGGATGGGCATAGAAGGATGCAGAGGAAGGAGGGTAGGTAGATCAGTAGCATGTCCCATATAATAACTTCCTTTGAACTTCAGTTGTGTACTGACCTGAAAGCAGTGTAGACCCCTGCTTCCTAGAGAGGAGGGTTTGAAGAGGATATTTTGAAAGGGATTGTCTCTGGAATGGACTGGTCAAATCCTTGAGACTTGTTCTGCAGCTGCTGATGACCAGTCAGAATTTCTAATCTGTCTCCTGCCACTCAGGTGGGTCCAGCTGGAAGGCCCTGAACTGAGATTGTCAATAGCACTAGGCCCTTGTATAAAACCAGGATACTCAGTGTGAGTGGGATGTAATAACTAGCCTAGAACAGCTGCAGGGCAGTTTTGAGTTTCACAACCTTTTCCAAGGCAGTAAAAATGCCAAGAGCGTAGGTAGAGAGAGGCTTACTGGGGCAGCAGATTTCCCCTTCCTTTGTCATCTGAGTGGAGTAACTGGGCAAATGGCACAGCCTCTCTTCCAATTGTAGCATCTTGCCCTATCTCCTTTATAGAAAAAAAATTTGGATCTTCAACTTGAAAAGGTTGGATACTACTGTTCCCTTAGGGTGCGTCTAAACTACATGGCTCCGTCGATGGAGCCATGTAGATTAGTTTACATGAAAAAGGGAAATGAAACTGTGATTTAAATAATCGCGGCTTCATTTACATCAAAATGGCCGCCGCGCTGTGCCGATCAGCTGATTGTCGGCTCAGCGTGGTAATCTAGACGGGGATCTGCTGACCCCAGAACCCTTCGTCGGCAGATCCTGTAAGGCTCGTTTCACGAGGCATAAAGGATCTGCCGACGAAGGGGTCTGGGGTCAGCAGATCCCCGTGTCTAGACTACCGCGCTGAGCCGACAATCAGCTGATCGGCACAGCGCGGTTGCCATTTTGATGTAAATGAAGCTGCGATTATTTAAATCGCGGCTTCATTTCCCTTTTCCATGTAAACTAATCTACATAGCTCCGTCGACGGAGCCATGTAGTTTAGACGTACTCTTAGAATGTAGGGGAGAGAGGGTCTTTGGATCTAGACAGGACCAGTCATACAGTATCGCATCAAAAACCCCGTGATGCACTTTAGCAGGCAGAAGTGAGGACACTTTCTGGTTTCTACTGAGTTGGAAGTGGCTTCCCCATACTTGCTCATGGTATAACTGGTGTTTCAGGTTCATAACCTATAGCTCTGAGATCCTTCAGTTATTAGAACTCCCAGCTGCTGGCTACGCCCCACAGGCTCTATTGCAGGCAATGGGAGTTCTGTCCTAGGGGGCCTAGGGCCAATAAAGGTACTATTGCCTAACCTTACCTTTGCTGTGCAAGCATGGCCCTGTTACCTAGCAGGTGGGAAAGCTTAGAAAAATCTTTTTGGCTTCTGGAAGGGAGGGTAGGTAGATGGGAGACCCCTGAGCTGCAGTGTTAACATTGCCAAATATTCAAAACTCACCCCCAAATCCTATCCCAATAAGCATGAAACTTTAAAACTCCACAGTATGTCCATCTTTTAATTTTTAAATTTCCCTTTTGTATCCCTGTCTAGTGTGGCAAATCTCCTGAATTTATGGAGTAAAATGATTTTGGGAGTTGCAGGGATCTCATTTTGATCAGATGTGTATAAAATGCTAAATCTATCTTGTTATCACCTCTAATCCTACCTCTGCCTCCCTCCAGCCCTGGGAATTCTGTGCTTCTCTTTCCCAAACCTGAGAGGATAACTCCACCCTCCCTTCTTTTCCCAGGCCTGGGGTTGCAGGGTGTGTTGGTAGCAGCAGTGCTGGGATTTTTCCTCCTTTCCCTTCTGCTTGAGGCATGGGTGAGCACTGCTTGCTTGCTGTAGTAGTCCTGATTGAGTGGCCGCCTCACTTCTTAGGGAAGAGCGGCCAGCTGGGGTTTCCCCTAGGCAGGCCTGAAATTCATGTGAGCGTTCTAGCTTCTGCAGGGTGACACTGGCTACAGCAGGAGCTAAACGTGTTCCTCCATCAAAGGTGGAGAACAGCCAGGGCTGTATGCTGCTGGTTTTTAAACCATTTGGCTAGGAATAGTTTGTCTCCCTTTCCTCTGGACTGTGAGGGAGGCGAAATATCATCATCCCTGATTAAAGTGGGCTTCTTCGGGGAGTGGTTTAGGAGGCTTGAGTCCCCTTTGTCTAAGGAAGAGCAGGGATGTGAATGCTGTCAGCCCAGAGCTGTGGTGTATGTGGAGACAGTTCTCTCAAGCGCTCTGGCTGCAGTTGTTCCACTGTGTGTACTTAAATAGGCTAGAGGCTGAGATGAGAACTCTAAGTTGAGGGTTAGAGCCCTACCTCTAGGCAAAGTGCCTGCCCCAGGTAGAGCTTCTCTCTGTCCCCATTCATGCCAGGGCAACGAGGACATGAGCCTTTGCCTACCTTATGTTGGAATGGTCCCTCAGTTCCCCCATTTCACTGAAAAGAGGAAGCCAAAGTGCTCCTTTTCTCGCTAGCCTGCATTGAGGTACAATGTTGTTAATTCAACTGGGAAGGGAGGAGCCTGCCCCTAATGATGAAAGGGCAGCTGTGAAATTGGAAAACATCACTGGCTGCCCTGAGAGGAGCTTGTAGTACAGCTGTCCTTTCAGCCACTCATTCTCAAGTGAGTGGGTGCTGGTCTGGCTGGGCCAGGAACCTAAGACCAGGCAAATCTTAGTAGCTCTATCTATGGCTACACTGCAATAAAAAAAAATCCAGGCATTGAGTTTTAGAACCTAATCTCAACTGGCTTCTGCTCATGGGCTAAGGATGCAGAGCTCAAACTAGATGTGTGGGGCTCAATTCTCAGCTCTTGAGACCCTGACCCTCTCATGGCACCAGCCCAACTTCTACAGTAAGCCCCAGTGCACAAATATAAATGGGAAGTGACTGCCTAGAAAGGCATCTGGGGTTCATAGTGGATAACAAGCTAAATCCAAGTCAATAGTGTAGGATTAAAAAAAAGCAAGCAATGTTCAGGGATGTATTAGCCAAGTGTCTTGTAAACAAGACTGGAGCAGTAATTCTTCTGCTCTACTCCATGCTGATTAGCTCTCATCTGGATTAGTGTGTCTAGTTCTGGTTGCCACATTTCAGAAAAGATGTGGACAAACTGGAGGAAGTTCTGAGAAGGGCAATACAAAAATTAAAGTTTTCAAAAACATGGCCTGTGACTGTGAGGAGAGACTGAACAAATTGGGTTTGTTTAGGCTAGAGAAGAAAAGCCTGAGCGGGACATAACAGTACCTAAAAGGCTGCTCTGAGGATGAGGGAGAAAAATTGTTCCCCTTCACCTCTGAGGGGAAGACAAGAAGCTATGGGCTTCAATTTTAGCAAGAGCAGTTTAGGTTGGATGTTCAGAGTAACCTCCTGTCTAACCTGCTCTTAAAAATCTGCCATGATGGGGTACGTCTACGCTACGGGACAAAGTCAAATTAAGATACACAACTTCAGCTACATTAATTGTGTCACTGAAGTTGAAGTAGCTTAACTTGGCTTTTGGTGTTGTCTACACTGCAGGAAGTCGAGGGAAGAACATTCTCCCTTCCACTTCCCTTACTCCTTGTGAAAGCAAGGTTACTGGCGTGCCCCCTCTCTGTTCAAATTAGCTGTTTTAATGAAACCACTAATTTGAACCCTGGAAGCTCGACAGCAATAGCTTCGATCTTCTGCTGTAGTGTAGATGTACCCCTGGAGATTCTACAATCTCCCTGGGCAATTTGTCAGTGTGATTACACACTGGACTAAACAGCTCTCAGGGATGCTCTAGACTCCAGATCAATGATTCTCAACCCAGGGCTTGGGGCATCCTGGGGGACTGCAAGCAAGTTTCAGGGGGTTATCCAAGCATGACCAGTGTTGGAGCCACTGGGACAACAGTTGAATGCCCATCATATGGGCTGAAATGTGGAGTCCTGAGCCCTGCCACCTGGGACTGAAGCCAAAGCCTGAACCACTTGGCTTTGCATGGGGTTCCAGGCAATTTTCCTACTTGTTACCCCTACTGCTAGCCCTGGCTTTTATATGCAGAAAGCCAGTAACTGTGCCATGGGTGGGCTGTGGTTGGGAGGGCCTCAGAAAGGAAAAGGTTAAGAACCCCTGCTCTAGATAATTAGTCCTGCCATGAGTGCAGGGGATGGGCCTAAAGGACTTTTCAAGCTTTCTTCCACTCCTTTGTTGAAGAATGTTGAGTCTAAGCGAGGCATATTACAACTTCGGTGCTGTGAAAGAGGAAAAGCTGAAGCTGCTTGTACTCCCATCAGACTGCTTGTAGCTAATGGTTGTCTTCTAGTTACACTAAGATCCATGGGGGTAGCAACTGGCTATTTTATTCTGTTCGCACAGCAGTGTGTTGTGGGGAAGCAGGGTGGGAGTGGTTGGCCCCTTAGGAAGGCTCCTTGGTCAGCTTTGGGAGCATACACTATTGTTAGGAGAAGCTGTTGTGTTTGGGGACACCCCTGCCTCTCTGCTGATGCAGGGTGACTAATGCAGTGCTGTTCTAGTGTCAAGCCTGGCATTAAACACCTACTCCTTCAGCATAGCAAACAGCTGTGGGAGTTTTCTGGCCTCAAGAATCACACACCAACCCAATGGCAGCTTGGCCTGCAAGTAAGTTGATTGTATCAAAGACAAAGGACAGTTAAGTAATTACATACACCCTCAGCCAGAGCCAACCATAGTGCAAGGAGGGCTTGAAGGAGGGAGCCAGTCTCACTTGCACAGCCCTACACACAAGATGTAGCATTTCTATTAAGACAAATGTTTGGTAGCCTGAGGCTTGCCAAAGGGTTGAGGTGAGACCATGTTAGCTAACAAGACCAACACAACTGATGCAGCCAGAGCCCTCACCCAGCAGCTCCTCCCTGGGAGCTGTTGACAGGTACTGCCCCACCTGAAAAGAGCCCTCCTTGTAAGTCTCTTTCCTCCGTCCTTGTTCTCAAGCTACTCCCAGGTGGTGGGGATGGGATGCACATTACTCATCCCCAAGGTTTTCAGCAAGATGAAATCTCTCACCCAGAGCTGTCACAGCCCACTGCAGGAGCTTAGGCACGAGCGACTGCTCCCTTCTCCCAGCTCCGAGCCAGGAGGGGAGCACAGGCTATGAAATAGGGAATAGGAACATATTGCCACACCCAGTGCATCGTGTGTGTGGCTCAACCTAATGGCCCCATTTTCACAGCACAGCCAGCTCCCGCAGCACGTGGTGCCAGGACGCACCATGGTGTACCTGCTGGGCTGAATCAACCAGGTTTGGGGGGCGGGGTCATAGTTTTGGTTGCTCATTAGCAACCTACTGGCCTCATTCTCATTTCCTGCCGTGAGGGCAGGGACCTGGACGCGATGACCTCTCAAGGTCCCTTCTAGTTCTAGTGTTCTATGATTCTCTACGAGCATGCAAAACAAGGTATGGGGAGTACCCCAACCCCCTCTTTGTACAACTCCTGCCATCTGATTCTTAGCTGGCTGTTTCTGCAACAGGTTTGTCACTACTTGAGCTTGCCTGTGGTTTCCTGCACGGTGGGGCCAACTGTGACACACACACACACACACACACCCCGGCCAACCTCCCCGGTTACCTCAGCCGATTGCTTTGCCCCTTTGAAAAACACTGTTGGGCTACTCACAGTACCTGATGGGTGTGCCATTGGAGCAAGTGAATTGCCTTCATGGCTGACCATGCTAGCAAAGTCCTTGGTGTGCTGTGCGAGGGCAATGTCTGCCCCAGGCATGTCCCTGGGGGAAGTTGCAGATGCCAGCTACTTGTTGATGCTACTGCTGCTTGAGAGGAATGGGCCAGTAAAACAACACCCCCAACCCAACTTCCTCTCCAGTCATTTTTAGCTAGATTCTGCCACTCAGAGAAGCCCTATCTTACAAAGTTAGCCACTAGTTTGCAATAAAACAGTAAACTGCTGTGTCTGAAACATTTGCTCCTCCCTCTCCCTGTAACCACCATCCAAATCACCCATATTGGGCAGCTCTGTGTCCAAATGCTCACAGAACTATCATGTCCCATGCCAGGTCTAATTTCTAAACTTCGTTGGGCTTTGGAATGAGGGCCACCTCGTTAAGTGCGACCCTCAAGGCCTGTGCAAAATGGACTGGTTGAAGGGCATTGTTTTGTAATTTGCAAGGAGAGGGGGAAGAATTTCTAGAATGGGTAGCACTATATTCGCGGTGCTCTGAGTGTCTTTGATACCTGACAGCATGCATAGACATATTATAGGATGACGTTACAGTTTAAAGCCCTTTGAGCAGTCCACTTAGACTGGTATGTATTAAGTATTATGTCCTACACTGCTTGCCAGTTGCCATCTACATTACATTTAACCAGGGCTGGCCAGACCATCTAGGCAAACTAAGTGGTTGCCTAGGGCACCAGACTTTAAGGGGCACCACCATTTCCTCTGTTTCAAATACACTATTAAATAGGGATATTAATAAATTGTATAATAGGGTAACTGCATAATGGCTGAAAAGCGCCGTCCTTACATGGCTACCCACGCTGCGGGCACTGCAGTATGAAGCTACCTTTATACTTCAGAGTCAGCAACAAAGCCTCCCCAGAAGCAAGAGCACCAGCCTTTGGCAGCCTGGCTCCCAGGGCGGCGGCTGCGCTGCCCTGCTGCAGCAAAGCTGCCTTCGCAGGAGACTGAGTATAACCGACACCATTAACAGATAAGCATTAGCTTATTGGTTACCTGGTTAGTTGTTCACACTCTTACATCCCTAATATTAATATATTATCTCTTATAAGCAAGAATACCAAATATTGTACTTGCAGAACAGTGCTTCATCATTGTTATGTCAGAAGTTGGGTTATATTCTTTTTGTGGCGCATGTAAATGTAGCTAAAATGTGTTCCGACATAACTTCAAAAGAGCTCCGCCTTGGTTTGCTGCCTGGGGTGTGGGACCTGGCTGTTCAGTCATGTTCATCAGCTTTGTGTTGGCCAGTTATACAGTGAGTCAGTGTTGCTTGCCGCTTAGGGAAGGCTGGTCAGCAATGCACAACAGCTGTTCTGCTGTATTACGAGCTGTGAGCCTAAAGACGCTGTGCCTATGAGGAATTTGAATTGTGCTGGGCTTGAAAAATTTGATAAGAGGCTTTAACAAGCTTGTAAAAGGAGAAACACAAGTTCTTGTAAGATCAAGACAGTGTATTTATTGTGGACTATTAGAAGTCAAGTATTAGTAAAGCCCTGATTTTTAAACACCTGACTGCTAATGTAAACAAAATACCACTTAACATATACATTTCATTTCATTCCAATTCCAATCATCTATATATATTTTAGAGGGCACCTGTCTGTCTGTGAGTCCACTTGTTCAAGAACTCTCCTTAAATCATAAGAGGTAGGACCACCAAATTTGGTATGCAGCTTCCTCTTAAACCAAGGTCAAGGTTTGGTTGTGTCCAAAAAATGGGAAGGGGCAGGAATGGGACTAGAGTTTGTAACAGGCCTAGGCTCACCCCCGCTCAGCCCTCAGAAAAGCCAGCTGCGGGGCCATGTGCATCTCTGAATGCTGAGCGCGCGGGGGAGGCAGCAAGAGGCTTTTCACACTAGTCCCATCCCCAGTAGCTCCCATTGGCCAGGTTCCAGCCAATAGCAGCTACCTGTTTGCCAGACAGGCAGCATGTGAGGTGCCCTTCCCGCCTCATCTCACAGTGTTCACAACAGCAAACATGGCCCCTGTGGCTGCTCTGAGTACAAGGGCATGGAAGGCAGGGACCCTGGTTGAGAAACATGCTGGCTGGGAGTCACCCACCTAAGGTGTCCCAGCCAGAGCCTGCCTCTGGCACCCCTAAGCTCCTCCTTCCGCCAACCCTCTGGCCCCCGCCTGAACTCCTATGCCATGTAACCCAAACCGTCTGCACCCCTGCTCCAGCTCCTGTACATCTTCCCAGATACTGCATCTCCTCCTACACCCCTGCACAGGTTACAACCCTCTCCCAGACTTTGCACTGCAATCTGCTCTCTCTGGTCCCAGCCCAAATCCCTGCACCCCCTCCCACACCCTGTACTCCTCCTTCCCTACCCCAGGCCAGAATCCTCTCCTACACCCATATCCCTCCCAGACCCTGCACCCCAACCCCCTGTTCCAGGTCACACCCTAAAGCCCTGCACCCCTACACCAGATCACACTCCCCTCCCATGCGCTGCAGTCCCCCCAGAGCCCAGTTCCCTGCCCCAGATCACACTCCCCTCCCATGCCCTGCAGTCCCCCCAGAGCCCAGTTCCCTGCCCCAGGTCACACTCCCCTCCTTCACACAAACTCCCTCCAGATCCCACCCCTTCCCCCATCCCTTACCCCAAACTCCCTTCTGCACCCAACCTCCATCTCAGACCCCCACACCTCCTCCATTAATATCATGGAAGCATGCGCCCCTTGACCACTTATCAAATTCTTGGAGTGGCCATCCCTGTTCTATAACATGGAAAGGAAGGGGCAGCAAGTGGAGGGACACAAAAGGGCCTGGCCTGGCGAGGAGATGCACTACTGAGAGTGGCCACAGGGAAGCAGCTGCAGCACCAAGAGAGTGGCCAGCAGGGCTCGGGCTCCACTATCTTGCCTGCCTCCAGACAGGGTAACCCACCCCCCTGCCCCAAATCTGGAGCCTTCTGCCCCCTAGAGAGCCTGCAGGCTGTGCGTGTGGGGGAAGAGGTGTGTGCTGCAGGCTGGGAGCAGCTTACAGAGTCTCACAGCCCACCCCCCCGCCCGATAGTCTGCAGTGTACAGGGAAGATGGCTGGAGGTGACGTAGCCTGGAACCCACCATATGTGACCAGCAGCAGCCTAGAAGCTGTGACCTTCAGCACACAGCGAAGCTGGGCTGCCTCTACATGCTAACTGGGCCACATGTGGCCCTCAGGCCATGGACTGAGAGCAGCTGCTGTAAGATCATGCTTGACTCCTTCCAAGTGTTGGAGGGAGGAGTCTGTGTTAGCACTGAAGAGCCTGGGCCTTTCAAAGGAAAGGTTTCCAGAAGTATTCTTCATGTCTCGCCAGCGACCGGCAGACTGCTGTAGCCAGGATGCTCTCTGCGTACCCCAGCTGTAGAATCCATGTCTATGGCACTGAAGGAATCCTTCGGGGAGGAAGAGAGAGAGAGGTGTTTAGCTACCACTGGACCCTCCAAAATGAGGGCTTGGAATTATTCCTTCCCCCTCTGGCAGATGTTCACTAAAATGTGTGAACTTGGAGTAGGAGTTAAAACCCTATTTTGCCAGCAGCATTTGGTAGTTTGCCACCCAAAATTGAAGAGTGGCAGAAGAGACGCTTTTTCTGCCCGGGAGGGCTAAGCAACTGGACTCGTGAACAGAAGAGATTTGGAGAGGGAGTTTTGATTTCTTTCATGAGCTAGGCCCACCCCAAGGTAACAAAAAGAGGAGAGAAAAATGCTCCATGCCCTTGTCTGGAACATTATACTTCTTATCTGCTCACTTACCGGGGGACAGGAGAGTGGTAGGTGCTTGTCATCTCAAGCACCACATTGCTATTGGTGCCTGCTTGTATGGGCTGGTGAGTTGCTCTTAAGGGATGATATTTAGAGTGTTCACCACAGAGCACTGAGACTCGGGGATCTCTTCTTACAGGACCTAGAGGGATTCAGCCAGGCAGTGCATGACTTGTTAGAAGGCCCAGAAAGTTGTCCGCATAAAGAGGGGGAGGGGAACATTGCTAGCAAAGGGACTTCACTGATACCGGTGAATTTCCATCTATCTATAGGTCCTGCTGTTCTTCAGTGCCTCTCAGTGCTGAAGGAGCATAAGATATCATGGTATGTCTACACTTGCACCCTAGTCCAAACTAGGGATGCAAATGCAGGCATTCGAAATTGCTAATGAAGCGGGGATTTAAATAGCCCATGCTTCATTAGCATGATCTTGCCGGCATGCTAGTTCGAATCACAGCTGATTCGAACCAGGAAGTGCGTAGTGGGACGTGTTTAGTTCAAACCAGGGGGGGTTGGTTCGAACTATTTTATTCGTTTTTTGGAGTTGGTTCGAACTAACGCGTCCCGGCGCGCACTTCATGGTTCGAATCAGCTGTGATTCGAACAAGCGCGCAGGCACGAGCATGATAATGAAGCACGGGCTATTTAAATCCCCGCTTCATTAGGTGTACAGCCCTACATTTTGATAGGTTGTGGGTGTCTCTGAGGTAGCTCCTGGTTATCACTATGGGTACATCTAGACTACAGAGCTTTTCTGGGACACCAGAGGTATCCCAGAAAAGCTCTGCCGCATCCAAGGAATGCATCTGCTTTTCCAGAAAAATTTTCAGAAAAGCAGACTTTTTTGGCATCTCCATAAACATTGTTTTATGAGGAAGAAGATGTTCCAAAAGAGGGTTTTTTTCCCCAAGATTTGGCCCTGTCTCAGCCCAGCCCCTCTGCCCCTGACAGCCAGGGAGAGAAAGCCAGGCCCGGTGAGGCCTAGGCTGAGTCCCCCTTCCCCCACAGCAGCTGGGGGGAGAGAGCCAGGGCTGGCATGGCCTTGACCCCCTCCCCTGCCACCAGCAAGAGGGAAGAGGAGCTCAGGTCAGCCTGGCCTCGGCCCAGTGCAGAAGGAGTCAGGCCACGGCTGGCACACGTCAGCCTGGCCCTCCCCAGCAGCCAGGGGAGAGCTGGGGTGGCCTATCCCCAGAGAGAGGGGGGTTGGTGAGCATAGTGAGCAGGGGGAGCAGAGCAGCTGGAGGACAGCAAGATGGGAAGCAAGTAAAGAGCTGATGGGTGTGCAGCAGAGGCAACCCTTAACTAGCCATCCCCTGGCACCTGCCCGCACTCACCAGCTACAGCAGTGTGCAGCTAGTGCCAGCTGAACATGCAGCGGGGAGGCAGGGCTGCCTGCTGGCTGAGAACTGATATGCATCAGGGCGGCACCGACAGACCAGAAGGGGGAGTGGCTGGCCCCATGTGCTACACCTTGGCACCACCAACAGCCTTGCACAACCATCCCCATCACTGGCCTCCTCACTCACCATGGGTGGGCAGGGGGCTGGGGAGTAGCTCTCTGGTCAGTCGCAGGACCTGCCAGGACTGAGATCATGGAGACGGAAAATACTGGACAATTTTAAGAAAGAGTCTGGACACGTGCAGCAGGACTTCAATATTTGACTGTCCCCTTAAGAAAGGGATATCTAGTCATCTTCTGCAGAGACTGACCCCTACAGAATGAGGAGCAGAAAGGGAACCAGAGGTGGCATATTGAGTGCCATTCAAATCTGAGGGGCAGGGAAAGAATGATGAGAGATGTAAATGCCAAAAGGACCCATCGGGGCCTCCCCCGGCACAGGTGTACCAACTGTCACTACTGATCATGCACCCCCATTCCCAGCCTCAGCCCAGCCCATCATCCCCAGACACATTCTGATAGCTTCTGCCACACACTGGGTACAATGCCACCGCGTGGGTCCTTCGTCTGCTCTGCCACACTCATGTGGCTCCGAGAGCTGTAATTTAATGCTAGGGGCATTTATTTTATTTGTGCAAAATGCTATGAGGTGCCCACCCTGGCTCTAGGTGCCTTGGACAAGTATTTAAAACAGACTTGAGCCCTTAGAAAAGCAGCAGTTTTGCCCTAGCTCCCATGCTGAGCCAAAAGGGACTGGGAGAGGAGATAGGACACTGCTCCTTATCCTACCGCACGGCCGCCCTGGCTCTTCTCCCCTCTTCCAGGGAGCTGATTAGAACAGACAGATTTTACAGCATGGCCTGGTGGTCAATAGGTTCATAGTTTGGTCCAGGGTAAGGAGTGAGTGCCCAAGTGCCTACTCAAGGACAATCTCATTTCTGCCAGCAGCTTGCAGCATTTATCATAAGAAGCATCAAGCCTGTGTTCAGAACTGATGCAGCCACTGTCTGTGTGCCAGATAGCTTGGGGGGGGAGGGGGCTGCTTCACAGGAGAGGCAGAGCGTAAAATTCCCTAAACCACTCCCCTTATGGGCACCTCAAGCACGTTTCCTTTCATGGCATTCAGTCCCTAATAGGCTTGAGCTTTGATGCCTGATGCTTGCAGCAGCGCCCTAAGATGCAAGCTGGATTTTGGCAGATAGCATGAACAATTGCAACATGCAGAGCTGCCTTGGGTCTGCCAGCCCCTACTGGACACAGGCAGAAGGGCCCATGCTTGTGTCTGATGGACCTTTAGGCATTTCATAGAACAGAGGTCCTCTTCTGATCTTGGGGCCAACTGTTGTTAAAATGACCTGGCAGCTGTCTTACAGTACTGGGGCTGAAATGCAAAATTATTCAGACCACAAATCCACTCTCTTCCCATGAGCCAAAGACTAAACAACAAAGCACCTCTGCATACTCTCAAGAACAACAATGTTAGGTGGGGCAGACTAGGGGTTCCCTAAGAATCAGAGGCTGCACACTTTCATTTGGAAGCTAAAACAAACCTGTCATAGCCCATCCAAATTGCTGCCACCGCTAGGCAGTTACACTTCACCTGTACCCTTTATGCAAGCAAACCTCCCCAGGGGAGTTTTGCCTGCAAGGAATACAGGACAGAGCTTGTCAGGAGGAATTGGTTACGTTAGTACCCAATGCAGATCTACTGAATGAGCCAAGCTATGTTTTCACATCATACAGTCAAGAATGTTTCATTTTTTAATTGTGGCAGCAATTTACAAAAAAACCAATGGTGCTGAAGTTCTCAAAGAAAACATGCCACTGAAGGCTCAGATCAATGTAGCAGGAGCAAATAGAGAGCAGCCCACCAACTTTACAGCGTGTTTGAAAAGCACTGGCCCCTTTGAAAAATCCCAGCCAAAAGCGTGGGATGGAATAAATGTGCAAATTATCAGCATAAACAAAATAATTGATTTTTTTTTCCTTTAAGAAAGATAGCCTGGCTGGCTCTTGGGAAAAGGTTCGCTCCATTTTTAAAATACATCTTACAACAGCCAAGTATTTTGCAACTGGTGCTTAGCAACACACATAGGAAGACAAACACCCTGCTGGGGGCCCCTAAATAATATCTAACCACGTGTGTCTTCATATCTCAGTCAGATGGTATCTGTTTTTACCAGAGTCATCAGCCCATGTTGCAATAAATGTATGCAGCATTCAGTAGAACCAAGGCCTCTTACGACTCATTGATGAGCTATTATGCATAAAATGTGCCTGCCACATTCCTTGCTGAAGCAAAAGCAGGTGTGTTACTTTGATGGTTGAATGAAATAATCTTAACTTTGCCTCAGGATATTTATAACCAAAACATACGCAATTATTGCGCCATAAAGCCTGCTTCACTGGGTCTTGAAGATTTAAAAAAAGAAGCTAATGTAATTAAAAAAAAAAAAAGACAAGAACACTGAACACAATTCAGATCTGCAGCACTATATAACCCCAGCAATGCTTTTGTTCGACTTAAGTCCTAGGGAAAAAGCCAATGCTGTTGAAACACTGCAAATTAATAACAGCACTGGCCCTGCACATCACCTCTCCAAGACAACCAACTCATCAAATACCTTTTCTTCTCTGTGCAGACTGCAGAGGCAGAAGGGGGAAAACAGCATGAAAGTGAAATGGTTTCTCTCGCTCCGCCATGCTAGAGGCAAATGCCAACTTTTGCTGTTGTAAAAGCTCCGGGAAAGCAATCTAAGGAGTTCTGGGAGGAAAGCGAATACCACCCTTGCTCTGGCAGGCAGAACAAGACAAAGGCATGTTTAATTGATGCAAGAAGAACACAAGGATACAAAACTGGCATTCAAGAGTAGAATCTTTTTTTTCTCCTGATGCCAGGCATCCATTTATAAAATCTAGCTTACCTGGGCACACCACCAAAGGGCAACATGAAGTCAACAGCCCTCTGGTGTTTGTCCTTGGGCAACTGCCAGTAAAACTGGTTTCATCTAGCAGATGCGTGTGCAAGCTGCAGTAATTGGTGTGTTTTTTCCCTGCCCCAGATTTATCGTCCCACACTGTGTTTTCCCATAACTGCCCTTTTCTCAATCCCTTTTGTTTCACAACAAAAAAATATTTGCAATGAAATAAACTAATGGGAAGAGTTTCTAGCTCCCTCACACCAACACAGATGCAGGGGAACTATATGGCACTGACAGCTCTTTAAAAGAAAAGCTGGAAAGAGAGGACTTTGTCTCGTGGGACATTTTGTGTGAAAAGGGGATTGACCAGTTCCTGTTTGATAAAGAAGCCTAGCTTAGCACCACCTGCCCCTGTAGCATGAGGCCACAGTGCATCTGGGCTCAGAGCTGTGTATCACGATTGCTCCTTTCCCCTTCAAGAGCACTTTGGATTGCTTTTCTGGCATTTTTTGTGACCGTTTGAAGAAAAAAAAAGAATAGAAGCAATGGCTTTAACAGAGTATCATGAGGAATTCTTCTGCCTTTCTAATAAGATTATAAACTGCTATGGCAGACTGGTGCCAGGCCTAGACTCAGAAGGCTTTGCCTGTGTGGCTATACTAGTACACAGTGCTCTTCCCTGGACTACAGCAACCCTGACAGATGTGAACTTTTGCCAGAGTAACTTTTTGCCAGCTCCCTAGAAAAATAAGCTAGATGGGGATGGATAAAAGTGAAGTTTGCCACTAAAGCTGTCTCCATATCATGGATTTTTGTCGGCACAGCTGTGTTGGTCACAACTCATGCCTTATGACAAGCCTGACTGACTTACCTGTGCCAGCAACAGGTTATAGACCTGGTCTGGGATTAAAAGGAGCAGGCTTGGCTCTGGCATGTAAACAGAACAGGCCTAGGGCAGAGAAACTCTTGGGTCAGCACAGCATTCAGTCAGCATCTGAGTGAGGGAATGGATTTGTAGGAACAGCCTTTCCTGGGGCAACTCAGCTCCTAGAAGAAGTTGGGCAAATATATTTCTTACCTTCTCCCCAATCCCTTACTGTTGAACTTAACTATCGCACAATCATTTGGCATGGCATTTACAGAGACTAACAAAAGTGACAACCCTTTCTCTGAAAAGTTAGTTCAGCATTTCCAGACAAGGACACAGTTAGGCGCCTAGATCCCAATTTTGTCATCCTCTACATACATTTTGTCTGATTTCCAAAAATGGGGAGCACCCCACAAACCCTTTTGAAGCCAATGGCAGCTGAAGGTGCTTGGTACCTTGGGGGAAATCAGGATTTAGAAGCCTGATTTTAGTCACACAAGCTTGAAAATGTTGGGTATTTACAGTCTAAGATCCAGATCCTGCTACCACTCCAAACATGGCAAAACTATCCACGGGATAGAGTTGGGTTCGACATTGGCCAACACAAAACCCTGACAATAGACAAAGAAAGAGGGTAGGCAAGAAGGGACAGGGATTAACATGGTAGGATTATGTCACATAGCCAAAAATAAAACTGTCTAATTGTACAGGATTAGGAGAGAGAGAGGAGAGACAAAAAGGCAGAAAGATGGCAAGGTGGAGAGAGCAATTGAAGTGCCTTTTCAGGAGGGCCTTGAAGAGGTATGGAAGAGGGATTTTATTTCAGGAAGAGGCACAAGAAAGGCTGCCAGGTGAGTGTGGGAGGAGCTAAATGAGGGAATGAGGGCTGGAGCATGAGCAGAGCACTGAGGGTGAGGAGCAAAGGCAGAGCCTTAGAAAGCAGAGTGAGGAGCTTGCACTTCATGCAGAATGAGATAGGAGCCAGTGAAGTGCTCGAGGAGGCATTGACCCAGTTGACAGGTTTTTAACATGCTGAATGCCTTGGGGGGGGTGGGAAGGGCAGTCAGCGTAAGTAGCATGGGGTGAAGGGGGAATGCAGAGGGAGAGATCTCCTCATGCGTGACAGGAGTTGGGAGGCTGCACTGAGAATAGTTGGAAGTGGGAACACAAGGAAGAGCTGGTGTTTGCTGAGAAGGTTTTGGGGCTCCTGGGCTTCCTGCCCAGGGGAGGGAAGCAGCAGCAAGAGGAAGCTTTGAAAAACAAGAGCTAGCTTTTCTAAAGGGGCTAAGCCCTTGCTGGGAAGGGAACTAAGGGGGTACTGCACCCTGGAGCTGCTTTAGTTTAAGTTCCCAAAAAAGGATTTAGGACCTTAATTTTAGGCCAACATATTTGAAAATTTTGCCCTTGGTATGCATCCAGTCTCCAAAGAGAAACAGTGCTGGGTCATGTTCTAAGGTGCAATTCAAACCAGTCAGACTGTGTAACCCTGAGTGCCCACAAATGCTTCTGCTGCTCATGACTCCTTACCTGGGACATGTATGCAGCAAACAGCCAGCATACACTATGTTCTGTATGCAGTCCCACCCTGATCCCAACACACACCCCAAACTGAACTGTCCATATTTATGTGCTCTAGTGTCCAGCCCTCTCTTGAATTCAAAAGAATATGATCCATTTGCTTCTTTAAAGAGACAACAGAACAGTTTGCCACATTAACGGGAGTTAACTAGCACTTGCATTCAAACACAGCCCTGTTGGTAAAGATCAAAAGTAGAACAAGTTTTGTTAACAAAATAAAAGAGGGACTTAAGCAAGTTTAAGACAAAGTTGAAATGGTCACACTCAAATAAAACTGAAAACTTGCAGCTCAAAAACTAAAACCATCTAAAACTTCAGAGGGGTAGCCAAGTTAGTCTGTAACAGGAAAAATTGAACACAACAACAAATAGTCTTTAAAGTGCTACTAGACTAACAAAAATGTAGATGGTATCATGAGCTTTCGTAGGTTTTGCCCATGAAAGCTCATGATACCATCTACATGTTTTGTTAGTCTTTAAAGTGCTACTAGATTATTTGCGGTTTTTTAATTTTTTCCTAAAACAATCTAGTAAGGTACAGGCTGTCTTCAAGATGGCTTTTCTCAGTCTTTCCATAAGATGGAAGCTGCCCCCCAGTCAGGATCTCCTCCAGAAGCCCCAAAAGTGCTGGTTGCTTTGTTGCCTTAGGTAAGAAAGGTAACACGGAGTTTTCTGGTTCTTTCTTTATAATCTAGTGAACCTTTGATATGGACTGTAGGTTACTCGCCAAAGTACAATTTATTCAAGCTTTGGAGAAGGCAGCATGGAATGTGATGGTGAAGGAAGCTCTGAGCGGTTCCCTTCCCTCACCCCATTGGTATTTGCAGGTAACAACAATTGGTATTTTAGCAATCTCTTCCCTCAGCGTTTTGATGGTCCTATTTACTGCTTACACATGTAAACTGAAGTTAAATCAGAGAATCACAGATTATTAGTCATTGGTTCAAGTTTCCACTTCTTGTAAGCTTCCTTTTTGTGTTTAAGCTCACTGAAGATTTCTCTGTTATGCCAGGCTTGTTGCCTGCCCTATTTGCTATTCTTCCTCGCGCATTGGGATGATTTGTTCCTATATCCTCAATAAGTCTTCTTTAAAATACAGTCAGCTGTCCCAGACTCCTTTCCCCCTCATATTAGACTGCTAGAGGATCCTGCCCATCCATTGCCTGAGGGAGTCAAAGTTGGCTTTTCTGAAGTCCAGGGCCCATATCATGCTGCTCTCCTTTCTTCCTTTTGTCAGGATCCTGAATTCAACCATCCCATGGTCACTGCTGCCAAGTGCCACTTGCTGCTACTTCCCCTCCCAATTCTTCCCTGTTTGCGAGCAGCAAGTCAAGAGGAGCCAGACCCCTAGTTGGTTCCTCCTGCGCTTGCATTAAGTTGTCCCCAACACTCTCCAAAACTTCATGAGTTGTCGTGTACAGCTGTCTTGCTCTCCCAGCAGATGGCAGGGTGACTGAAGTCCTCTATAAGAATAAGGGCCCCAAGTTCACCCACATCTCTTTGTTTAGTGCAGACCTGTTTACCAATTCCCCCTGACATGCTTGGGTTAAGCACAATGTAATTGTAATTTCAGCATATAACCATAACTTCATACACATTGCTTACGTATACCACACATGAATATTAATGATCAGCAAGTTGTTTGTTTCCAACTGATACCTCAACAAGGCACATTTTGTACAAGGAGTATGAGAATTACAATAGTGGATAAGGTGTGAATGCATGCATGCTTTGGGTTACACACTGTCTATTCCGCTTCCCGCTTCGGCCTGTATAATGTTTTCCCAGTACCCACTGCAGGGGCTCAGCCCCAGGGACTCCAACAAACACATGCTATACTCTCATAAACACACATTTTTAGATCTGTAAGCACTATGAAATGAGGCAGCTGTTTGTGTTGTCCATGGTGGGCAATTTAGCTTAATGTGATGCTGAACTCATCTGTTTAATATACCCAGATGCTACAGCATTGAGTGCATAGAAATCATTCAATAAATAATGGAAGAATGGATATTTTTTACATTTAACAAAAAGAAAATGGCAAAAATAATGGTTTGCTACTGTATATCTGCATCAGTTATTTAACAGGATAGCTAACTGTAATAACATGCCATCAACATCCACTATTACATACGATTCATAAATAGGTTTATGACTGTGGTGGAGCTGTTACTGCCAAGTCATTTATTTTATATTATATATATATATATATATTACAGTAAATTATGTATACTGAAGTGGGAATGCTGGTTGCTTCCATTTTTGGAGGGAAGATGTGGCTTATGGTGTGATTTTTAGGGTATTGAGAACACAACATAAGGGGATGTGAAATGTTCAGTGCTTTTTATTGGGGAGAGATTGAAAATAAATATGTAAGAACATAAGGTCATAAGAAAGCCCCTACAGTGTCAAACCAAAGGTCTATCTAGCTCAGTATCCTGTCTTCTCACAATGGCCAATGCTAATGCCCCCAGAGGGAACGAACAAAACAGGTTATCAAATGATCCATCTCTTGTTACCTATTCCCAGCTTCTGGCAAAGAGAGACTAGGGACACCATCCCCGCCCATCCTGGCTAATAGCCATTGATGGACCTATCCTCTATTAGTTGATCTACCCTGTTATAGTCTTGGCCTTCATAACACCCTATAGCAAGTAGTCCCATAGGTTGACTGAGTTGTGTGAAGAAATACTTGTTTGTTTTAAATGTACCACCTATTAATTTCATTTGGTGATCCCTACTTCTTACTGTTTTGAGAAGGGGTAAACAGCACTTCATTATTTACTTTCTCCACACCAGTCATGATTTTATAGACCTCAATAAAGTTTTCTCTTGGCTGTCTGCTTTCCAGCATGAAAAGTCCCAGTCTTATTAATCTCTCCTCTTATGGAAGCAGTTCCTTATCTCTAACCATTTATGTTGCCCTGTTTTGAACCTTTTCCAATTCCAATATATCTTTTTGAGATGGGGTAAGGGAAACCACATCTGCACGCAGTATTCATGATGTGGATATACCATTAATTTATTTATCTTATCTATCGCCTTCTTAATGATTCCCAACATTCTCTTCACTTTAACTGCCACTACACATTGAGTGGATGTTTTCTGAAAACTATCCACAGTGGCTCCAAGATCTCTTTCCTGACTGGTAACAGCTAATTTAGGGTATGTATATGTTTATATGTAGAGTTGGGATTATGTTTTCCATTGTGCATTACTTTGCATTTATCAATATTCAATTTTCATCTGCCATTTTGTTGCCCAGTAGCCCAGTTTTGAGAGATCCTTTTGTAGCTCTTCTCAGTTTCTCCTTGGGACTTAACTATTTTGAGTACTTTTGTATCATCTGCAAATTTTGCCATCTCACTGTTTACCCCTTTTTCCAGATCACTTATGAATATGTTGATTAGGACTGGTCCCAAAGCAGATGCCTGAGGGATACCATTATTTATCTTTCTCCATTCTGAAAACTGACCATTTATACCTACTCATTGTTTCCTATCTTTTAACCAGGTACCAATCTATGAGAGGATCTTCCCTCTTATTCCTCAACAACTTATTTTGCTCAAAAGCCTTTGGTGAGGGACCATGTCAAAGGCTTTCTGAATATCTAAGTACATTATGCTCACTGGAGCCCCCTTGTTCACATGCTTGTTAAACCCCTCAAAGAATTCTAGTAGATTGGTCAGACATGATTTCCTTTTACAAAAACTATGTTTACTGTTCACCAACAAATTATGTTCATCTATGTGTCTGACAATATTGTTCTTTATTATAATTTCAACCAGTTTGCCTGGCATGAAAGTTAGACTTACCAGCCTCTAATTGCCAGGATCACCTCTGGAGCCCTTTTTAAAAATTGGTGTCACATTTGTTATCTTCCAGTCATTTGGTACAGAAACTGATTTAAAGGATAGGTTACAAAACAGTAATTCTATTATTTCACATTTGAGTTCTTTCAGAACTTTTGGGTGAATACCATCTGGTCCTCATGACTTATGGTATTACTGTTTAATTTAACAATTTGTTCCAAAGCTTCTTCTAATGATATCTGGATCTGGGACAGTTCCTCAGATTTGTCACCTAAAAAGAATGGCTCAGGTTTGGGAATTTACCTCACAGCCTCAATGGTGAAGACTTACACAAAGAATTCATTTAGTTTCTCCACAATGGCCTGTTGTCCTTGAGTGCTCCTTTTACCTCTCTGTCTTACAGTAGTCCAACTGGCATTTGCTATTACTTTGAGTCTTTCGCTAGCTGTTCTTCAAATTCTTTTTTGACCTTCCTAATTATATTTTTACACTTCATTGGCCAGAGTTTATGTTACTTTGTATTTTCCTCACCAATATTTAACTTCCACTTTCTAAATGATGCCTGGCTCTTACTGCTTCTTTACTTTGTTGTTCAGCCACCGTTGCACTTTTTTGGTTTTCTTTGTTAATGCTTTTTTAATTTTGGGTATACATTAAGTTGACCCTTTATTGTGGGGTCTGAAAAATTTCCATGCAGGGATTTCATTTTTGGCATTGTACTTTTTAATTTATGTTTAACTAACCTCCTCTTTTGTGTGTAGTTCCCCTTTATGAAATTAAATCTTAGTGTTGGGCTGCTATGGTGTTTTTCCTGCCACATGGATGTTAAAGTGAATTATATTACGGCCACTATTACCAAGCAATCCAACTATTTTCACCTCTTGGACCAGAATTTGAGCTCAAGAATTGCCTTGCCTCTTGTGGCTTCCAGGATCATGTGCGCCAAGAAGCAGTCATTTAAGGTGTCAAGAAATTCTCTCTGCATCCCATCCTGAAGTGACATGTACCCAGCCAATATGGGGATAGTTGAAAATATCCCATTATTGAGTTTTTTATTTTAGTAGCCGCTCTAGTCTCCCGAAATGTTTTGCAGTCACTATCACCATGCTGATAAGGCGGTCGGTAATATATTCCTACTGATAAATTATTATTAAAGAATGGAATTACTGTCTAGAGCAGGGCGAGCAAGATATGGCCATGGGCTGGATCCAGCCCACCAAGCCTTTTAATCTGACCTGTGGCCTGCCCCTGCATCACAGAGCAGCACCCATCAAAGCAGCTGGCTGCTTCCTATGGCTCTCTGCACTGCATAGTGTGTGTGTGTGGGGAGGGGGTCGGCGGGGAAGGCTTCACCTGCTTCTCCCACCCCCAACAAAATTTCTCAGCTCCTATTGGCTGGAAACCGGCCATTGGGAGCTGAGAGATTTTGCTGGGGTATGGGGGCAGTGCAGCACAATCTCTCAGCTCCCATTATCTGGTTTCTAGCCAATAGGAGCTGAAAGATTTTGCTGCTGGTGTGGGCAGCATGCGAAGCCTCCCCCAGCAGCACAGAAAGCCACATAGAACAGCCAGCTGCTGTGAGCAGTCTGGGGCTGCCGGCAGGCAGGAAAGCCTATCAGACTGCTACTGGCTGGGAGCTGCTTAGTTAAGCACCTCCTGACCAGAGCCTGTCTCCCAGACCCTGCATCCCGCCCCCATCAGGTCAGAATTCTCTCCTGCACCCATACCCCCTCCCAGACCTTGCACCCTAATCACCTTTCCTAGATCACCAACCAAACCCTCTGCACCCTTCTCCCCCCTGCTCCAGGTCACAACTCCCTCTGAGATCCTGCCTCCCTTCCATACCCCTCCCCCCAGGCCTGAATCCTCTCCTGAACTTATCCCCCCTCTCCCAGACCCTGCACCAGGTCACAACCCCTCCTTCACTTAACCTCTTCCATAGAAAAGTGCGACCCTTGACACTGTCTCCCCGCCCCTGCCCCCGCCCCATCAAAAATTATTGTCCAGCCCTGAGGTAGAGATTATGTAGTACAGTTCGGTTCATTTAACATTTTTACCTCATTTTTACCTCTATGCTTTCTTTCACATATAGTGCCATGACCTGTTCTGTACTCCTGATATATTTTGTACCCTGGTATTATTGTGTCCCATTGATTATCCTCGTTCCACTAAGTTTCTGTGATGCCTGCTATATCAATATCCTAATACAAGGCACTCTAGTTCACTCATATTATTTAGACTACTAGCATTGAGATACAAGCACTTCGAATGAACTCTCATTTGACTGTTTTCTGAACAGATCCTGCCTGTACTTAATCATTTCCCATCCTCTCCTCCTTACTAGGATCTAGAAAATCTCCATTAATAGATCCTTCCCCAAGGGATTTCTCTGTGCCAACCACATGCCCTTCTGAACCTGTTGGCTTTCCCCCCAACTCTTAGCTTAGAATCTGCTCTACGACCTTTTTAATTTTAAATGCCTGCAATCTGGTTCTGTTTTAGTTTAGGTGAAACCCATCCTTTCTGTATAGGCTCCTCCTTTCCCAAAAGTTTCCCCCCATAAATCTAACACCCTTACCCATACACTATCATTTTATCCATGCATTGAGATCCTGCAGTTTTGCCTGCACATGGGTTGGTCTTGCACTTTGAACTGGAAGCATCTCAAAAAACGCTACCATTGAGGTCCTGCTCTCCAATTTAATTCTGTAAGCCTCATCACTTAACCCTCCCATGACTTCCCCCAAGAAACCCTAAAACAAAGAAACCATTAACTAATTCTCTCCCATTTCATATACTCTGCTCTTCCTCTTTGATACCCGAGTCTCAGCTCAGCAAAGACATATGCATGAACCTAATTTTAAGATCATGAGTAGTCCCATTCAGGTTAGGACAACAAGTATTTTGCTGAACTGGGACATGGGGGTCTATATACTAACTCTAGGACAGGATGCTGAAGTGGACAAAATTCAAACATGCACTTAATTGTAACTTAACCCAGTAATTAGTCCCACACTACTGATGTTCTTCTCACCCCAACTTTTGAGAATGAGGAGTGTTTTGTGGAATCAGAACCAGCACGCTCAGTGTCTTGCAGGCCCTTAGCACCTTTTCATGCAAGGGTTTGTGGGTCTTCTCTTATTTCACTTCTGCACGTGAAAATGGGACACCATAGAGGGTGAGCCTGAGGTGCTCTCCTCCACTCCTGAGTGTCCCCTGGAAATTCCTCTGTGCCCCATTGGGGGTTGTGACGTCTGGGACAGAGCTTAAAAAGGGGGCTGTCCTGGCCAAAATGGGATGTATGGTCACTGCCCATGACGTAGTTTGCATGTTTTGAGCACCATGGCAGACACAGTGACATAGGCAGTGCTCTGGTGTTACCATCCGGGTGGAATAGATGTCACGATGCTACAAGTTCCTGAGCCCTGCCTACACCATTGTATTCACCATTGCTACCATGAGGTTGTGCTAATGGTGAATGATGGGTAATTTTTACTCTTCATGTTATGATCTTGACACTTCCCTGTTCAGATCTCCACTGATAAGCTATCACCAAGTGATGTACCTCAGACAGTGGTCACCATTAAAACCTAAACACTCACCACCCCACAGTCATCTACCACAGTACTTTTATTTTAAGATTATGTCTGTGGAGGGCCTCCCTAGTGCTACTGTAATACAACTCCAGTAAAGCTAAACAGTGAAGTGTGATAAATATTCCATGTTAAATGACACTCACAGTAAGAGGCAACGTGTCATTGGTCAGAGCTGTTGTCGTGCAATTGTAAAGAAAAAAAGTCAGCCTAAGATGAAGCCAACTCAAAAAGAGAACAGGGTGAATTATGCAACCAAAAGGACAGACAGGTCAGGGGATTCCAGAAAAGGAACCGAAGTAGTACTCACCTACCTATAGGTGCGGAAACATCTCATTTCTTACCTCCTGGCCACAACACAGACTCAGGTAGGTGTGTAACACTCTTCTTTAAAAGAAAATAATATTAGGCCTATACGACACAGAATGGGGAAGTTACATTCCTTAAGCATTTTACTAAAACCACCCCTTTTTCCCTCAAAATCTGACCATATTCTAATCCAGTCCCTTGGAAATATCATCTCAGCAGCTCTACTAAGGGCTTGGTGGACATACTAACATTAAATATCTGAGGGCTTCAAATAACTTAATATACAATTTACAGCAAAGTATTAGATCAATTTATGTTACAGTATCTTGAAAAAGTCAGCACTGTTCTGTTTAGGGATGTGAATGACTAGTCAACTATCCGATAAGCAAATGCATATCGGATAATTGACATACTAGTCAACTAGTTGCTCCCCCCTTGTCTATCAGAAAGAGGCAGTGGGGAAAAGAGGGTGCTTCAAAGCAGCAGTGCTACATGGAGCCTGGGGCCAGAACCTGGGCTACATGCAACGCTGCTGCTTTGAAACGCCACATGCAGCCCGGGGCCAGCTGGGGAGTCTCCTGCTGACCCCAGACTCCATGTGGTCCTGCTGCTTTGAAACGCCTTGGGGAGCACGGGGCCAGCGGGGGACTGCTTGGGTCCTGGCCCCGTGCTTCCTGCAGCACTTTCGATTTTAACTTGAAAGCCAGAGGCACCCTTATCGACTAATTGAATAGTCGATGCAAATTGCATTGACTATTCGATTAGCCGATTAATCTAAATTTAACATCCTCAGTTCTGTTCACTGTATACAAAAAGCCATCTGTATTTAAAGGTAACAGTGATAAAATGTGAAGGAAACAGAAATTAGTGGAGCTCATTATTTAAGCCAGCGCAAGGAACAATTTAACCCAATTAGGTGGGCCATACTGAGTCTGTTACAGCTCCTGGGTATGAGTACTGATTTGTTTGCACAAGAGACACAGGGATTTAAAAAAAAAAAAGTTTATCCAACAATGGGAAGATCAGTGAGAAACAAGTTTGGATTACATCACACACATTAAAAATCCAAGTTATATGGAATAGACTTGATTTTTCTTAAACATTGTTTCTTTGTATTTCCCTATTAGCTTTCAAAGTACTCAGAGTCCACTGCTCATGCAATATCTGGTTTCAGGCAAATAGCATGGCAGTTTGCCTGAACCAAAAAAATATGCTTGAAGTTTGTATTCACAGGTGACTAACATCCTAAGGAAAATGCTTCAGGATTTTTAGCCTGAAAATATGTCACAAACATGAATAGAATTATATGCTTGCTCTCCCTAGCCCTCTTTACCTTAGGATAAAATTATACACTTCCAATTACAGGGCCAGTTAAAATCAATACAAAGGTGGGGGAAAAGATCATTTTTCTTATGGAAGTAACTGTTTTCATTAATTTTTCATTAGCCCTGCTTTTGTTTTGCTATCCATCACTGGAGGAGCTGATATGAAGTAGATTACATTTAGGTTATCTTACATGCTTCCAGGATTTAGTAGATATTGCCTGATGAAGCTGCAAGCTTTAAGGCTTTAACGTACATCTGAGTAATGCCTCAGAGGAGGGTTTTTTTTTTTTAAAATATCTGAGCCAGAGTATTTGAAAGTTGAATTGGCTAAGGTTATTCATATGGTACTCTTTTAAAGTTACTCATCCAAACATAGTAGTACTGTAAGGTAAGCAAAAAGGACCATGGTTAATCCTCATCTTTTTCTATTTTGCAAATTTCAATTTTGCTCTATGCAAGGTATGGTTTTATTTTAGCTTCAAACAAATATATCTATTATTAGCACACAAAGCTTTAAAGCGCTCCCCGCATTGACAAAAATAAAAACTGAACAGCCATGCCTTTAAGCAGCTGTATTTTCCTCTTCAGATTGCTAACAGGAATTACCAGCTCTTTTTCACTTATTACCCAGCATTTTCCTTCTATGATGTGTTAGTTGTATGGAAGGGAATTGAAGTATCCAATATAGATACTAATGAAAGAACAAGCTCAGAGGATGAAGATGAAGAAATAAAAAAGAGGTTATTTAAACACATTGGATTTTTGTTTTGTAACTGGCACCAAAAAAAGAAAAGAAAAACTAAGTGACTATACAAGATGACCACAGTTGTAATGGTCATAATTTTAAATTCTGAGACAGAAAGGTGGTGGTGATACAGCATCTATGCCACACTTGAGCAAACCACAAATACATCTAAGTACATCAATGTTCTCAAAGTGGTTTTGTATGTGAAGGGAAATGAAAGGACTGTGATGGCAGGCAGGTTAGTGCCAGCAACACCTGAGTTTGAATCCTGGAACTGCTATTGCTTTGACTGCAACCCTTGCGCAAGTCATTGCTCTCTAATCATTCTGTTTCCTCATATGTAAGATGAACATGCTACCACTTACCTCCTTCACAGTTGCGGAGATGCTTAATCCAAGGTTTGTACAATCTTCTGAACAGGCAAAGTATTACTATGGCACTGCCTAAATACACTCAAGCAGAACAAATATAAGGGAGAGGAAAAGGCAAATTATAGATTCATAAGCAATTTCACCATTTATCTGGCAATGACTATATTCAAGGCAAGACACCAAATGCAAATCTGAAATATGTTATTTATTAGGAAGTTGTAAGGATTAGTGAAACAGCTGCTACAGATCTTTAGAACTAGCATCCCATGTGCTAATTCTTATATCAAGTGTAATTTCTTCTGGATTAATCAATTGACGCATCAAACATCAATTTATTTGATCCTCACTAATCCATAAATTTGAATGTAATAGAATGGAAAATCAGAACAAATACAACTAACAGTACATTAAGCTAGAGTGCCAATGTAGACTATGTATAGATTTTAAAAAAAAGGTTGCCACCCAAATTGAGGTGCATACTTCACATGTTGCATACCTATAAATTACAGGCTGCTTAATAGTGGTGACTAAGCAAGGTCAGGCATCCAATATTACATATTTTCCTCAGGAAAAAAAAAAAATACTGACAAGCTACATAGTAGAACAGAAACAGAAAGACTATTTGGTGTTATAGATGAACTCATTTATCAGTCCGAACTCAGAGTACAGAGACAAATCACAAGGATCAGTTTATTTCCTCCACCATCCATCCAAGAAAGATAATCAAAGCTGTCCTCTTAAATGCAATATACCTGACCAGTGTAGCTCAGCAAGCGCTCATCACAACTTGCACGGATATTGGAGCTGACCACTTCAGAGCAAATTGTTCATATTAATGGGAAAAGAGGAGGAGTTGTCAGGAATGCAAGGTCTACATTTTGCTGTGAGATAAGAGTGAGAGAAATGCACCTTATCTGATGTTAAAATGTAATAGTTTTATTTTTTTTTAAGTTTTTAAACACAGGATTGTGGGCAGTTGATCATTTTGGTCCAGGTTCTGACCCCTGCCCCCATTACATAGCACCTTACTCCATGAAATAATCTAATCAAATCCAAAAGAGATTACTGAAGGAGTAAACTACTAGTTAATGTGAACAAAGGGGAGCACAATCTGGTTCTTAATAGCAATTATCAAAAGAAAATCGGCTAATTGATAATTTCATGGACATACGGCACAATAACAATAATGTATTAAACTGCAGGCCAAGAAAGTTATAAAAATATATATATTTACAAGAAAACAAAAAGGTATCCAACATCTCCCAAGGGATATTTCTACATTTGCTAACAAGTGTCTCATCTGAAAGAGGGACAATTTCAAGTGCTAATATTAACATGCCATAAAACACTGACATAAGTCATTGGCTAATATGAAAACAATGCTCTAGCTCAAGTTACAGTTATAAAAGTTGGGAGAAAACTTGTGAACTGTCAATTCAACTATATATTTTGCATCTGTGTTGGAAGAGAGGTGGCGATTTGACTTCAATAGCTTCTCTCTCAAATACAGAACATCTGATCCAACACACTCATTTTATTTCAGGGAGCGTGAATAACCAGATCAGTGAGGTAATAGCCAAAGACAGCACAGAGAGTTAATGCAAAGTATTGATTTTGGTGCTGGTGACCCCCTCCAGACCCTTAAGAAATAATAAACCATTCAAGTCTGAGAAAAATCAGCTGCTAAAGGCCCTAAGGGTTTCTTGGTTTCATTTCCACTGTAAATAAATCAACAAGAATGCCTACATTCAAATACCAGTTGTCCACTACAAATGATTCGTAATATAGAATTCCTCAGTAAAGAAGTGACTGATTCAAGTAAATTGTTTTATTTCTGTAAAAAATAAACATTGGTCAATAGAATTCCAAGTTCTCTTTAAAAGTGTGGACGTTCTCTTTAAAGTGTATTTGATAAGTCATTCATGGGAATGCAAAACATTGTAATTTAAGTATGAGCCCATTTAAAAAGGTCTATAAAATATTCAGGGTCCATAAACAATTTATTAATTAAAAATTAGCTCATGATTTGCAGAACAATGGGAACAAAAATAGTTGAATGGGTTGCTCAAATCGTATACTTTCAGATCTGGTCCTCTGTAGCCAGAGTCAGGCTCCAGGTGATGTCCCTGCTGGCTTTTCTTATGTCTTCAGTCATATGATTTTTCATCCTGTGCAGCATATCTGACAGACTACATCTAGACTGCATTGCTTTTCTGGGATACTGGAGTTATCCTGGAAAAGCAATACAGCGTCCAAAGAACACGTCCGCTTTTTCAAAAAATTTTTCAGATGCGCTCTTTCGTCATCCCTGTAAACCTCGTTCCACAAGGCATAAGGGGATGTGTCGAAAGCGCACTTTTCTGAAATTTGGCACCGTGTAGATGCACCAAATTTTGGAAAACCCTCTTTCGAAAGTAAATCGGAAAAAGATACACAATTTACATACTGCAAATTGCGTAACTTTTTCCGATTTAACTCTGTAGTCTAGATGTAGCCTTAGTCAAATTTCAATGGGATACAGCCCTTCCCTTCCTCCACCCCAACCAAATTGCTTCACAATTACCCCCGCCTCTGCTAGCCAACAACTGAAAATATGAGCCTGCTGATCAGTGCAGCTTAAACACACACAATTCAGCTTTATCCTAGATTCATGGCAATGAATTGGGAAAAGAAACTGCAAAAGGGAACTCTGCAAAGCTCCTGTTGTAAGAGCAGTGGGTAAGAGATTAACTAGTATTTTTTTGTATGCAGAAATTCTACAAAATGTAACTAAAATAAGGGACTTTAATTTTTCCCACCTAATCAAATGAAGAGAGAATTGATTAGTTCAATTTAGGGGCTCATCAGATCTGGAGTTTCAAGAGTCATTATTGATGAACACTTACTTTACACAGTATATTAAGGTTGAATTTGGGAAAGAACTGTGCTGGGTTTCAAATGAAACCTTTTGAGGGCTATTTGTAAAAATCCAGGGTTAAGTTTCCAAAAAGCAACAATGCAGTCACAGTTCTTTGGAAGTCAGAGGGCCCCCTCGGAAAGTTTTATTTTAAGGAAGATTGTGTCACATGGCATTTTCAGTGTATATGCATAGCAGTCCTTTGACAGTTGCTTAATGAACCTGCCAGACATGTAGATTTGGCAGATGGCATTCATTGCAATTTTTCCACTTGGCATTAGCTAAATAAAACACCCACTGATAGCATAAAATACAGTTATATTTAGAAAGATGAATTAAAACTATTGTACATGTAAAAATGATTAGCTTCCAGAAATGAGCTGTCCTTATTTTCCTCCTTTTGGTTTCTTTTACTGGATATGTTGCTTACGTGTCTACTGATCAGATTTCCTAAGCAATATTTTAAAAGACACATTGTTACAAGCGTGACTTGTCAACAGACAAATAATCAGTTTCCTCTTTAAAAAAAAAAATCAAAAAAAAAAAATCTATGTTTTGTTTTTTCCTGCATCTCATTACTTTTCATTAGTCATTACTTTGTGACCTCTTACTCCATAGCTGCAACATAATTGCTCTGACATTTACATTCAGGGTCTCAGAATGATTCATGACTCAACTCTAATGAATGAACATTCAGTGAAAGCATATCTGCCCATTCAGGGATTTGGAAAGAGCAGGAAGTTTTCTCCTGATTCAGGGAGCTGAACAGGTACATTGTACAAAGAGTCACTAATCTGTCATCTGAACAAAACCCAGGTACTTTAAAAAACAGCAACCAAAATGTTTTGTAGTGGCATTTAAGAGAAAAGATAAAAGGAATTTGTTTGATGCCTGTTTCCCATCCATCCCTATGATCTCTGTGCTAACACAGAACAGAGGACAGTCAGGTACATTGGAATAAGTCAGAGGCCCCAGTAGCAACAAGAGTCAGGCAGAGTTTCCATAACATATATTCAAGTTTTTCAATTTAGTCTCAACCATTTCAGACTACTTTGCACCAATACAAATATCAATCCCTGGGTGGTTGTGTTTTTAAATCACAAACAATATTTAACCATTTTCAATTATGTTTAGGTTAGAAGAAACTTGTTAAAATATTTACTTCTCATGGATTCAGCTGTCTCTCCCTGCACCTTTCCAAAGGTACAACCAACCTGGAGGGAAGGGGAGGGAATGAAGTACAAGAATGTATTTATTTTGTAAGTAAAGTACTTATTTCTTGAAAATAAGCTTTTAAAAATGATGCAGCTATTTCAGCTTTTCATAAATGTATACCTACAAGATCAAAATGAAAGTAAAACCTTGTAACTGTCTACCCAACTGAAATTTCTGGAGTTCCCCTCCCTCCCCCCGCCCTCATGTCCTTCCCATGACTTGCTCATTTCAAATCACAAGGGTATGCACGGACTAGAAAATATTAACTATCCTGCCCTCTTCTAAATGTTAATAAAAACCAGAAAAAATGGTTTACTTTTTTTCAATGATCAAAACTATATTCAAAAACTTGTTACATGGAGTATTTGCTTTTCACAATGTTTTTAAATAAATAGCAAGGTCTCACTCAAATGAATGGAATGCCTGCACCATTGATTCAGTCGGATTTTCCATAATAATACACAGTCATATAGTGTAATATTGCATAAAAATACTTTGGATGGAAGATAATGTGGTTGCTGGTGCATCTTATATGATAAAATCATCAACCTGTGAAGATTGTGCAGTAGTGTCAGTACGTGTTAGGTTTACTTTGCAAAGTCTAATTGACATCAACTGGGCACATGCTCAATTGATTTCAATAAGATGTTGCACAATGAGAATAACTTGTAGGATAACCGTGTAGAAAGTTGCTGCCTAGTGAGAAGGTGGTGGTTGATGGTGTAGCAGAAGAGTCTCACTTCTAGGCAGAAACTTATTAGCCCTAAACAAGGGAAAGTAACAACATTAAAAACAAACATTCCAACTTACAGTCAAGGTAATTCAGAGTTATAGCTGCCAACTCCATGTTTAAAAAGGAATGATGCGACTATCGTTATAGGTTTCAGAACATTCACCTGGCATTATTTCCATGACTGAGGTCTCTGGGCCAAACTTCTATTATTATTATTATTATTATTATTTTGAGTTTGACCAGTGTTGAAAATGGTCCCATCACCGCAATAGCCTCTTTTCAAACTCAGACAAACCTTAAAAAAAACTAGTGTTGAATGTAAACCAGCAATACAGGGCGCACCAGACAAGTTTTCCAGTATAGGCCAATGAGAGCATCTATTTCTTGTAACTCACTCTACCATGCAGGGGAATTGCAGCTTATTTACTGTATGCAAGGTAACTTTCTTTTCTGGAGTTCTAATAGGACTAGGAGAAGCATAACAGAGTGAGCTACTCATGGATTATTTCAACTTTTTTTTTTTTGTTGGTTAAACCAGACCCTTCTTATTTTAAACAGCATTTATTGTATCCTACACATTATAAAATTTAAAAAATTGTAGGAGAGCAGCAGATTCAAACTAGAACAACTCTACCAAATATTAATTCTGGCCCCATCACAAACAAAAATCTCAACTCATTTAAAATGAAAAAAGTAACTTCACATCTGTGAGGGCAGACTAAAGTGTGTGACTTCTATACAGACTATGTTTAAAATCTCAGTCGACTAGCTTTCACGGCAACGAATGGATGTTTCCTGAAGTCTTCCTGCCTGGTTACCTCTAAAGACACCGACATAAACCTCCATATGGAAATAATTTGAATCAAGATGTACACAAGGGAAAATGGATGGATCTCTGGTAATGGAAAATATATAGGAGTAGTTTGCGTCTCCCCTGATGGTAATGGCTTGTTTACCGTTAAGTGGGCCTAAACAAGGCCTAGGACACTTAATGGTCATCACAGCACCAACCCTATCTACCAACTTTTTTTTTCTTTCATTTGCATTTCCTATTTTTGACATATAATTACACCTTGAAGTTATTATTATTACTATCCAAATGCTCCCATATGAATTCAGGTGTGGTCTCTATATTTCATACAAAGGCGTCTTTATTCAATTTTAGTTCCAGGACTTGTTTGGTGTCCAAACTGCAAATATAACGTCCCTTTTTTGCATAAAGAAACATGTCCATTTAGTCCAGAGGCTCTTGCTTTATTCGAATGACGGAAGGTGCACGAGATGTCCTTCTGAGTTCTCGCCTCAGTATGTATTCACTGAATTGGGAAGAGTCCACCCCTCCTCCACATGAGCCAACAATCTCAAATCCTCTTTGCTGCAACCTCTCAAGTACCTGCAAAGAGAGAGTAAATAAATGTCAACAACAAACCACCAAGACTGCTACCGTTAATGAAGGACAATCAACTTGCAATAGCCAAACTGTCATCTTGTGTAAAGTGTTACCCAGGTGAAGAACAAAGAATGTACAGCTCTGCTAAGAGACTTTACTAGAATGTTTTAATTAGTAGATTTCCTTTAGATGTCACTGCACTCCCCAACTTTTAATCTATTAAAGAAAGAGGTTACTTACCTTTCAATAACTTGAGTTCAAGATATTTTGTCCCTATGGGTGCTCCATCACGGAAAGCATGTGTGCTCATGCGCTATCAACCAGAGATTTGAATTGACAGTGTCCACAGGTCTGCTCCTGAGCACTATGCATCTTGTGCAGCACAGTGAGCAGATGTAGGGAGACATGAACCATGGTTGCTACAGTTCCTTCTCAACTAGAGAGTCGGAGACTCTGAAGCTGAAAGGAAGGAGGGCAGGAGATGAAGCATGCACAGGGACAAAACATTTCAAATAACTCAAGTTTTTAAAAAGGTAAGTAAGCTTTCCTTCTTCATTGGGTATATGGCCCTATGGGAGACCCCTATGTAGTGACTCAGAGACAAGATGTGTACTGAGGTGGTGGCTCCAAAATAGTTTGAAGGATGGCACCAGAGGTGACGCCCATCTTGGATACGGGTAGGATAGTGTAATGTTTGCAGAGCATGTTAAAACAGGACCAGGCTGTGGCCTTGAAAATTTCAGCTATGGAAACATCCTTTAAAATGGCTGTAGAAGTAGACTGAGCCCCCGTGGAGTGGGCTGTCAACATGAGGTGGGGTGGTTGCACTCCAATGGCCTTGTAGCAGAATAGGATGCAATTTAAAACCCACTTTGACAGTCTCTCTGTGGAAACAGATTGCCTTTTCATTCCTTCCAAGAGGGAGAGGTGGAGCCCTAGCTTCTTCCCCTGGCCAGGCAGAAGGGGAGTGCCATCATAATCTCAGAAGTGTGGACCCAGCCCCTTCCCATGAGGAGTGAGTTCTGGGATGCCTGGTGACTGATGGATATCCTGAATGACATGAAAATCTGACCAGACCACTGGGAGAAACTAAACATGGGCACACAGTGCGACTGTGTCATGGGAGAAGGTAGTGCAAGGGGGGAGAGCCGCCATGAGTGCCCTGAGTAGAGATGAAGGCGGCAAGTAATGGAGTATTAAGAGAGATGTAGGAATGCACAGATGCTCACAGGCATTTACCTGTACTTTAACAGAACTCAGAGTTTGTCTTCCATTCCAAAAGGTAGAAAAGAGTCTTTGACAGAGAAGCTTCCAAAGCAGATGCAAAATGACAGAAACACCAAGGAAGGACGCAAGTGTTACCATTTTTTATAGGTAAGTTTTACATGTGGAAGACTTCCTGCTATTGAGAAGTACAGACTGGACCTCAGCTCAGCAGCCCAATCTTAAATATGAGAACCACTGAGGCCTTCAAAAAGGAGAGCTTGGTCCTTGTCCCATGGCAAACAAGCAATAAAATGATTACATTTTGAATATTTGCTGAAACTGTATTTTGGTCTCAGGGTCTGAAAATATGCGACTCAAAACTGAAGAGCAGTGGATGCGTAACTCTTCCTGCTGAGGAGTGCTAGGCATGAAGCCTCCCTGTCAGAGGGTGCTAATCTTGAAGGACTTTGGCAGTTTCCCTTGTTGGCTACATCCACCACAAGGGAGCTGGGGGAGGAGAGGTGAGGGAATGCTCTAACCCTTTCACTGGTATGTATTTTTTTTGTCTGCCCATTTGAAGGTTTGCATAAGAGTGGCAGGGATCTGCCACAAATTACAGGCAGGAGACAAGAGTGGCTCATTAATAGGCAGAGCTATCTTACTTCGGGGTAGAAGAGATGGACATATAGAGTGTCCAGAGAGGGATGAAATGCTTGTACCTCCCTTGAGACGTCTAGAAGAGATTCTTCAAGTTCCTTCATTAGTTCCCAGGATACCCTAAAATTGTCTGCCTAGGAGGCATCACTGTGTCATGAGTGAAGAGGATGATTTGTATGAGGTGTGCATCTCCTCTTCTGCAGGTAGCTCCTGAACTTCTTCCCATCCTCAGGAAAACTGTGGCACTAAGGAGTGTGGCTACCATACCAGTGGTTGTGGCTGCACCTGTGGGAAGCCTAAACATGGCTTTTAAGAGGCACAAGAATTCCAATTAGGTAGGCAAGGGAAGGAGTTCCCAGGGATATTTGTGTTCAAAAAGTCTGGAGAGCCTTCTTGGCTATAGTGATTTCTTGCTTGGGTACTCATCAAGTGGCATAGGATGGTAAGGTAAGGAAGAGTCCTGCCCAGAAATGTCAGAGTCCGAGGCATCATTCCATGTCCAAAGGGGAAACTCTTACTATTGGTGACAAAGACAGTGCTGGGGGCTACGAAGGCACTAGAGGATGGGAGTGTACAAGATGCTTAGCTCCTACTGTCAGACGAAAGGAGGTAAAAACCAGTGGACATATTGGTCTCAGCAGGTAACTTCTCTCAGTGCCCCATAAGAGGTGCAGACTCCAGTTCCTCTGAGATGAGCAGATGGTTCTACAAGAAGAATCTCAAGAGTGTCTGAGGGCTATGGCAATGGGCAGTCAGATCTGGGAGTGGCAATGATGCTCTAGTTAGGGACAAGAATTGGGAGTTGTTGACATAGGTGAGGCAGCCACCTCTGTGCTCAAAGTGCATGCCATCTGAAGCTGATGGTAATGGAAAGGAAGTAGAGACTTTAAAGAGCTCTGATAGCCCTTGGATTCCTTGGAAGATGTTGGTTATAGATGAGTCCTGCTGTCAAGATGGTGCTGGTGAAGTTGCCTCTCAGTGCGGACTGTTGGCAGGCTAATCAAAACAGGACATCTACTTAAGTGATACCAAGGACTCGGCACCATTGTCTGTTGGAAGCATTGTCTGTTGGAACCATTGAGATACCCACTACTGGACATGAGGTCTCTCCAGGATCTATTTTAAAGAGGAGACCTACCCCTTTTTTTGGATGTTCTCTTGGAAGAAAGAGGTTCTCTTTTTCCTAGAGTACTTGATCTCTGAAGCAACTTCAGTCATTAACAAAATATTGGGGGAAGGGAAGGAAGGAGTCAGACCCCACGCAGAGAAGCTTCAATCTTACCTTCCTTTCTTTGTGAAACGTATTTTTAATTAGGGATGTTAAGTAGTGATTAATTTGCTAGTTGAGTAGCAAATTTCCGTTGACTACTCGACTAGTCAATAAGCCAACTGGGCCAACCCATGCCTCGTGAGCCACATATGGCTCTCTCTCCCCGCCCCAAAAAGTGCAGCTCGCGAACACGCCCCTGCGCCCCTGACAACGGTTCCCGCCTCCCTTGCTCACTGGGGTAGGGGAGCCGTCCAGCGCTGCCATTCAAAATGGTGTCTTCAAGATGGCGGTGGCCAGAGGGAGCCTGATGTGGCCAAAAATCCTTTAACACTGGGGGGCTTCCCTCCTCCCCCCGGCTCTTTGTGCTAGATGCACAACTATTTTGGCTCTTTGCCCGTAATGGGTTGGCCACCCCTGTGATGAGCACTTCCGCATTCCGCCTTTGAAATGTACAAGAGTCCCAGTGGGGGCTCTTGTGCATTTCAAAGTTGCAACACTGCGTGTTGCCCAAGGCCAGCGGGAAGTCTCACTGACTCCGGGCTCCACGTGGGTGCTTCCGCTTTGAAATGCGCAACAGTCCCTGCTGGGGACTCTTGTACACTTCAAAGCTGGCATGCCACGTGGAGCCCGGGTTCAGCAGGGGAGTCCTCAGCTGATCCCGGGCTCCACCCGGCATTTCAAAGTGGCAGTACCCCTCTCCTCTCCCTCCCCTTGCTGCCTCTATGTTATAGAGGCAGCAAGGGGCAGGGGGGAGAGGAGTGACTAGTCGACTATCCTGTCGACTATCTGATAAGCATTTGCTTATTGGATAGTTGACTAATCCTTTACAACCCTACTTTTAATCCCCATGCATCTTTGCACTTGGATGGAATGTGCAAGTCTCCAAGACACTAGAGACAGCTAGAATGCATGCTGCATTTCTCAGAAGTTAAGCCAATAAGGAAGAACTAAACAATTAACCCCAAGGAACCCAGGGCAGAGGCAGTCACAGAAAGCACTATTTGTGTAAAATGAAAAGAGAAAACAAATCGTGACAAAACCAGAACAACTACTCAGTAAACAAAACAACAGGAAATAGCTTCTGGGAAGCAGCGGACAGCTCAGTTGCTCCATCTCAGGTGGCAGACAGCTGGGAAGAAACTAGAGTGGTAGTGGGTCTGCTCCTCCCTATATATCATTGTTTGGGAGCGCAATATTGTCTAGTGCGCAGGTGTGAACCACTGGACATTGCTGATTCAAATCTCTGGTTGAGAGAGCATGGATACTCACACATCTTATGATGGCACACCCATAGGGTATGTCTAGACTACATGCCTCTGGCGACAGAGGCATGTGGATTAGGCTACCTGGCATAGGAAAATGAAGCGGCGATTTAAATAATCGCTGCTTCATTTAAATAAATGGCTGCCGCTGAGCCAATCAGCTGTTGTTGGCTCAGCGCTGTCTGAACGCTCTGTCGACATCAAAGGCATTTGTCGACCGCCCGCAAACCTCACCCCACGAGGCATACCGGGCGGTCGACAAATGCCTTTGATGTCGACAGCGGAGCGTCCAGACTAGCGCGCTGAGCCAACAAACAGCTGATCGGCTCAGTGCGGCAGCCATTTTAATTTAAATGAAGCAGCGATTATTTAAATTGCCGCTTCATTTTCCTATGCCGGTTAGCCTAATCTACATGCCTCTGTTGCCAGAGGCATGTAGTCTAGATATACCCATAGGGACATGTACTAGAAGAAGAATAAGAATTATTTAAATTATTCCTAAATAGAGTTAGCTGAGGTCAACCCAGTTAAATACAGAGTGTTGCATATGTAACATAAGTAATGGACTGAATGGGAGAGGAAAGTGTGTCAGGTTCAATTTAGAATTATTTACATACAAGTATCATTTGCTGGGTCCAAAGCATTGCACAGGTGTATCTAAATAAAATAACATGATGAAGTAACTGATGAAAACTCCAGAACTTAACGGTACTTTACCTCCAAATACCTGTTGAATATAATGCAGTAGCTAAAAAGAAAAGTCCTTACTATCACCAATCCAGGGGATGAGGGAGTTAACAACTTACTCTAGATGTGCTATCCACCAGCATTCCCCAGCCATTTCATGGCATTTATTTTACATCAAGTGTACTCATTTTATGTACTATGGCTACTCATCATTTCATAATAAAATGGAAAAATCACCCCGAAGAAGAACAGGAAGAAATCAGCATATTTCCCCCTAAAGCAAAGATGCCCACTTTCTCAGAAGCAGTCATGTCCTCATTTATGTTTCTTCATAGAGCACAAAGAATGAATACATCTCACCTCCAACACAAATCATATATGGCAACACAATACATACACCAAGGTATTTCTCATCAAACCCAAAGATTCATCTAATACTAGGGATGTTACATGGTTTTCAAAGCAATTTGTTTCAGCAACATTTATTCTTACTCAAGGATGTTTGGAGAAGATGCACGTGGCAAGTTGAGGAAGTCAGCCCTAACCTGTGGAACTAAACCTAGCCTCTCTTAGCATTTCCATTTGCTTTTACCCATCAAAACTTTTAGGAGTTAAGATAGAATGTCAGTCCGCTGGCATATAATCAGTCATTGGTCTACCTTTAAAATGAAGCACTCTTGTCTTCATACCTGAACTGAGTTGAGGTGACAGTATCCATTCAATGGAAACCTGATGACATGGGTGGAGTCGTGATTCCAGCCCGCATTGACAGAATTACACATCACGTCGCCAATTTCTGGAAAAACTTCTTCTATCAAAGATTTATCACCACTCAGTGTAATCCTCTCTCCAAGATCTGGGGCAACACGCACCACCAAGCACTCACAGGACCTTGAAAAACGGCCAGTCTCCCGATCTTGTTTCCACCTTTCCATTTCACCTAACATGGGCTGGAGCTGAAAATACTTTGCCTCTTCATATAGCAAACTGTAGTCCTGAAAGACATATATTTTACTGTGCACAACTAAGTAAGATGCATTGTGAATATACATTAACTGCTTTTGTATTTGATTATTCTGGCAAAGAGCAGTTCTAAGTTTGAAACCCTTGCTACACATTTCATAATTACTACAAATAGTCTCTGAAAATATACTGACAAACAATACTTAGAAAAAGGTTTTTACCTCAATTTTTTTAAAAAAAGGTGTGATTTGTGGAGCACATCAGACAGTCACAGTCCACTTTTCTCGAAATCTTTATCCCCACAATGATGTCATAAAATGACAACCTCACTGAACAGATGGAACAGAACTAAATCAGGATTCAGAAAATCCATCATTAGGATCCATCATGTCTTATAGCAATACCAGCAGGCATAGTAACAGGTATAAATATGTAAATGAGGAAGATGACAATGGTTTTTAAAAGTAAAATGATTCTGATATTTGCATAATGATCTGCATATATTACTGCATTTTAAAAATTAAGTATTTTGAATATATCCCTTTTTTGTCAACAGTATTGTTTCTGCTATGTTGCCTCGCACACTACAGAAAATGCAATTTGAAGCATAGCCAGTATAGAAATTATTTAGATCTGATGCTCCCAAATTTGCTTGCTTCCATATTTTACATTTCTATTTTGTTGTTGCTGGTTTTTTTTTTTAAAGCATGTATTTGGTGGGGGGGAGAAGGGGGGAGAAGTGTCTGCATGAAGAAAACTAATCTGAGAATTCCACAAGGCAGAGGAATGTAATAACAAAGGAGCAATAGTAACAAGGTCAATATTGCCCTGAAATTGAGCAACAGACATAATGCTTAATAGGCAGATGATAAATGGATAATTGTCCAGCTGCGTTTATAATTAAATGAAAATCATCAACTAATATGAGCATCTGTAACAGAGAGGGAGAGCTATTTGTTTTAAACATGAGCCTTTACAGAAGACTTAAAATGTAACTGGAAGGGACCTTCAGAACACCACAGCGAATGTCCTGTCAAGAGGTTTTTTTGGTTAACATTTCAGAAGTTATAATTATGCATTAGACTACTCTGTGAGGGTAAACTACTAATGTTACGCACAAGGCAGCCTTTAGACACACATGTTACTTAGGTGGGTCTGTACTAGTCATGCATAAAAGAGTAAGCATGTTGTCACCAGAGATTATTCAAAACATTGCTGCAATACAGCTCTTAAAGTGAAACTAATGCTCATTTCACCAGTCAGACAAATTGTCATGCCACAAACTCTTTTGAAAGTCTGGTCTGTCTTGTGTAACATGCTATATGCTCAACAATAACCAAAAGGCTATACAAATATCCGAACCTGCTTTTACTATTCCATGTCACCTCCCCTTGCCACTCTTAATGCCATGCCTCCTAATCTAAGATAAAGGCAGGACATGATGCATTCTCGGATATACGTTCACATGGAAGAGGGATGAAAAAGATCCCTCCCGAGCTTCTCTGTGCTTTCCAGGTTTCATTTAACTGACAACCCTCTCCCCCCCCCAGGAAGTTCTGAGAAATCTGAAGCACTGGATCCACAGACCTAGCTTAGCGGATGAAATGAAGAATAATCACAATTTTCATGAAAAGAACTCTTAAAAATAAAAGCTAAGTCCAGAAGGATAGATATCTGGCTTAATCATCAGGTTGCAAGAACTCACCCTTCACTTCTCAGTTAAGACACTAAGAACAAACCACATGTGTGGTTCTCATGGGAATGGGAAGATGAAAAACTCTGCAGTTCACCCATTATACACATTTTACATGTTATTTACTTTTGGCTGTCAGGACTCACACATCATTCTTCTATTGTCAACCTGTGATCACAGGATGGAGTCCTTTTAATTGAAGGAGGAGAACAAGAATTGATAGAAACCCCTCTAGAGAGGTCATACAGTTTAATACATATGCTATACCATGCTACGGTCAGGAAGGCAAAATTTACCACTAATGCCCTTCAAGAAAAGGCCAACAGATTGCACTTTAGTGAGAAAAAGCTTTCTTCTGCCAAGTAAGTAAATGCTTCTGTCAAATGCTCCAAATCCACCTCCTGTCTCATAGACCATTTTAATTACATTCACAGATTATCTCTTCTGAGGAGGAAAGACATTTGCACAATAATTTCATACACTTAAATCACTTAAAATCTCACCTTGAAATCATCAGGAATTAGGAGTTTTGATGTTCGTAGAAAATTCAAGATATATCTGAACATCTGCCCATCTCTGTCAATGAAATAGTGCTGCTTGAGACTGTCCAAAACAATAGGCTCTGTGCCATCAAAAAGCCTTCCAATTCTGGAGAGGAAAAGAGGTGAACACCAAGGTCAAATTACAAACTACATTTAGCTATTAACCACCAATAGCTACTCACAATGTTACTGAACAGTAGCACTGCTACACAAGAGAAGGGCACCTGAACAATCTGATTTTACACCTCCTCAGGCTGCATAACAATGAATCATGAGAGCAGTTCAAAGGTTTCTACGTAGTCACTCCTTGATTTCAGTAGGACTATTCTTGCACATTACTACTACTCAATGTAAGGGCAGCAAATTCTGGATTTGAAGGAATGTTATTGCATACTAGGGAGAGCAACATAACAAATGAAAACATCAAGGCACTTCTGTTAAACCTTGTACAGGTAAGTAAATTATAAAAATAGCAGGTGAGGAGATTTCACAGTAGAAATTCAACGTTATTGTAGCAGGTACTTATTAGCTTGCTCTAAAGTTATCAGCACTTTTGTCCACCTCTGTAACAATCTCATGGGCCGCCTACAATCTCATGGGCTTAATCTTCCTGCAACATGAAACTTTAGGCTGGATTTTTTCGTGGTTCGCTGTCTAAGGAGAAAAATTTGGAGAGTGGATGGAGGGAAAGAGGGGTGTGAAATTTGAACAGATTTCCTTATGCTGCTTTTGAATGTTTTTCAAGACAGAAAGTGAGGGAGAGAAAGAGCGCTCGCAAGCATGCGCATGTCCTTACATTTAGTTACTAAAACCAGCCAAAGGACACTTTTGTGAAATGGCTGCATCAAATATTGCATAACTCTGAAACACCACATGGACAGTTTCCATGCAGGAGGCTGGGGCTTTGCTTGATTTGAGATCACACAATTTTAGAACCTTGTTGCAATTTGCTATATTCTGCAAATTCTACCTTTTCATTTTCTTAATGAAATAAAGGCTCAACTACACACAGTTTTTGTGCCAATTTAGCTTTATTAGTTTAAAACTTATCTAGCTAAGTCAATGCTAGCTCCTAATGTGGAAGCAGTTATACTTATCTTTTTTGTACCAGTATATCAGTATGAAAATAAGCTAACTGTGTCATACCAGGGGGTGACAACAATTGAAACAATATTAGTTTATAAATGAATACAGTTACATTGGAACAAAAACTGTATAGCTGATCAAAGTCTCTTTCCATTCGGAATATACAACCACCACAACGTAAACTACAGAGACTGTTCCCATACTAAAATAGTAATAGATGGAACAACCACACAACCCCAACTATTACATCTCAAATAACTTCCATTGTTGCGTGCATTGTTGCTTTAGACATGTTTGTTCCAGGACATTAGAGAGACTAGGTGTGTGAGGTAATATATTTTATTGGATTGATGTTTGCTGGTCCAAGAAAGAAAAGGTCTGCATAAAATAAAAAATTAATGTCTTTACCAACAGAAGTTGATCCACTAAAAGATATTTCCTCTTTCACCCTTGTTTCTCTAGATAACAAATAAGACAGAAGCATTTCATGAGCATAACCCATGATTCTTCGTCTATTCAAAAGTTATGCAAAGAGCAAATAAACTGATTTTAAAATGAATTATATACCAGTATAGAATAAGTAGCAAATATCTCAATGACATACACTATATTAAGGCTAGGATTCAGATTTAACCTACTCTTTTTGATCAGCTCAGAGAGATGACAACTTGAAGAAACACAGAGGACCACTAACCTCCTATGGTCATTTAAAATTCTGCAGGAAACGCCCTAGGCTGAGGTAATCCTTGTTATTACGGTTGGGTGAATAATTTGTAACAGATAACTTGCTGAATGAATCTTGCTTCTTTCTCTTTGAAGAAAGGTTGCACAAGTACGAATAAAAATAAATTTTAAGAAAATTATATTTTTAATTTAAATCAGTTTATTTAATTTTTTTTTAATTTGAAGTAAATACTTTTTTTAAATTAACCAATTTTAAATTAAATTGGAAATGGCAATTAATCTAAACTTCTTATAAACTATTAACAAAATTTAAATTAAAGAAAAAAAATTCAACAGAACATGACTGCTGGAAAAGTTTTCAAGAAAGTCAAACCATTGAACTAGTAGAAGCAAAGCACCAGAAACCACAATTTGTCAAAATACTCAACAAGTTTTTTGCAGCAGTAGCCTTTTCTGCAAATGCAGAGAGAATATTTTCTTCATTTCAATTTTTTCAACTGCAATTGGGAGCTGACAGAGCAGGAAAGCTTATTTTCTTTTTCCAATCTATGAGTAAGAACTAGGTATGAGAGGATGAGATCTATTAGTTCTAAAATATTGAAGAACACAGTAATCAAAAAGAAATCAGTTCAGATTACTAACAAATATGTTCTTTATTTAATACATCAGTTTCAAAAATAACATGTTTTGATAAACACTTTTCCACTTCTATAACAGCAGATTTAAGGTAGTTTTACTTAATAAAAATTAAAACGCTATTTTTGTACATTTTTGATTGAATTGCAGTTTCTACCAAACATAGCTTAGCATAAATTGTGAATAAAAAAATTAGTATGTCATTCACCATCTTCTAACATTATAAAATTATGAAAATTAAGAATCTGAATAACATTTTAAGCAATATAATTGCCTGATATAGCATGCTTCCATCTGGTTAGTACAAAGTAGTATCAAATATAGTATAAGTTGCAAATCAATACGTTTGAATAATTATAAACCAATGAGACTCAACCTTTATTTCTGAAAAGTTTTATGAAATACAAATGCAAAACAAGATTAGATTTAAGTCAATTCACCATGGGCTGCACACAGCAATCTTCTATTCAAAATTATTCAACAAACTTTTTCAGCATGCTATTTACTATGTAGCTCACTATTGTGACTGGTCTCACAATACAGATTCTGTTCACTGATTTGATGAGCATACCAGGTTTGTGGCTATGTATGTGAAGGTACGCTGGTGAAGACTAGGGATGTTAGAAACTGTGTAATTGAATAGTCGTGTAACTGCATGAAAACTAAGCAGATAGACGACTATTCAATAGTCCCTAGGGACAGGGCTGGCAGCCAGTGCACTTCCGGCCCAACTCCCGGGAACACCCTGCCACCCTGCACTGCTGCCTCTCTATCAGAGGCAGCAGTGTGGGGTGGCAGCAGCCCCTGTCCACTGGGGTATAAGCTCCCTGAGGACAGAGGCTGCTCCATGGGATGCGGAGCAGCCTCTGCCCATGAGGAGCTCGGGACCACAGTAGCCTCCCCTGGTGCGTCCCTGGGGCAGTGGCATAGCAGAGCTGGTGCTGTGGGGGAACCAGCTTTTAAGCCAGCTCCCCCCAGCACCGGCTTCTGCCTGTTCAGCCCCTCCCCACACCCACTGCCTCTGTAGGAGGCTTGAAAGCTGCGTATATTTGTTCCAGCCTGTCCCCCCTCCCCTGAGCTGCTGCATCAGAGGTAGCAGCGTGGGGTGGGGCAGGCAGATAGGGTGCTCATGGGGAGCCAGTTTATAAGCCAGCTCCTCTCAGGCACCAGCTCCCACACCTCCCCACTTGCTGCCTCTGATACATTATCGGTTAACTGTGTGGTCATCTACACAATGACATATCTAGTGAAAACATGCCTGTAAAACTAATTTTCATACAGATTTTGAGCCTGTCAAGCTTAGTATTTACACTGGAATGTACAAAGAGTGCAAAACAAAGCAAAGGAAAACTTGTTTTTATCAGCCACCTAAAGGCTCCAAAGCAGGATGAAGGCACCCATTGTCTAGACCCCCTACAAATACACAAAACATGGTCCCTGCTCCAAAAAGCTTACAATTTAATTTTCATCAAGGCAGTGCTCCCACCCACCCTAAATTCTGAAACAGAAATTGCAAATTTGACTGTAAAGTAGTATTTAAAATAGTATGTATGAAATTACACACATATACAATATTTAAACATTAAATATTGAAAGCGTATAGGCTAAGAACCATCCTTTAACCATGCTGTGAAGTTCTGCACCTAAGATTTTGAAGGGTGAGTGTTTGAATAAACTCCTTCAATCATAACTCAACTTCTGCTTCATCGGACTTTGAAATTATAATGCTTAAATGACATAAGTTTGCTGGCATGCAACAGGATTGTGAAGTCATGTTTACTATAATTTCACTTTGAAAGAAAGATTGGAAGATATGGTTTCCTTCACATGGTCCCTGACGACCTTGGTTTAACACACACAATTGATCAGCAAAGATAGCAAAAAATGTATGACAAATTTATTACAGATGAATGGATTTCAAAATATGGAAGTGGTTTGAAGGTAGCTTGCAAAGCAAGTTGATAATAATAAACAGATTTAGCCAACTAGCAAGGGGAAAGGATCAAAAAGCTGTCATACATTCAGAGGAAAATTTGCTTAAACATATTTAATTAAAAGTTGGATGAATTTTCTCTATAGATGGAAAATTCATGTCCCAAGGTTTGAAACGGTGACCTGCAAAGAGCAATAGTTAATTCTGCGGCTTTAAATATCATATTCGACAGGCAGCAAACTACTGCTTCAAAGGTTGAAAAATGTAACAACTCAAACTCAGCTTCAGAGAATTTTACTTTAAGGACCTAAAACAGACAGTATTATTTTTGGAAAAGAAGGCTGGGACACAAAGACCACCAATCTTTTACTCTAGTACGTACTCCAGAGGGCATTTTCCCCATAGACGAGCACACCCAATAGACTTTTCAATCTGTGATTCTTGAATTAAAATCCAGGCATTTGAGCAATGGATGATGACATTACTCAAAGGAACACCTGTCTTCTTCAAAATATAACCCCCAGTTTGGCTGTCAAATGAAAAGCTTTGCTGGTACCCTGCGCCTGCAAGAAAATTATAAAAAAAATTGATTTTCTGTTAGTGTCTTGTGCCTCAGTATGGAATTCGGGGGGGAGGGGGGGAAGGAAGAGAGAGAGAACAGCCAGTGCCAATGAAAAACAGAATATTCCATAGTTTACATAACATGTATAGATAACATAATAAAATCCTGCTAATTGGTGATTAGATACTTAACTGGATTAGAGGAGGAAAAAATTCCTTTACGCTGGTCAGAGACATAGGGGAGCTGAATCAGAAGCAAACACTGATTGTTTGAAACTACTTGGATTGTTACATTACTTTTTGCTTTAAAGGAGAATGAACATGAAACAATGATTGCAGAAAGAGAGAATGGTTTGCTAGTTTATTGCTGAATATGCTTGTGCTTCCATGGACACTGCAAACCCAAAACCAACCAACCTCACTGAAAATTTTACATGTACTATTTTATAGGTAGCACTGAAGAACATTAGACAAAACAACAGGGGAATCAGTTATTTCCTTTGCACATTTCACAAGATCTTTTACACGGTTATTGTCAATGTTTTCCCTTTCCTTTGCACCTTTCACAGAGAATAGGGAAAGAGGGTTATCTTTAAGTTAGGAACACAAATGTTAAAGCCACAAAACGGGCAGGTGGAATACAATGAACTACTTGCAACTCTTTTACAAACTATGTCTTAAGCTGACCACGCCCTCTTACCAAAGGCTTCCCTTGAGAACCTAGTTTCTCCATTTGCTTGCTTCAGCAATGAAGTAATATTCTGTGTTTATGACACCATAGCATGATGATGGTGCTGACTAAAGCTTCTTGATCAATATTAAAGATTTCTTCTGCAGTATAAAAAAAGAAGGAAGAAAAGAGCTAGGAAGGAGCTGGGTACACATGAAAATACTTGTCTCCTTAATAAATTAACATACTAGATGGTTACAGATTTCTTCACAAAAGCACTTAGGGACAAACTGTATCTACAGTACTCAGGAGGCTAGACTTACCAGAGTCACCTGAGTGAGTACAGCTCATCCTTAAAAGACTAATGGCTGTAACTTTCAGTAGAAAATCATCTTGGGAGATGCTTACTGAGACTATGTCTACACTAAAGATTTTTGTTGGAAAAACGGCTGTTTTTCCGACAAAACTTGCTAAACATCTATACTGCAATCGCGTTCTTTCGATAGTAAATCTAAAGAACAGAGGGCTTTTTCCGACAGCAGTAATCCTCATTCTACGAGGAAGAAGCCTTTTTGTGACACAGCTCTTTCACAAAAAGGCGTACGTGGACAGGGAGGAGGGTTTTTTTTGCAGAAGAAGAGACCTCCAGGAAAAAGCACAGGTGCCCTGGTGGCCTTTCCATACAAAGTAATCACAACTCTATAGTTCCTCTCTCCTGTGGATGCAGGCACCCTGGACAAGTCTTGTGGCAGGAAGCTGGCCAGAGAGCAGCACCCTTACAGCACAGCTCTCCCTGCCACACGCATTGCAAGCCAAGTCCACAGCTGAAGCCCCCTGTGAACCCCCTGGCCCTCGCCGGGAGTAGCCCAAGGGGTCCCAAGACCCACCCAGGGGAGCAAGAGGTGTGCACCCTCATGGTCAGGCCCAGAGATCCAGGCCCTCCTCGAACTGTGGGGCAAGGAAGAGACCTTGGAGGATCCTCAGGCAAAGGGCCACAATGCAGACATTTATGGCTGGATGGCCGAGTCCTGGAGGAGCATGGACACCCACCCCGGACCTTGGAGTAAGGTCCGGAGTAAGGTGAAGGAGCTCCGCCAGGGATATCGCCGTGCCATTGAGCGCAGCTCCCCCTCGGGGCAGGACCCCACACCTGCCCCTACTATAGGGAGCTGCACCAGATCTGGGGAGAAACGGAACGTCTGCTGCACCCATCCTTATGGACTCCAGAATGGAGACCCCAGTTGTCATCAGCCCAGCCCGAGGAGGAGCAGGAGAGCCAGGGACAGCCGGCCACAGTGGAGGAGGAGGAGGAGGAGAAGGAGAAGGAGACAACGGGCACCGTGACCCTCTTCCTCAAGCCGGTGCAAGGGAGCCAGGACATCTCCCATGCCTCCTCGGACGCCTGGGAGGGATCTTCAGGTGAGTGGTCTCACTTTCTTTCACACACACAGGGCGGGGGAGGTGGGTGCACAGGGGGCGGGGCGAGTGTCGCTCGGGCTGGACATCGTGCAGTGCTCTGTGCACGTGCAACCAGGTGCTGAGTTACTATGCAGCACGTGGACGCAGCAGGCAGCCACTGTGCATGGTGGGATCCTGCTGCCAGGCTCAGGAGAGACCACACACATCCTGCCACGGAGGGTGAGGGGGGCACCCCGGCTGGAAACAGGCTAGCCACAAGGACGCAGGCACAACTCCACACAGACCGAGGAGTGCCACACACAGCGCATGGGCATGTCTGTACATGCGAGGCAGCAGCCACTTCCACATACAGCACTGCGAACCGCACCTGTGTGCGTGGACCCCAGGGAAGGCCAGGCTGCTCCTGGCTCCTCTGCTGCCCATGAGGGGATCCCACTGTGGCCAGACACTTCCCTCGGCTGCATGTCCGTGGGCCGGGTGGAGTGGAGGGGAAGGAGAGGAAGGTGGGAAGTGAGCAGCACGGTTCTCTGGGCACCTGTGAGACAGGGCCTGATGTGCGGGCCCCACATGGCCTTGCACCCAGGACATCCCCCTCTGGGCTGCGGACTGTTGGTCGCTGCTCACAGAGGAGGGCACGGTCTCAGGGACAGAGTCTCTGCAGGGATGACTGACCCCCTCTCCCTCTGTGTGTTCTCCACAGCTGGACCAGCCGGGACTGAGGGCCGAGCCACACCACCGCAGCCACCTGCCAGAGCCCTGGGAACCCGAAGGCGTGCTAGGATGCATGAGGACCTGATGCGCTAGCACATTAGTGTCCTTCGGGACATCCACCAGACCCTGGCGCACAAGGTCCGCACTGACCTGGAGTGGCGGGAGTGTGCCTGAGACCAATTGATGCAATGGTATGACCGCACACCTGCCTGATGCCGCTGCTCCTGGCTTCCAGCCACCTGCCCCCTCTGCTATGACCATTTCCTATCCACCTGCCCCCACCATGCATCTGCTCCTTCCCCATGCCCCTTCCCCAAGCAATGGCTATGGCCCCTTCCCCTGCCAACCCTGACCCCACTCCTGTGCTCCCCGGACACACCCAACCCCAACAAAGTTCCTGTACACAAGGTGGCACATCGAGCCTCCCTTCCCAGTTATGAGCCCCCCCTCCCACTGCCCACCTTTTTCTGAATCTTTATTCAATACAGACTGCATTTTAAAAAAAGCCAAACAGGTGTGTTTATTGGGAGGTCAGGGCAAGGGCAAAGGGAGGGATTGTGGTGGGGAAGGGATAGGACTGCAAGGCAGAGGCCCCTAGGTAGGTGGCCCTGGAGAGTTACTGGGGTTCTTGAGAGAACCTCTCCGGGCCTCCCGGATGCGTACCCCCGGCCTGATGGGCCTGGCAGATGGCAGCTGTCTGCGGTTGCTGGAAGGCTCGCCCCTCGTGGCTGGCGTCTGCCCCCCAACCCAGGCCTTCCCCTTCCTCTCGTGCTGCCACCAACTTGGAGATGTTGTGCTCCCCCACGTCGAGGTGGGCAAGGAGGCACCGGAAACATGCCTTGAGAAGGCCGAAGGCACACTCCACCAGGTCCAGTTCAGGTGGGCATGAAATTGGTCACTGCTAGGATCCAAGTGGCCGGCGTATGGCTTCATAAGCCATGGCATGAAGGGGTAGGCCGCATCCCCCACGATGCACAGTGGCATCTGCACATCCCCAACAGCAAGTTCACGGTGGGGGAAGAATGTGCCCGCCTCCAGCTTGCGGTACAGGCTAGAGTTCCTGAAGACTCAGGCATCGTGTGCCCTGTCCGACCACCTGACAAAAAATGTCTGAAGTGTCCCTGGCGGTAGACCAGGGCCTGCAGCACCACAGAGAAGTAGCCCTTCCTGTTAATATCCTGGGCTGCTCAATGGTCCAGTGCGTGGATTGGGATGTGGGTCCCATCGACCGCTCCCCTGCAGTTCGAGAACCCCAGGGCAGCAAATCCTGCCACGGTCACGTCCAGGTCTCCCAGACGGATGACCCTCCGCAGCAGGATGGAGTTAATGGCCCTCAAAACCTGCAGATGGAGACACAGAAATACACAAAACAGAGAATGAGAGAGGGGGTGCCTGAGCCCTTGGGAGGTACCCGCCTCCCTCAAACACCCCAGGCCCGAGTGCAGCTTACCTCCATGAGGAGGGCCCCGACAGTGGACTTGCCCACGCTGAACTGGTTGCCCACCGACCAGTAGCTTCCAGAGTGCGATGGCGACCCGCTTCTCCAGGGGGATGGTGGGCCGCAGGTGGGTGTCGCGTCTCCGGAGGGCAGGGGCGAGCCAGCCACACAGCTCCAAAGAGGTGGCCTTTCGCATGCGGAAGTTTTGGAGCCACTGCTGGTCGTCCCACCACTCTACGACCAGCCAATCCCACCAGTCTGAACTGGTGTCGAGCCTCCAGAAACACCAGTGGGGTACGGTTGCCAGAGTGGAGCAGCCGCAGCCATGGAGAGGGTCCCCAGAATAAGCTCAGGGTCCAGGTCGTGCAGGACCAAGGCGGCAGCTGGCAGAATGTGCTGCAAAAACTGCAGCACAGCCGTGTGGGGCCATTGCATGCCCAGGGGCAGCTCTGGCTCCATGGCACAAAGGAAAAAGCTGTGGCATCCAAAAAAGAACAGGGCAACCACAGCAGGCACTGCTAACACTTTATAATCCCTCGAAGAGGTAGCAAGCACGCAGCAGAAGCAGTGTACAGGGGGGTTCCTTTCAGCGCGCGTCTCTGCAAGGCTCTGGCACCAGCACTTGGAAGCAACTGGTGACCTAAAGCCCTGCCTGACGTGGTTCTGGGTGGCCTTTTATGCGAGAGAGCATCCAATGAGTCTGGACACACTTTCACAAAAGCACATGGCTTTTTCGATGCAGTTTTGTGTGTAGACGTGCTCTTTCGCACAGTTTTTTCAGAAGATCTCTTTCGAAAAAACTGCTTGTGAAAGAAGCCTGCAGCGTAGACATAGCCTGAGTGTTATTTGGAAGGCTGGTTAGGAGACAGTGGATTATTGGCAATGGATTTTTAGTTCTGCTCAGCCATTGATTGGTCACGTAATCTTTAATAGTTTTTTTAGTTCTATTGTTAAGTGCTCAAAAGCAGTTTGCATAAGAGCAAGTCAGAAAATAAGTCCATTTAAGTGTGTGTTCATTTCATGGCAGTGTCATTTCCTAGTAAGTTTAAATAATATTTTGAAGGGTTTTGTCTCCGTTTTGCCATAAAACACTCTCCTAGAAGCTAGCACATATCATGGGACATTCATGGCAGAGAGAGAAATATGCAGCTAAACTACTTAAATTTGGGACTAGGGATGCCAGTGAATAGACGACTATACGATTAACCAAGATAAGCCTAGGCTCATCAGTTAATGTCGACTACTTGCATCTTCCCCCTTGCTGCCTTTGTATCAAAGGCAGCAAGAGGCAGAGGAGGGGGGTCAAAGCAGGAGGCACTACTGGGGGGAGCATCTTAAAAGCTGGTTCCCTCCAACACCAGCTCCATGGTGCTGTCTTCCCCTCCCCCCATGCTGCTGCCTCTATCAGGGCCAAGGGAGGCTGCCACAAAGCAGCCTCTGTCCACAGTGGGCCCAGGCTCACCGTGGACAGAAGCTGCTTCATGGCAGCCTCCCCCGCACCCTTACCCCCGACCACGCAGCAGCCTCTGTTTGTGGGGAGCTCAGATCCCCACGGACAGAAGCTGCTACCACCTGCGCTGCTGCCTCTGATACAGAGGCGGCAGCAAGCAGCTGGTCCATGAGGGGAGTTGTTTTATAAACTGGCTCCCCTTGCAGGCCAGTTCCCGCCTGATACAGAGGCAGCGGTGCAGGGTGGCAGGGGGTTGCAGCATGGAGTGGGGCTGGGAGCGCACTGGCTGCTGCCCCACCTCCGGGCACTATAGAATAGTCGTGTAACCGCCAAGTTTTAATGCAGTTACATGGACTATTCAGTTACCAAATAGCTAACATCCCTACTTGAGATGACCTGAGTTTAGTTGTGCTACAGTAGGCTGCTTTCAGGTTAACAATCTGCTTTTCATTTCACAGACCTCGTGATAACCCCTTCTTATTTTAATCATCTCTCAATATATAACTCAAACTTTTCAGAGTCCTGGAGATGTCCTTGCCATAGATCGCTCTTACATTACTAGACTGACTAAATTTTAACAGAAGAGGCCTGAATGCAGTGAGCATAAAGAGACAGACATGAGGGACAGTATATTAAAACTAGCTTTCCTAAAGAGGAAGCTTTTTATAAAGAAAGCAGCAGAGAGGAAGTGAGGAACAGATACAGAAAGCCAATTATGGACAGAAAAGCAGGTTGGACCTTCCCTGGTCCAGCACTTTTGGGATCTGATCAAATCAGGGAGTTTGCTGGAGCAGGGGAGGTCAATGACTGCCCTCCACTCCTGGCCCTTGGCCCCAGCTGCTAGGTGCTGGTACCCAGCCCTGGCTGCTGAGCTCTGACCCCAGCCGCCAGCCCAGCTCTATGGTCCGGCAATATCCGTGGTCCTGCTGTGTTGGTTTCCCCCCATCGAGTGTTCCAACACCAGAGCAACCACAGAGTCCCGGACGATGCCGCACCATGGATGTTGCTGGACCAGAGAGTCCCAGACTAGAGAAGTTCAAACTGTACTAAACAATGAGATGCATAGATGCTGGAACAAGGGCTGCTGTGGAACAAGGCTTACAGAATGGTTCAGTGGCTCTCAGCACCCCAAGTATACAAACGTTCCAGCACCCCGATGAGACACTATCAGAAAACGTTACAGGGAAAACTCAGGGGGGGGTTAAAAGAATTCTCTACAGAGCCATCTTGCTAAAGAATATAAGGGAATAGAACGCTTTACATAAAGGGCATTTCAACTATTTTAGGATTAATATGCAAGTGTGGAAACAAAAGAAATATGAAAAGCAAAGGTCAAATCTAGGGACTATAAATGCTCATTAGATGCAGAGATAGATGAAAGTGGCAAGTAGTCTTACATGCAGAGTGACGTTTGTAAGCAACAGACTGGGGGATCTGAAATGATGAGCAAGATGAAAGCATTAAGGAACACATTAGAGAGACAATAAAATTAAACAAGGCAATTTGCTACAACCAGCCTCAACACAAACAGTACCTAGAGGAGACAAACACAAACAACATATTATACAATGACCTAGCTGAACTAACCCACATGGACAAATTGTCACAATAATTGGAGAAGAATAAATTGAACAATGAATTTGAAATCACAACAGAAGAATGCTCTGTACGCTAGAGAGAGAGAGAGAGACCGAAAACGAATTAATTGTCTTTAGTAGTATGTGAAAAAACTACTGGAGATGTAGAGGTCAGCAAATAACTAAGTTATACTAAATAGAGAAGGGTAGTGAAGACACAATACTGGAGCAAATGTTGGGGAGAAATCAAGTTTGAAAAAGCAATAATGGGAAGAGGCCTCCAAAAAGAAAAATGAAGCCCCCTAGTTTTTAACTGCTTGATAGTTTGTTTTCCTTGATAGGTCCATAGTTACTTGAAATAGAGCAAGTACAGCAATTCTCATTGACTTGTGTGACATATTTGTGTATAAGGTGTGGTTGCAGAAACTGAGATGAAAGAATTTCTTGTAGAGGTAGGTTGCAAAAAGAAGGCTAGGTACAATTGCTACAGTGATATTTTAAATGCCTGTGGCCAAAGGGAATATCATTTACTGGCTCTGATGACACTTGTTGATGTGAAAGGAGTAGTTGGAAGGGGATGCTAAGAGCTAGTGACTTACTCAGTATTCTAGCTGTATATAGGCAAAAGGAAGCCATCTCTCATAGGTAAGCCGTTAAATTGAAAGTAAGGATGCAGAGCAACATTCCAAAACTTTAGGTGATGAGAAAAGTTTTGAGGAGTTTTTCTTTCTGGTCCCAGTTGAGTTCCCTCTCTCGTCTCTGCATTTCAGTCAAATTCCATGTGTGCCATAGAAATACAGAAAATGCAATAGAGGAACAAAAGCAGCAGGATGAAACCTGACCAAATACCTGATTTAGAGGATAATTGTAAGTTAGTAATCTAGAGGCACATTCTGTACTCTGCTATCATGCTCTGGGCCCTTTCTTCACTCATTTTTCAGGTTTCATACACACTGGGACTTTGTCTACACTTAAAAGTTTAAAGTGCAGCTGTGGCAGCGCTTTAAACTGAAAAAGTGCGGCAACACCACAAGTAAACCACCTCCATGAGGGGAGTAAGTAACATAGCTGGGAGCGCAGCTCCCAGTGCTGTAGCCTCGTTCACATTGGCCCTTTACAGTAACGTAACTTGGTGCGCTCGTGTGTGTGTGTGTGTGTGTGTGTGTGTGTGTGTGTGTTTCCACACACCTGAGACAGAAGGTTACAGTGCAATAATGTGCCACTGTTGACTTAGTCTCTTCATTAGATCAAGGCTAACAGAAGCAAAACAATAAAAGGTCCTACATCTCCTAGAACATCTGTTATTTTGCAAATATGCCTCATTAGTTCCTCAGGTTTTCAAACATATCAAAACCATTTTTTTTCATAAACTTGCTTACACTGATCAATCATGAAAATACTTTCTAAGCCACATTTTTGTAATCAAGTTCTCTTGGCTACAATAACATTTCACAGAAAAGTTAACAAACACTCTGCTTGCCAAGAGAATTTTACTAAACTCAAATCCAATTCCATTTAGTGGTGTTATTTAGAATATGACTTGAGGGAGGTATCTTATTAACTTATTAAGAACATTGTACAAGTCCTTTTACCAAGTTATAAGAAAGTTCCCTTCCATTATTCAAGTGGAATGGCAAATTACAGTAAAACTCCAGTTGTTCGGAATCCAGTGGTCTGTCACTCCTGATAGTCCAGCACCAACTGGAACCTGGAAGTGCTCTGGCCAGCTGGACAATTGGAGCTGCTCTGCCCCTGGCTTCCCCAAGTCCGCTGCTGGTCAGTTTCAGCGGCGGACTTGGGGAAGCCGTGGGCAGAGCAGCTGGAGTGCTGCCAGGCTGGTCCCGCAGCGCCGCTGAGGTGAGGGACAGCGCTGCGGGACCAACCCGGCAGCACCCCAGCTGCTCTGCCCTCGGCTTCCCCAAGTCCGCCGCTGCTGAAACTGACCAGCAGCGGACTTAGGGAAGCCGGGGGCAGAGCAGCTGGAGTGCTGCCCACGCTGCGCAGTTCCCCGCTGAGCCTGCCCCCCCTGGCCCCTCATAGCTCCCCTTCCAGTACTCCAGCATATCCAATAATCCGGCACCCCCGGGTCCCAAAGGTGCCGGATTATCGGAAGTTTACTGTAGCTACTTTGAGACAAATAATTTGAGAAGTGTTTTTTTTTTTTTTTAATCAGGTTTATGAAACAAATTCAGATGGTCAAGTTTGTTGTGAGTATGGAGGATGGCAGAGATGGGCGTGTATATTGTACAATGACTGAAAAGCACCAAACAACTGAACCACTAACAAATAGCATCCCTGCAATGTGGCTAGCTTGTGTGCATTTTAGGATACTGTGCAGCTTTTGCAATCATTGATATTCTAACACTGAACTTGAATGGTTTCAGAAATCATATTAAAAAAAATCTTGGCCCAATCCCCCCCTCATCTTCATTTACAAAACTTTCCTTTACAAAAATATACATATGAATGATATCTGTCTTTAAATGGCTTCAATTCTTGCACACCTAACTTCTATAATGAGACTGGGGAGTTAACGTTATTAAAAATGAATTTTAAAAGAGGGTAACCTCTGAATCAACCTTTTTTAGACAACAAAGTCTAAAAAATTCAAAACTAGTACATAATGCAGAGTTAAAATAATGCCTCTTATACCACATACATAGACAACCCTAGCTTTGCCCCTTTCAAGGATGATATTAAACAACTGGGTGTCGCACTGCCCGAGGCAGGAGTTGTGCTGGACACACAAAATGACAACAGTGATAATGGAGGCATAAAGAACTTGACTTTCCTTGCTCCTAGCGCCATGCTTCTGTTAACTGGGGCTGCCTAGCTACTCAACTAGAAATTCCATCTAGTACTATTTAGGTAGCAGTTTCCTCTCACTAATCACTGCTTCCTCCTTTCTCCTCTGAAGAGGAGCTTCTACAGACATGGCAAGAATGCACATTCCTGGTCTAATAGTTACACAAACTGTATCCACAGTTAAACCCATGAGGATAAGATTGTGCAACCCCTTAGCTCTGTATAATGGATCACAAGCTTGACTGAGCAGTTTATCCTATAGGATTACCCCATAATGGAGGGGAAAAGAGACATGAATAAGGCTGCAGCAAAGCCTCTGAACTACCTAGCAAATCAAACCAATGAGAAAGAAACATTAAAAACAACTTGCCCTGGTTAGTTACCAAGCATCTACTGTACTCTAGTGCTGGCAAGCAAAGATGATAGTATTACTATAAAAGAATTGTATCTCGTATGAATTACAACAAAAATGACGTATTTTAGCAAAAAACTGACCAATCAGTTTAAAGGTCATGCATTACACACATTCTTATGACAAGCAGATCTGGCAGCATTGCTTATTATTAAAGCTGTTCCATACTTCCCAGGATAAGACCCTGTTTTTCAGTTGTTTATAACTGTGTCACACTTTCACCCATTTAGGTTGAAATTTTCCACACTGGATATCTGCCTCCAACTGATATATTAAAAAACAAGTCAAGAGACACAATTCAGCCATTTCAGAGAATAAGCCTAGAGAAAATGTTGTTTTGTCCATGCTAAAAAACTCAGGCAAATTTTTATTTGAAATGCTCTAGTACCTGCAAGCTTTGGAGCAGGGAGCTGAAATTTAGCAGAGTGATGGCCTTCTATCAGGGATGTGCCTTTTGCCATCTTTGTGAAAATCTACCCAAATCTGGCCAAGTGATAAGCCTGGGGCAGAGAGGATAAAGTAGAATGAGTGAGTGTGTGTGTATTATATTCTCCACCCTTTCCCACACTTATGGTGTTGCTTAACTTCTCAGGGCTAGTCTACCAACTCTCACTCATGGTAAGCAGCAGCTTATTCTAGTGGAATGTAAACTCTTTGGAGCAGGAACTAGTTATGTGTAACAGTACCTAGAGAAGCTGAGGAGGAGGGGGAGAGCGAGAGATTACTTATACACAAGTAAACAATAGGAGCTTAAGAGTCTGTCTACACTGTGCATATACTGTTTTAATGGTGTCAGTTTGCGCCCATAGCAATTACATTTACATGCTCTTTAGCAAGGGCACAGCTACTTAACTAACTTCTGTTGGAGAGACACGAGCTTTCGAGCCCCACAGAGCTCCTCCCAACGTCTGGGAAAGGTACTGTGATGGTGGGAGTACCTTTCCCAAAACTGGAGATGAGCTCTGTGTGGCTTGAAAGCTTCTCTCTCTCTCTCTCTCATTAACAAATGTTCATCCTTATCCACTTTGTCAACTTTTATAGTCTAGCTATACTCAAATGCATGCACACTACAGGATGTACTCCTTTAATTACCTCAGTGAAAAAGTAACAACACTAACCAAAATATGTAAGGGGGTACAAAATCGCTATAGAACAGGCCAGAGTTTGCAGTTACCGGGCAATCCCACATCAAAACAGATTATAGAGCAGTACAAGCAGTAAATTACAACTAATGTCTATGTTAGAAATATCAGTCACACTTAATCCTGCTTCTCAGGGAGGTGATTCATATAATTAAAAAAAAAATCATACAGGTTTCAATTGACAAACACACACAAGCCAATGGTTGCATTGTTTATTAATTAGTTGCGTGTGGTGTGTGTGTGTGTGGTGTGTGTGATCCTTGCAGCAATACCTTTCTCCATTGAACTAAAAAGGTGTTGGTGTGGACCGTGAAGAGAGAAGAAAGTTATTTTAAAAAAGGAAAGAAATGAAGATACAAATTATGAATGCAGTAACAGGATAATAACGAGTGGCTGGGTACAACATCATCATTAAGCATGTGTATGGAGGGAGGTGCTCAGGAAGAACTGTTCCACAGTAATACCATGTATGGATGCTCTTAATCTGTTTCAACATGAATTAGGGGGATTTGGAATAAAGTAAGAACAACTCAGAATCAGGCATTCTGAGTCCAGAACAAGGGTTCCCCCACAGTTAATCCAGAACACTTATCCATTTTAAAAATTTATTCTTTATCGGAGTCCAGATTAATATTAATGTTTTGACAAGCCCAGAAAATACCATACACCGAGTCACTGATTATTATACAGGCTCAACCTCTCTAATCCAGCAACATCTGTGATCCAACATGATTTTAGTTAGCTGGATGCCCACTCATCACGAGTATGGCCAAGTTTTCCACGGTCCCATAAAGTTTATTTACTGCCACCAGTCCTGGCTCTCAGTGTTCCGTGCTGTTATTTAGCTCTCTTTTACCGCTAAATGTCTTCTAAGAGCCCAGTTAAGAGGCAGAAGTGTTGGTAAGGCTGCTAGCCAATCTTGATCTCCCATAGTCCAGCATATTCTCTAGGTTCCAAGGGTGTTGGACTAGAGAGGGTCAACCTGTACTACGACATGTTTAAAATTTGGGTGGCTCACATGAATTTCAGTAGCTGGAAAATAAGTACAATGAATGGTGCACGCTAACTACCACACAGCAATGTATTTTGATGGACATCAGCATCTGAAAAAAAGAATGGATTTACCCGATAGAAAAAACACAAGATAGTGCTATTATAAACTAAGAATCAGTAACATCCCTCAATCTGTGTATCATCTTGCTCTGAAAAACATGTCCTTAAGCCTAAACACTGATTTTTTTATGTTCCTTCCTAAATCAGATTTAGCAGAGGCAAATTGTATACAAAGTTGCCAGTATTAAGTAACTAGAAGGCTTACCTGGTGTTTTCCAGGTCTTTCAGGGCAGGAAGCTGGTGGTGTGGGGGGGGTGCAGGAGCCAAGGCGGGGGCTTGGGAATGTGGGGGCTTGGGGGAGGAGGCCAAGTTGTGGGGTTGAAGAGGGGCTCAGGGTAGAAGCCTGGGTATGTGGGGGGTGAGTGAGGAAGGGCTCAGAGCAGGTGGGGTGCAGGAGTCAGAGCAGGGAATGTTGTAGGAGCTTGGGATGGAGGGTGAAGGTGTGCAGTGGTGTGGGGACCGCCATCTTCTCCCCAGAGCAGTAGAGGGAGCTGAACACCCCACCCACTGGCTTCTCTTGGGGCAGCACGCACACCTGACCTGATGGCTTGTCTCTAGGGTGGGGGGCAGGGGACTGTGTATCCTGCCCACCAGCTTGTCTCCAGGGGCTGGGCTGGAGAAGGCCACATAGCCCCGCCACTCCCCAGAGGAGCCTACAGCCTGCTGTCCCTGCGCAGTCCTTCCCCTCCCTTCTCTTCCACTGGATGATGGAGGGAGAAAGGCCAGCCCTGCCAGTGTTCCCCAGGCCCAGCCCAGGGGAACACTGGCAGGGCTGGCCTTTCTCCCTCCATCATCCAGTGGGGCTCCCTCCTCTCTCCTCCGCTGCAGCCAAAGGGAGGGGGGGAGGGGAACAGTTTGAGGTAGGCGGACCAATTACCTGATCTGGTGGCCAGCAAGATGGCAAGCCCTGACCCCAGCTGGCCACTCTTGGTGGTGTGGCTGCCCCTCAGTGGCCATTCTGCAGTACAGCTGTCCCTCTGATCAGCCCCCTCCCTTTCGATGCTATGGAAAACAATCCATTCCAAGCAGACCCTGTTTTCTTGGCACAACAAAACTTTGACTTTGGTTTGAGTTAAGAGAATAGGAAGCTGCATATCAAATTTTATGATCCTAGCTCTTACCAATTAGGAGTTCTTGAACAAAATGGACTCTGAGATGGACAGACAGATGCACATTTGTGAGCCAAGCCATTACATTAGTCTCATTTTTCTAGGGGTGTGTGTGTGTTTGCATGCACTCTTGTGTATGACAGATACACACAAACTGGAATCAATATGATCATACAGGATAAAAGTTACAGGACAGTTGTAATCCAACAAGTAAAAAGAATGTACAAGTCCCAAAATGTGAACACATGGACTAAATTGGTTTCAGGGGTCAGCTATGAAGTTGGTTAGGTACTCCATGGGCTTCAATAAACCTAGGTTAATTTACATCAGCCAACGATATGGGTGTGTGTGCGCGAACTGTTTTCTTATTGGCTAGAAATCTGGCATGACTAAAAGACTAATCACAACCACCCCAGATGCTAATTTACTAGAATTTCTTCAGTGTTGTGTTAAAAACTGCTTCTAAGCAGAATGAAGAACAGTGATCATGGAGCGGTTCTAATCCATATTATTCCTTGGAAACACTGTTATTTCGAAAGAGTTAGAGGGACATTCCAGGTTTTTCCAAGATTTCCAATCAATTTTCTTAATCTAACTAGATTTGTAACAAACAAGAGATTGTCTAAGGCCTTCCTTCACTATGTATTAGCCCTGATCCAAGCTATTGGAGACTGGATACTGGAATAGCTACCGTGCTGCTAAATGCTCTTACAGGGTGTATCTACACTGCCCCCGTATCTCCAAATAAGCTATGCATTTTGAGCTATGCAAATTGTGTTGCTTATTTCAAGTTAATTTTGAAATAGCATCAAATTTCAAAATAAACTATCTACCCAGCACTTATTTCGAAATAACCTGTTATTCTGAAACATCCCTTACTCCACATGGAATGAGGTTTACAGGGATGTGGGGATAGCGAGCTCGTTCTATTTCGAAATAACGGCTGTGCTCAAAAGACGCGAAATAGCTATTTCGGGATACCTCCGCTATCCCGAAATAGTGTTGCAGTATAGACGTAGCCATATAGAGCAGTTAAGCTGCAATTTGCACTGGTGTGGTATACCCCAGTTTCAGTCAGTAATCTTTACTAGTGCAAGTCTCACTTTACCATGTCTACACTAGGGATGTCAGTGGTTAACCAATTACTGCTTAACCGATGTGCTACAGGTGGGGGGCCCCATCCCAGCCAGGCCAGGCCCACCACATCCTGCTGTGGGGACGGCCATTCCATCCCAGACACCCGTTTAAGTGGTTAAACGTGATGTTTAATTGATTAAACTAATGGAATTTTACATCCCCAGTCTACACTAGGAGTTTATTCTGTCGCACTAAGGGCAGGTCATGGATAGTTGGAATAGGCAGCAAATCCTCATCACAGATAAGGCCATAGAACAATACAAATGGTTAAAAGTAAAATTTACTGAGCATCTACAATCTCCTACTCACAGGCAGAAAAAAAACGGCACCAAAATCAATGGGAAAAGGTCAAGATTTTAAAGGCTGAATTAGAACTAGATAATTTAAACAGTTTTTAGATGTCAGGTTTGATCTGGAAAACATTTTCTAGTATTTTTACCACCAGATGGTTTCCAGTGTTTTCATAAAAATAATAGGATAATCCCACTCTTGACTTTTTGAGAAATGGTGCATCTCCAATCTCAGTTCTTCTCCTCTGCTTCTTCAATCTACTCTTTTCACATGAGTTTCCAAGCCCATCCTTCTTCCTTCCCTGAATCCTGCACTAAAATCCACATAGATTTTTGTCTGCACTACAGAAGTGGTAACAAGAAACTCTCACAATGCACAAGGAGTTAACATGCTCTTCATCCAAACACCTTTCATTTCTGCCACCACGCACGCAAAGATCTATGGCAAACCACGAGTTAGCTGTGACTTTTTGCTAACTCAGTGTCTGCGGTGAAAATGCAGTGTCATGAGAAATCATAACAGTTGACACTTCTCCCTTCCCACAAGCTCCCCAGGGTACCTTATTTATGTTTCCTATTTTTATCCTTAGAGTCTAGGCAGATGGCAAACCTTTTTCTGTAGTCATATTATAAGGCCTAGTGCCATATTGGAAGGCCTAAAGCCTTTGTTTGCAGCCAGTTGAAGAGAGTAGAAACCATTAAATGAAAAGCAGGGAATCACACACTCACATTCCATCCAAATTGCATTAAAATAACGTAATACCAGGCTGTGAAGGAGACCATATCCTAATGGCACCTAATATCACTAGATTAGATGGTCTCAAGATGGTTAAAGAAAACTTAGTTTAATAGCATTTTGTCTGGCAAGAAACTGCTTATCAATAGCTGGGGTTGTGAAATCCTCATTTTATGATTATGGTCTTCACTTTCCTATTGTTTGTATGATCTCGGTCTGGTTTTTAATTGTTTCTGTCTGCTATCTTCTCTGAGCAAAAAGCTGCCTCAAACTGCCACCACTATCACTGACAGGACAGTTTCTCAAGGCATGCTGTAGAAATACTGCTTCTATAACACCCAGCAGCTGTCAGTAGTGATTAGGACGAGCAAGCAACAACAGCACACCAGCTTTAGTACAATTTCTTGAACCTAGACCAGTTCCACTCAGTCCCCACACAGGACAGAGATGTTGTTCCCCAACACCCTCTGAAAGTGAGTACAGACTGAAAGTGAGCTGTGCTACTAGGAACCACAGGATATAACCACCGAGAAGTCTTTGCATCTCTCACAAATGGCCACAATGCCAGCATGGACTCCACTGCTGTTCTGCAGTCATGCTCCGTCAACTTTGCCATCTTGCTTTAGCTTAACTTGTGATTGCCCAGCTTGAGTGTATACTCTGAAGACAAAAGTCTCACACTTAATTCCTGCTGCTATGCCCCCCATGCTTTATGAAAACTGGCTTATGAATATAAATATGCACAACTCAAAGATGCTTTGTACAAAATACCTCATGTAACCTATCAATTTTAATGTTACAATCTGCTGGATCTGCATGTCCTATTTTGATGCATGTATCATTCTTGTATGTGAAGTTAGAAATATTAAGCATGAGACTGTTTATAGTTTTAAATGTGCTAATGAGAGCCATCGCTGGTGCTCCAGAAGCCTGAACAACTAGATCAACTTAAACTAGTAAACAGCCTTGTTTGTCCAGTAAGTCCAAAGGTGATTGGACTAGTAAGACATGTGACCCTACTAGGTATGTGGACAGGGCTGGCCTTACCATGAGGCGAACTGAGGCGGCCACCTCAGGTGCCAGACTCTGGAGGGGCACCGCTAGGACCCAGAGTGTAGAAAATTGTGTCTGCTGCTGGTGCATATGTATTCTCTCTGCTCTAGATGCACAGAGATGGTGGAGTTCCATGAGAGAAGAAGAACAGGAAGAAGGCAGAATTGAGACCTTTCAAAGTTTTGGCCCAAGCAAGGGGGCATGAGGGCATCATTTGAGCTCCCCGCCTCAGGTGCCAAAATACTGTGGGCCGGCCCTAGATGTGAAGAACTAGTAGACTATCCGATGAGCGAATGCTTATCGGACAGTCGACAGGCTAGTTGACTAGTTGCTCCTCTCTCTTGCTGCCCTCTATCAGAAAGAGGTAGTAAGGGAGGCCGGGGAAGAAGAGGGGAGGTACTTCAAAACGGCAGCGCTGCGAGGAGCTGGGGCCAGCTAATCCCAGGCTCCACAGGGTGCTGCCGCTTTGAAGTGCCGCAAGGAGCCTGACGCTGGTCTCCCCGCAGCATTTCAAAGTGGCAGTGTTGCATGGTGCCCAGGGTAGGCGGGGGAGACCCCAGCTGACCCCGGGCTCTATGCAACGCTTTTGCCTTTGAAATATAGCAACAGCCCTATGGCAAAGGCAGAGGCGCCCTACTGACTAATTGCATCGTTGATGCAAAATGCATCAACTATTCGATTAGTCAATTACTCGCAATTTAACATCCCTAGACCCTACCACCTGGTACTGGGGTTCCATTTTTTGAACCCCAGTTCCAGGTAGTTTTCCATGAAAGGAGGAATATAGAACAAAAGATTCCCACAATGGGGAGAAGACTATTTAAGCAAGAGATGGTAACAACCCTTTGTCTTCAGCTGACCTGACACACTCCAAAAAGGGTTGAGGGCTCAGGTCAAGATTTAAAGAGCATCTCTTACCTGAAGATTATACCTAAAGCAAGAACAGCTCTTTAGGGTAAGATTCTGAAGTAATGAATTAGAACTAGCTATGAGGGGTTTTTTCCATTTCAATTTAGTAATTTACTTTGATCGGTTTTCACTTGCAACCACTTAAATCATACTGTTTGTACTTCATAAAAACACTTTTGTGTACTATCAGGTCCAATATAAATAGTCTTTATCATTGATAAAGAGGGCGAACATCCTCATGAGCTTTCTTTGTGTAAAACTTTTTACTCAAAGAAAGATGGATTTATTTGTAGTTTTGATCCCTTTTGAGGGTTGATTTCCTAGGTGCTGTGGCCTAGAATTGCATTCTTCCAGCATTGCTCTTCAGGGGGCGGTAATCCCAACTCTGTGCCTTTTCTGGAGGAGCCCAAAGGATCTGGCCCAGCAGGAGAGAGCAGCGTGGGGTCTGGAGAGCAAGAATTATGGTGTCAGTGGCACAATAAGAACATCAGGGAACAATCTCCAGCGGTCTTCTGTGACCTCACCCCCGCATCCTGATTTTTTCTAGACTCTTAGCAGCTTCTGTGGGAATGGCATGGCCTAGCTAAGAGTACCAAGACAGGCCAGTGATTAAGAATGAAAAAAAATACAATTACAAGTTTCAGAAGACAGCTTTTACTGAGAGCGCAAAATAAATGGATGTAGCATTACTGGCTAGACGTATCTACATAAATTACCTTTCTACCTGCCTTTTCATGGATTAGAAAGGCAAATCCATTCTCTCTTTCTTCTGCATTAGTTCTCAGTCTTGTTTGTATTAAAAGTCATTTCCTAAGAGACTCTCTTGTGGACCACCCATCCTCATAATACTGGTCCTACACTTTTCCCTGCCCAGTCACAATCTTTCATTAATAATATTAGGACTATTATTTCTATCTTGACATATTAATCTCCTCTGATGTGGTCATGAATGTGCCTCCATTTCATATCCATGCTGTTTATCAGACCACCTTAATGGTATGGATTTTATGTTGCTTAGCACTGGATTTCCCTTAGCTGCTTATAGCCCTCCAGTGCTCCTTTGTCTCATGACAGTTTTGCGCTGGCCTGAATTTCTTTGCAACCTGTCCAATTTTGGAGTCATACAGCTTTTGATCGCTGTTTCATTTACTCAGAGGCAATATTTTGATTTGGTGGCTGTTATGGAGCCACACAGAGTGCCGAGAGGTGCTCTGTTTCTATCTTCTACATTCAGAGTTTAATTTTTTAAAGTTAAACAAAAAAAAAAGGCCTCACTATACATCCATTTAAAAAAAGATTCCAGATCAAGCAATGGTTTTTCTATTGGCTAAGCTCAAAGACTGACCTAATGCAACAGAAGCAGTTCTGAGGACCACCAGCAGGTTTTTGAACACAGTGTGAGAACAACTGCACTATTCCACTTCTACAAAAACAGAAGCGTGTTATAAGCATTGGATTTTTTGTGGTGCTGAAGATCAGTGTTTCCCATCAGTTCCCGGATCCCTTGTGTGTGTCGCACTTTCCATATTTAAGTAGTACAACACATAAGAAAGGATGAATTGCCTTCGATTTATTTCTATTAAAAATTTAAGCTCAAACTGAAGTGACCCAGTTGGAGTAGTGCCACTGAGACTGCGGCCAGCCCAGCTGCTCTATTTTCAATCCAATGCTTTTTGCCTTGTAATGGTGCCAGCCGGGCCGCAGCTTTCAGTAACATCGCTTTTAACTTCCACTTTAAGTAAACAGAAGAGAGGGGCAGGACACATCTGATTTAGGCTTTTGTCTCTATTTGTAAAATAAAAAAAACAAACATTTACCTGCACCTAGAAAGCAGCCACCATTCGATTAGGAAAGCTATTCCACTGATCCAAACACAAATTCAGAAAGTGACTACAGTTTTGTTGTTAGTCAGAGGCTTGTATGAAATAGGAATGTAAAGGGTTAACTGGTTACCCAGTTAGCATTTGCCTTCCTGGCATGCTTATTGGGTAACCAGTTAGCCGGTGCCTGGCATGGCCAGAACAGCTCTCCACCTGTAGCACAGCGGGCTCAGCCCGACCTGGCCAGAGCAGCCTGCTGTTCCAGCTCAGCCAAACCCACCATGCCACACCACGGATGGGAAGATGCTCCCGCGTCCCCCCCACCAGTGGCACGACATACGAGAGGCTGGTTAATTGGTTAAACAGCTTAACATTTTAAATGGGATTTTACGTCTTTTGTATGAAAGAGGAATCTGAGAAAATCAGATACTGGGATTTTGAACAACATAGTGATACTTAGCAGCTTTATACCTGCATTCCTCCTAAGAAACAAGTTACTCACCACTAACCACACACCCCACAACAGAAACACTTAGCCAGTTGCCAACTCTATCCACATAGCTTAGTGACACCATCACAGGATCTAACCACATCAGCCATACCATCGAGGGCTCATTCACCTGCACATCTACTAACGTGATATGCTGTCACATGCCAGCAATGCCTCTCTGCCATGTACATTGGACAAACCAAGCTGTCTCTACACAAAGAATAAATGGACACAAATAAGACATCAGGAATGGTAACAAAAAAACGCAGTAAGAGAGGACTAACATGACACTGCTGAGCTGGGATTCACATGCAAATTTGACACCATCAAAATGGGTCTGAATAGAGACTGGGAGCTCCCATTACAAGAAATAAGTTTCCCCTTTAGGTATTCCCACCTTCTTATTACTTCTGGATGCGGGCTACTTCCACCCCGATTGCATTAACCCCATCAACACTGTTGTAACACTCCCATCTCTGTATGTATAAATATTTCCCTGTCATCTGATTCTTTCACTTGGAGCATGCATAAGCTGCAGTCTTTAAGGTGCCACAGGACTCCTTGTTGTTTTTGCTGAAACAGACTAACACAGCTACTTCTCTGAAATCTGTCGAGTAAGTGTTGGATAACCCCTGAGCTAGAAAGTTGCAGCGCAGGCATGACCTCGGTATTCTTCTCTTTGGCTGCTGGAAAGTAGCAGCACCTTCTCTTCTCCCTTCCACTTCCTGGGTGCCGTGTTGGGGGGGAAAGTTTGCAAAAGGTGTGCATAGGTATCTCTGCAACTTGACCCCTCCTCCAACTTACCAGCTCCTACGATGGAAGTCATATTCACTTCTCTAATTTTGCATCCTTCTCACCATAGAATAGATCTAATACTTGCCTCAGAGCTTTCCTCGGCAGCAATACAGTTCCATAATAGCAATAAAAATTGATCAGACATGGGGGAGGGGGGGAACATCTATGAGCAGCAAGATTTTGAATTGGCACTACACATGACAATGAAGCCACTGGGCCAAGGAAAGGCTACTTTATAGCCTGGTGTCTGCAGCATTCATTGAGGATGGGAGATACCTAAGACCCTATTCCAATGACTAGTTATATATGGTGGAACATCTTCACATGAAATATCTCATAGCCCAGTGGATAGGTCCTCTTTGCTTATTGGCTAGTCGACTAGTCTTTCACATCCCTATCCCATATTCCAGCACCTTCACCACTGGACTAAAATTTAGAGAGAGGATATTATCACTGTGTACGTGGAGAAAACAACACCTAATTCACCACCCTATCTTTTTTTTTGGGGGGGTGGAGGGGAGGTCTGCACCATATTATTTTGGTAACTAAACTGCTTGTCAAAATCTTTACTCAGGAGTTAGAGTTGTCATGTCATGTCATCCCCGGCCCCGCACAAGTGGTGAATTATGATTCTGAACCATGCCACTGAAGATGTACCTAAAATTCCATGTCAGAAAATTATCTCCAATTGCACTCTAGTCAGAAGAGAGACTGAATTCCATTTGATGACTATTTGAAATGTTCCGTCATTCATGTCAAAGAGACTATATAACACTTTTACCCAGTCTAACACACTTGAGGGCGTGTGTTATTGGGTAATAACTAATTAGGTTTGTTCACAGCAATGTTGCTTTTGGGATCATCGTAACCAACAATGCAGCAGATGTGTATTATTGTGTAAAAAGCATATACCCAGTGCATACTGCATAGTTTATTTAAGCTCAGAACTTTATGCAAGCAAAACTGAGCAGATTCATGCAGATAAATAAGTTTTAAAATTCTGTTGTATTCAAGAAATTATTCCTCAACATCAAACCCTCTCAATAAATTCTACTGTTAAACAGCACTGAAGAATTAGTCCTTATGGGACACTAATGAAGCTTTGAGAGTCAAATCAGAATTGTTTCTTTTTCTTTATTATTTGTGATCTGAAAAACAACAACAACAAAACCAGGGAGAATTAGCTTCAAGAACTGAGTTACTTAATGTGCAGTGTTCCCTCTAAGATTTCCCACCAGGAGCGGAGTGAGTTTTATCTTGTGCACCAATATCAATGTCATGTGCGCTTGTAATTCATGTGGTAATTCATCAATATAGACCTACGGTATGCAACCTAAGTTGGGAATGCAGGAGTGAAGGCAGGGGCCTGGAAGGTGTGGGGGGGCTCAAGTTAGAGGATGCAGAATTCAGGGTAGGGGGTAGCTCAGGTTGGGGAAGTGGCAAGCTTGAGAGGCCCGCCATGTGGCCCCACCCCAAAGTATCTGAGCAGCCATTGCGCGGCCCTGCTGAGGAGGTGGGCGGGACTAGAATTCTTGGTGCGCGCCCCATGCAGGCATGCACCTTAGAGGAAACCCTGCTTGTGTGACTTGTCCAAACTACCAATTGTGATAACACGATTATAAATTTTGGTAGGAAGAAAAACCAAAAAACCCACCAAAAGGAGAGGAGGAGAGCAAATCTTTTCAGGTCAGTATACCTTATAAAAAGAAAAATCCCAGAATGGACATATTTATTTTTAGAACAGAATAGTTTTCAAAATGTTCCTTATTGTTTAGGTTGTGGTAGACTAACAGCCAGGAAATATGCAACAGAGGCCTAAATCATGAATCTAAACCCATAAACCTTTGTCAGCAAGAACTAAAAACGTGTTGAAAGGCACTTTCCTTTTTTCTTCCTCGGCTTTACCTTTTATCTTTTCCTATATCTTGTAAGGATGCATATGATAAAAATATGAAGGAATGCAAACAAGATGTTCTGATCCAATGTCACATACATGTTTTTATACTTACCTATTCATGTACCTTTTGTACTGAAAAGAAATGCTTGTAAAACAATTGCTTTACATTTGAAACATCTAAAGTGTAGAGGGGTTAATTACAAGAAAACACAGCATCAGCTTTCCAGATCAATTCCCTGCTTTTGTTGAGTTTACCTACTCACTGTGGGACTATATTTAAGCATACTGCAGTATTTTTTCTGAATTTTACCCTGGAATACCTTCTGTAGTGTATCAAGAGGATGATGTTTTGATGAAGTATCACACGTGGGGCCCTCAAGATAATGAATTCAATGGGATACACTTAAAAGATCGTTTTCCTTTTTCATATTGACTGCTCACACTGCTGCAAGACAAGAAGGGTTTTCATTTTTTATGTAAGCTGTAAGGCCCCCTGGGTCTCCCATAGTGTTTAAAAGAAATCAATTTTCAATAGGTAGAAGGGGCCTAGGAAGTCCAAATGAGCCTGGCCATGAGTTTTGGAACTCATTCAGCTTGATTCCCAAGCAAGTTCAGGCAAGCTTAAACCTTCCTTTCAGCGGGAAGCTTTCTGGCACGGAGAGCTTCTCAGCTCTCGGTGTTTGCTACTGGTTAGAATTTGTGGTTAGCTTTTGTGTAGAGCTATAAACTATAGCATATATATGGAAAACATAATAAGAGAAGTTGCACAAGTAGACAGATCATCACCACTGCTAATGAAGATAAAACAGCAGTATAGTTACTAAGCAAGCTAGTATTTGGCACTTATTTAGCAGCAGGAAACTATTATCCCATGACAATGCTTCAGTCCACTGAAGTAGTACCAAAATGATATTTAGGCAGCCCAGAAAAACATATTCATTGTATGGCTGAAAAATATTTCCAATTAAAATATACATTATGTATACACAAACGATATTTTAAAATTACAGTATAGTAAACACTTTGGAATGTATGCAGTCCATTGTATGTTCTGAAGGACACTTAGCAGAAATACTAGGATTCTGTGTTATAATAAAGCACAGAATGCAAAGTGTTTGGGGGCCAGGGCTTGTGGGATGTGAGTGCCTGCAATCTCCCTTGATATTAGTAGGAGCTGAAGGCACTTCCTCATTGCAGAAATGGTCTCTTAGTCACTGATTTCGGGTTGTGAGTGTTGAACACATTGTAGCCTCCTGTGACAATTCTCAACAGAGAAAAACTTTAATGATTTAAATATGGATTGCTGGAGAAGACATCATGTTTTAATGAAAAGAAACAGTGTTTTCATAGGTCATTTCAAGAGCAATAACATATTGCCTGCTGACTTGCACTGTAATTCTAACACAGTAACAAGCTCCATTGTGATCTAGAATATACCCACCTAAGGTGGGTTTGCAGTCAAGTGCCTCTGTATATTTAATGGACCAATAAAATATACTATTACATGTAATGCCATTATGCTTAACCATTTAGATATTCAAAAGAATCCTATCCTTTTGCTACAAAAACAAACAAACAAAAACAAAACACCAGTGAATATCAGCTATTCTAGACTCTTGTGCAGGAGCCCACATGCTACGTAGGGTTAGCTGAGGTAAGTATTTAGATAGAAGATCTTTAAAATAGGGATGTCAGCAAACATTTATTTTTGTAAACATGTAACTGCTGAATTTTTCTTTTTGTTCTGTTTTATACAGTGCCTAGCACAACGAGATCCTGGTTCATGATCAGGGCTCCTAGGCAATAATGAGATTCAAGAAGCAAAGAGAGGATACTGTATATGGCCTTCAAGAAGAGGAAATAGGCTGAATTTGAGGCAACAAACAACAAAACTTTTCACAGGATTCTTGAGGTGGGGATCAGAGTGATCAGAGCTGTAGAAGAGGAAGAGGAATTTTGCAGCAGTATATTGGATAGGCTTCAGTGAAAAAAGCTGCATTATATTTACATGAGTTTCTTAAACTGTGAGTTCGACTGCTTAGAAAGCATCCAGCACACCGTCATAAATGAACAGTAACGGGGACTTCAGAGAGGCAAGCAGCCATAGTTATTACAACAAGAAACAGTCACTGTTGGTGTTATCAATATGGATGGGCAAGGAAGGAGTTGGATTGTGTTGATGTTACAAAGAGAGAATAAATATTGCCTGGGCATGAAGGGAAAAGGACAGAATGAAAAAGGTCACTGGGAGATGAGAAAAAGTAGAGTTGGAGACAGAAGAGGGAATAGGGAAAGAGCTGAACTCAGTTTAGATAAAATGGGCTGATTTACTCTCTCATGCAAGGTATATTTGCACCTGATAAGTTTGGCCAATTGAGTTTGAAATAGTGGTGGGACATCCAGCAAGCAATGTCAGAGACAGATAGAGGTATATGGCTAGATTGAGATGGAAGCTGGTGACAAGAAGAGCAGTTGATATGGAAGCCATCAGCAAGAGGTCACAACTGATATAGTAGGGTTGATAGAGAAGAGGGTGGTAGATGGAGAAGAGATGATCAAAGTTGGACCACTTGATGCTAGCGAAAAGGGGGGCAAGTTGTCACAGAGATGGCCCTGAAGGAGAGGTCAAGCAGAAGACCTAGGAGCACTAGGTTGGGATGGGGGGGGCGGGAAGGGGAAGAGAGAGACTGATAATATTGTAAGCAGTTAATCAATGAAGTACAACATGATTCTTTGATCCTGCCAGGAAGGAGTCATCACTAGTGACCTTGATTAGGGTGGGTTTTGGAACAGAGACGTAAAAAGCCAGAAAAATCAAGACACAAGCTGAAGTAAACCTGGAGAATAGAAATAGGCTCCTGGTTGGGACCAGGAATTTTTTTTTCCAGGATGCAGGATAACAACAGAGATGTAACCTATAAAGAGTCACCAGAAAAGAGACATGCTCATAGAAGAGGAGGAAAAGAGGACAACACTTGGCTGCAAGGGATGGAGCTAAGGGGGCAACCAGGGATCGACAAGGGAAGGAAACCTGGGGTGAAGGAGGACAGATTAGAAACTAGGGATAAGGGAATATGAAGCTAAGACTCGACCTCATTTAAGTAAGTGAGCAGTAAAGTGACAGAGCATTTACATGCAACGGGAATAGAGAACATTCCATTGGCTATACATCACTTGCATTGGAGAGAGTGCTGGTTACCTAAGTCCCTGAGCAAATCTTCCCATCCCAACTGCCCTCTCTTTTAAAGACTCAGAGGGTAGCCGTGTTAGTCTGTAACTTCAAACGCAACAAGCAGTCCTGTGGAACCTTAGAGACTAACAAATTCTCTTTTAAATGTCTCTTTTAAACAGTTCTGCAAGAGGAGTCTCATGAAACAGGAAATGTAAATGGATGCTAAGGCAGCAAGAAAGCAGATTACTGCCAGAAAGACATTCCAGAATTTGGCATCTATAAGCCAGAAGTTCCAAACACACCCAATGGGCGGCAAGAGGTGTTGACTGCAAAGGAGGAAGTGGAGTCTGTTTATATCTGCAATGACATACATAACGTATGCCAATTTGCTTATCAACTACACCTCAATTTAGAAAAGGCCAATTAGACATAAGACAGGAGGATGAGGAGATTACTACAGGGACAGTATTTCCTTCCTCTTGCTTTTCCTCTTTTATCCTCCTCCCTATCCAGTAGCTGAGATTGTACGAGCTGTTTTTGTGAGAGTGTTAAAACTCCCTCTTTGGGGCAGGTGACCTCGCCTTAGAGTCAGCAGATGGTACAGGATTTTTGGAGCACTGCTGAGCCACAGGCATCCAATAAGGCCTTACCTGGTAAGGATATGAATATTGAAGTAAGAGGCACCCAAAGGACTACGACCACTATGCCTGTTGCTGATCTCTCATGGAATCATCTGTAGTCCTGACTATGCCCAGAAAAGGTGTAATACAAGAGAGGCACCACTCCACTGGGAAAATGTTGAGCTCATGTAGAGATTTCTCCTTCACTGTAGTACTGTAAATAGGATGCCTCCTTCACCTAATGTACAGATAACTAAAAAAACCAAACAAACCTACAACCAAAACCTAGTGCTTTTAAAGCCACTACCTTCAATCCCTCAAGAGAGATGACAGATATTGTGCCCACAGTAAATCACTCTGTGCTATCTATCACTTAGGTACCAAGATAGCTGATGCTAAGATACTAGGTACCACAATGCAGTTCAAAACTGCAAGTATTGAACTATTCTGTGCCCATGCTCCTACATTCTGTGCCAGAGTCTGTATCAAGAGAAGCACAGTCCATCAATTTCACATGTGCTGTATGGGCTCTCCCAGCAGTTAGTATGGGGGCACTGGTTCATGCCTTTGCAGGCTTCTGGCCCTTAGATGATTGCACCTAAGATAAATGGTGTCTGATGACTCTTGGGTCTCAGATTGCTAGGTGCCAGAGATGGTAATCTCGGTCTTGGCTGATCTGTGGAATAGTGTTCCTTTCTGCCTGTTGAAGGACAGAAACACCAAGATAGTGGCAGATGAAGGGGGCCTGAGAGCAGATGAGGCTACTTATGCTGTAATTTCAGCTCTCTGGCTCACTAAGGGTATGTCTATATCACAAAAAAGCAAAACTCACGTAGCGGTAACAAGTCTTGGGTCAACTGAGTGAGCTCATGCGTCGTGCTAAAAATAGCAGTATAGATATGGTGTTTCAACTTGAGCTGGGTCCTGGGATCTGAGTCCCGCCCTGCCTTTGTTGGGTTTCAGAGTCCAGGCCCCAGCCTAAGCAGGAACATCTACACTGCTGTTTTTTGACCTATTGCACAATCCCCAGGAGCCTGACTCAGCTGATCCAGGCTTCAAGACTCTTGTCTTTTTTTTAAAAATATATATAATGTAGATCTACTCTAGGGGAAACTACGCAAGTGAGATCTGGCTTTAGCCTTCCTTTTGATATGCAAGGAAGCTTGCAGCAATTTGCCAAGGAGGAACAATTTCATGTGGATTTTCCTGGCTCTGAGAGTATGGAGAAGAATGACAGGCCAACATTGTTATTGGATATCGTTCCCTCCTAGAAAGAGTAGGCATAGGGAGCACTAGATGCCACCAGGCATAGAAGTATATCACAAGGGACAACTCCTGAATCTTGGACCACACTATTACATCCCTAGGTTGGGGGTAAGTGTCTGGCCAGGGGGGAGGGGACAGGAATAGGCTGCCCTGTTGCTAGCCCATATATGAGAGAAAAGCAGAACTGATCCAAATGAAAGCTTATTTAAACAGCAATTAATTAGTATTTAGCCAATAGGCTATTAACTATATTAACTGATGAAGTACTGGAATAAATTGCCTAGGGAGGTTGTGAAATCTCTATTACTGGGAATTTTTAAGAGCAGGTTAGACAAACACCTGTCAGGTATGGTCTAGCTCAGTGGTTCTCAAACTACATGTCCGTGGCCACCTCCCAGGTGGTCAGCAGCTCGAGCTCAGCCCCACTTTTCCCCCGGCAGCAGGGAGCCTGCACTGGCACTCCAGCCTTGCTCCAACCGCACGGGGGTGGGGAGGAAGGCCAAGGGCACCGGCTCCCACTTGCACCCCCCCACTAAGACCCTGTACCCCCAGCCTACTGCGGCCCCCTGCCCTCGGCCAGAAACCTACCCCCAGCCTAGGGATATAATAGTGTAGTCGATTAACCGAGTAAATGGCAAGCAAAAGCTTATCGGTTAATGTTACAGACTACACTCATTTCCCAGCCCTCCCCCACCCCACCAGTAAATTTTTTTTAGCAGGCTGGCCAGTAGCCCGGCTCAGTCCTAGCTTGTGTCAGGTCTGGGACCCAAACCTGCTGCAGCTCTGCATTTAAAGTGTATTAGGAGGCAGGCAGCCCAGTTCAGTTCCAACTCATGCCAGGGAGCTCAGAGTTCCTCTCCCCCCCGGGTTTTAAACTGGCTCCCCTCATGGACCAGCTCCTGGCTGGCACCCCACACTGCTGCCTCTGTATTAGAGGCAGCAGCACGGAGTGGCAGGGAGCTCCTCGGCTGGCTGCTGGCTTCACCCTCAGGGACTACAGAATAGTCAAGTAACCTATAAGAATTCATGAGGTTAGTCGACTATTCAATTGACCAATATTTAACATCCCTACCCCAGCCCACTCCTCTATCCTCCCTTGTGCTCCTGCGCCTCCCCACTAACCTACCCCCAGACTGCTCCTGCACTCTCCCCACTGGCAAGACACCTACCTCCAGCCTGCTCCTGCCCCCCTCCCTCCTGGCTAGACACCCTACCCCCAGCCGGCTCCTGCATCCTCCCTTGTCCTGCACCCTCCCTCCTGGCCATACATTGCACCTTCCCTTGGTCTTGCTCCTCCCTAGCCAGACACTCTACTCCCATCCTGCTACTGCACCCTACCTCCCACCCAGACATTGTACCCTGACCCCCCCTCCTACACGCCACCATCTGTCCAGATTCTGCACCCTCACCCCTTTCACTGGCAGCCCTGTCCTGCACACTGAACCCCTCATATCGTCCCAACCCCAGAGCCTGGGGGGCGGGAGGTCCCACAAAATCCACTAACTCTGGAACCCCAGAAGAGTTAATCTGGCCTCAGTCCTCCATGAGGGCTGGTGATTTTTGAGGAGTTTTGGTTTTGGGTTTGTTTTGCTTTTGCTTCTGACTTGTGTGGGTCAGTGGCTCCTCATCCACAAAGGTTCCCCACCGCTGCCATAAAGAAAACAAACATGGGAACTTTTTGTGTTGGACATAAATTAATATTTTACTTTATTTAAAACATAGTTTGATAAGCTAACATGAGAAAGTTAAAGCGCTTAGTCTGTTTAATAATTTAAATTAATATTTCCTGATTGGTTACATTAAAACCATTCTCCTTAGCTCCGGCACTAGCAAAATGGCTTGGGCATAATTATGTAATTAACGGTGAGTCTCCATTAGCAACTGGTGGTCCACAGAAAGGTTTGCATTGAGCCAGGTGTGCCACAGGCCAAAGTTTGAGAACCACTGCTCTAGCTAATACTTAGTTCTGCTATGAGGGCAGAGGACTGGACTAGATGACCTCTCGAGGTCCCTTCCAACCCTAGGATTCCACGATTCTGTAGCACTAATTAAAATAAAATAAGTATGATTTTCTCCAGCTAAGCAAAACTAACAGTGTGCAAAGACAAGACTGACACTGCATGGGTTCCATCTTACAGCCACAGGCAATAAGAAGAAACCAAAGGATGGCTGGACTTTATGCCTTCAGATGGAGAGGTTGGGGGAGAAAGTGTAAGCATGGCCACAGACACTGTTGGGCAAAAGGAAAAAAAAAAAATTTGATCTGAGAATCCACATGGACAGTCACTCAGAACAGCTCAGATGCACCACGTCAATTTCATGGCTCATTTTGGGGAGTTGTGAAATTGGGATCATCTGCCTCTAGTGATAAACAAAGGGACATTTAATAAATACGGCCCACATTTTACAAGAATCTCTTCGGTCTGTTCATTTTTGTTTTTTAACTTAGCCAAAATAGATTAATAGTAACACTGGTTCAAGTTCTGGAATTATGCCACACAAAAAATAACTGAGGAATTGAAAACTTGCCAACTGAGGAATGATCAAACTTGTGTTTTGGGTTTTTGTTTTGTTTTTGCATTGTTTTTGTTTTTTGCATTAAAGAGACACCCTGCAAAATAACCCCCATGCCAATGATGGAACTTTGCTCCATCTACGTAACATAATTTGTCCACAGATGTGAAACTTTCTTAGCATTAGTTAATACTCACAAACTAAAACCCATTAGTGTAGAATTGGGGATAGAAGAGCAGATTCAGGATTCCACAGATAATTGCAATTGTTTTAAAAATACAAATAATCTGTTAAGGTTTTAAAGTTAATACTATTAAACATAGTTTACAATCTTAACTGTATTTTAAACCTGAGTTGCCTGGTATTAAATGTTGACAGCGAGGGAAAGTAAATATTGCTCAAAATTTTGTTTTAAATTGCATGTAAATTTGTAAACATAGGATTAGATTTTTCATATAAGTAGTCAAGAAAATTAGTGCATATTAACAAATCTTATACAAGGGTTAAAAACATATGCTTGGTGCCAACTATATTTTAAGTCATATGTAAAGAGATTTGCAAAGATGTGTCTTTAGTCAGAGATGTACAGTAGAAGAGGAAGAAAGATCAAGCTGACACCTCCTACAAACTCAGAAATACTAAGTACTCCTGGGGGAACTCTACAACACTGAACGTGCACAGTATTCATTGCCCCTGCAGATTTCTTTGCTTCCCTGCAGAAAAACGACATCTGACAGGGAAGCTGCAAGAGTGGCCACCCACCTCCTACCCAGCAGTGCAGGCAGCTCAGTTTGGGCAGCCAGAACAGCTGACAAAAATAAATCAGCTCCAGGGAGGGGCTGGTAGTTATGCACGTGAAAGAGAGAAACACAGCCCCTTTCACTCACTACTGTGGCATGCTCGGAGTGTAGGAATATGCCTTGGTGTGTTTCTGAAGAGGTAGGTGTGGGGCAAGCTCCGTTCCCACAGGCACAGTAGAATGTAGCTGCCTTCCTGCCTAGTGAATTGTTCCCATTGTCCTTAATGAACTCCACCAAGGAATATAAACCAGACTTTTTTACATTGCCAGCCTGGGGTAAAGGAGCCTTATTATAAAGGACAAGATGGCCTTATAAATGCTTATGATGCTTTAGTGATTAGAATGGGTCTAAATTTTTGGACTGGAAAAATTCCTTATAAAAAACGTACTCGATGAATTGTTTGCTACCGATATTTTTGGAGATGGTCAGTAGCCAGCATAAATTGTGAGTTCGAGTCCCCAGCCCTCACTTGTTCTTCATTTGTTTCTGATGTAACACTGAGCATATGGCTGCACGTATTTGTTGACTAACAGCTAGATGTAAATGGTCAATACTAGCTACACTGCTATTAGACAGAAGGAGTCTGGTGATTTCCTCCCATGCTCTCCTACTCCCATTCTCTGTCCATTGCATTGTAGTTTAAATACATTACCAAATTAAATGAAGCCAGCTTGATAATATTGTGTTATTTTGACAAAAATATGCAGAATTTAAATTGTGTGCAGAAATTTTAATTTTTTAATATTTTGGCACAGAATCCCACCAGGAGTAACTAAGCTCATTTTGAAACAAAAGGAGTAAAATTTTGAGAAGAGAGTCCCATAATATCAAAGCACAAAACTAAATCAATGAATGGCCACATGCATACAATGCAATCTTTACCTGGAATCAGGGTATTTAGTAAGCGTGGCCAAGCTGCTGGTGTACATGTGCCCACCCACATCAATATGAACTGGTGCGTTGGATTTTGTGAGCTGTGCTGGAGTGGGGATGCCTTGATTGTTCAATGGAGATGCAGGGGATCTAGTGATCAGAGGTCTTGACATATTTGGCCGACTGTCCTGTAAAGAGACAGACATGAGTCAGGAATTTCCTTAGGGCTGCCAGGCCACCCCAAAGACACAGATGCCCACTGAGCAATCACTAATCTCATCTACAGCAACTTTCATTTTGTTACATCCGAGACTAGTATTAGTTTTTGTTTTTTTTTTTTAATCAGTTCAACTTTCAAACTTAAATATAGTTATGTTGACTAAAGTGGAAAAAAGTACAGTGATAAAGTGCAAAAAAAGAGACATGAAATCATTACAGTGTTGAATAGAAGAGGCCATTTCAGAATAGTATTCATTATAAAACTATTCCATATAAAATAGGAATGCGCACTAATTTAAGAGCTTGTAAAGTCACTAACAAATACTAACAGATTTAAAGGCGTCAAAGGGTAAAAATAATACACACTTTTTAATTGAAAAGCGCACACAACCAAATCCACTCATTGCTATGCAGTTAGGACGGATAAATACAAACCCTCAGCTCTTCCATTCTGCAAAGGCTTCTCTTGAATTTCCAATCCACATATCACGAAAACAAAAGAGGAAACACCTGGACTAGCCAACTGTTCATGTACTGTAAAACAATGGGCACTGACAGCCTTTGAGAAAGACATTTTCCATGAAAAATTTATACATATAGCGACAAGTGCTCCTATGTGCCCCAAGTAGACTGTCGTTCTGAGCAGCTTCCCAATCCAAAGCAAGCTCCGAAAGTAGAAAAGAAACAGATGCTGATGAAACAAACTTTTAGTCACACAGGAGGAATACGTGCAGTGCAATCTGTGCATGCAATAGGGTGGGGCAGGGTAAAGTGCTTTGCAGAAGCCAGTCAGGCAGACTATTTTCAAGGCTCTGGGAGTCAAACAGAAACTCAGCCTAGATTTGTTTTGAGACAATTTCACGTCTTACCTACAGGAAGGATACATATTCAGTGGAATACAATTTTTATATATGGAGAACTGGGAATTACTGGATTTTTCTTTTAAAAAGGCAAGCTAAGTAATGAGAAATCAAAAAACATGCTTTGTTCATTTGGCAAGTCATTTAGTTGTAAGAGGTAATGGATTCTTAGTACAGTGCTATATTAAATCTTTGAGAAGCAGTGAAAGAAGACAGCTAGCTATATGTAAGAATTATGGAGTATTCAGATGAATAAGGTTCTTTCGTGTTTAAAATATTTAAAATTTTTACATTGCTATTAAAAACAAAACTTTAAAAGCAGCATGAGGTAGATTACTTATCTAACTAAAATGATTAGTGATCGCTGTTGCACAATAAATTCAAACAATATTTAACACAAGGCATCAATAAACCATAAGATATTTAAAGAACCAATTTTTTCTTCCATACCCAAAAGTGAGCTTGACTCAAATAAACAAAGGGGAAGGAGTAAAAAGTCTGGCTTATATAAATTCTTGCTCATAAAATACACCTTTAACATATACATTTGCAGAATATAAATCTTAAGAACTAGAATTTTGAGGACCTGCTCGGGGCAAAACTAAGACAAGCCCAGACAAGATACACACACACACACAACGCAAAACTTTGGCATCTACCATAAATGTGGTCTGGCACAGCCATCATCCCAAGATGGTGCTGATCTGCACAATGAGACTGGGTTAAAAGTTCTCCAAAAAGACTACAGGGGAAAGTAGCTGGAGAAGTGACAGGGATAGGAAGAACTCAAAAATGACACAAACTAGAAATAAATTTGATAATTAATAGCCATGATAGGAGTGAAGAAAAGCATGTTAAGTATTTTAAAGATTAAACTAGGAAAAAGTGATTAAAACCAAAAATAAATCCTCGGAGGTGCATGCAACACACTATACTACCTCCTTTTCTAGTTTCTTTTTTTGGTCCAACAAAAACAAACATCCCTGAATGTAGCACGCTGCAGCTCCATGGAGTTTGAGATAGCCTCCATGGTGGGTATATCCTACAGTATCTCAGGGTTCTCAGGAGAAAATGAACAGATTATCAGGGTTAATAAGGTAGTGAGAGTAGGAACTCATTCAATATAATTCTATGATCCTGTCTAATTCTAGCACATTTTTCTCTTCAAGCTACCTAAATCTGTTGCTCCTGAAATTCCCCTATGCCCAATATTCAGTTGTTAAACACAGCAATGTTAAAAACTTACTCCAGACTTAGCTTACTAATTGGCACATCTCACTAGATGCGTCTCGTTAGTTAGTTTTGAGGCGACTCTAAAAGAGGACAATATTACTTGCCTCAAGAATGTAAATCAAGACAGATCATAGCACTAGATGCCACAAGAAACAGTTTATAATCTTAACAAGTTCAACCTTCGAGCACAACATGAAGCAACACTGTCCAGTGGACAGAGCACAAGACTATTTCAATAACTGTTAAATTATTCAGAATTAAATGGGAAGTCAGTGCACGCCATAGGAGAAATAAAGTAGATTTGATGACGAAGTGACCAATGCCCTATAATATCATCCCAATAAATGCATTACTTGTACTCAGTCTGAATAAGGAATTGAAAACAATGAAGGGCAATCGGAATGAGGACAAAAAAGTCTGTTTCCAGACATGAATACAAAGGAAACTGTTACTGATCAAACAAGATGTTTAATTTGGCATTTGTATGGTTTTGTGCATAATTACAATTATCATTGTATAAACTGCTTACAAATACAATTATCTTTAAAAATAAAACACAAGAGAGGAAAAAACAAGCAGGTTGTAGAGAAGATCTGAGAACACTGAGCCTGCCCACACCTCTACAGTCTCATGTGGCCATTCAGCACATGCATGGAACAGAAACTGTCTTAAGACTGGGGCTATTTGGACATTTTTATAAACTAAATTGTCTGCTTCAAGAACAAACAGAAAATTTGTAATCCTGAGACCACTGAGAAAGGGAGAGTGGCTTTTAGCTCATGCAGTAGAGGCATATGACTTTAGCCCTACAGTACCAGGTTCAATCCCACCTGCCAACAAGGTGGGTCTGTTGACCTTAGACATTCATTACAAGGGGTACTGTTAAGCACAGTTAGGTTACGTCTACATTGCAGCGCTATTTCAGGATACCAGAGGTATCCCAAAATAACTATTCCGCATTTTTGGAGGGTGCCCGTTATTTCAAAATATAGCAGGCTCGCTAGTCCGTAGTCCCTGTAAATCTCATTCCACAAGTAGTAAGGGACATTTCGGAATCGTGATTTATTTTGAAATAAGTGCTGTGTAGACAGTGCCATATCGAAATAAGATATGCAATTGGAGCTACACAAATTGTGTATCTTGTTTCGGCCTACGGTGCAGTGTAGACAAACCCTTAAGGCCCTCCACAGACAGCAGCTCCCACCATTTTTTATCCTCTCATTTTTCACTTTGTTCTTGTCCTTACTAAGGATGTTAAGGACTAGTCAACTATCCGATAAGCAAATGCTTATCGGATAGTCAGTTAACTAGTCGATTCCCCGCCCTTGCTGCCTCTATCAGATAGAGACAGCAAAGGGGGGAAAAGGAGATACTTCAAAGCAGCAGTGCCGCACAGCTGATCCTGAGCTCAGCTGTGAGGCATGGCACTCAAAGGGGCAGCGCCTCACAGCTGATCCCTGGCTCAGCTGTGTGGTGCTGCGCTTTTGAAACGCCGAGGCGGCGTTTCAAGGCAGCAGTGCCACGTGGAGCCTGGGGTCAGCTGGGGACTCCCCAGCTGATCCTGGGTTCTGGGAAATGCCGCCCCGAGCCCAGGATCAGCTGGGGAGTCCCCTGCTGACCCCGGGCTCCATGCTGCGCTGCCAATTTGAAATGCACAAGAGCCCCCTCTGGGGACTCTTGTACACTTCAAAGCTGGCATGCTCGTGTGCAGCCCGGAGTCAGCGGGACTTCCCACTGGCCCCAGGCTACACTCCAAGTTCCTCATGCGGAAGTGCCTATCCACTAGTTGAGCAGTCATGGAAATTCCATCGAGTACTTGACTAGTAAAATAAATGATCCTTAACATCCCTAGTCCTTACAGTTTTTAATTGTGTTCCAGCTTTAAAAGCCAGTGTATATTTCAATTATTTTGAGTCAATGAAAAGTTGTTCAACGTGCCTGTTTCAGACATTTGTGACTTACTGATCAGCAACAGAGGGCTTGAAGGGATTTGACTCCAGGCACCTTTCAAATGATGACCTTAGATCCTGAGTCCAAAAACACTTTTTAACTGATACTGGGATCAAAACCACTACTGAAACCTAGGCGACCAATTTTTTAAAAATATAGTGAATTTCAAAAATTGACACCGAGAACACTGGAACAGAAAATATTAACGAAAGTTAAGGATTTCTCTGCTTCCTTGCTAAAATTTACAGAGGTCTTCTCAACAAAGGACAGTAGGTGGTCAAGGATCGTCACTAAACACACTTAGACTCTCCCTTCTTCCTACTCCTCTGTGCCCACTTCTGCCTGCCTGCTCAACAATTTCCTCACAACTTAGGCTATGAGACCTTCTAACCTCCTCCCACAAGACTTGCAGAAATCCTTGGCAGTGAAAAGTTTCTTCCATGGGCAGGGGTTTGAGGAGAACACAGAAGACGGTCCTTGGCTCCTGCTCTCTCCTCTAATTCTTGCTGCTCCTCATTTCCATTCAGGGCTTTTGAGAAAGATTTTCCTGGCTCAGATTCATAAGCAGCAGCAGCCCTCTTGGAGAGGGATTGGAGAAAAGTGAAGTGAACTCCCCATCAGGGAAGTACATGGGAGTGATGTAAACATGCTGGTACATGACAGAGGAAATGCAATCATCATCAATGGGGAAAAACTACACACAAACATTGCCAAAGGCACAAAGCTAAACCAACTGAAAGATACTGATTCCTCTCCACCCTTCCCCCTACTCCACCCCCGTAATAGCCAGACCAAAGCATCATTTACAAGTTGACTAAATTCCTTTAAGCAAGAAACTGGAATTATTTCGCTCTAGTCAGAAACAAAAACATGAGGCTTCCCACTGTTAAATTTAGTACAAACTAGGCTGGGGTAATTCACTAGGGGACAGAAATTTAGAGATAAAATTCCAGCAGAACCACAGTAGAGATAGATTCAGTATGTCATTTTGAGTATGTCCAAACATAACTATAGTCTAGGTAAGAATACATGTTTGAATAATTCTTTGTGAACCTTTATTTTCCCAGGTCCCTCTGGCTTCCTTGAAAATATCATTTGACCTGCAGTTTCATATATTTGAGATCTACATTTACACTGTCCTGCTGTTAAAAACAAACACTTGTAACTTTTTATATTGTTAACCCTGCAGACCATATTGTCTCCTGTGGGAGAGCTCCAATTGCCAATAGATGATGATGGGTCGGACACCAGCCAGAAGGGAGCGTTCTGCAGGAGGCGCCATACCCGTAAGTCAGACAGTTACACAGACTTACTGAAGTCTCATTTACAAATAGGGTTACCAGGTAGACCCCCCCAAAATACCGGACACACTTGATCGTGGGCGGGGCTGGCCGGGAGGAAGGGGGGCAGGAGGCAGGGCTGGCGGGAAGGGGCGGGAAGCAGACCTGGGGGTCGGGGCCGAGGGGACTGGACAGGAGGAGGGGGCCGGAGGAAGGGGGTGGGAAGGAGAGCTGGCGGGGGGAAGGGGAGGTGCAGCCACTGGCCGCAGCTGGAGTCCAACAGGCCGCGCCCCTGGCAGGCACTCCCTCTAGTTGCTAGTAGAAGCCGGGCAGAGGCGGGGGGAGTGGCTGGGAGCCCTTCCCCCCGCCCAGCTTCTGCACACAACCAGAGGCTCCCAGCTGGGAGGCGGAGCCATGATTGGCACTGGGAGCCTCTGGTTGTGTGCAGAAGCCCGGCGGGGGAAGTGGCTGGGAGTCCCAGCCACTGCCCCCGCCTCGCCCGGCTTTTGCACGCAACCACAGGGCTCCCAGTGCCAATCGCGGCCCCGCCTCCTAGTCGCTCCCCCGCCCCTGCCAGGCTTCCGTCCAGCGCCCAGCCGGAAATTCAGAAAACACCAGACATTGCACAAGTCCAGTATTTTCTGAATTTCTCTACCGGACAGAGGGCGCAAATACCGGACTGTCCAGTAGAAAACTGGACACCTGGCAACCCTATTTACAAACAGATCTGTGTTTGGAATTTACATTACACTGCACATGCAAAACAGATTTTGTATGTTCAGCAGCTGCATGGGCAACAGAATTTTGCATCAGTTTTAGAGAGGAAAAAAAAATTAGATTCACCCAGCATAGAATGTCAGGGTAAAGGTCAGCAAACCTGCTGTGCCTCTTCCAAGGATATCTAAAGTGGGGGAAGGAGCAGACACCTGTAATTTCAAACCACTTATTCCATTAAGATGCTTATCTCCAGTCTTCTCTAGCTTTTACTGTTCTAACATAAAACTGGAGAGACTGAGGATGTCTGCTTTGCTTCCTCAGTTTGAGCCTTCTATATTACACACACCCCAATTCAAATGGTTTCAAGGAATGCATCCCAATGACCTTAATTAAAGCTACCACCATCAAGACGGTAAATTAAGATAAGATTCTGCCAGATACAGCAAGAGAGTCTCTATGTTTGCCAACAGATTTTTCATTCTAAATAGGGGTACCACTGTAAGAAAGTGTTAACTTTTAAAAGGGCTCGATGTTAAAAAGTAAAGAGCCTCCAGGCCCTTTCAGTATCAAAGATAGGGCAGCTGTTGAGTCTGGCCCTTACCATTATGACCATAGTTAGTACAAGACACTTTACCTCTAAGCTTCTGCCATTAGAAACAGCTTTCCTGCAACTTAAATTCCTTTCTTTAAATCCAGAAAGATTTTTCCCTTGTCTGCATGATAGGTCAAATAATAAATAACAAAGTGAAAGAAATTACCTGTGTTTTATAGGAAAGAAGAGATACAAGAAGTTGTGTGCAACACACTTTCAGAGGTGTTTCTGCAGACAATAGGGCTATATCTACACTACAAGTTTTTGCAGCAGAGAGTATGCTAATGATGGACTCATTAGCATGAGTCACGATGTCTTTAGCGTATTTTCTGCTGATGCTTTTTGCACAAGGGGTTTTTTTTTTTTGCAAAAAGAAGTACTGTAGCCACTTCAGTTTTGCGCAAAAAAACCTTTTGCGCAAGATCCTCGCTAATGACATTGCGACTCATGATAATGAGTCCGTCATTAGCCTACTCTCTGCCGCAAAAACCTAGTGTAGACAAAGCCTAGGAGTGAAAGTACTGCATGCCTAATAAGATCAGTTTTCTCTTGTAAGCACCTTCACTGCTTCCAATGAGTATTAATGCTAATCTGAATATCTTGGACCACTGATCCCTTGGCGTAGTAGGTACATGTTTTATTTTAACAATTTTATTTTATTTTGAATCTTACAGGCAAAATGTCTTGCATTTGCAACTGTGGCCATATTATCGTAAGGGCCAGACTCAATAGCTGCCCTGTCTTTGATACTGAAAGAGCCTGGAGGCTCTTTAACTCTGAAAATGCCTCAATGTTAAAAAATAAAATTTTCATACAGCGGTACCCCTATTTACAATGAGAGATCTGTTGGAAAATATAGTGACTCTCTTACTGCACTTAGAAACAGAGGTGAATTTAGTCATTGGTATTTTGACGCTAGCATTATGTTGTCACTGCAGCATGACAAATACTACCCTAACTAGACTGTGGACAAAGATCCATATCAATATTTAAGATTCTTTCAAGTTCCTCCTAAGAATTCCCTTCTCACTCTACACTTGGAAGAAAAAACAAAACAAAACCCTTTCTCTTAAATGAAGAATATTTGTTAAGGTTACCATGCCTATCAAGATTTAGACTGCCTTGATTTATCAACTCCAAGTCAAGATTTCTGCCTTTAGAAGGAAATTCCTATTTTTTGTAGCATCTTCACAAAGAAAGGAATAAACTTTCTTTTATACATTTAAAGGGGAAAAATTAAGCTGAGGTCTTTCGGAGTTGTGTCAGTGATCTTTCTAGAAATTCAAGATGCACAAACTTCCTAAACACGGTGTCAAAATTTGGGTAAATACTGGTCAATCTATTCTTGTACTGAGCTTATACTTTTAGCCTGACACTTCTCATCAAAAGGATTAACAAATACTCCCAACAAGAGCTGCTAATTTTCCCCTCTTCAAATTAAAATTCTCTCTGTTGGAATGTGCAGGAAGATTAATATTTATAAACATCACATTTGAAGTTTTAGGCATGCCCATTTTAAAACCCTGCATCTGCTATAGAGGAGGAGACAAGGTAGATGAGGCAATATCTTTTACTGAACCAACTTCTGTTGGCAAGAGAAACTCTCATTGAGGAAATCAGGAGTTAAATATCAGTTAACTGAATAGTTGAGTAACCTCATGAATTCTTATTAGTCAACTATTCTATAGTTCCAGGGGGTGGGGTGGGGTGGGGCAGTAGCGTGGGGTGTCATGCAGGATCTGGTCCATAAGGGGAACCAATTTAAAGACCAGCTCCCCTTGTGGACTGGCTGCCTATTGCCCTGTGCTTCTACCTCTGATAAAGAGGCAGCAGCGCGGGGTGGCAGCAGCCCGTCTCGGGGCGGGGGCAAGGTCTGAGCTCCTGGACCCAGCACAAGCCGGAACTGAGCCGGGCTGCTTGCCCACCCAGCTCCCAATACACTTTAAAAGCAGAGCAGCAGCAGAGCTAGGTCCCAGACCAGTCGCAAACCAGGACTGAGCTAGGCTGCTGGACAGCCTGCTAAAAAAAATGTACTGGCTGGGGGGAAGCAGAAATGCGTGTAGTCTATAGCATTAACCTTTAAGCTTTTGCTTATTGGTTAACTGACTACACTATTACATCCCTATGAGGAAGTGCTCTGCAAAGCTTGAAAGCTTTTCTCTTTCAGGAACAGAAGCTGGTTCAGTAGACTATATTACCTCACCTATCTTGTGTGTCTCATAGCCTGGAACCAACACAGCTACAACAGCATCGCAAACTTCTTCTAAAGAATCAGTCAACTGTCAGTTTGAACAGGATTTTTTTTTAAACCACTGGAGTTTAAGCACAACAAAAATATATACAAATTAACTTTGCATGAGAAAATTTCTTACTATAGTTTCTGGAGTACCTCCTCTTGGGAGAGTTCCAGAACACTGTCTACCTCTTTACAAAGTGAGGCTAACACCCATTGTAAAACTGCCAGAGGCACATTAGATGTTTTTTCTCCCCCGAGCACTTTCAGCCTCAGAAGTAGAAGGAACGCTGCCAGTTACCATCTCCTCTGAGAAAGCACGAGATATAATTTCACCCTGGGAAAACTGCTAAATGGAGATCTTCTGGTGTGGCACAGGCCTTCCCTGTACAATCCAATGGCTCATTAGAGTCGCCTGAAACAGTGCTGATGAAAAACATAGCCTCTTCCCTACAACCAGCCAGATTCCTGCTTCCCTCTGCACTTCAAATTTGTTTTATTAATTTGCCCAACAGCATTCTAACTCACCTACACAATATGCATTTTTGGCAGCAGCAAATAAGACATTATCACCTTTGAAATCCACACAGTTGAAAAAGGGATTGGCTGTACAACAGTGAAACTTACTATATATAAAGAGCTGTCAATTGCAAAAATTGACCACAACAAAAACAATCTCCTAATGCTTCTTGTAACAATTGTTGGTAAAATCTTTTCAGACTGAAGTGCAATTTTAAGTGGATTGTGCCCCTTCAATAATAATGGGAATTAAAAAAAAAAATCACATAGGAAAAAAAACATTTCTAAGCAATAATAATCCAGTTATGGAATAACAAAGGAAAAAACTCATCAGAAGTACAATAAGAAGGTATTTCTAATATACATCATTTGAGGTGAAAAGATAAAACTAGCACAATGAGCAAGTCAGATCAGAATCTGGTGCAGAATTAAGGAACATGAGCATGGAAGAGCAGGCTTTTGTTATAAAGTACTCATACCAGCATTAACACAGCACTACTGTCCATGGCCAGAAAGTCATCTCTGTGGAAAGGGCTATATTATTGTTTCTAGCACTGCCAACCAGGTGACAGATAATGCATACATTCAAAGGAAAGCATGACCCCTGTCCCAAAGACAACAATACACTAAATGGATAAAAAGTGGTGGAAAGTTGATACGACATAAACAATGTGATCAAGATATGGCAAATTACCACTCTGACAACACTTCCTGGGGGTGGTTTTTTGTTTATCTGAAGTTTTGGTTTGATTGTATACTTTTGTGCCTAAGAAATGAGCTCTAAATTCAAACTCATCTTTAAGCTTTAGTAGTTTGAAAAAAGTTTTTGATTTAACCATGGGACAATATTCCTCCCCTCATCCCTAAATGCACCATACATATGTCTATTAGGGATCAGGGCTAATATTTGGGGAATAAGAAAGCAAGGGGGGAGGAAAGAAGGTAGAACATCATTATTGGCCTACAGAACAGAATAATTCTGTCCTTGGCAAGGAGACTAATCTGGCATATGAACAAAGCATATTTTATATTTGGTTCATTTGAATCCATTATGTGTAAAAGATACTTTAGGATCCTAGGCTAAGAAATATAGTTTTGATGACTACTATTTTCCGATGGTTACTGCAGGGATTTCTTTGGGTAGCTATAGGAGCTGCCAAATGGGCATGTGTGTCACAAACCAATTTTAGCATTTCTGCATACAAGGATTGATAAACCACAGATCCAGCTAACCAAGCACTACATAATGGGGCCACTGCTGCCACCCTCTCCCCCAAGCAGCTACTGCTGAACCTATGAAGCTGTGACCAACTAACTAGTTTAAGGCAGAATGATCTGTCTGAAACTAAGCTACCTAATAATGCTGCATCCTACTGGAAATGTCCCAGGAAGCATTTCCCATTCGGGGATTTTATTCTATTTCAAAAAAGAATTTTAGCAGATACATACATAGCATGATGCACCATACACATTTTCTTGAGAAGTGCAGATACAATTTTTATTCCAGATTTTCAGGTGAGCTATGCAATCCAAGCATTTCTAGAGCTGGTTCATGTTTCTTTGGTTTTAGACGTCTTGTGAAAACAAATTATAGAGATTCTAATTACTTAGTCTCTCTCTACATAAAAAAACCTTTTCTTGGGGGATGACAGAGGGGCATCATCATGTGACTCTGCATCCCACAGTCCCTCCCTCCACTCTCAGCCGCCCTGCCTCTTCCCACCCTTCCCAGCACTCAGGCCACATGGCCTCTCCTCTCCTCCCTCCCCAGGGTCCAGGAACTGTGCACCCTCCTGGGAGAGACGGGAGTCATGAGGCCTCTCCCCTTGCGGGAGGGCGGATCTGTGAGGCCTCTCCCCATGCAGCAGGGGGTGGGGTGGGGCATGCCCTCTTCCGTCACGGCCAGAGGGACAGAGACAGACCAGCCATGGACTTGGTCTGGCCCAACCCTCCAGGGGCTGGGCTGGGGGAGAACCAAGGCCGTCCAGGGTTGCCACGCCTTGGCCTGCCCTTTCTTCCCCCCCCCCCACACCGGAAGGCCAGGGGGAAAGCCGGGACTGCCTACCCTCAGGGCGCAGCTCTCTAGTGACGATTTAAAATTCTTAAGCCTGGAGAAGAAACAAGCAGATGGGCACGACACAGACAAGATAATCAATGGCATAGAGAAAGTAAATGGTGCATTTCTGTTAAAATGCCTTAAAAGCACGCATGCACACACACGCACAACCTAACACATTGCCCACAAAGGAAGAATCACAAAAATTAAATAATTTTGAGGATATTTTAATTTAAAGAAAACGCACTGCTACAAATAATACCAATAGGAAGGTAAATGTAAATACAAAGATTTTATTTAATATGCTTAATTTAAACTTCCTAGAAAATACAGATCCTCCCACTATAGAGCAGAACAAGCCCGTCACTAACTGGCAGGGGTTAGGAATAAGTTCTCTCTATGGGCCAGTTACCCCTTAACTGCTCACTTTAGTGGACCATGCACAAGAAACCTTGAAGCATCTGGTACTGCCCATTTTCAGGCACAAAATTCTGGACTAGATGGACAACTGGTCTAAACTGATACAAGACTTACGCAAAATTATTTGACGGAATGCTCTTAAGACATTATAAAAGCTAAACAGAAGTTACACTGAAGCCCCATCTCACTAATCAGCAACTACAAAAACCCCTAAAGAACACCCCTATTTAAATCAGTAACCAGAATTACATTGGTTCTAGTCTAACAGCATATGTATATCTGCAAGGAGCCGTGTAAGTAGAGATTCTCTCCAAAAGATCCAAATCTGACATCTGAATTGCCTTTGCATCTCTGAAGGAAAGCACACTATAGAAAGATGGGGAAACAGACTGACAGAAGTGCTGAAAAACACAGTAATCTTAATACTACACTTAGGTTCAGATACTAAAATGAATCTGAACTCTCCTTTTCAGGCTTCACGTCCTGCTTAATGTAAAAAGATAACTCTAGTTCTGGGAATGAAAACAAACATTTTTAAGAGACTATATACCACATTACTTATACAGTATATGGCTAACCCACTTAAACTAGTAGATGTGCTAGTTCTTTTGTAGAACCCTACCAAATTCCAGGTCCCTTTGGTCAATTTCATGGTTATAAGATTTTTTTTTTTTTAAATCACAAATGTCAGGATTTGAGCTATTTAAATCTGAAATGTAATTATTGAAATCCTGACCCAAAAAAGAAGTTCTGTGGAACAACTAAATGTTACTGTAGGAGGAGTTGCTACCCTGCTACCCTGGTGGCTGCTGGCCGGAGAGTGGTGGCTGCTGGCCAGGAGCCCAGTTCTGAAAGCAGAGCTGGTGCCAGCAGCAGTGCAAAAGGATGGCATGGTATGGTACTGCCACCCTTACTTATCTGATTCTGATGGCAGGAGCTGCCTTCAGAGCTGGTTACCCAGCCAACAGCCGCTGCTCTCTGGCCACCCACTTCTGAAGACCGTTCCCAAGTAAGAATGGCAATACCACAACCCTCCCCCACAAACAACTCTGACTCCCCTGTAACTTCCTTCTAGGTCAGGGCTCCCAATTTGAGAAACGGTGTCCTTCCCTTTGAAATATATATAGTAGCAGGTAAAAGAACAGAAAAGACCAGATTTCAGGGTCCATGATGTATTTTCCTGGCTGTGAATTTGGTAGGGGCCCTACTTATTTGTAATCTCTGAAAAATTCTATTAGCTCTTAGACACCTCTTTATCCTGTGTGCAATATGGACCACACCACATACTTTCATGGAAAGTTCTTAAAATACAATGTATTAATAGGTAAATCAGTTACACTAAGTATTTTCAGTAACTGACCTGAACAGAGGAAATATTGGCCTTATTCTTAGAAAGATGATTTTGACATATCTTTTGCAAAAATACTACAATATAAATCCACTATAAGTAGCCTATACGATTATCTACCCCATGTTTGTAAATTACAATAGAAGGCCATGTTCAGACCTGCTTTTTCTTTAGTCAAAGTTAGATTTGAATTCTATAAAATGGACGGCTTTATATAAAATAAGGGGAAATTACATCACCTATAATTATGCTTCTTTGAAGCTACGCTACAGGATTTTCACTCATGTACATTATGCTCCCAGCATGAGATGGGAGAAAGAACCCTCAGCTCGAAGGCTTTGTCTGCACAAGCACTTTTGTTGGCAAAACATTTTTTTGTTGCAGGGTGTGAAAAATACAAAGTTTTACTGAAAAAAGCATCAGTGTGAACAGCACTAGGTCATCAGAAGATGCTCCGCTGCTGACTTAGCTATTGCCACTTGTTGAGGCTGGTTAATTATGCCAGTGTGAAAGATCTCGCTCAGTGGCATAAGCGTACGGTGACTACATGAGAGATCTTACAGCGGCACAGCTGCAATGGAATAGTTGTGCCAATGTTAGGTCCATAGTATAGACACAGCCTAATATCTGTCCTCTGATGCAATGTAGGCCAAAGAACTCATAGTGCCTTCAGCAAGGTAAGGGACAAAATGAGAGCAGAGACACCGAGGCTTTGTCTACACTACACAGCTTTTTAGCAACATGGCTATGTACACGGAAAAGCCAGGTCACTAAAAATCAGGCAGCGTCAACAAGTCTCAAGTTGCCATGGGGGAGACCTAGGTTGGATATTATGAAAAACTATTTCACTAGGAGGGTGGTGAAGCACTGGAATGGGTTACCTAGGGAGGTGGTGGAATCTCCATCCCTAGAGATTAAGTCTTGGCTTGACAGACAGAGCCCTGGCTTGTTTGATTTAGTTGGGATTGGTCCTGCCTTGGGCAGGCAGCTGGACTTGATGACCTCCTGAGGTCTCTTCCAGCTCTATGATTCTATGAACGCTGCTTGTCTGCACTTTTACCAATAAGAAAAACAAACAAACAAAAAAACCCACACACTTCCACCCCGTACAAGGGGAGCGGCTTTTGCTTTTACACCAGTACGGGCCCTGGCAAAGCTTTTGTTTGGGGGTGGGGAGTTGAGAACCGGTGAACAACCAAGTTTTGTTGCTCAATTGCCAACGTAGACAAAGCCTCAATGCTGCTGCTTCTGCAAGGTGAAGAGAAGGAAACTGAGGTATCAAGTAGTAAAGAAAGATGTTGTAAAGCAGAGGGCCTGCTGCAGGAACAGCAGAGCCCCGTAAGAAAGGATGGGAGGGAGAGCATCGTTAATACTCTATCCTCTACAAATTAAATGTAAGGACAGAGCTGGTTTGACTGGAGGTAGGGAAAAGTGAGGCTGTACCAATGGAAACTAAATAAAGGTGAGCATTAATGAATTTCTGCCCCTCCCTCCAAGCTCTGCATATATCTTAAGCAAGGTATGTAACAATGACCATAGTTAAGCCTGCACAAGAATTACCACTCAAGAAGATACTCTATGACTTTATTCAACTAGTCTTTCAAGCTGAAATTTTCCATCGTAGCTCAGGACCAAGTGTTTGGAAAGTTTCCCCTCAAAACATTTTGATTCAGTGATTAATGAAGTTTTGCCATTGCAAGAAATGATTTGGGAACTTTTAGTTGAAAAGCCTCTGTCTAGCTAACTTGTCAGTAAGTGGTAGGAGACGCTTTAAATTTAGCAGTAACCCTTATGTCACAGATTGTCATTGGTGGTCATGTTTACACAAGTTGGTTTTAGACACATTTTGTGCAGGTACATTAACTTTTTGTTGAATGATAGCTTTGTGATTGGTCTCAAAAAAACCAATGAGAAGCACTAAATCTCACAACTTTTGTTGGCACTGCCATGCAAAGTCAACACAAGGGTTATCTGGGAGGGGATGAGTATTCCTCATTACATGTAAGAGTTGGAGGAAAGTACATCTGAGTTGTGGCTAACTGAATTTACAAATCCAGTCCTAACTGGAAATAGCTGGATGGCACAAGGGGTCTTATCCAATGTGACAAGCAGCTCTACTCTTTTGATTCTTTTAGTAACTCAGGAACCAAAGAGATTCTTATTTGAAGGTGTGCCACTGGTTAAAAACAAAAGACATTTTTGCAGCTAGAGAGCTTAACAGTCACCACACAGTCTGAGCTGCTGCTTGCTGGCGGTGACAAAACCTTGGTGTGGACAAATTTTCAGAAGTGCTCAACACCTAGTAGCTACATTGAGAATTCCTGTAAAGAGCTCTTCACATGACCACAAGCAAGAGCAAGCTGCCTGGGAGTTTCTATGGTAGAGGTGATGGCAGAGGGAATGGTAGCTGGTGGAATAGAACCAGTAGTGGCGGGGAGGTCACATGCCATCAGCCACAGCCACCACCTTTGGAGCCAAAAGCTTTTAACAAGGGGAGTTATACACTGGGAGGATCAAGAGACCCAGGAGAGAACACAGCAGTCATGAAATGCTTAAAGCAGTACCAATTTTAAAGAAAACTAAAAGAATTGATCAAATCCCCAAAATTAGCTAAAGTGTGTACGTATAAACTGGAATCAACAAGTCATGTTTTCCATTGATTTGTATGATAAAAGCAAGCCATTTTCTTCTGCCAAAAATCTGGTGCCACTTGGTAGCTTTAGCTTAAGTATTTGAGAACCCATTTTCCTTTCCTTCTTGCTTGTTTGCCACTCCAGTGCTTGGTTGTATTATTCCTGTCTTGAGTTAAATTAAATAGGAGAAGCAAAGCTTTAACTCAGTAGTAATAATAAATGGGGTTAGCCTGGCATTGATCTGTGTAAAGGGGCCAAAGCTAGGACTGCCAGAAGCAAAATGTGATCAGTGAACTCTACTGCACCAAAGACTGACCTACAGCTGAATTCTTAGCCCAGATTACAAGAGAAGCAGACTTGCTTCTCAGAACAAAGGATATTTCAGGCAGCACATTAGTTAAGTGAAGAGTTTTTAGAACAGCAGATGGAGGACACACTAACCATTAAAAAAACTAGTATATTTTACAAAGGTGACTAAATACAGCACACACACACACACACACACACACACAATCTTGCTATGCCTTTCTGGTGCAGTGACGAAACACTAGGTCCACACTCCAAAGAAACGACATCATTACTCTGCATCTCCGATAAATATCTTCAATAAATGAGCACAGAGCTTCAGGAGTTAAAGCAACTATTTCAAATGCAGCATGTTTTAAATTTTCATCTAATATTTTGTAGAATGAGGTAAAACAAATCTCAATCCTACAGACACAGCAGTCTTGTGTTTCCTACAAGGCAAGACCCCTTTTGTGATTATCTAAAATTCAGTCAATACATTTTTAGAATGCAGGATTCCCACAATAGTTAGGAAACATGGGCCCAGATTAACGGGATTGTTTTGTGCCACTGTAGCGCAAAGCAGCTGGAGGGCGCCAGTGAATCTGGCTCTATGACCATCAAGTTTAATTAAAAATTACACACATGGTTTAGAAGACAATAAGTCTTATCACATCTGAGCTCAAGCCAAGCAGGGTCATTCCAGATCAGTATTTAGATAGAGAATATAACGTATAGACCCTGCACAATCTGTTCCTGGTGATTTAGTGGTGTTTTGTGTTAGCTATGATGTCAGAGCATGGGACATGCGGTTGTCACAACAGAGTGGAAACAGGCCAGTAGATTTATGAGGATTTACACAAATAAAACCAAAAGTTTTCTATGCACTTAAATGCTGAATGCACCTTTTGCCTTCCCCAAGTTGGGAACTCAGCACATAAGCTTCCATTTAAATAGTGACATTTATCTAAAGGTCAGTACTCAGCTCTCTTCAAGGGAAAGGGGCAACTAATTGAACTTATGTTAACTGCGATGTTCTCTTAAGTGAATCACATCCACTCCAAGTTCAATGGCAAGACATTCAATGGCCCAATTTTGTGCAACTACATCTGAAACAATGTGACTCTAAATTACCACAGTCCAACTATTAATTGAAACAGTAATAGCAAAAGGTTTGGGCCCTTAAATATTTCATTATATAAAGTACATATGTATTTCATATTAATTCTCTAAGCTTTACATATGTAATGAACAGGTCAGACACACATTACACAAAAACATATTAAGTCTAGTATTTTAACCTTCCAGTTTAACTGGTTTCAAGAAATATTCTAGGACACACATGAATCTACTGCAACATATGCCACTAAATTCATAGCCGTATGCAACAAAGCTAAATGCTATTTCTTCCCTTAATCCAACTATAGAGCTTGGGAGAGGGGAAGTGGGAAATGCACCATTAGTTCTGTGATTGCTTTCTTCTCTTTAACAAATGCTAATCATGAAGGAATGAAAGCTTCCAAATATCATTTGAACCCAGCTGCAAATAATGCAGCAATGTGTTACTCAACAAGGCTGATCAAAACATTACTCAGAGTGAATATATATGTTCTTTATATGGTAAATTCAGCATAGGATAATTTACCTTTAAAAGATTCACCTTAATCACACCAATCAATTTATAAATGTCCTTAGGAGGGAAATTTTGACAGCGTATTGAATACCACTTATATTAAGTCTCAATCATGTAATATTGTAATACTGAACTGAAAATTAATGTTATGTTTTAGAATAGTTTAACTCCTCTTCTGTTAGTTTAGAATTCTCTGTTCCCCCACTGAATACTTACATTATTTATACAATCTTGTATAACTCCAGTTTAAAAGAATTAACAGCAAGACCTTTCTCCCCATATACTTTTGCATTACATAATTATGTAATGCAATGTGCAAGGGTTATCTCAGATTTAAAAAGTTGCCCTTAATTAGTTGTAACTAACGCTTTATCTGGAATTTTGAAACCACGAAAAACAGCACTTGAAGTTACACTACGAGCTGGTCTACACACAAATTTACACTGAAATAAGATCTGTTCTAATTCATCCTTCATTACTTCAATGCAAGTTTGTGCACACTTATTTCAGAATAAGTGAACCATACTTCTATTTACCTTACACTGATTCCTCCTCACACCCTCAAGATAAGGGCACATATTTGTGACAGACAATCCAATTAAATCTTTTAGTTCAATTCATTGTTGCAAAGAAGTCACATCCAGAGATGGGAGGGGGTGAAGGTGGGAGGAGATGCAATGCCGTTAAAATTGTGCTTATTCATCAATTTTAAGTGGAAAGAAGATTGGGAAAAATATAAATATGAAAATGTTTTGAAGGAACCTCAGACATTGTTCCCCTAACTAAAGATCTAGACCAAAGGTCTCAAACTCCTGGCAATGGATGTTTGAGTGTAAACAACTAACCATTCAAGCGTTACGTGAATTCTTATTGGTTAATGGTGTTGGTTACACTCAGCAAAGCCGCTTCCCTGGGAGCTTGGTGGGCAGGGGAGGCTTTGCTTCCGGTGGGGAGGAGGAGAGTAGAGGATTTCGCTGTGGGCTCTTCAGTATAAAGCTTAAATAAGCAGCTTCTGTGGTGGCAGAAGCCACAGGGAAGCAGAGCACAGTGGAGTGAGTGCTCTTGCCCAGTGCACACCACTTCCCTACAGCTCCTGTCACTGTAGGAAGTGCGGGATGAAGCATAATCACTGCCACCGTGCAGCACCAGATGCCCCAGTGATCCCCAAAAGCAATGTCCTCAGGGATGGGAAGAGGATGGGTTGATGGTAGGAAGAGGCGGCTTGGTGGCTGATAACCGATGCCCCCCATCCAGTCCACCAGGTATCCTGAACACAATCACTTCAGCTGGGGATGGCCTGTGGGCCAGGGCTGATCTAAACAGAAGACCATTTTGGGGCACCACTGAGATCCACAAGCTCCCTACTCAGCACTCACCTAACCCAACAGGCACTTGTATTTTCACGCTTTAAGTTTCCTAACCATTTAAGCTTCTGCCTCTGAACATATGCACTGCTGCATCCTTCTAGGCATCCCAGGGCAACTTTCAAACCATGAGAAGACAGACACTTCTGATCCTGTCTGGTTTGCAAGACTCACTCTGGTTGGCATGCTCAGAGCATGGCTATTGGATTGGGCCCCATTCAAAATCCTGGCAGCAGTGCGGCCTCCCATATACAACTTGTAGCCTAGTAGTTAGAGCACTTACCAGGTATGTGGGAGAGACACGTTTAATCTTTCTTCCCCTGATAGGGAAAAAGATTTGAACATGGGTCTCTAACCTCTCAGCAAAGTACCTTAATGACTGGGCTACAGGACATATTTGTGTAAGCCTCTCCTGCTGAAGCTGTTCTACTTTGGAGAAATACTAAAGGAGTCATTGGGCCAGAGAAAGAGAGAATAACTCTGTAGTTTAGTGTGTAGTTTAGCATTCACATGGGGGATGGTGGAGAAGCTACATGAGTTCAAACCCCTCTGTTCCAATGACCCATTATCTGAAGTTGGACAACTTCCACAAGAGAAACTGAGGGATACCCCCCAACAGAATATCCTATAGCCCAGTGGTTATGGTTCCTTTCCTGAGAAGTGGGAGACCACTCTTCAAGTTATGGCCTCGTCAAGTAGAGGAGGAGGAATAGAACTGGGTCTCCCACGTGCCAGGAGAGTTCTCTAACTGGGCTAAAATTTTTAAGGTAGGCACCTTCAAAATTTCTTGCAACAATGGCTTAGATACTTACGGTGATACTCTAAGGTCATGTCTTCACTACACAGCTAAATAGGTGCTGCTGCAATTGATGCAGTAGCATTTATTTAGCGTGTCTTCAGTAAACGTACTAAATTGATGAAGGAACACTCTCCCATCAATTTCTGTATTCCGCTCCCCTGAGAAAAGTAAGGTAAGCCATGGGATTCGGTCTTCTGTCAACACAGCTGTAAGTGGATCTAGCTAGGTTGACTTCAGTTATGTTATTCATGTAACTAAAATAGCGTAGCTTAGATTCCACTATTGCAGTAGTGCAGATCTGGTCTAAGAGAGGGATTCCTGATTGTGGATTGCAAGCAGACACACATGCTTCCATGCAACCCATATTTAGGTGCCTACCTCCATTGGAGGGGAAAGAATTACAACTCTCTCATCAGCACCTGCTATTGGCTAGCTTAGGCAGCACAAGAAATGCTAAGCAGCCTTTTGAGAATAGCACACTCAAGTGACTACCTCTTCCCATTCACTAAAGCAGGAGTTTTTAAACTTGGGTTGTGGACCTGCTAGTGAAAGCCCCTGGTAGGCCCACGACGCTTTGTTTACTTTAAAGCTCCGAAGTCACGAAGCCTCACAGCTCAAATTGGCTGTGGTTTGCAGTTTCTAGCCAAAGGGAGCTGTGGGAAGTGCCATCCTGGTCTGCGCTGCTTCCCACAGCTCCCCTTGGCTGGAAACGGCAAACAGCAACCAATGGGAGATGTGAGGCTCTGTGGCTGCGGAGCTTTAGAGTAAACGAAGTATTGTGGGCCTGCTAGGGGCTTTCCTTGGCAGGTATGCAACCCAAGTTTGGAAACCACCGCACTAGAGAGTGAGTCTAGGCACTTAACTCAGGCTGCGTGGATCCTACTGTTGTTCCATTGATTTTCTAGGGGCCTAAAAATTAGGTGTTAAAACACTGAGCATTGCGATACCTCTGTTCCATTGTGGTGCTAAGAAACCAATTGTTGCAGGAACCCCAACAATTAAGCAATAAGAAAGAGAAAGATATTTTAAAATTGCAGAGGACGTGCTAATAAAATGGACAAGATAGGCATACAAGTTTTGCTACCTTAAAATGGGCTTGTGGCCTCTTTGTACAACAGACTACTCAAGTTGGAACAAACATACCTATTCAGTCAGAAGGCAAAAGCTGTGATTGAACAAGGCCGGGAATAAACATTAAGTATAGAAACACCTTTATATACAGTCTATTTGATTTAATTCCTGAAACTTAAATAATCTGTGCATTACCCTGAGTTTCTTACCTGTAGGGAGGGAAGGCAATTTATATTATTAATGAGCAAACAAAACTAAGTTTACTTATTAAAAATCACTTCTGTATTAAAATAGGTATGCCAATACAAGGATATCAAAAAGGCATTACAGCGCTGTTATGACATCTTTAAAGAATTTATTTCCTGCTTTTAATCCTTTTGCAAGTTTGGATTCAGTGTCACCTGCACATCTTGGATGACAGAAAGAAACTAACCTATTTGTTCTGTCTGTCTACTTTAAATACTTAAGACACCCCTTATTGTAGCATCTGAGCACCTCACATTCTAGCCATACTTCTAAAAGAGAAGCCAGAATACTAGTGATAGAGAATGCATTACAAGCATTTTTTAATTTTTGTTGTTGTAATCAAATCAAAATCTGAATTTTAGATGCTAACTTTACTCCTCACAATCCAATCTGAAGGGGTGGGGGCCCACCAGTGTGGAAATATTGTACCTCTATTTTATCTGCATTTATGAAGACTCATTTACTTCTGCTCTAGAAGGAGTTGCATCTAGTCTTCCTCAGCTGGAAAGTTTGTGCCCAAGACAGTAATCAAAGGAGTGGAGTGAAAACTGCAAGGATTTTGGGGGCCAAGAGTATCTCCCTCTAAAACTAGACAAATCCCTAAATCCATCTGCCAATTAAATGATGAGTGAACAAAAAAAAAAGTTATTAAAATCAAGTCATTAATATTTCTGAGACTTCAAAACCCAAGAGCAGGGAGCCATGAGTCACGTTTTTCAGTACTGCCATTGAAGAGTGTAAGGAAAGAGTTAAGATTTGGTAATTAGTCTTAGTCTCTCTCTCTCTCTCTCTTTTTTTTTTTTTTTTTTAAAAGGGAAAGAAAAAGAGAGAAAGACAGCGTCTGCTGCTTTTTGAAGGGTGTCACACTGACAGTCCAGGAGACCATCAAAAGAACAAATACACCATGAGCAGAGCAAGTTTCCTCACACTGCTGTCAGTGTGCCTTGACCTGAAGGAACAGACCTTTAGGGATGAGTGTGGTTTATTCTCTATTCCCATTTAATCCTTTAACTCTGAGACTGCCATCAAGAGTGACAATTAGTGTCAGTTGTGTTTTTTTGTTGTAGCGTGTCCACTAAGAACTGAATGAAAACTACTCTTTTTTCATGTACACCAAACAGCTTTCTGATTATCCCAATACAAATCTTAGATCACATGGTCTATTACCACTCGCACTTCTATTTCCTGGTCCTAAGAAGGAACTACGACTTTAATCCTAAAACATTAAAAATAATGGATGTACTACATTGCTCACTCTAGTGACAAACAATATAAGACTCTTCCACTTTTATAGCTTACCATAAAAATTTGAAACTTTATTTTCCATCACAACTAAATGGCATCTTCTACAGTGACACCCTATCATTTCGCTAAAACACAGTATAATTGTTTTACGTTACTTTGCACACTATTGGCATATAGCTACCAGCTTATAAGCACTGTCTGATTTATTACAAACAACAAATTTTTAAACAACTTCATCTCAATTACCCTTGTAAAATGAAAGAGTATGACTCCAAGTATTTTTGAACTATCTTTGCTTATGGTATGGAGGCAAGTGTGACTTATAATGGATTTTTATTATCGGCTACATGCCAGAGAAGGAGACCTCTCAGAAATGAGATAAAAGGAGGGTTGGAACAGAGTTTTAAGAAATGGTTTACAAATTAATGGTTGGGGAAATAATTATACATATAGTAGTTACCCTTTTAAAATAATCAGTTTGATAATATTTTAATCAAAAATACCAGTGTAAAAATTGAAAACTAGTACTTTAATTCTAAGGCTCTGACTTTGTTTCTCAAGGTACAAATGATCAGAACTCTATATTTAATATCACCACATACCACTGAAGCATGCTAAGTTGCCACATACCATATAATTGAATGCACAATGAAAATAATGCCTTAAGACAGAATAGCTCGAATACAAGAGTTTCTAGACATATATGGATTAGAAAGAATGATTTAACAACAACATTAGAATTTCCACAAAAAGACACTGGAAGGTGTTTGACTTAAAAAAAAAAAACACTCAAACAAAGTTGCCTATCTTCCCTTCCCCTAAACCAGTGGTCCCCAAACTTTTTAAGCATGAGATAACTTTTTGAATTTAAGTACAATCCAGGATCTACCTCAAATCCAAACACACTGGCCCCACCTCCCTCCCGCCCCTTCTGAGGCCCCACCCCTTCTCACTCCTTCCTCCGTCCTCACTCACTTTTATCAGGCTGGCGACAGGGGTTTGGGGTGCAGGAGGGGCTCAGGACTGGGGCCTAGGTATGGAATGCGGGCTCCAGCTGGGCACCGCTTATCACAGGCAGCTTCTGGGTGGTAGTGCAGGTGGCTAAGGCAGGCTCATCCCTACCCTGACCCTGCACCACTCCCAAAAGCAGCCAGCAAACTCTCCATTCTTGCCCCCCTCTGCTCTGTGGAGAGGGGTACAGGGTGGAGAGAGAGAGAGAAACCCTGACATCAGCACCCCTCTTCCTCTTCTTCCCCATGCCCTGCACAGAAAGCAGGAGGCTCCCAGGAGTGAGGGGCACCTCCAACGCAGAGGGCAGGAGCAGCACAGCAGTGATTAGAGGGGCAGATGAAGTGCCAGCACTTGATAACCTCCCAGCCAAACCTGTCAGGATCACCTGTCAAAGGTTCCAAGATCTACTAGTAGATCCCAATCTACTGGTTGGTGACCACTGCCCTAAATACATTGATTCCCCTCAATCCTGGCCCCCCATACAACCCCATTCACACAAAACAACAAGTGACTTTGAGAATTTGTTCAGCTCTCCACTTGGGAAGGAAGAAAAAAAAAATCAGGAAGTCAACGACTGGGTTTTCAGAAATTTTACAAAGCAGTCTGGAGAGCAATGGAGTAGATCACCAATAGAGCAGTTAGGGAAAATATGTCTGACCAATTTCTTTATGGAATTTAAATTAGATATGAAGGAGAAACTGATCTAGACACTGCTTCACAGGAGATATTTTGAGTAGCTTAAGGAAATTAGTTTACTGTGCTTAAAAAGTAAAAACAGTGTTACATTCCATATAAACTACATTTAAATGTGATTTATTTTTCTTCAGGCACTTATTCAAGAGCCCAGATTCCACTTTGCAATAAAAACTTTATGGTGTTCCATTGGTTTAATCCCAACTTTATTTCAGGTAAGAGAAGACACTCCTTCAATCCCACTTTCACATGGACGACAGGAACCCAATATTTCAGTTGGTTTTATGACAGCATCTCTCTTAATGAGCTGCTTTGATAGCTGAAGGAAATAAATCAAGCAAAACCTGTCGCAGGTAATAAATTCACTGTTCTTTTTTATTTTCCTCTTATGCCTCTACCTTAAAGACAATGATTTGCTCTTCCTCCTCCCTTACAACCTCATTACTTATCTCTAAAACTTCACACTTATGTTTTCAATCTCTGCCCAGGTTATATTTGACTGATTCACAACTTCTATTTGTTCTGGTCACCTCTCCCGTTATACTTTCACCCCCCCCCCAGCATCATACTTGCACAGATACGCCTGCACATGGTGCTTGTCCACAGAACTGCTTTTACATTTTAGAGGGTGGACAGTGACCAATTTTTTTGGACTCTACCAGTAAGTTATCTAATTTAAAATAAAGAGGGTGGGGGATGGTGAAGGAAAAGCAGGAAGGAAATCAAATACAAAACCTCAGCTTTATTTACTGGATTTGTATACACATTCAAGGTTATTTTAGAGAAATATGAGATTATCATGGAGTCTTCAGATTAGGGATGAAAACAACTAACCAACTAGTCACTTCCCCCCCGCCCACTTGCTGCCTCTCTCACAAAGAGGCGGGGGGGAGGGGGGAGGGACGAAGCCAGCTTAAGCCAGTTCTCCCCAGCTCCAGCTCCATGGGAGGGGGAAGGGGCGCAGCTTCAGCGCTCCACCTTTGTAATCCACAAGAGTCCCCGCTGGAGCTCTTCTATATTTCAAAGCAGAAGCACCTGCATGGAGCCTGGGGTCAGTGGGGTCTCCATGCTGGCTCCAGGTTCCACACAGCGTTCCAACATTGAAATGTACACGAGCCCTGCTGGAGTTCTTGTACATTTCAAAGGCAGAATGCTACGCTAGCCCTTATCAACTAATCGAATAGTCGATGGAAATCCCATCAACTATTTGATTAGTTAGTTGAAATTTAACATCCCTACTACGGGTATGTCTACACTGCATTTTAAAACCCATAGCAGCAAGTCTTCAAAGTCCCAAATTTACAGACTTGGGCTCACAAGGGATCACTCTATAGCACAGTGGGCAGATGATGTGGGTCAGGCAATGAAGACCACTCCCCTCCCTGGGTTCCACTAGCCCAAGCCACAATTTCTACACTGCTGTTTATAGTGCAGTGGCTCTGAGACTGCACTACATTTTCAAACCCATGGTAGAAAGACATATCCTAAGGACCTCAAGATTCAAGGCTGCAAGTTCCACAACCTTTAATATAGTGAATTTGGGTCTACATTTGCAATTCTAATATTTCTATTTGTTTGTGTGAAACAAAACAAAATATAGATCATGCTCTTATAGAACTGCAGAAAGACAGCTAGAAATTTTTTTAAAAATGTATGTAATTGAAGTGGGCAAATATGACTGCTACATAGAAGGAGCAAGCACTCTAAGTTGGAAAATAAGACACCATAGTCATGAAGTGAGTTTTTTGACCATAGCTATACTAGCAATTTGTGACTATTCCCATCTACCTATTAAATCTTAGCTGCAGATTTCCTAGCTTTGTTATTAAGGTCACTGACATCACAACCCACATGAACAACATGTGAAAGAAACATTCCCTGTTTTTTAAAAAAATGTCCTTGCTTTATGGTACTTTAAATATTTGAATAAGTGTGTCCGATCACCAAATTAGCAGTGGGAGTTGTGGATGGGTTTTTTTAAGCAATGATCTGAGCATAGTCTAGTGCAGTGGTTCTCAACTGCTGATCCATGGACTGATGCTGGTCTGCGAACCGCTGGCTGCCGGGCTGTAGCGGCTACCAGAGCTGAAGCTGGCTGTTCGTGGGGGCTCAGCTCCAACAGCTGGGGTGGCTGATTTTGCCTGGCAGTGGTGCTGGCACTGAAGCTGCAGTAGTAGGAGGTGGGGAAGGAGGCGTCTTGCTCCCTCCTCCACCATCCCACCCATGTAAGATGGCAGCCCAGCCTGGGATCCACGCTTCCCCCTTCTTGCCTCTACCCATGCAGACGTGAGACGTGAGACAACCTGCTTGGGGAGGGAGGAGGTGTGAAGGAGGAGGGAGTGTGCATGCCACCAACAGCCGTTCCCCCTGCCCACACGGCAGTAAAGGCCACGCTCCCTAGAGGGGGCAGCCGAGCTCTGGGGAGTGTGGGATGTGGTGGGGGTCAAAGGGTGTAGGGGAGTTGGTGAGGACGTGGTAGGGTCACGGGAAAAGAGGGTGTTAGCGTGGACTGTAGGGGTCAGAGGTAAAAGGGCATAGTGCTTACAGGAAGGAGTGCTTACAGCAAGGGGCTGGGTTGGGGCTAGACAGTCCAGCAACATTTTATTTGTATAATGAATATGCAAATAAAAATGTTACCGATCCACCAGAAGTTTGTGAATGGGTTTGCCAATCGGTGGTATAAAAAAGGTTGGAAACCAGTGGTCTAGTGTAATATCTGATACACGTTGAACCTCTCTAGTCCGATACTCCCTCGTCTGGCAACCTCCATGGTCTGGCACGATTTTAGTTAGCTGGATGTCCATTTATCATGGGTGTGGCCAAGTTTCCCACAGTTCTATATAGTTTGTTTACAGCCACCAGTCCTAGGTCTCAGTACTCTGTGCTGTTATTTAGCTCCGATTTACTCACAAATTTCTTGTAAGAATCCAATAAACAGAAGTGTTGGTCATGCTGCTAGACACTATTAACCTCCCGTGGTTCAGCAAATTCTCTGATTCAGCATTGGTCAGATCCTGAGGGTGCTGGATTAGAGAGGTTCAACCTGTACATCATTTACTGATGAAGTCTGTTCTCATGCAAGGGTAGAGAGCAGTTAATATGATAGCTCTATTCTCTAAATACTACGATCTTTAAGATCTCTAAACAACTGAAATAGTAAAAATGACCTGCTGAAATTTTACAGTGAAATACTGTGCATCACTAACAATTACTACAAATTCTGTGTTCAGTATGTCAGGTCTGGGACACCTTCTGTACTTATGATACTGCACATACCTATTAATAGTCAGGAAGTAAGTATATTTATAGAAATGTAACATTACTATAACTAATCATTTGTCTCATTTTATATTATAAAGTAACTGACCCGTGGGCAGTCACATTTTAAAAGGGCTCCCCTTGGGTGTGTTACTAATCCCACCTTACGTTCATGAACTTTAAAAAAAAAAAAAAATCTCTTATTTCTACGATGTTCCTGTTCTTTGCCATTTACTTAAGTATATTTTAGTTCCATACACCAGCATAATGCTTGGTTTAAATTATTGAATACTTTTCTATTAATATTCCATTTAGTAACATTTTTAAATTATGCTAATTTTTAGGCCCAAGCTACTTCATAACAGCACATGGGTGATAGTCTATTTTAACAAATTGCATTGCTACTCAGATATGTCTGCTCCTAACATTTCTCTGATTTAGACATTTTTGCAAAACTCTTAAGAACTAATGAAACAGATTATGTTTAAAGTTCTTACAGTGGGAACAGTCATAACAAATGCAATCAGTGAGCATCAAACTGTACCCAAGGCTCCTTTTGGAGCAAGATATCAGTCAATACAACATATGACTAGACAACTGGATGTTTTAATCTAAGTATAGAAGTATATTTATTGGCCAAGTTAAAAGTAAAAAGTGTTTTTTTTTAATCATTATTTATGCTGGATATCTAACAAACGTAACTTCTAAGGGTTATTGAAAAAATAAAATTAAGACTTCTTTTAAAAAAGTGTACTGAATACTTCAACACCACAAAGAACAAGCAAAACAAACACAACCAACAACCTAGGACCAAGGGAAGGTAGCTTTCAGCCATGGGCGGTCGGTGAAGGTAGGGCTAGGGGAGGCAAACCCCCAACCCCACCCCTTTGCTGAAGTCCCACATCCCCACCACCACAGACTGGGGAGGAGGGCAGGTGCGCACATGTGCGGCCAGCCTCCCCAGCCTGGAGTACGGGGAGGGTTGGTGGCATGTGGCTCCAGCCTCCCTGGCGAGGAGTACAGGGACGGAGGATGCTGGGGGCAGCACCACTCTGCCCCCACAACGGCTATAATAGGCATACTGGGGGCAGAGTGAGGAGAGGGGCTAGGCTGGCAGTTTGGGAAGGCAGTGTCTTCCACCACATAGTATACCAGACACCCATGCTTTCATCATATGTATATGAAAAGTCAGTTTAGAAGTTGTCTATTAACAAAAAGTCCTTGGCTATACTACAAATACTTTGGATTACTGGAATTGATCATCATAAAAATCAAATTTGTGTTATCACCAGATTTCCTATTGCTAAAGGCAGTGACATAAAAAAGGTAATGAGAACAGAATAGTCAGTTTCATTTTTGTTTAAAATTAATATATGGAATGTACTTGAAAGCTCTGGTACTTGGGGACCATGTTACAATGCTTGGGTTGCAACCCAATGTTCATTGTAAATGTTTCCATTGGAATTATTAAAAAAATAAGCTCATGGAAACACTCGCCTGCAGTTTGACAAAAGCTTAGGTTTTACATTGCTTTAAGGACAATTTAGCTTTATAAGATCCCTTTAAGTCCTTGGTGTGCAACCAGTTGTGAAGCAGTAGCCACTATAGGTGGTTACTGCTATAGGGAACTAGTCACACTCAACCAGCCAACTAGGAACATTCAGCCAGCCAGTGGCTAGTGTGTTGGACACCACAGCTTTAAGTTAAAAAGACGACTTTTTCCATCATCATCTTGCAGCCCCATTTTTGGTGGCTACTATTTGTTGCAACCTCAGAGCACGTGTTCCATTGGTAACATAATACTCAATATAGAATCTCATTGTAAACTAAGCATGTTCTCGTAAACAATAATGCAGGAAGGTTTAATATTTTAGGGTTTGCAACTTAGGAAGCCTGTGAAATAACGTACAGAAAATAGTTATGGGCCTGCTTCAGTGCGGTGTCCTTTTAGGGTAGGACATCACCAGCAAAACACATGCAGTAGTGTCACTAACTAAAAGACAACAAAAAGAAAAATGCACATGTCAACGTAATGCTCCCATTTCCTTGGTAATTTGGCACATCACATTCTAGTCATTTTAGTTTTCACACTCCAAAACAATCTCTGCAAATCATCTTTTTTCTTCAAATTCTTTATAAAAGGACCGGTTATAAGCCTGCTATATGTTCTAGATAGCACACCCAGAAACACATTTTAAGCAAGACAGAAGATACACTGTAATAAAATTCTTATACCAAGATCACAATCATAGTTCACCAAATCAACTATAAACTGCTAATAAAAATCTTTCAAAGAAGAGGTCTTACATCTATTAAAAACTTTTACAGTAGAATTTCTAAGCGAATGATGTGCAATAAATGGCATGTTCATCAGTGATAGGCACAGAGAAAAACCCTTAATTTTCCATAACATAGTAAATATTCATAAAATTCAAGAGCTGAATTAGACACAGAGGAGAATCCTTAAACAGGTAACTAATTTGCACATATTCTGCATATGCGTGTGTCATTCAATGCCTTTGATTTTATGGCCTGTGGGTTTGCCTATTATAACAGCTAAGCATCCATCTGCAGTTTTCATCTCATCTACAGAAATACCAATACTAGATGCCACCTCCCCAAAGTAGGTTTCCTTCTAATTATGCATCAAGACTGTATGTGATAATTACACATTGCTCAATAGAAAAGTAGCTATTTGTCCCTTATTAAGGTGGCAAAGGAAGAAACAAAATTACTTATCTTGTATTTGAAATACAACTAAGGCGGAGGGAAAGGAAAATTAGGTATAAAAACAACCCAAACCAATCTCCCAAGCAAATTATCTCAACCATAAAGTTCTTGTCAACAATGAAAAGTGAAGTACTGTGCTTAGGCACAGGTCTGGAAATAGTTAATAAGGCTAATCACATTACAATCCACATCCAACAAAACAAAACCTAGGATAGGAAGCTCAGAGCTCTCAACGTCTCTCTCAGATTGTCTCTCTAGAACCCTGACCTAACACATAGTAATTTACTCACTGATGCAAGGGGTATCACTAATAGAGACATTTCCAGGTGTAGAGGATGTTTTTGATAACCCTTAACTACCACAACAGATACTCATATGCATAGACAGCATGCTAATGGAATTAGATGCCCCCAATCAATAACTCAAACCACAGCTAGACAACATAGAATGCTAGCCATTCAAGATTCTAATATTCTTTAGCCTACCTCTCATGACTGAACAACAAAAATATGACAACCTGTTCCTCACTGAGGCCCACTGTGCTTTGTTGCATTTTAAGCCACAACGTAAGAGCATATATTACACAAAGTAAACACACTCAAAGACAGGATAGGTTGAACCTCTCTAGTCTAGCACCCTCGGAACCTAACCAGTGCCAAAACATGGGAGGTCATTATTGTCTAACAGCATTATCAATATTTCCATTGCTTACTGGGCTCTTAGAAGATCGCATAGAACATGGAGCCAGGACTGGTGACTGTAAACAAACTTTATGGGACCATGGGAAACTTGGCCACACCCATGATAAGTGCACATCTGGCTAATTAAAATCATGCCAGACTACAGATGTTGTTGGATCGGAAAAATGCCTGACTAGAGAGGTTCAACCTGTACAAACATACTGATTCAAAGGCACTGAAAGTTACAGAGAAATCCTCCTTGGAATTTCTCCACAAACTCGTAGGGATTCTGAATGCACAAGAATGAACATGCACAGATTAAACGTCAACATCTTACAACATGTTGAGATATTAGAAGCAGAAGAACAAATTACACGGATTCTCACAGAAACTGTAGTTTAGTCCCCACATGCATAAGTAGTAGCATGTGTACTAGCAGGAGGAGAAGGGAGAAGATGACATATCTTACTAGGGAAAGGTAAAAACCATAAATTTCCTTCCATATGAACCTTCGCATTTTGTCCACCATCTAGAGTGCCTGTCTGAGGTCACTGCTCCTCCAAACAAATCACTCCTAACTTTGGAACCCACCTCCACTTTGTAGGATCAGCAGAAGATACCACTTATCCCTGTCCAGTGTTGCTGCTCATTGTTGAAAAGCTACACTCAAATCTTCTTCCCTAGCCTACAAGTCATCCTGAGAGGAGACTGGAAAGAAGACAATTGTTTCATTCTTGTACCCCTTGAGGATTTTGGGGGTTCAAACCTCCTCACCAATCATAGTTTTATTTTTCTATACTCAAGAGTTCTCCAGCAGAAGCAGCCAGAAAACAACAGAAATATCATCAATTTCACAGAGTCAGATCTAGTGTCAGCAGGGAAGCGAGTTCCCTTCCTCCAAAGCTATGTGTCACAGTATTTTCTTTTAATAAATAAAATATTATATAGAATATGACATCTCTTCTTACTGAGAGGAAATAAAGTTATTGTCTAATTAGTAATTTAAACCTTAAAGATAAATGCACATAGTTTGTATTTAGTTTTTATTTTTTAGAAAGAGGCTCTGCAATTGAAATAAATATGCAATGTGAGACTTAACTGTTTTCATATGTTTATGTAGTAAACACATAATTCTCAAACACAGAATTTCTATTAAAATGCACCCATCTTGATTATAAAAATGCACAGCTGCAAATTGGTATGCATATTTCTTTGCATGCATGTGCCAGTGCATACAACAAGCACTATATCTTGGGACTCAAAGTTTAGTGGAAAGTTATGTGCTTCATATATAGAAAAGAAGTTCAGTTATTTCTAAATCTAAAAATTGATTAAAACATATTAAAGATACTTGCATTCATTAACAATTAAGTGCTTGGAACATCTGAAGTTTTCAGATGAATTTGAGTTGGCAGAGTGCAAAGACACATACAAGGTTGTAAAAACGTGAAAGGGCTGTTTTTCCATATGGATGACTGAAAAACAACCAAATGGGATTGTATTTCATGTCTGCCCATTATTACCCCAAAGTTACATTTAGATAGCATTATCATAAAAAAAAAAATCTCAGGAAAAGAGTGCCCTCATTCTCACAATTATATATGTTTGCTATAACTAAAATCTATTTTATATCAGACAATTGTCACTGACTTTTTCATTGAATCCGAAACATGATGTATATAAACAAATTAACTGGCACAAAGATATTTGTTGCCATATCCTTAATGATATGGGGGAAAAGGAGGAAGGCATGTGTGCTTCTGAAACAAAAGAAAGGCAAAAAAGGACACCTGGAAGAGAGATGATGAACAAAAGATCTTCTAAAGTGACTGAAAATCTACAACATAGCTAATTAGGTTCCAGCTTCTAACACAATAGTGGGCGTACCATGGTCTGTTATCACATATATAGCCAAGGGCACCAGACAATACAACCCCACATTCAATTTAATTAGAGCCCATGGCTTTTGCAATAGTGGTGTGTTTCAAAGGGTTTAAGCACTCATTTATTTCTGGACCAACATGAAATAAGGCAGCTCACTGTCATACAGACTCACCAATTAGACTGAACAGTTTGTGATCTCTTGCTCTCTGGAAGGAGAACAGTGGGCAAGGAGAAGCCTTTTACAGCACAATCCCACAAGCTTTTTAAAAAGCTTTCAGCTTCCTGTAACATTAAAAGTTTGTGCATTTCAGCTTTGATGTTCATAGAACGAGAGTACTGACTTAATCATTTCAGATTTTGTAGAATACTAAAAAAAGCTTTGTCAATGCAACACTCCAGTCGTGATGCTCTTTTCTTTCCTTGATTGCATCAAAAAGGTCATCTCTGATATATACAAAATTGATTTCTTGTTGCTTCCTATCAAAGCTTTTTGAAGGCTTGCCCCATGAAAGTCTACAATAGTTCATTTTGACCAAGTGGCATGATGCAATTAGCAGAAAAGTCTGGTCTACTCCTCATCAGTAACTCATATTTTTAATAAAAACAGAAGTTCTAGGAGGAAAAACACACAAAATGAACCAGAGAATTTGCTAGTTTGTTCCACCCAAATCCACTAATACCCATATAAATAAGATTATCTACACAAATACTTTGGGGTAAAAGAACTTGAAAGGCCAAAATGTACAACTAAATACACAAATCAAAATCACATTCATGGCCAGTTTTTTCAAGGATACATTTCTGACTAACTTTTTAAAAAGTTGAAAGAAAACAAATACACAAGATATCTAAGCCAAAAGGATTTGGGAAAAGGAAAAACACAAGTGGACTGTTGCATAAACTGAAAGATTTGTCAAATGCGAACAGAATAACTATTGCCTTAAAAACAAAACAAAACAAAAACAAAAACACCCATACACACTAGCCTAATCTCTCTTCTGCCACCCAGGCACTACGTACACACAATATTTGTTTTAAGAAACAATCACATTCATGTCCAACTCTCTCCTGATTATAAGGAACATAATCCAGAATTTTAAAAGTGACATGCGAACAATGTAGAAAAAATCAGAAGATGCTCTTTTTCACCTACTATTGTTTCAGACAACACTTTAATTACTGAAACTGAAGTCAGCAATATATAGGTTGAAACCCTAACCCAAATGCAGTCAACGGGAATTTTGTCACTGACTGTAGTGAGGTCAGGATTCCAACCACTTTTTCTCCACCTCTAATGTTTACCCTCTTCTTTATTTTGATTATTTGTGACACTTTCTCTAACATTAAGCACTCTCTCCTATTTGTGTGGGCCTTTCCACCTAACAGGAGATAGGAAAACCTAGTTAAAAAAAGGCAACTCAGAGATAAGTATAGTATCTAACACTACTTTTAGCATCATATTCTAAAATTTCCAAGATTTCAAGTTGTCGGTGTTTCTTTTTAGAAGAAACCAAACAAATACGGGATTTAGTTCTAAGCAGTGATCATCTGTTCAACCAAGAGGGTGATGCTAATTAGGTTAAAGCAGATCCAGTTCTAACACTGACACACACCTAAATCCCAACATGTTTGTCACTCTTTGCCCTGTTTTTGTGTTCCTCTCTTTGAGGCATGAATCTTGTCTCTTTGTATAAAGCAACGCCTTGATTCCTAGTCCCAGAAAAACCCTACGCACAATACAAACACATACAAAAGCAAGGGCCCTGCTCTGAAGAGCCTACAAACTAAGTAACTTTGTCATTTTATATGCTTGTACAGCACCCAGCACAATGAGGCTTTGGTATTACTACGTACAAACACAAATTTTAAATACAACAGAATTCTTTTTCAGTTTTATACAATGTTATATTTCAAGTTTCAAGAATTAAACCAAATAGAATTATTCATTTTTGAGTAAGAACCTCTCCCCTTCCCCCAACACACACACAGACCTGTCAGCAGCGTCTGCTGTAGAGATGTAAGCGACCAGTTGACTAATCCAGTGTTTCTCTTTTTTTTTTTTTATAAAGTACCCCTTTAAAAAAATATATATAAGTACCCCCAGTACCTACAGTTTTCAGACACACAATTTTTTTTCCCCACCATTGCAACACATTTGTTTAAACAACTTAATTGTAGCTGGGTGGGCAATTAAATTTTGGGGTGTAAAAAGTACAAAAATAAAGCAGCGCTGTAAAACTCAAAACAAAAATTCAGTTTTCTCCAAATTTCAGTTGTGTTGACGTACCTCCCAGACTTTTATTGAGTACCGTTGAGGGTACTCGTATCACTGGTTGAGAAACACAGGACTAGTCGACTACCCAATAAGCATAGGCTTATCAAGTAGTCGAGTCACTACTCAACTAGTTGATTGCCTTGCCTGTATCAGAAGCAAGGAGCGGGAGGGGAAGCAGGAGCCACTGCTGGGGAAAGGCAGCTTAAAAGGAGGTGGAGGCAGAGGCGCTGCGGGAAACAGCTCGAGCGGGGACTCAAGCAGTCCCCTCTCGCCCCAGTTCCCACTGCACCTCTGCCTTTGAAATGTAGTAAGAACCCCATGGGGCTCTTGCTATATTTCAAAAGCAGAGGCGCAGCTGGGATAGTAAGTGCCCCACCTTCCCCCCTTATCGACTAATCGAGCAGTCGATGGAACTTCCATCGACTACACAATTAGCTGGTTAATCAAAAGTTAACATCCCTAGTCTTCTGCATACTGAACGAGATCACGTTTCTCCCCCCCCCCCCACAAAACTTGAAATCAGAACCAGCTTTCTAATTCTGTCAAGATATGGCTTTTGGCTTTTACTTGAAGCATTTAAAACAATGACAACTCAGTGTTCCATAACAGAAAGTTGACCTGAGTTTCAAGTTTGAAAGGCTGATGAATACTTGCAACCGAGTGATGACAAATAAAAACACTAATGTGATGTATGCCATCAAGTGCCAGCAATGGCCTTCTGCCATGTATATTGGCCAAACTGGACAGTCTCTGCGCCAATCAGTCTCTGCGATAAATGGACAAATCAGACATCAGGAATGGTAACACATAAATCTGTAGGGGAACATTTTAACCTCCCTGGATAGTCAATATTGGATTTAAAAGCAGCCATTCTTCTACAAAAGAATTTGATCACCCCATTACAGAAGGAGACATCTGAACTTGAGTTCATTTACAAGCTCAACACTATCAACTTAGGCTTGAATAAATGTCTTAACTGGTTAAGTCACGATAAAGGCCATTTGATATTTTCATTTCCACGTCACATGCTACGAATGAGACACATCTAACCTAACTTAATTAGCTTCATTAACACTGGTCCTACAACTGACAGGCAACTTCTTTTGCTGTTATATATATCCCGAATTCTGCAATTTCCTCTCCAACTGATCTGATGAAGTAGGTTTTACCCATGAAAGCTCATGACCTAATAAATTTGTTAGTCTATAAGGTACCACAGGACTCCTCGTTGTTTTTAAATAAAAACACTGCTCATGCTTTAACTACTATATGTTTGGTATGTTTTATATTTTAATACTTATAGAATTATTCAGAAGTTATCTAGTACACAACTATAGCAGAAGCTTTTTCTGAAACTATGGATTTTTTTTCCCCCTTAGGCAGAAGCCAATCTGTTTTCTTTTGGCTATTATAACCATACGACATTCACTATGTATCAAGTCTATAAATCTCAACAGCTACCACATTGTGACTTCAAAAGCTTAAACTTCACTTATTATTCATCCTTCAATAATACTAGAGATGAACAACAGCTAAATTACATCCCTCTGTCATCAACTTCAGCTGAAGTACTGTTGTCAGTGGCAGGAAAATTGCTACACTTCAGAGCAAATAAGGATTGAAGTGAAGGTGGCAGCACGACGGTACAGTACTGTATGTTTAAAATACACTGTATAATGTCTCTCAGGACTGCAACCTAAAGCAATAGCTGGATCAAAATGTGTCAAGATGAACACTTAATGTATCTTTCCTTGGCTCAGAAAGAAGCTCCTACAGCAGTTCCGCAAAGAGAATGCTAAAAGACATCTCAGAAGACAAGGCAGCAATGATAATCTTAAAATTAATACCCTTGCTCAATCCCTGAACACATTTAAAGGCAGTAGCCTATGCGAGTTAAATAAATCCAGCTTAGAACTTTTGTTTCACTCTTTTTATACCTCACTTAAAGTCAAAGCTAAGAAAAATGTACGTATTCACAGTGTAAACATACAGTGTAAGCCAGTTTTCATGATGGCCCAGATTCTGCAACTTATTCACACTGAATCATACCTTAGGCCATTAAGGATGCAGAATCTGTCCCTTTACAAATAAACGCATAATAAAGGTCAATAAAAAACACAGTCTGCAATTGTCAAATTGACAAATATAACAGACTTGTTGGTAATAATGGACTTCAGTGTCACATTGCTTGAGGAGATCCACGTAGTTAATAGGCCTAGAAAGTCTTTTTATATAAGCAATAATGATGGAGAGCCAGGGCATTTCCTGGGGATTGATGACCAGCTGGGAGACATAATGGCTTAAGGCAATGCCTCAGGCCATTAATCCAATCCAGTCATTAATTTCCCCAGGAAATGCCCTGGACCTCCATCATTATAGCTATTATAAAAAGGAGGAAAAGTTTAACATTGACTTTAAATTTAGAATAAAAAAAACACTATCCCATATTTATAAAGCAAAGATATTTTCGCTCTGTGATATGTTCTATTAGAAAAATATGCAGTGACTACTGATGCTAGAATGAGCAGTTAAACCTCCTTCTCTCCTCTCCCCTCCCCCCCAAAACTATCAGTAAGATAAGGATTTAAATTAAGCAAATCCTTAAGTAAAGAAAGCAAGATGAGTCTTCTTCTGAAGTGAGAGTTTAGTTTATTCACCATTATATGAGCTAAGCAAAGCTGAATTGGATGTTCCCATATAATTACTTCAAAATTGACAGCAACATTATCATTGAGTGCTCATTTTCTTTCTTGACAAACAAGAAAGAAAACACCCTGTGTATCTTAACATGTCTTAATAGCTTGGCTTTTTGTCTGTAATTGTCAGTACATACAGCACTTAAACTACTCCTTAGTTCAGCTTTATGTAAGCATTACTATAAGCAGTAGAAAATTTCAAGGTACATTAACTAAGATGAACAAAGTGGCCTATCTTGATAAAAGCGTGTCTATTTGTTCACATGTGTCTGTCACGCTCAGTTGCCTTATTTCTTTTGTCTCTTCCTTACTCATGTGCACTCAACTCTTCTAAACTAGAATACCTGTAAAGTTTTAAAATTTCTTTCCAAGTCATAAGCCAATTAATAGGCAAGTTTAGGGTTAAAAATACAGGGAAGGGAGTTAGCTTGTATCTGAAATAAGCAGATAGAACAAAAACACTATCTGCTCATAATCAACCCTCTAAGCACCAGATATACACAGCAGGAGATCAAACTACAATACTCCACTCAAATGACCAAAATCCCCCACTAGTAAGAGAGGTCACATGTATTTTTGACAACAAATACTATAGCCATTCAGATTCTTTTTTCAATTAGCCTTCAGGCTGGCTGATTAGCTGGCAAACTCTCCAGTTTGAAAGGGTCAGTTTGTCCAGAACTGGTATTTCCACTTTGGAAACCGTTCAGGCATGTCATATACCTGTGTTCACTGAACAGTGCTCTTTCAGGACTATGTCTGAAGTTATTGCTTGACACCAGAATGTCAGAGGGTTTCTGTAATCACCTACTGCAGCTAGCATTAGAAGTATTGCCTGAAATACAGTGTTTTATGGTGTGCAACATAACTGCAGAAAGTTTGACTGATTCTGAACGCCTAATTCCAACTCAACAAAAAAATGTTCTTCCTCATGTTTTTTAATTAAGTGTCCTAAAGTAACTTTGGGTTTAAACTCATCCAAAAATACCCCAAATCCAACAGATAAGGATTAGGGGGAGAAGGAGGGAAAGCATGTGTGTAGGTGGGAGGGCTACTGATGCATATACCAAGACCTATGCAGTAGTTTTGACAAGACTACTTTGCTTACATGAAACATACCTACCCAACCTGATCTCATTCCACAGTTACACTATGCCTAACTCAAGGAATTATACTATTATTATATATTTTGACATTATGAGATATTGTCTATGTTGACACTATGGTAACTAATGCAACTGTGCAACCAAAGCCAATTTACTTTTTTAAAAATAAGGGTTACTAGGATACAGCACTATTGTAATAAACAAACACAAGATTAATGCAATTGTCACATTAGCTCTCTTGCTAACCCTCTCAGATTAAAAGTACACCCTCTTTACTAAGGTGTAATTGAGGATTTTCTTGGCTGTTTCCTGCATTTATGAGGTTATTTAAACAGCTTATCACATGGAGAACACTAGGCAATGTCACTGATCTTCCAAATTCTTATCTAATAGTTTCACTTGATTTACATAACTCTCACGTCTACAGCAAAAAGAAAGCAGGCCCTTGGATAGTCCAGTTAGTAATCCTATTGTTCTGGGAACACAACTCTAAGCTTTTGCTTAGTAGTGATTTGGGATTTCATACCTCCTTCCTCTCACCAGGAAAGATGATTAAATCTAAGCTTGCTGTTAAGTCACAGAGAGCCCAAACTTGCAGCTAACACCAGAAATCAGGGATCAGCGCAATTACTTGTTAAAGAGCTAGGAGAGCACAGAAGTTTAGTAACTTGCAGCAGAATTATTTCATGCCTGTACAGTGAGACTGGCACTAGAGGGCCAAAAAGGCAGCACCTGCCTGTCTGAAGTGTGGCAACTCTGTTGCTCCCAGGGTGTGCAGTGTGCTTTGGTCCTTGCAAAGGGGGCTGGTGTTGGCTGGAGCAGGCGGGGGGAGGGTTTGGGAAGCGAAGGAGGGGTTGTGTATAGAGATGGGTCGGGTTTTCTTGTTACCTGTGTGGGGGAAACAATAGCAGGTGAAACTATTGTGGGTGAGTTGGTGCTTCTGTGCCCATTGGCTTCAGGGAGGAGGAGAGGCAGGGGGTCGTGTTTCACTGACACCACCACCACGGAGGCGGCAGCAGCAGCGTCCAGAGGCTCGGCGGGGCGGAGGCAGAGTCTTTTGGGGGACGAGGAGGGGCCGCAGGCCTCCCCCCCGGCCGCGGCCGCCCCAGAGTACACCGCCTCGTAGAGGGAGCGCTTGGCCGGGGTCACAGCCGCCGCTTCTGCCTTCACTTGGGGGCCGTCGCTGTCTTTGGGGAGGATATAGGTGTTGGCCGGGGCGGGCGGGGGCCGGTGCCGGTGCCCCCCGTTGAGGATGGCCTGGGCGGCGGTGTAGCAGCCCCCGGCCGCCCCCGCCGGGTGCGGGGGGTGCCCGCCCAGCTTGGTGCCGATGCCGGCGATGCTGTTGAGGGTGGCGATGGACACGGCGCCGATGCAGTGGTTGGTGTAGGTCTTGGAGAGCTTGGCCGCCTTGGAGAGCATCTGCATGCGGGTGCCCAGCAGGTTCTTGCCGATGGCCTTGTTCTCGTACCACGTGACGTCGCCCTCGCTGCAGTGGTCCCGCGGGCGCTGGAAGAAGGCCTTGCAGAGCGGGTTGCGCTTGGCCAGGTACTTGACGAAGCTGGAGTAGGGGCAGAACTCGGTGCCGGTCTCGTACATGCGGGGCAGGTTCTCCTCGTCGCTGCTCTCCGCCCGCTTCTTGCTCCAGGAGGAGGAGCGCGACTTGTGGTAGGGCCCCAGGGACTTGAAGTAGACGAACTTGCGGCCGTCCTCGTCCATGGCCAGCCCGAAGGAGTCCTCCTCCAGCTCGCGCTGGTTCTCGCGGCCCCGCGTGCAGAAGTACATGCAGGTCTCGAACCAGACCTTGTTGAGCAGCCCGAAGGGGCTCTGCGTGCTGAACACGCTGCAGGTGTACAGCTTGCGCAGGTCGGCCCGCGTGATGGCTTGCTTCTGCACCACCGGCCCCGCGCCCTGCTCCTCCAGCTTGCGGATCACCGCCGCCAGCGTCAGGTTGGCAGCGCGCAGCTCCGGGTCCTTGGTGAGGTCCAGGGTGCGGCAGTAGGGCGGCTCGTTGAGGTAGCGGTTGAGGGAGCTGCGGATGCTGATGAGCGAGGACTTGGAGTAGAGCTGGCCGCTCTTGGAGCGGGCCTCGGCGTAGAAGGAGCGCAGCACCCGGCACAGCGCCCCCCTTGTCCATGGTCTCGAAGTCCGGGCTCTGGGACTTCTCGCTCAGGTACTCCCGGAAGATGCGCACCGCGTAGCGAGTGGCCAGCCGGGTGTTCTCGCTCAGCCGGGCCCGCTCGGGGCGCTGCAGCAGCAGCTCGCTCTCCGGGTCCGAGTCCTCCGCGCCCCGGGCGCTAGCGGGCACTGGGGCGCCCCCCCCGCTGCTGCTGCCCCGCCGCCGCAGCCGCCTCCAACCCGGCCGCCGCCGCCGCCACCGCCGCGAGCGGAGTCCAGCCCCACGCTGCCCCGGTCCATACTGATCATATGGACCGGCTCGGGCACCAGCGGCTCCTCCTCGGCGTCCCACTCCAGCCCCATCTCCTCCTCCTCCTCCTCCTCCTCGTCCAGCAGCAGGAGCCCCCCATCGGCGCCGTCCTCCTCGTCCCCCGTTATCTGCACCTCCTGGATCTCATCGTCGTCCTCCCCGTCCTCGTCCTCCCCCGCGCTGCAGTAGTGGTGGGGGCGGTGGGTGCCGCCGCGGCCCGGCGGCCGGTCCCCCCCATTGTTCTCCCCGCCGCCGCTGCCGGTGTTCCAGTCGCCGCCGCTGCCAGGCATTCTCGCCATATTGCCGTCTCCCTGCCAGTCCTCGGGCAGGGCGCATGCGCTATATTGGACCGCAGCGCTGGAGAGCTTTTGTGTTTAATGACCTTCAGCTACCGGGAGGCAAAGCTGGGCTCTTAAAGGGGCCGCGCGCTCCCAGCGGCGGCGGCGGCGGCAGGGTGGTGGGGGGAGGGAAAGGCAGAGCGCGGCGGTCCGGGCGCTCAGGCTGCTGGAGCTACTTACCCTCAGCTCCCTGCCGGCCGGCCCGCGGGCTCTAAGCGGTGCCTGAAGAGCCGCAAGTGCCCTCCATAGCCCCGGGCCCCGCCCCGGGCTCCCGTGGGGGGGAAACAGGCTCCCTCCCCCCCAGCCCCGCGGTGCAACGAGAGCGGCAGCAGGTGGGGTGGTGGGGGGCGTTTGCACCGCACAGGCTCGGCTGCTCCCTGCCTGGCCGCGCTACAGCCCCAGCAGCAGCGCGGAACTCACTCTCGGACTCCGGCAGGAGTGAAACTGCCCCTGTCATCCCGCCAGCCTGGCTCCCCCCGGGCCTCCGAGAGCCACTGCGCACCGGGCGCGGGCTCCTTGACCCCACAGCGACCGGGCGGCAGAGATGGCTGCGTGGGCAGTAAGCGCTCCGCGTCCTCTCCTGGGGAGCAGCTCTCCCCGCTCTGCTAGCGAAAGGCCGGCTCGCCGCCTTGCTGGGGCGGGCTTTGCAGGCAGCCCGCTTGGGTTTTGCGTTGTTGCTTGTGCTAAGAAAGCAGCAAGTAGCACAGGAAGCCGCCGGGCTTGTAAAAACCCACGCGACACTCCGCAGGCGAAGAGGCAGTCTAGATCCAGCCGGCCCCTGGGACAGCACAGCCACCAACTTTCTCCTCTGCTCCAGCCTTGCAAACAGAACTTACGTTCAGCTTCATCGTTGGAAAACTAGATCCCACAGTGGCAAAATCGACCCCTTGGTACCCTCTAAGAGCCCCGGGTATTGCCCCATTTATCATTCACTTTTCTGGTAACATTTTGAAGATTTCACAACCATCTCACACCCAGTGGGTTATTCTGATCATTTTTCTCCTTTCGTTTTCTATAGTTTTAAGCTTTCAAAAACTTAGTCTAAGCAGCACAAAAACATATGCAGTGTCTTCTTTTTACAAACACACGAAGGCAAAACCCCAAACAATATAAAAAGGAAGTGATCAGAAAACAAACACCAGCACATACTATCACATCTGGATAGAGTAATTGAGATTGACTCAGTGCTTTTGCTCTTTGCTGAGCCAAAAATGTCATTCCCCCCACCCTTTTTCTGGAGCTAGGGTATTTATTTTCAACTAGAACAAAGGTGTGAAGAAATTGTGTTGAGACAAATCAGAGCAAATACCAGAATATTTTATATTGATTACTAGGTAAAGGGGGAGAATCTGTGGATACTGTGATCCACAGAAGTGATGGAAAACTGACATTACCTAGGTTAATTTTCTTTTTTAGAGTATTAAGAATGGGTTGGTTGTAGAGCAACTTCATTGAACCCCATCACCTCTTCCCAGGACGGTCATATTTTGACAAGTGACTTTGTAAAAGCAGGATGATGAGGGTAGAAGTTTCAGAAACCCATTACATATTTTAACTAATAATAATCATCACCTGTTGGCTTACCACTAATTTTTTTATATAAGCAGATAATGTCTGAAGCCTTGGCAGGGGCATAATTTATATGAAATTTAGTTCAGCAGTACAGTCATCCATAAAAACACTATGGATGAATACAAAGCTAGTTTATTAGGCAAAATGTGAGGGGGAGAGAAGAGTGTGCACATTCTTTAGTAATCCTATTGGAGGATGTGTCTGATGGCAATCTTCTCTCAAGAACAAAGGCCTGTGCTTTTGTTCATATATGGCTCACCTGTAAGTAAGGTGAAGTGTGGTCATATTTTGACAAGTGACTTTGTAAAAGCAGGATCATGGGGGGTTCCACATGTATTGTGTCAATTTCCAAATCAGAAGTACTGAGATTACAGATGGAGATTTGAGGTGATTTTTAAACCTACCACTTTCAAAAACCAAGATGATATTTTGTTTCTAGTGAGTAATTCACCACCAGATGTACTCAGCATGCCAAACGGTGCTTTGTTACACTTGTGCATCTCTATTGCCTTCACTTTGTCTGCATAGATAAAACAAAGGGCAGAATTTGAACAAATGGAGATCCTATTGTACAGATAGCCCTACAACTTACTTAACAGTTCTGTTGGTGAGTCCTAAAAATCCAATTTCTTAATGATGCTATATTTTTGAAATAATAAGAGGAAAACAGAGAAACTGAACACTCAGCAGATCTTTTGGTCACTTTTTAGACTACAGATTCACTTTCACAACTACAGATTCACTTTCACACCCTTTTTAGCCTTGATTCCATTTCAATGCATGTAAACACATACATTTATATTAGAGAATTACTGTAGGATGTGGCATTTCTCCCTTCCCTCCCCCCCCCCCCCAAAAAAAAAAGAATTACTGTTACTAAATTCTAATCAGAACTTATATCCTCACTGGAAAGCTGCTTTTCAGACCACCCTCCCTCTCTTCTCTCCCCCCCCTCCCCAATTATTTCATTGTCACTAATGGATTAGTTGCACCATGTGGTGCAGTTTAGTTTACATTTCATCAATAAGAATGTTCTAACTCCATTCTGCTAAATATTTGCAGACAAAGTTTGACATTTCTCACTATACTATGAACTTCAAAGAAAATAGCATGTTCCTTTTATAGATTCAGACTCAATACAAAAAGTTCCTTCGCCCACCACCTATGGGAATTTTGTTGGCTATTGAACAGTTGCTGCTTTTTTGGTCAGGTGATTTCTTGATTTATAAATTGAAATAAATATTTGCCCTGGTTGTTGCTGTTTGCAGTCATTGCACCTGAAATCAAAATCTTAATTGCAAAATTACTATTTGGCAATTAAAGTGTTGGAGCATACTAATCTGTCGGAAATTCCTTAATGTTGAGAACCAAGGATTTTTACTCGTTAAGCCTTCTAGAACAATTTTCAGTTTAAGTAATCCATGAGTCAGACAAGACAGACAATTATTTTACACCAGGCTAAATTTCAGTGTAGCCACTCTAACAGGAACGCATACATGAAGCTCGCCCAAGTAATAATGCTGCAGTAGAGAAGAGAGTGCTAAAATTATTAACCATAGTTGCAGTAGAGACAAATTAGTATGCAGAATAGATGTGCAAATTGTAGAGCAGAGTAGACAGATTTGAAACACAATTTTGATGCTACAGGAAAAACTACCATGCCCAACATATAATTGAAAAGAGTATTCTGTTACACCAGAGTAAATCAAGAGTAATAACACAGAAGTTAAAGTAGTTACAGTGCTTACCCTAATGTAACAGAATATTAAAGGCATTGATCATATAGGAGATTTTTTTACTGTCAAAAATAATCTCCTGTCATATATAGCTTTCTATCATATTATTTGCAGCCCAGTTTTGAGCTAGAGTCTAGGAGACTGTACACTGAGGAAGACTAAGTTAGAACAGACATTTACAAAGCTGAATAAGATGTCGTGAATAAGATCTGAAAGACAAAATGAGAACTTGTGAGAAAACCCATCTCAAAGGCTAGTGAGTGTCCTAGAGTTTATTTTTAAAATTAGCTCTGCTTGCCTACCCTCCTGTCTCTGGCTGCTTTCGCTTTGCTGAGAGCACCTGTTGACACTGATGACTTCATTCAGTCACCCGGCAGGAACATTCTGTCATGCAGCAGGAAAATTTTTTTATATATAGATATATAGAGAGAGCCTATCTGTGCTAAAAACCATTAACTAATCAATAATTGATTTCCTTTTTAAAAATTTCAGAGAGGTAGCTGAATTTGTTGTTTTAAGTTTTTCCTGTTACAGACTAATAGTCTTGTAGCACCTTAAAGACTAACAAAACATGTAGATGGAATCATGAGCTTTCGTGGGCACAACCCACTTCTTCAGATGACAGGAGTGTTAGTTCCTGACATCTGAAGAAATGGGTTGTGCCCATGAAAGCTCATGATCCCATCTACATGTTTTGTTAGTCTTTAAGGTGCTACTAGACTGTGCTTACGTTTTTTTAAAATTGTTACTTTAATTGTATAAGATCGCAGAAAACATGAACCCACATGTACAAAAATTCAGTACCTCTGAGGGCAAAAGCACCCTTATTTTAAAAATGTTTTAAAAAGGAAAAGCCGTCAGTTTGACAGCTTCTTGTCTGGAGGTTCTTTCAATCATTGATTCCTGATTACAGAAAATCAAATGTTGACAGACCTGGAGAATTGCATGTGGAGTCAAGTACATGAGAATCTAAAGGAAGTAAAAAAACTTTGGAGTGTGGTAAGAGAGAAGAAAGGACACATGGGCAACCTTAATATAAATGTCACTATGTGCTTAACATTCTAGACACCTGAACAAACAGGAGGGAATTCAGAGACTAAATAGTTAACAAGGTATTGTAATTGGGGAGAAAATAGCATTTTATCTTAAATATCAGATAAGAAGTTTTTCTGGAGAGGAGACTTAGCCTGAACAGCTGTATCCCAAAAGAATGGGAAGCCCTACTGTTCAAGGCATTTAAAGCCATGTTGACAACTGCAACAGAAACTGAACTGTAGAGAACAATTCTACACCTTCCAATCCTATTTGCTCAAGTCATCTAATTCTGTTGTGGAATTACTGAAACCCTAAGGCTATGTCTACACAGCAGTGTTATTTCGAAATAACTGACATTCCGACAAAGTCAAAATAACGTTGAGCTGGAGGACTTCTTACTCCGACTCCTATAACCCTCATTTTACAAGGAGTAAGGGAAAGTCGGAAAAAGAGTGCTCTCAAACTTCCTGCTATGCAGACAGCACCAAAAGCCGAAATAAGCTATTCTGATTTAAACTATGCAATTGACATGGCTGAAGTTGGGTAGCTTATTTCAGCTTTAGTCCTGCTATGAGATGTACCCTAATTGATGCATCTGTTCCACCTACCGGCAGGGGCGGCCCTAGACTAGCTGCCAGCAACTGGCGCCCTAGGCGAACCATGCAATCAGCACCCCCACCTCCAAACCCCTCGATATTGTGCCACCATTTGACGCCCCATTTTACTTGGCACCCTAGGCAACCACCTAGTTCACCTATATGGATGGGCCGCCCCTGCGTGGAGCTAAATAAAGCCAGAGCTCTGCAACTTGCACCATGAACATGAAGTCATTGCAAGGTTGTGGCCTATTTTAACACAAGCCTTCTCCAAGCTTGTAAAATAAGGTACATTTAGAAGTGACATTAAACATGTTTTAACAGCAGGTTGTTAAACACCAAGTAACACCATCAACATATCTGCCCCATTGATGTTCACGACTGGCCTCAGTTTTCCTTTTTTCAGTCCCCCTAAATATTCATTCATATGCCACAGAACTAATATTCCAAATGAAGATCTCCCCTCTGGGTTCTGGTTTAATGGTTTTACACTAAAGGTAGTCAACTATTTATCCTGTATCCAACTCCAAGCCCTCTGAAACCTGTTTTCAGAGCTCCCCACTAATCTTGCTCCTGTCCCAATTCCTCTGCAGATGTAGCTCACCAGTTCCATAGTTCTTCCCCAGACAGCTATTCGTTTGTAGGCTGCTGCAAAAAGCCCCAAACCAACTCTTTCCAGCTCCTAATCTCCCTCAGATTGAACTCGAGCAACTTTTCATATGGTTCTTGTAGGCAGTCACTGAGCCCGTCTCCACATTATTCTTCCTGGTCACATGTCCCTTCTAATCAGGTGCTTCATGAAGATTTCCCAGGTACTAAAAATATCCAGAATTCTGTCCTTAAAAAGCCAAGTGCTATAAGGGACATGTTAGCACTCTGCAGTGGGCAGAGCCCAAAAGGGGATTCTGTTTATAAAAGTGCCCAAAGGCACTTTGAGGAAAGAAATGGGAGTACAAGACAGGTTCAGAATAAGGGATCTGGAAGGGGACATTGAACAGAAGACACCCCCAATACAAACACCTGATCATAATCAAGGGTGTCTCAAACACCGCCCAGAGGAATTCTGATCAGATGTGCAATCCAAGAAGCATAAGGGAAGAGGCCCCACAGTCACAGAGAACCCTGTATCCAACACCCTTTTCCTATACTCCCAAACGGTCATTTTGGTTCGTGCTAGGAGGAGTCTGTTTAATCCTTGGCAAGAAGGGGGTTCCTCTCAAAAGAAACAAATGGAGAGGTCAGAAAATAAAAGAGGGGATCAACTAAGTATGGAGACAACTAATGCAAGAACAGGGATAGCAGTGAGGTTACAGAATCAAAACAAGGAATTCAGAGGACACTAACCCAACAACCAGGACAATGCCCACTATTTAGAAAATGAGTCCTAGAAGTCAATAGTTACCACCCAGTCTGTGTCTGCTTGGATACATGAACAAACAGGTGACAGGCAATAGGCTCCACAGTCACAGATAATCCACTCCCTTGTCTAGCTTCCTCCTCCTGGATGAATGAGTGGCCATGGTGGACAATGCTAGGGGGACAGTATGAAGTCTCTGGACGTTGTAGGGCCACAGATAGGCTGTGTCTAAATAGAAAGGGAGGTGGGAAGTGCAGCAACGCTAAAAAGATTGCAGAAGTGGCCTGCATACTGGTTTTGAGGACCGCATGAACCACACCAAAAGCTATATGGTACCTCTCATTTGGAAGATAGTAACAAGTCCTGGTACTAGACATCTGAGCAGGGTGGGAGAGTTAGGAAATGGATGGTATGGAACATGACTGAATGCATGTTGCTGTTTGAGGCATGATTCACTGGAAGATTGGATGTCGTTAAGTGAGTCCTGGTAATGCACTCAGTGGAAGGGCACAATGTGATTGTGCATGCATGCAGTAGAAGACCTATGCTCAGTTACACACCAATTAACATCTAGTGTAGAAAAGGACTTGTAGTATTTAAAAACTTATTAGCTGGTCATGATTAACCCAGGCTTCAAATAATTTGTTTAAAAACCCAACCTTGCATGCACAACAATGTTAAATCTGTCTACAGATTTAATACTGAGAAAGTTAAAATATGCTAACATATGGTTTTAAACTCAATGTATTTTCATTGGCTCTACAAGGTCAAACATACCAAAAGTGGTGGGCCAATCAATACTATAATAATGGAATTACAACATAACTGCTTTGTTACAATGTTGTCTATTTAGATTGTAAACTCTTCAGGGCAAGAACTTTATCATATGCCTCAAACCTTGTTGTCACTATGCAGATTTAAAAAAAGTTAAGACCCCTTGAGACTTTTCAGATGCAAAAGAAGGGGATTCCTTTTTGTTCCCAGAAATACAGACGAATCTATACTGTCAGGTCCCTCGAGCCATTTTAAGTAATGTTTTATTGGTGCATTCCCATTTATAGAAGCTTTAGCAGCTTTTTCAGAAGTTGTTTGAAGTTAGTGTGGAGTGCATTATTATTTAATATGTTAATGTTTCACCTCATTTTTCTTTCATTCTGTGATGCTGACTGCAATTTAAAACAGCAAGCTGTTTTCTAATATATGGTAACTTTGTTTAGCTATTGTGGTGATTATAAAGTGTTTGTGTATATAAAAGACAAGATAATTCAGTACTCCAGAGATTTCCCAATTACCTTAAACTGAGGCTATGACAACTCACTCTCTCTGTGCTGATAATAAAAACGAGTCTTCAGAATTGCCTGACAGGGGTATCTGTGAAGTACGCTTGCTTTGGAAAGTGGCAAAGGCATTCTGAAGACTACCAATACAGAAATGAAATACTGAAAGTCATTCCTGTATAACCACAAAGCCTTAATTATAGGTACAAGTTTGCACTTTTAGCTACACGGTGGGTATTTTTCCATCTAGATTTGAAACTGATCTCAATAGAAAATAGGCTTTCATCATTTCTTATTAATATTTTATTTTGGCCTATGCTATGTTTTGTGGACCAGAATTATGTTTGGATATATAGAGTAAATCCAATAAATAGTGACAGATTATGAGACACCAGGAAACAGATTTTTAAACATTTATTTCTTAATTTGGCACTCCACTGAAGTGCCTTTTCCAATCTTAACACTTCAAAGTAAAGGTTTCATTTGTGAATCTCTCCCCCAACCCACCTTTCCATATGAATGAACTCCAGAGATGAGATTTTGTGCTGAACTCGAGGTGCAGTATAGAATTTGCAGTCTAGCAGAAGGGGTTGCTTTATGCTCCCTTTGAACTTCGTGGATCACGGGCTATTCTTGGAACTGAAGTGGCCCCTAACCAGTGTTCCCTGTAAGCTGTGCAGCCACTCAGGAGAGATTCTAATGCTACCCAGCTGATTAGCAGAGCACCCACAGCTAGGTTTTCTGTTTCTACTGGTGGTGCACATTTACATGCCTCAATGCACATACATTTATTCTGCACATGAATTGAAGAGATTGAAGGGTACATTGAAGAGATTGAAGGCCCTAACCTCACTTAAAATAGCCCAGTGGATGCTGTGCTTCCTCAATTTCTGCAATACAGGTTGAACCTCTCTACTCCGTCACTGACTGGTCTGGCAACATCCATGGTCCGGCATGATTTTAGTTGGCTATAAACGTAAGTCGACATCCAGCCAAGTTTCCTGCAGACCGTAAAGTTTGTTTATGGACACCAGTTCTGGCTGTCAGTGTTCTGTGATGTTATTTAGCTCTAATTTACCCTAAAAGTCTTTTAAGAGCCCAGTAAGCAGTGGCAGTATGGTTTTTATGCTTTATCTACTTATTCACTTGTGCCAATACAGTAAAATTGTGTAACACCACTAATACTTTGTTAGGAAGAGGCTGATAAGCCTTGGCTAGGCATAGGCTTATATAGGGTATATCAGTACAGTCATACATTATTAAGCAGCACTGCAAGCATTGTTCCATTTATTTGCCTCAGTGAAATTAAAATAAGAGACCCACTCACTACAATATTGACCTCCCATGGTTCAACAAATTCTCTTCTTTGGCACCCATCAGGTGCTGAGGGTGTTGGATTAGAGAGGTTCACTCTGCACTGCAGCCCAGGCCTGCTCCCAACAAGCCCACCCTTCTCAGCCCTATCTTGGTATCTCTCTACAGGAAGGTTTATAAGGCGGTCTTCAGGAGGAGTAGTCTTACAGCTGTCCTCTAAGATGCCTTCACTGGGGGAGGCCTTTTATTTGGCATAAGGAGGCAGAGCAGGGATTAGGTTCTCCCCCGCCTTGCCTCCCCCCTAAATTTAAGTCAAATTGAAAAGTAAACCCAATCTTTTAGCAAATTGCTAGACTCACCAAGGAAGATACTTGCGCCTGTCTTAGCCCCAGCTCAGTCCTTCACCAGATGGTCTCAAATACACCCTTAGGGTGTTATGACACTCAGCACTTGATTTTCTAATGCACTCATTATCATAGATAGATTATTTTAACTGAAGTCTCTTCACCCCTGTCAGCCTCCCCCCCATCTTGTCTTTGTTTTGTAGCACATTTTAGGAGTTTCTTTTCTGATGTCTATGTTGTGAGGCATGCACCACTAAATGTCTGATTGAAAACCCCTCCTCACATCTGTCTATACACATTTTAGCTCATTTAAAATTGGGATTAGCACACAAAACAGTCATTAAAATTGCAGAGGATTCCCACAGATTGTATTTGAATGCAAGTTATGACAATCCATATCTGCATTTTTTGTGCTAAAACAATTAATTTCTTTGTTTTGTCTATTTCTTTTGGTATTGTTTTAGCAAAGTATGTTTATGCAACTCCTGCACGTGCATTAACTCTTGTCCAACTCAAGTTTTCAGGCATCATAATAATGGAATGACATGTAATGAATGGTGCCTTCTCCCTGTAATATCAGATGTACAAATCTCTAGTTATTCTGTAAGATTTATACACAGAAAATGTGTAAGAGTATGCTTCATGGATTACACCAGGATATACAATTTATCCTTTGAAGGTGAACAAAGCATAGCCCTCCCCCACACTGAATTAGAATAAATTGCATATCCTTATTGCTGTCCAAGCAGCATATTTTATTCAGATCACTGAAAGTGTGACTGTTACTGTGTTTGGTGGTATATTAATGTGAATGAAAATTAGCAGAATTGTTTGTGCCACAACAATCTGGTTTGGGTGGTACTTGAGGGGCTAGGACATGATGTTGGTGTAGATAACTATTCATGAGAAGTATGTGGTAAGATCTGTGGTATCTGATCAGAATTTCAGTGTTTGAGGTTTACATCTTGGCCTCTGCCTTCTAAAACAGAGCTTAAGGCATGCATGCAGGCTGCAGCTTAAATACATATTCTATATTATTTAGGCTAAAGACTCAAGACAGCACAGAAACTGAAACAGTTCTACATTAAGTAAAGAAAGCCTAAAGCCTTCAGAGAGTGTTTTGACATTCAGGGTGTCTTTCCATTAACATAAATGTGTGGCCTTATTAAACAGTGTTAAGAAGTAGCTTTACAATAATAGATAAGGCTAAAAGCAGAATAAAAGAAACTTGCTAACAGTTGCAAGTGTATTTTGTTGGACATATGGTATATGCTAAAAAAGGATAGTAAGTTTCAGGATTATGTTAAAACTATGCTCTGTTCAAGAGATACCTGTTGCTCCATCATTAAGCTGCCCTCCCCCAGTCTCCAAAGTTTTGGTTGCCGATAGGAGTGAAAGATTAAGAGCTTGATCCAAAGCCCATAAAAATAAATGTGTGTGTTTATATTTCATTTGAAGATCAGAACTCAGGTTCCTTTCGCAACACTTTAAATGTATTTTATCAACAACTTAAACAAAAAGACAAATGATTCTATGTAACTGTACTATTTCAAAGCCCATCATTTTGCTTGTTTCAAGAGAGCTCTCAACAGTAACAGCACTCCCTCTATGTTGGAAAAACAAGATCACAATTTTTAAAATGTACAAGTACACATTCTGTTGATGAAAAGCCTTGGACAATGGTTCAAGTTATTTCAAATATTTTTCTCCAAGTTAACGTGGCAGTTACCCCTTTGCGGAGCTATTCCTATAATTTGGCTTATTTGTGGACTGTCAGTTTCTTTCAGAATGGTGTCAAAGCACCCACTGCAGAAAAACACAACTTAGAAAAATCAAAGCCTCGGTGTAGCAGGATACAGAAGTGTGAAATCCAGGGCCATTGCTTTCATTCTGGCTTTAATGATCATAAAAACCTGCTGTAGGGCAAGACTAATCTGCCAGAAAATTATTATTGAGCCCTGGTAACTCAGTATATGTGAAAACTTAAAAAATGTTGTTTCTTGTGCCAACAGAACGTTCTACAAGAACCGCATGTGGTGTCCTGCACCTGGCTGAGAAATATGATGCATTACACTGTATAGGAAAGGAAGTGTACCAATTCCCAGGCAGGTGTAAATAATTTAACTACTTTGTCCCAAAACCCTGACATCTCAATCTAGTTTTCCAAATTTAAGTACATTTTCCCAGGGAACGTATGGTTTGGAGATAAAATGGCAGATAGAACCTTTGTTCACTGGTATTAATGTGGCCCAGGCAGTAACAGTCATGAATCTTGATAACCATGTTGCCAACCCTTAAGTCTCATGATTTTGGGTGCTTCTCTTAAAGCTCCATATGCAGGAATCAAGAGATTGCGTGAAAATTTCAACTTTCAATTTGAACAAGAGTAAACTTCTAGCTCTCATAGTTGCAGACACAAGCTTGACAATGTGAAGTGAGTGCATCCAAAAAACAACCATGATTTTAAGTTTGTGTCTTAATTTTTGAATGCTTTGTTAATACTCTGGTCAAAGAATACACGGCCAGCATGATACAAGTTGTTCGTTTGGCCTATTTCCAAATGCAGGGGTTCTCAACTTTTTTTTCTTGAGACCTCCTCTGCCCCCCAAACATGCTACAAAAATTCATTTTCTGTATAAAAGCCAAGCTGTTCAGGCTTTGGCTTCAGCGCCCCAGGCTTCAGCCCCATGCAGTGGGACTTTAGCTTTCTGCCCTGTGCCTCAGGAAGTCTAACACTGCTCATGCTTGGAGGACCCCCTGAAACCTGCTTATGGCCCCCCACCCAGGAGGCCCAGGTTGAGGACTACTGTGCTAATGGACAGGTATGCACATCACAAAAGAGACATCTTGGCAGCTTTGTTGACCCCTCTTTTGAGGCAATCAAAGACTGAGAAACACCACCTTTGGGCTTCAGAAAGCTCAGGACCGGATTTTCAGAAACCCCTACCTCTACTTTGTGGAATGCTAGGACCTCTGCATCGGATACTTTCATTTGGCACCTAAATGAATTAGGCAGTTTTTCACAAAGGCTCAATAGCCAGTAGCTCCCAATTTTTCTCCAATGGGATCTGAGAATTGTTGCAAAGCCATTTTGAAAATTTGGACCTCAGTCATTTAGGTACATTGGCAGAACAACGTGAGAACACTTACAGTGATTTACGGTATTTATTTGTCTCAGTACTTGAATCTAGTATTATCCATCTGGTTACCTTTAACAAAAACTCTATTTTGTAGTATTTTCTGTAATGATGGTATTCTTCTGCCCCTCTCTAGATATAGCATTGTGCATCCTCTGATCTCTCTCTTTTGGCTTCTTTAGTTAATTAAAACCTCAACACTTATTTTATTTTTCTCATGGAGGCCGGTTTGATGTGTGTCTTCAAATAGTTTGTTTAAAAAAGTAAGAGACTCTCAAATCCAATAGTGTCTGAATGTTTATAGAATCTTAGCAATATGCATCAGAGGGGTAGAATTATGGCTACTTTCCCTTAAAAGACCTGTATTATTTTGGGATTATTTAAAGAAGGCAAAACTGGTGTATCTTAAACAGGAGCCACCTTGAGTTTGTTCATCTGTCCTTGCCAAGTGAGCTTGTCAGAATCAAAACAGTTACAGTTTGGAGGTATTTTTTTTTAATAGCTACTTGACTCCTATTGAATTGTTCTGAGTAAGTTAAGGTAAACGGCACCTTACTGCACCACTGAATGTACCAGGGAAAACCTAATATTCCTCTGAGGTAAATAATAATTAACATTCTCTTGGCAGCAAATCAATTTTCACACACAGTTCCTAGCTTTGGTCACATCTGAAATAACACAAGAGGAGAATTCTCATATTTTGGCTAAAACAAGGGAGCAGTGCATGTCATGAGCAAGCTTCTTCTTTAAGGTTTTTGTAACCATCCCCACTGGATCAGGTTGCTGAAGTGTTGTGGCTCACTAGCCCTTTTAAGGACTATGTAGTAAGTAGTACTTACGGGGCCAAGTGTACTACAACTCAAGAGGTACCTCGGTTGCCATGTTAAATAGGCTCTGTCATCTGGTGGGTCCCAATAAGCAGTTTTGCACATGACTTGACTAAGGCTGGAGAAAAACTTGACATTGGCTTAGGTTCCCTCTTAATTCATTCATGCCCTAGAGATGCTAAATATATTCTTTGTGGCCCCTTTATGTTGCTGTTCCACTTTTACATAGCTCCACCTCTGGGTCAGTTTCTGCTGAAGTCAACTCAAACAGCTTTTCTAGCTCCTTACCCACTGTCTCTCAAACGTAACTACCTTCAAATACCACACTGACTCAACAAATCACTCTTGACCAACTGTTGTCTCAACTGCCACAAAATGTTTTCCCTTTCTGCCAACCTGTGTCTGCCCAGCAGATTCACTAAATCTTGTACAGTATTTTTGTGCATATTGTTTTCTTCCAGTATGCCACTGTTTCAGAAAATACAAGGTGCTCATAGCTAGATTATAGTTCTCCTCCCATATTGTTACTATGATAAGGGCAGCCCCCATATTCAAGAGGAAAAAGTGCTTTTTATAACGGCATGAGCAGTCATTGCTCAAGGAAAAGATCGATAATGGCTCTCCTTCACACTGTCAAGTACATTTATAAAATCCCTGTCTTGTGGGGTGCAGGAGATAAGGAAAGGTGGATGCTATTGTTGGCTACACTTCTAGGCAGAAGACTGTAATATCTAGAACAGGCTAACTTGTCTTACCTTAGAAGGGTCAACCAAAAATAATTTAAAGCTATTTTAAATATTTTTTTTCCATTTTTAAAAATTAGTTTAAAAAACATAGGGAAATAGCCATTTTTCTTCACTGCTTTTAGTTTCCTCCTCAGTGCCTCCCCCTTCTTTTACACTGGAAAATATGATACAAGTTTTTAAAAGGTTAAAAGTGAGAGAAATTAGTACTCCTTTTCCAGTTGAAAAGTGGGAGAAAAAGGAAAAAGTTTTCTCCCCACCACTCACTTTCATTTTCTACTCCCAACCTCTTTTTCCTCCCACTGTAAGAGGTAACAAAAGCAATAATCAAGGTGAAAGAAAGTTGGTGAAAAAAAACCCTCACACACTTTTTTTCTTTCCTCCACTCCTCACTGACCCACATACTTTTACTCTCCCCTGCCTTTTCCCCCCCAAAAAACAATTCCAATGGGGAAGGGGGGAAGGAAAAGGAATAATTCATAATATTTGTTTTTGACAACAGAAACCAAGTGAAGATAGTTAAAAGTTAAATGAAAAATTTCCATTCTTTCATAAAAATAAAAAAATTCTCACATTTAATATTTTTACCACAAAAATAAAATAAGATTTTTCAATAATATCTAACTATATCAGACCATTCAGCTCTGGTTTTTGACCCAAGTCAGGACCATGAGACAAATCTCTGCAGCGTAGCTGGTTGAAATGCCATCCATAACCAGGTCTTCACTGATGCAACAAATCAGCACCTGATTCACCATCCAGTCATCCTCAGCAACTCATTGCTTCCAATAAAATATATTAATTTCTACTCCTCAGAAGGACCATGCATCAAAAATCAAATCCCTGTCATGTTACCTATTTCACAGTGGGATGGGATAATGCTTAGGAGTTTTTGTCTGTTTTAGAAAGGAGTAAAAAAAAAATCTCCAAAATTAAACAAGTAGTCTGCCCAAAGACAAGCAGGCACAGTATAGACAGTAAAAGCTCTAGCAGAGAACACATGCAATGAAGCAATTCCTATGCCATGTTAAAACAGACTTCTCCAAGTTCCCCATAAAATCCTATTAAATTAAAAATGACACAAGAAATGGACATTAATATAGATCATAATGATGTAATCAATCAGCTTTGAAAGATCTGCTGGATAAAAAAAGTGGCTATCCACTGATAATGAAGTTAGTCACATGGACATTGCAGACATACTGCTGATGACTGCAAACCAACACTTCATGAACAAGTCAAAAACAAAATCCCCTGGATCCAAGACAAGTCAAATCTGCAAAAATACTCTAGCCCAGTGATTAGGGCACGCTTGTTGTGAAACAGTGGTCCTAAATCCAAATCTCTCCTCCAATTAAGGCATTAGCAGGGAATTGAACCCTCGGTCAGATGAGTGCCACCACCCCTTTCTGCTTCTCCTACTGCCATTTCAAACAAGATGTTTTTCTAAAGAGATGCTCTAGTTCAAACAGGAATTATTTTGCAGGAGTCCTGTGGCATGTGCTATAGAGGAGGTCCTCTATGATGTAGGAATCGAATCTGTGGAAAAAAATCTTCTCTGTTCTAAGAGGGCCCATTCTTTCCTAGTCCCACAGGAAAACATCAAATTTTTGTATCCTCGGGTATATTATATTGCTCAGCTAATACAGTTCCAGGAAAGGTATCCTGCTTCAGTGTCTGCAGTCATCCAAGAACTATGATCCATGCTATGCTGTTTATGTTCACTACAAAATGTATAAACCTTCAGGGAAAATCATTGGTAATCTGGGGACCAGAGTTAAATGCTTTCCAGTAAAAGCAGCCATATCAAATATTTGGCTTTGTTTATTCAGAAGTTAGAGTGGGAAACAAGACCGCCTCTTGCACTGCACGGTCATAGTTCAACTTTTTTTTTTTTTTTTTTTAAGGACATTGGCATTGAGCCTCAATGATACCAGCACTGCTGCTGTTCTAACAATATCGGTCACTTTCATGAAAGAATGTACCATTCCCTCAAATAGAGATATTTGTTTGTGCAAGATTTTCCAAAAAGGGCAAATACTCTAAAATTTATCCACCCATGTATTTGTAAACTGAATACTGGAAAACAAAGGTCCTTGGCCTGTGGGAAAATTCCACTGTTGCAGAATATAGCTTCCAAAGGCTGGCAGTGTAGCTGTGCAGGGCTTGGGATGGAGGGAGTTTGCTGGCTGCTTTTGAGAGTGGTGCAGGGCCAAGGCAGGGGTGAACCTGCCTTAGCCCCACTGCACCACCACATAGGAGCCACCTGTGGTAAGCAGTGTCTAGCTGGATCCTGCATCCTGAATCCTTGTCCCAGTCATGTACCCCCTCCTAAACCCAAACCCCTGCCCTAGCCCTGAGCCCCCCTAGAGCCAGACTCCCTTACAGAGCCTTACTCTGAATCCTTCATGCACCCTAACCCCTGCCCCAGGCTCAGCTCAGAGCCCTTCACACTCCAAATCCCTTATCCCAAGACCAAAGCCTGCACCCCAACCCTCTGCCCAGATGAAAGGGAAGAAGGATAGGGGATGGAGTGAGCAGGGGCAGGGCCTTAGAGAAGGGGCATGAAGGAGGTGGGGCAAGGGAATTTGGGTTTGAGGTAGATCCTGGATTGCACTTAAATTCAAAAAATGATCTCGTACTTTAAAAGGTTGGAGACCACTGCCTTAGAAAGCCAGTTGGGGTGGGGGGGTTAAGTTAGCCAGGAGCAACCCTGAGAACCAGAGTAACAGTGATGGCCAGGTAGCTGAAGGGAGCCTGTGGCAGCTAGAGGGACTGGGGGTTGTTGGGGAGGAAAGGGATTGGAGCTTGACGACTGATGGACTGAAAATAAATGCTAAGAGATCCTGGAACAGCTTTTCCCATTTAGTCCCTGATTCCCATTAGTCTCCCTTCTTTTGCCCTTATCCCCAGATCCATCAAGAGAGCACAAAATAGAGGAAGCAGCAGCGTGGGTGGCAGGGGCTGGCCAGGGGCTGCACTGGCCAGCTGGCAGAGCCCCAGGGCTGACCAGGGCAGTGGGGGCTGCACTGGCTGGTGGAGCCCCAGGGCTGACTGGGATAGCAGGGGCTGTGCTGGGCAGGAGGTAGCTCCCTGGAGCTAGCCAGGATGGCAGGGGCCGCCAGGTATGGTGGCCAGCAACAGCCAGAGCCCCACACTCAACTGGCCACTCTGTTCCTGATGCGACTGCCCTCCCGAGGTCATTTAACAGCACAACTATAACCGCTAACAGACCCCCTTCCCCCCTTTCCATTTGACTAGAAATAATTGAATTCCAGGCACATCCCATTGCTCTGGCACAACCAAACCCTGACCTTGCTTTAAGTTATGATAAGGAGGAAGCTACATACCAAAATGTGATGGTCTTAATGGCTTTTGCTGTTTAGGAGGAGTTCTTGAACAGGCTCACAGACACTCTCTCAAATAGATATCTTCAGAATTCCTGAAAAACCTTAGCACTTGTGCTCAGCTTTAGCTTGTGCAGTTCTTTGTCAGGTATCATCACTGAATGCAGGCTACTAAGGATATGGTGCACCACAAATTATTGGCCTCCCAAAGCCTGGTAAGGACCCCAGTCAACTATGAAGCTATCGTTTCATATTGTTACTGTTGGTGTGCTTTAAAGGACTAGAGTTCTTGGTCCTACAGTGACCCAATGTGGAGAGAATTTTGAGACTTGACCAAACTGGCTTTACTGAGGCTATAGTATATGCTGTTAAGTACTGTGCTGACCACATTTTTAAAATGGCTTTCAGAGGAACTTGAAAACAGGCACAGTCTTCCATTGACCCAACAGCTCAATGGCCTGTTCATGAAGGTATTACTGGTCTTATTACCTTGGGTCACAGGTGTCCTTAGATTGTTCCTCAACAATAGGCAGTTCAGAGTCCATATAGGGGAGAAGACGAGTGCTTGGAGATGACAGAGAAATGGATTACCCCAGGACTCTGTACTTTTTCCAACTTTGTTCAACGTTTACACCAATGACCAGCCAACAACAAAGTCATGAAAGTTCATTTACACAGAGAACTTCTGGGCTTGGGTACCATAACAGACATTTCACGAGGTTGTTGCCATCTTAAACCAGGACATGGTAAAGTTAGTCTCTAGCCAAGCGTCATAAAAACAATGTCCAGTTTGTTTCATCATCATCATCCTAGTACAACCTGAGAACTAAATGTTTATCTGAATGGTCAGAAGGTGAAGTATGAAATAGAAGTGATCTATCTAGGTGTGACCATAGATTGCACATTGAGTTACCATGCCAACCCAAGGAAAACAGCAGCTAAAGTTAAGATGCGCAACAACCTTCTTAGCAAACTAGTAGCTCTATCATGGGGTGCTTGTGCGCCAATCCTGTGGATGTCAGCTCTTGCCACCTCATATTCGATGACAGAGAACTTCACACCAGCACAGAGCCGATCGTCAAACACCAAACTGCAGCTCCATGCCACCTTGTGTATCATCTCTGGCACCCTGTATCCGACTTCACTCCCAGGGCTCCCAGTTCTGAGCAATATTGCTTCTCCTCATATCAGATGAGAGGTTGCCACGGGCAAGTAACTGGAGAAGGTACACGCCAACTCAAGCCTGCACTGCACAATGACCTTTTAAAAAACTGCCAGCCGCATGCTTGCCATCATGTTGCCCATTATGGTTTCAATTGCCATGCAAGGACATTAGGGCAGAAACACTGATGGGAGCAATGAATATCTGTTATAATTCCTAACCAGGCCCTGTTGCCAATCCCACAATCTGTGACCCTGGTTTTGACCTGCATCTTCATCAGGTGTCCCTATTGAACAGGTCCTGCCTGCTGACTGGGTTCAGCTGTGGCCTAGAAGTAGTGCATCACACCACTGAAGAAGTAATCGCTTAGCTAGAGGACTATGAATATGCTAAACAAACAAGTATTCAAATAAGTTAAGAGCTGTTATCAGGTCCATCTGAGCCTTCTTTTCTCAAATATACCCATCTCGCCTCACCCCACACACACCTTTTTTGTGTCTCTCCTCTGGACTCTCCAATTTGTCCACATTTTTCATTAAGCATGGGCCCCAGAATTAGACACAGTAGTCCAGCTGAGTCCTCACTAGTGCCAAGCAGAGTAGAATTACCACCATGTCTTACATATATTAACCCCCCCAAATACTAGCCTCTCACAATTGCATCACATTGTTGAGTCATATTCAATTTGTCAATAACTATAATCCCCACATCCTTTGCAGCAGTACTCACCTAGCCAGTTATCCCCATTTTGTAGTTGGGAATGTGATTTACTCCCCCAACCCCTTTCCTAAATGAAGGACTTGGCACTTGTCTTTACTGAATGTCATCTTACTGATTTCAAACAAACATTCTCCAATTGGCCAAGGTCATTTTGGATTCTAATCCTGTCCTACGGAGTACTTGCAACCATTCCTAGCTTATTTTAGATTTTATAAGTGTACTCTCCATTCCACTATCCAAGTCATTAATGAAAATACTGAGTACCACCAGTCCTAGGACTGCCTCCGTGAGGCCCCACTGCATATGTCCTCCCTGTTTGAGAGTGAACTATTGATAATGGAGTCTAGTCTTTCAACCAGTTGTGCACCAACCACACAGTAATTTCATCTGACCGCATTTCCTTAGTTTGCATTTCCTGTGTCAAAAGCCTCACTAAAGAGCAAGATATGAATGACCAACTCCACTCCACAATCATTTTTCCCCAAATTTGCATCCTTCTATGTTATGGTGTGCTCTGGATCAGTCTCAGGCCTGGTTTATACTTAAAAATTTTATTGGCATACGTTGATTAGGTGGGTGATTCAAAAAAATGCAGATATAATGGGATAAAAGGTGACACATGCCTATATCTTGTTCCCCTTCACATATGGAAATAACTATATGGACATATATATTGTATATTGCTATAATTGCAACTGCTGGGAGCAGGAAGGTTGTAACTAACGATACTGTACACTTACTATACTGGTATAGCTAAACTTGTATAATTTTCTAGTGTAGACAAAGCCTTAGAATTTGAGAGCCTCCCAGCTTGAGACTTTACAAACATCTATGTTATAAATATTCTGTGCAACCCCCCCCTCGCAAAATACACATATAGATTGTGATATAGAGATCAACAATCACAAACACTCCTGTTTCTGTAATGTTAGATTCTGACAGAATTCTGAACAATCCAAGGAAGGGTTAGGTCACACTTAAAACAGGAGCATAGACAGTGTGTCTAGGTAATGAGAATCAGTTTCCACAAAGATTTCTGCATTCTCACATGCTTTTTGTTTCTGAAGTCAGTTAATCATTAATATGGATTAACTCCTGTGCCCTATGGACACTTTACTAGGGTATTAATAAAATGCAAGAATGTACAGATATGCAGTGAGATTTTTAAAAGTCTCTAAATTTTTAAAGACTGCATAATGATTAAAAAGTCAAAGTCCCCATGGAATATTAAAAACATACAATTCCTGGTATTGCTGCCAAGAATCAGCACATTCTTCTTACATGCAGTTTCTTGATATTTTAGGCCATACATATAGTAAATAAATGGAAACAGTGGGTGACTGTCTTGAAATGCAAAGTTCACCCCAGGACCAGGACTTGAATGACCAGCATTTGTCCCAGATTTTCTGAGGTGCTGCTCCATGCCTTCCAGAGCCCTGTGAGCTCTGTCCCACCCTCCAGCTTCCCTGCCCCACCAGCTGCTGGCTCTGGTGCCCCACGCAATCTGTTGACTCTGCCGGCAGGCTCCTTTCTGAGCCGCTGGCAACCTCTGCTTCTGGGGCTCTCTAGTTTCAAACCACAGATGTTGCCAGACCAGAGAGTCCAACCTGTATCAGCTAAGACATTTAAGCTCAGCAGTGCCAGAGCTTTATAGCCTCTCCACGTAAGCATACTTACCACATTACACCTGCAGCCGTTCTCCATTTGAGGGAGACAGTGTTTTTGCCGAAACATCACCCAGCATGACTGGTCTCTCCAAATCACAACCTACCATTCTGTTTGAGGTGAGGAATCTCTCTGGTGGGCCAGTTCAACATGGAACACAAAATTAAGAACCACCTAATCTGATCCAAAGGCAAGAATCATCCAACAGATGCATTCCTCTTGGACAAATAAATAGCCAGATGTTTCCATGTATGTTGCAGCTGACCACTCATCCTCAGAGTGCTGAGGAAGATCAGTCAGGATGGCCAATGTGGTGGAAGGATATATGTAGGTTACACACACACCACCCGACGCACCATTTTCCGAGTACTGATGTCTTGTGCACAACACCTACAGTATGGTTCATACAAGCAATGAAAAAGTTACTGTGGTAATAGTTCTTCTCTGTAATAGGCTACAATCACCAACGTAGTATCAGAGTCACAATACCACCCATCTGTTGTAAATGAGTGGTTATTTGGGCAGAGTTGCTGAAGGGGACTCATTTGTGTTTGTTTCTATCTTTATTCCTAGGGGAATTCTGGGCTAAAAAAAAAAAAATTCTGCACACAATATTTTAAATGCTCAACATTTTATTTGTCAGAACAATGCTACACAATCATCTCAGTTTCAGTTTGGGTTATTTCAAAACACCTGTCAGTAAGTATGTCTGTAACAATATAGACACAAAAATTGCCGGAGCAGTAAAGAATTAAAGAAACCCCATATGGCAACCCAGTTCCTGTTTCTCTGTCCCCTCCCAAGCCCCAAAGCCCAGCTGGGGAGCCGGATACGCACAACCACTCTGCACCAGAGTTCATCCACAAGCCCCTCCCCCCGGCAATAGACCTGAATCCCAAACTCCCACTGCCTAACGTGAGTCACCTGCTCCAGCCCCGACACCTGTCCCCTCTCCCCATATAGCCCAGGGATCCTGAGGGAGAAACTACCTGATGCTCAGCCCTAGCCTGGTGTGGAGTTCCCTATGCACCCTGACAAAAGGAGGCAGTGATGTGCAGGAAACTGCAGCTAACCCTCTAGCTCCCTCACTCCTCCCAGTGGTGTCTTCTATGTGTTAGCTGGGTGCTGCTGGATTTATTGGCCCCTAGTGGCAGCCAGCAGCACTGTAGCCCCATTTCTGTGAGGGAAAAGGAAAAGCTGCATGCACAACATTAATTTCTGCATTGCACCAAGGATGTCCCTGGTAAGCCAATCTGGTCGCCTACCATATTTGCTTTTCTTACTGCGCATATGGATGGTTTCTTCCTGTGCCTTCAATAAGGGTTCTTTAAAATACTGCCAGCTCTCCTGGACTCCTCTCCCCTTCATATTAGCATCCCAGGGAATCCTTTCCATCAGTTCTCTGAGGGAGTCAAAGTCTGCTTTTCTGAAGTTCAGGGTGTGTATTTTGCTACTCTCCTTTCTTCCTTTGGTCAGGATCCTGAAATCTACCATCTCATGATCACTGCTTCCCAGGTTGTCACCCACCTCTACCCTGCTTCCCCTACTAGTTCCTCCCTGTTTGAGAGCAGCAGGTCAAGCTGCGCATGGCCCCTGGTCGGTTCCTTCAGCACTTGTACCAATAAGTTATCCCCAACATTCTCCAAAAGCTTCCTGGATTGTCTGTGTACTGCTGTATTGGTCTCCCAACAGATATCAGGGTGATTAGTGTCCTCCATGAAAACCAGAGACTGAGGTCTGGAAGCTTCTCTCAGTTGTCTGAGGAAAGCCTCGTCTACCTCATCCACCTGATCTGGTGGGCTATAGCTCTCGCTAGGAGCTGTGTGCCCCTGGCAGGAGGAGAGAGCTGTCAGCCACTTTGAACAGCGAATGACTTTGCATGCTTCCCTGCCCCTACCTCTCAATTGGCCTGGGGGTAGGGGAGTGGCAGGGTGGGCCAGACCTGGCGAGTGGGCTGCATCTTGTCTACCCCTGCTTTAGTCGCTGGTATGTAATCAGGGAACTCCTCAGCTTCTCATGGTGGCTTCTATTGTTTCCAGCTATCTCACTACATAGAGGGGTTTAATTGCTCCTTCCACGTAGCCCAAAAGAAGGTTGCTTAGGATACCATATCAACTTTAACAAGGTCTGTGACTGTCTGTGTATGAAAGTCACTTGATGGCAGCCACGAACATCTTTCAGCATAACTTTTTTTGTCAATATGGTAGATAACCAAGGGTCTTGGTTGATTTCTTGGGAGTGTAAATATAGATCAACTTTAATAGGGCTCAGTCCTGTGAAATTCTAAGCCCTTCCACCAAAGCCCATGAAAGCTATGAGCTCTAACTCTCTTGCAAGGTCAGATGTACAGTGACTAGGAGACATGTACACTTGATTCACAAAAATGTTCTTGCAAGTAAGGTGTACATCCCACTACAGAAACCACATGGTCAGGACTTTTTCAGCAAAGAGAAAACAAACAGTAGCCTAGCTGTTTTTTCCTCTCTCCCTTTCCTTCTTGCACACATCCAACAAGAACTTTTATCATAGCCTTAAAGGTGTGCATGGGAAAAGTTCCTCCAGTGATGCTCTGCACTCTTACTTATTTCATGGGCTTCTCTGTAATGAACAGCATATTGACACCAACATGGATTTGAAATTTAGCGTCCAATAGTCTCAATCTCAAAACTGCAAGCCAAATGACTGGACTTTCCAATACAGATTTCTGTAACACTCAGGACTTTTCCCACACATACTGTGCTGCAGCAGAACAACTGCAGTATTATAGTGCTCAGTGAATCCCTGACTCTGCCAACAGGAGAGCTTCTCCCATGGCATAGGTATTCCACCTCCCCAAGCGATGGTAACTATGTCAACATCAGAACAGTGCTATCTATCCCAGGGGTTAGGTCAGTATATCTGCATCGCTCAGTGGTATGCATTTTCCACAATCTTGAGTGTCAGTTATACCAACCTCAGTCTGTAGTGTAGACCAAGCCACAAATACTTTGGAATTGAATCAAGAAGAGCACAGATCAATGCATGATGAATGAAAAGACCAAAAATAAGACACTTTCCCCACTGTGTAGCCAAAGACTTACAAAATCTAAACAGGGAATAACACCTTACCAAGTTTTCACAGGAGCTTAACTATAGTAGACCTGATGGTCCACTATCCTGTTATTGCCTGCTGGAAACAGAAGTCTAGGAATGCTCTCCTTTTCAGTTAAGAGCATAAAGTAGCCATACTGGATCAGACCAAAGGTCCATCCAGCCCAGTATCCTGTCTTCTAACAGTGACCAGTGCAAGTTGCCCCAGAGGAAATGAACAAAACAGGTAATCAAGAGGTCTATCCTGTCGCCCATTCCCAGCTTATGGCAAATAGAGGCTAGGGACCATATCCTGGTCCGCAGTAGACTGTCTTGGTTACAACAATTTTGCGGCCCACTGGACATGTGCAGCCCATTCACTAGCTTAGGTAGTTTATCACTGTTCTAGATTACCTAATCCTTTTTAGTAATTCCTATCATTCTGTTACTTCAAGCTTTATTAGGTATCTCTGAAGTTATCTAGTCTTCTCTGGTCTTGAATAAGCTAATTCATTATGTCTTATCTGCAAAATTTGTCATCTCACCACTCAATATTTAATAAATGTATTTAAAAAAGTAGTCCTAGAGAAAAGTAAGTCATCTAAATGATTTATAACTCCCTATTTTCCTCTCCAGGAATTGTGACTCATTTTCCTGGTCAAACAGTAGCATCTTTTTTTTTAAAACAAAGAGGTACAGCATTTTAGATATACCCCATTCCTACTATATTCAGATAATAAATATGGGGCCTCTTCCCAACATCTTCCCTGCTGAAGAATGAAACAAAGTAGTAACTGAACCTTTGTAATTGCATCTAATTCTCAGTCTAGCAGACCCACCAATTCTCTTGAACATCTGATTTTCTTTATTTACTTGTTTGTATTTACTCTTGAAAGTTTCCTCTTAGATCTCCTACTTCCAATTTTACATTTTTATACCTTAGTTTATGTTCGCTTCTTTTTGACTTCACCACAGCTAGATTTCCATTTCCTGAAGGTCACCTGTTTGGTTCATCACACTGTTTGATCTTGCCTTTCCGCTTCCTTTTTGGTTTCAGGGGATGCATACCTCCTGTGACGCAGTTATGGTATGCTTAAGTAGTTCCATGCTGAGGCTAAGGATTTTAATGTCTTCATTTTTACAGTAGTTTCTTCCTCTTGCTACACCCTTTTTTCTCCTCCAAACACAGGGCATTTATTGGTTTGTATTTTTTCTTCAATACAGTGCAGGTGTTAGTTGTCATGCTTTCCTTCCTACCCCAAAAGGCTATCACTGGGTTCCATTTTTTGTTATTTTTGTCACTTAATGCTGGCCTAGTTGTTGTCTTTGTCACAGCTGCATTTCACATAAACAGCAAATGCAACCTTAAGCAAAGATCTTTCCAGGGCATTTCAGGGGAAAATGACAAGTTATTAGATACTGCAACATACTTCACAAAGATCAAGGATACTGGCAAGATTCTAGAAAAGAGCTAGATGTCTTATCAAGCGGACATGCTCCAGAGAATAAGTGGCTGTGTTCCAGACTCTGAGCTTAGTTAAGAACGATTGCTAAACAAGAAAGTGGAAAATGAGGGAAAAGAGAGTCAGTTTAAAACCTACAACCACCACATGTTTTATCGTCTCACAGCTATTTTAGAACAAAACCCTTTCACCAGTTTAAATACCTGATGAGCAGCATTCAAACCTGGAGAGAGAAAATACGTATTTGGAGAAAAATGCCAAAAGCCTGAGGGAAAGGGGTTTTGAGGAGGATCTTCGCCTGTTCCCACTAAGTCCAATGAGAGCAGACACATCTGAAGTGGAAAGTCTGAGGAGAATGACTAGGGTCTGAACATGAGCAAAGTGTTTGGATTTGGAGGCAAGGGACTGACAGCTTTACTGATGAGATTCCAGCAGGGCAGCCTACCAGATCGGTGCATATTCACTGACTTCACTGGGGCTCTGCAAGGATGCAGGGTCCTCCTGGATGTGGCCTGCAAAAGTCAGTGGAGAGACGGGGTCCATCTGTTCCAATATAACTGTATGTTTAGGATCAGAGTTGGGCAGTGAAAAAAACCCTCAAACCTACTTTTTTTGTTCTATGTTCAGAGTAATTTTACAAATATACATTTCTGAATATACACACAGTTACTGACCTATGGCAGCCTATGTAAAAGAGCTTGAAACTATCTGAGCTATACAAAAAGAAAGAAAAAAATATGCCTGCTAGGGCTGAAAAATCACTTTGGTAATAGATGACTTTTAACTTTAAGTCAGAAAATGCTTGGAAGGCATAATTTTGAAGTGTTAGGGAAACGTGGGTGATAACTGCTTGGGTGAAAGAGCAAATCTAGTCCATGGCTCAATTTACATAATGGTCCCAGCAAACAGAGATGCTAGCAGAGCCAGCTGCCCATCAAGTGGAAGCAAAGGGAAGTGCACACAGATCTAAGCTTCAAAAAATCTGATAGAGTCCATTGATTTTCACAGGAAATGCTACCCCGCAAGCAGCTTAATCTGTCGTTGAGGCGGGAGAAGGGGGAGAGAACATGACTGGTTTCCCTTACTAAACAAGGCAGCCCAACCCGTCTCCTTTTAGAGTTGCAGAGAAGATGCCAGCCTAGGGCTAGTTCTGATAGCCTTAATCATAGAAGTGGCCCTACTGACTTCATCAGGCTCATGTGAAAAATCTTGCAGGATTGTGCCTCCTCAAAGGGAGCAAAACAAAGACCAAAACAAACCAATACAGGGTGGGGAGAGGATGTATTCTAAATAGACAGGATCTGAAAGTAGCAGTCATTTTGGGGGAGTGTTACAGGAGAAAAAGGGGTGTCAAGAAGAGGAGAAGGGAGAGAAATAAGGTGGTACAGAGCAAGTGAAATACACAGTTTTGGTAGTAACTGAGGTATCCCCAAGTTTCACATAAAAAATTAGGTTGGAAACCCATTTCCTGTCCCACTGCACTAGCATCCAACTAGTCTGGTCATCCCTAAGAGTGCTTTTGAAGAGTTTGCTATTCCTAAATAGCACAGCTTACCACAATGTTAATTAGTCTATTTAAATCCAGGACAAGTCAGCAGTCCTCACTGACCTCATCTTACAATGTACTAAGCAGGAGTGAGAGTAGAGGTTACTTAGCACCTTCCAGGAATGGGCTCTGTGCTACTAGATGGGGGACCAGAAACTGCTTCATTTTTCCCTCCCAGGAGGGCTTAAAGGGGGAGGATTCTCTTACTCCCCTGGGACACGTTAAAATAATAAGTCTACTTGGCCTGTCCAATTTGCAGTTCAGACTTTCCATTTGATGGTCACCATGAACACCAAAGAGAAACGACCCAACTGATTTATTTTAACTTAATGTTGCATTAGTGTAACCAATACAAAACATTCCTATGATTTACAATCAAAAGAGTTTAAAAGGAATTACACACCTCAACAGCTAAATACACATCTTGGAAACAACAAATTACTGTATTTCATATGCTGCACTGCTACATCCATCTGATGATCTAGCAGCAGCACTGTACCTTAAATACACCTCAACACCCATATGTAAAAATTACTATTGTCTTGTGCAGGTGGGGAAACTGAGGTACACGAGCTCAGGATCACAGAGGTGGTGATCTGGGAACAGAACTTTTAACTCCCAATGATGTGCTTTGTTCACAAGATCATCCTTAAGTCTCCTTCACGCTGATAGCTTTTGAACTAGCTTTATAAAAGATCCAGTGAGACACAGCGACGAGAGCGATAGATAACTAGATTAGATACCTAGAGGCAATACAAGTGATTAGAAACATGTAGGGATTCTAAACAGAGAAAAATTAAGACTAGAACTATTTCATTTGGAAAGAAGAAGAGTAAAAGACGACAGAATTGAATAACATAAAATATAAATGGTACAAACAAGAAGAAACCAGATGCCCTTAACAGTAGAAGGAGTAGAGGACACTTGATGGAATTTAAAAAGACATCAGCATTTAAGTGGGTAAGAGGGACACGATAATCTATCTGTAAATAATCTGTGGCATCTATAGCTGCAGTATATTATTATGGCAAAAAGCTTAGTAAGATTTTAAAATAATTTAAGGTTTATGAGAATCTACAGTTACACTAGCTAGAAGAAGATTTATAATAGAATACCACCTACCTCTTACAAAACACGTGTCATCCACCCAACTCAAAGTGCTTTACATTTTGCACATGAAGAAACTGATGCACAGGGGGACTGTAATTTATTCAAGGTCACAAGCAGAACCAGGAATAGAATCCAGGCATCCCAAGTTCCAGTACCCTGCTAGAGCTAGAAGATTACAGAACCCTTTCCTCAGATTTTTGAGCAATAATATCCTTCTATATCCTCTTCCACATGGACCTCTATATTTGGTACAGCCTCCCTGACATCAGTCACAATGCCCAAACAGTCTCATATTTCTGATCATGCTGATCATAACCAGTACCGGGAAGAGGTGTCTTTCATTACTATCTTGGCTCAGGATACCATATCATAAAATGAGCTCCATTGTGATAGTAAGTGAAAATCCACATTGGGACCTTCTCTCAAAGCCAAACAACATTCTGTCTCAAATTAAATAAAATCCCTGAGTAACTTTATGTTTCAACTCAAGTGAAAGCTATTTCTTAAACTGCTCTGGTCATGGGAAACCTTGGGGTAGACAGCATATAGTTCTACATATTTAAGAGCAAAAGCTAAATGAACATTGAAGGTTTTTGCCCAAGGATAAATCAGGTACATACCAAACTCCACTTTGAGCTATGAAGAATTCTTCTCTAAACCCGGAATCTTTCTTCTATGGCTACCAGGGGTTAGAGGCATCCAACCCTATTTATGAACTCCTAATTGGATGATGAGCCTCACCTGCTCTGAGTACTCCAGGTTCAACAAATAACTCAGGCCCAGAGCTACCAAGGGATTTAGATACTACTGTCATTCATAGAATACCCACTCATATAATCCTGTAGCCACCTAAATGCTCTAGGTAAATACATTTTTCCCTGTACAAGTTCCTTAGGCATTTAAGTTTCTGTCAGTGAGCATTCATATTCAGGTAGGTTTCTGGGCCCCAATTTCATACATAAGCCCCAGCTCAATCTTTACACCTAGTGAAGATAGGCACTGCCCCGCCTATGTCATCTGCAGGTGTGCTCAGAGCATACTAACTCCACACAAAATGGGGGAGGAGGTGGCTCAGGAATTCATATGGGATGTGGGAGATCCTAATGTAGTGCTCAATTTGTAATGGAAGCAGTGTTGGGGCTCAAGCAATTGTTTTACATTCATAACAGATGCAGCAAGCCCAGAGGTGCTGGGGCTATAAACTGCCAAGCCTAGAGGTACCAGGTTCAACCTTAGTAAGTCCTAGCACATATTAAGCACTGTCCCAATTCAATATTCCTCTCTGCCTGATGAGAAGGATCTCCCATCTCAACTGGACTATGCAATATTCTGATGTGAGGCGCTCTCATCCTCGCCTGTTGAAGCTGTTCAACTTTGTATAAACTGATTTAATATTAATTGGGTCAGCAAAAGTGTGAGTGACTCATAGGACTGGAAGTCACCTCAAGAGTCCAGGTCCCTACATAGTCCAGTGGTTGGGACATTCATCTGAGAGATGGGAAACCCTATTCAAATCTCTTCTCCTTATTGGGCAGAGGAGGAAACTGAAACAGAGTCTCCCACATCCTGGAGGAGTACCTTAACCACTGAGCTAAAGATAATAAGAGAGCATCCCTCTTCCACCCCAGCTGTGTGTGGAGGCTAGCATGCCCATAGGCTGCGTTTGCAAGTATGGCTAAGGCACCTGACTCAAGGAGAGCATTGCCAGTTGTGGATTACAAGAGGTAAGTGTCTCTCTTGAGCCTGTTCTTATCTTGGTGACAGAGGTGGGATTTATGACTCATCCCTCTCATTGGTATCTCTGAACAGCCACCTTAGGCCACTCCATGGCTCTTGTGCTAGTAGTTTTTGTGGATCCCATTCTCAGGTACTGGTCTTTCCCTATGTGTTGTATAGGAAGCTTAGGCGCTCAACACTGGCTTTGCAGGGTCCAGTGGTTTTCAAGGTACCTGTAGATTTGGCATGCAGCACCTCAGTCCTTTGGAGATTTGGGTCTCAGCTGCTTTCTTCCATCTCCACAGAACTGAAAGAACTGCCCTGACACACACACACACACACACACCCCACCCCTTTTCAGTCCACACAAAACAGAGCTACTAAACTCATTTTCCATGCTTGCCAATTTGATAATGTAACTGCCATCTTTGAACATCTTAGCTGGTTCCCCATCTGCCATTGCTTCATATTTAAATTTAACCACGTTGAAGGATCTCCATAACTGTCCTCTTGTCAAGGTTCAGTTTGCTCTCTGTCTCTTCTGCCATGCTAATGTTTCCAGCTTTATTTACCCATTTCTCAGCTTCTCCTACTCTCACCTCTATGAGTCTGTAACTGGAAAAACTTAAAGAACAAATAATTGTCTAGCAGCATGTTAAAGACTAACAAAACATGTAGATGAAAAACATGTAGGAAAAAATAGTGAATTAGAGTGTTCATATTACATGAAGCTCTGTGACTCTTCCTCGTGGTCCTCTATGGTTGGTACAACTTCCCTGACATCATCCAGATTTAAATCCCACTTAAAATCCCTCTATGCCATCCTGCTTACAGTGAATCAAGCTGCCATACATAAATTAGGTTTCATCTACCTATTATTGTTCCCCTATACTTTTTGTGTTGCTTCTGGTAACTTGTCTTTCTACTTGTTAATCCACAGATTGTGAGGTCCTTGGAACAGTGACCATCTGACTTCACTGTTTGAAAAGAGCCTGCTATGCAGTGGGCACTTATTGAGTAAAGTATGTTTTGAGACATACAGGCTTGGTCACAAAGGCAAAATGTCAAATTAGATGGATCATTGATCTATTCTGGTAGGACAATTTAAACATACCTCTAGTATAATTCACATGGAGAAGTAAAGCAATTCTGACTCTACAATATTGCTTTACCCTAATTTTCAGCTTCTCTAGCAAGCTCTAAGAGTCTTAGCCTCTGAGGATTATCAATATTTTCAAAGTCTGCTACTCCTCCCTTCTCTTCCCTCCTTTCCCTGCCTATCACAACACTGATTTCTGAGCAGCAATGGTTATCACTATTAACTAGTTGTTGATTGCCAGCAGTATGCTCTGCTTCATGCGCAACAGCGAGAAGGCTTGGGCCCTTCCTCAGAGGTTATAATCCAGTTGGTACAAATAAACCAATTCTCACAGAGAGAGTACATCAGGTGATCAGCAAGTCAAAGGGAAGTTCTGGCTGCTGAGGGCTTGGGAGGCTGGGGCAACAGACTTTGTTTATATTTATTACCTCTTTATTCATTTTTACAGAGTAAGATGGAAATGAAAAGAATACAGACAAATAAACAAGGGAAACATCAAGTAACATTACCAAGTAATTAATATTAAATTATATACTGCAAGAAAGAAGACAGAAAAGCCTGGAACAAGGATTCTCAAACTTCATTGCACCACAACCCCTTTCTGGCAACAAAAATTACTACACAATCCCATGGGGAAGGGGAGAGGGACTGAAGCCTGAGCCCCACTGCTCTGAGGAGAGCCCAAGCCCCAGCAAGGGAGGGTGGGTACCACGGCTGAAGACGTAAGGCGTGAACTTTTGTCCAAGGGCTAGGGCTTCATTCCCAGACTCCAGAAAGTCTAAGCCAGCCCTGATGACTCCATTAAAATGAGGTAATGACTAGGGATGCATAGGATTAACCAGTTACCCTGTAAGCATTACTGCCTTACTGGAGTAACTGGTTAACTGGTGGCCCACTTCAGCTGGAGCAGCTCCCTGCTGCAGGATTCCGGTTAAACATATTGTTTAACTTTTAAAATGGGATTTTAAATCCCTAGTCATAACCCACTTCAGGGTCCCAACCCAAAGTTTGAGAGCTACTGGCCTAGAAGATAGAGCCGGGAAGAAAATAAAGATTAATCCATAGGGCAGACAACCTCTGGTACATGTAGTCCTTGTTATTTCAGTGGTAATGCTAACCAATATTTGTTTACTTTGAAAAATGTAGACCAGTGGTTCCCAATCTTTTTGATACTGAGGACCAGTAAACCCATTCACAAGCTTTTGGAGGACCGGTAACATTTATTTGCAGATGTGCATATTCATTAAGCAAATGATGAATATGCAAATACATTGTTTCTGGTCCTCCCAAAGCCCCCAGTGCCAACAGGAGCGGGCCTGGTCTACTGCCCTGGGCAGTTTCCCGACCCCTAACCCCGAGGTATCTACTTCACCCCTGTTGGGACTGGTAAGGTTAGAAGGTCCCTCTCAGGCCTGCCGAGTGACTCGGCTCGTATGGGCCCTGGAGGTCGGGGTGAGTAGCCCTGTGTCCTCTCCCCCAGTCGTGCCTGCATTCATGGGTGAAACTGCGGGCCGCATCCTGCCCCAGGGCATGTTGCTGGCTCTACCTGTCCAGCGGGTTGTTCCACCCCCCGCTCCTGGCCCCAATCCCAGCCACTTTATCGGCTGGCACTGGCTCCCCCGGCTGCGTCCGGCGCCGGGTGTCCTGCGTTGGTGCACACGGTGCATGGCCTTCTGCTGGGTCCTAGCGCCCGCCGGATCTAGTCCCATCGCCCAGGAGCATGCCCAGCAGAGATGCCGCGGCGGCGGGCTCTCTCCCAAGAATTGTGCACGAAAATTTTTCTGAGTACCGGTATTTTTTTTCTAAGGGCCGTTACTGGGCCACGGACCACACTTTGGGAAACGCTGATGTAGACAAAAATGTTTGTTTTCATCAAATTCTCTTTTAAATTCTTTGGGTTTTGCCTAAATGAAATTTAAAACCCAAGAATTTTGAGTCTGAGTTATAAAAGTTTTGGTTTTCAGTTTGATGAAAATTAAAAAATGAACATTTTTCATGAAAATTTGTTAAAGGTGTTTTCCACTGACATAATTATTTGATGGATAACTATAACCAGTTTTAGTGAGTGACACCACTCGGGTGAGTAACTTCTCACCAATTCCATGAGTTCATCATCTATGCCTGTTTATTTTTTATAACACTTTTGTTGAATAGTCCTTGTTTTACAGGCTTCTACAAATAATATTTTAAGATCAGAAATATCCCAATGAGCTCACAATGCCACATCTTTTGGATTTGATGACAATGTCTTTTTTAAAACTTTGTAAATGTTATTGATAGGAAGGAATTAGCTATGTTACTTTACTGTGTCTCTCCATCGCTTAAACTGACTTACACATAAAACAATTTGGCCCAGATCTTCTGGGGTATTAAGCATTTAACTCCCATAAATATTAATGAGAGTTAAGCATGCACATACCTTTGAGACTATGTGATTACTTTTGTTGGTAATAACTTCTAATGTTTCAAATAAGTTGCTCTGTCCTAGACAGCCTAACAAGTGTTGGAGAGGTAGGCTGATACCTTGAGGTCCTGATCCAAAGTCTACCGAAATACAAGTCAGTCAGTCAATGGAGGACACTTGACTTTGACTCACTCCTTTAAGATCTCTCTGCTAGCAATCAATGAACAGGATGAAGATATGCATTGCTTTGCATAAATTACATGCAGGGCCCAATCTGGTAGGTGAGCCCAGACAACCTAGCACCACACAAAATGAGGTGGAGGTGGGAGCCAGGTACAGGATTTCTCTCAATCTTTCACCTATTGGTTAGGGTACTCACCTGGGATTAGGGCAGTGGTCACCAACCAGTAGATCAGGATCTACCAATAGATCTTAGAGCCTCTGCCAGGTGATCCTGACTAGTTCGGCCAAGGAGCTATCAAGCGCTGGCACTTCAGTTGTCCTCCACCCACTGTCATGCTGCTCCTGCCCTCTGCCTTGGAGCTGCCCCCCCTCGGAGCCTCCTGCTTGCTGTACACTGTGGGAGGGAAAAAGGGGGGGTGCTGATGTCAGGGTGTCCCTCCTCCCCCCACTTCTGTAACCTATCTTCACACAGGGAGAAGGGGGTGGAGAGAGCTTGGCAATGCAAAACGCTGTCACACACACTGTGGCTACGTCTACACTGCAGGCTTTTTGCGCAAGAACAGCCATTCTTGTGCAAAAACTTTCAGAGCGTCTACACTTAACGTGCGTTCTTGTGCAAGTAAATTTACAGTACAGTAGGAAAACAGGGCTTCTTCCGGAAGAGTTATTCCTTTCTCCACGAGGAATAAGCCCTCCTGTGCAAGAGCTCTTCCAGAAGAAGGCAGTGTAGACAGGCAACATGAATTTCTTGCGCAAGAAACCCCTATGGCTAAAATGGCCATCAGAGCTTTCTTGTGCAAGAGAGTGTCCACACTGCCAAAAGCAGATCTCTTGCACAAAAGCACATGACAGTGTGGATGTGCTCTTGTGGAAGACCTTTTGCACAAGAACTCTTCCGCAAAACAGTTCTTGTGCAAGAAGCCTGCAGCGTAGATGTAGCCACTGTGTGTGTCTCAGTCACTCACAAACACATACTATCCTGCACTCTCCTCTCCCAACCCAACACATACCTGGGGAGTAGTTGTTACTTCTGTTACTGCTTGCAAAATGTGTTTTTTTGGCTTGTGACTGGTCTGTGCATTTCATAATTTTCATCTGTCCTATGCTTAAATTTAATTATTTCAGTAGTGAGTTCTAAAATGCCTAATCTGTCGTGGCTGGAGTAATTATCCTTATGGAAATTGTTGCTCCTGGAAGTGGCTGGCATGTTCCTGCAGCCCCTGAGAAAGGGGGTCTCCACATGCTGTCCTGGCCTGCAGACACCACTCCTGCAGCTCCCATTTATCAATAACGGGGAACCATGGCCTGTAGAAGCTGTGGGCTTAGTGCCTGTAGATGGGGGGGGGCAGCACATGGCACCATGGAGCCATTGCTGTACGTGCCAGTTGCTTTCAGGAGTGGTGCAGGACCAGGGCAGGAGTAAGTCTGCCTTAACCCCACTGCTCCACCACCCGGAAGCCGTCTCAGTCAAACTGTGTCCAGCCAGAGCCTGCTTCCTGAACCCATCCCAGCCCTGAATCTCCTTGTGCACTCAACCGCCTGCTCCAGACATGAGTTCCCTTGCATCCAAACTCCTTCCCAGAGCTTGCACCCTGAAATCCCTCCTGGACCCCAATCTCCCACCCTGGGCTAAGCCAGGAGCCCCTCCCACACTCCAAACCCTTTGGCCCAAGATGAGAGCCTGCACCCCAACTCCCTACCCCAGCCTGGTGAAAGTGAATGAGGTTTGGGGAGGAAAGGAGATGGCGTGAGCAAGGTAAGGCTGCAGAGAAGGCAGTGGAGCAGGGGTGGGGACCTCAGAAGGGGCAGGAAAGAAGTGGGTCAAAGGTATTTGGGTTTGAGGTAGATCTTACATTGAAAAAAGTAATCTTGTGGTTAAAAAGGTTGGAGACCTCTGGATTAGGGAAACCACCCATTCAAGATGCCCTTTGCAAAGGGATTTGAACAGGGATTAGCCACCTCTCAAGTGAAATGCTCTGACCACTGCACTATTCTTATGTGGGTATCAATTGCTTCCATTGACATCATTCCACTTTAATTACATAGTAACAGGGCCAAAGAAAGTGAATGATTCTATAGCCCCTTGGTTAGGGCAGCACCCTGAAAGATAGCAGATCCTCGCTTAATTTCTTTTCCCCGATCAGGCAGAGGGGGGACTTGAACAAGTGGCCTACCATAGCAAGCTCTAACCACTAGGCTAAAGTTTATAATAAGGAAGGTCCTTAGAACTAACCCCAACTGACCAGGAGATGCTTGGTTTTGGTGGATACTGTCCAGCATAGGATTAAAAAGGTGCCTTCAGAATCTAGACTGAATTTTATAGACACCAAACACCGAATATAGCAAACAGGCATGTTTTGCAATATAGTGACTATAGTTGATCTAAAAATGGTAGAGTTTTAAAGAAGTTTTCACATTCATTTTCATTCCACATATTCAAAAAGGACAGATTTTCCATATATTCAAACATTTTAATTTTGTCTCCCCAATTTTTTAAACCCAAATTTTTCTTTTCCCCTTCCCCTCATTTATTCACTAAAATTAGGGGGGAAAGGGGGAAAAAATGAAGACCTAATTTTTTAAAGGGTGGGTTCTTTTTAAAAAAGGGAATAAACCCAATGTTTTCATTTAAAAGCCTTTGCAATTAAAATTTTACATTTCAAAAATGTTGAACCATTCTACTAGTGACAAATCATTAAGATGGATACTTTGCAGATGTTTTGCATCAGAAAGGTATTTGGGATCAATGCATCTAACAACTGCACTGAAGGTTCCTTCAGCATGGGAGTGAGTGACTTTTCTAGCTCAAAAGTAGCATGCAGGTCATTTACATGTTGGATTTCCTTTGTGAATGAAAAGAGCAGGCATTTTTGTATACAATAAAGTCATTTAATTTTTAATGAATGGAAGTTTCGATCATGCAAAATAATTTGATCCCAATTTTCTCCACCCTGAAACACAGGGTTTCTTCCAGTGAAACCCAAGTGTTACTTCTGAGAAACCAACAAAAGCAACACTAGCCATGAGCAATTAGTACATTTTATAAACAAAAATCCCCATTTTTTAATCATATTGATACAAAAAACTGGAACAGAAAATAAAAATATCTTGATAGCAAAAGTAGTCTTAATGTTTCAAATATGGATAGCAGAACACAGTAATTTGTCTTTCAAAAAGTACTCAAAAAAAATCACTGAGAAATACTACGTAACTTTTCTATACAGATCCATTCAAAACTGAATATCAAATCACAGGTGACTGAGCACTGACTGTCTGAATCTGATTTAAATCAAAGTAACTGTGCTGGAGTCAATGGTTACAACACCTTACACTGGCAGGACATCAGAACCTGTCCCACTAATCCCAGCTCTATCATTTAAGGTGCACTGCACCCTTAGCTCGAAATAAGATACACAATTTGAGCAATGCAAATTGTGCATCTTATTTCGATTCTATTTTGAAATAGGCTATTTTGAAAATTGGCACGTCTACACAGTGCCAAATTTCGAAATAACAAGCAGAACGAGGTTTACAGGGATGCCAAAATAGCAGGTCCACTATATTTCGCAATAGAGGACATGTTCAAAAGATGTGGGGTAGCTATTTTAGGATACCTCTGGTATCCCAAAAGAGCCTTGCAGCATAGACATACCCTAAGATGTTAAGTGGCCCATGGCAAATCCCTGTACTAATTTATATCTGTTTTTCTACCTGTAAAATGGTGAGAATTCTTGCTAACCTTACATGGAGATTCTGGGAATTAGTTAATGTTCATAAGGTATTCTGAATACGCAACATTGATAAATGTTATTATTTTCATCACCTAAATTTATTAAATATTTAGGTAATTACTCACTTTAGCATAATTCCTTTAATAACCATGATACGAAACCTGAGATCCTTATTTATTTGTACACTTCAGTAGGAATTTAACCCAAGTAAAGATTAAACAACAACACTGAGTAAAGAATTTATTATTTGGGCCCAACATTTCTTAGAACAAAGAGAAATTATTATATAGATATTAAGTCACTTTTCCATTTTCAAATATTAAAAAAAAAAAAATCAATGCCTAGAATGTGTCCCAATCTAATCTGTTAAGAGTTTAGAGAGGTGAATGTGAACATTATCTCACTCAGAAGGGCCCAAATGATAAAAGTACTGTGATTCCAGTCTGTTTCACTATTGTAATACAAATACACTAAGTTGATATTTGCAGACATAGTTGATATTATTTAAACAAAGAGATTTAAAGAACTGTAAACACAATAGTAATCTTACAGCTATAAGAGGGACCTCTAGCGTGTGCTAGAACATTTCCGTTATGCTTCAGGCATAATTAATACAACAAAATCACTGCAGTCATTTTCAAAATGTGGTATTTCACTATGTGTCTGAGTAACTAGTTAAAATGTCCTCTTAAGTATGTGGTTTAACCTAATCAATAGAAATTCAAGATTCATTTTTATAAATAGAGAATACACAGACCAACTTTCCCACATTTGGAAAACTTCTACACCGTTTGGTTATCTTCATTGCTATGACACTGTGCAATTACCAAAAATCCAACACTGTTATCACTATAATAATTGCTAATCGTTCACATTAAAGTTGCACTTGGAGTTGGGATCAAGATTACATGCTGGCTCAAACTATTCAGTGAACTAATAGTCCCATCTTACATCATAACAAAATATAAATAAATTTCTCTTCAAATCAAGAACAGCATAGTTAAAATATTAAGTTAGAAATGTCTGAAATAGCTTTGCAAATGAAAAGTTAGTAGGGTTGGAGGAAATATACTTAGTTTTAAACTAGACAATCTAACAACAGTTTACAAGTGAAGGGATATATTTAAAGAAAACTGTGTTTCACGTATTCAGATGTTTCAGGTATATCTGAACATGTTTTTCCTTTTCTTCAAACTCATGAGGTCTCTTCAAAAAGTCTACTACTGAGAAGGTAAAAGCATTTTGCTCGTTTTTAATTTGCTAAAACAATCCAAGCATGCTTGGTACCCAGAGGGTATTCTCAAATAAACTTGTATCTAGCTGCCAGCTTAGCTGATTGAAAACAGAAGGGGAACATTTCTTAAAGAAGGAGAGTAGATCAACCCGTCCTGTCTCTACCGCGAAGGGGGAGGGAAGCCCACACGCTCAAAAGAAGAAAAAAAAAATTGGTTTGCAAGGGGCTATTTTGCAGGATCCAAGCAGGGAATGCTCGCCCAGCGCGGTGCGCCCCAGAGCCAAGCCAGGGCGCCAAAGCTCCAGGGATACCGGGCAGTTCCTGGGCGCTGCTGCCCCCAGCCGCTCCAAGCAGCAGCTCCCCTTTCAACTTGCGGTAACTCTCGGCAGGCTGCCCGCCCCAGCCCCAGCCGCTCGGGGCTGTCGGAAGCGGCTTTGGCAGCAGGACAATGGCTGAGTGCGCGGCAGGGGCCCGGGGCACGTGGCTGCTCGGGGGGGGGGAAGAGCCCAGCCTTGCCCGGGCCCCACGGCGGCGCCGAGCGCGGCTTTCCAGGCCCCAGCAGGTTTCTCTTTGCAGACGCGCGCCGCTGGCCCCGGCCACCCCCCTGCAGAGGCGGCGACGGGGCGCAGGCCCGCCAGGAGCCCGGCACGGCGGGAAGGCAGCAGCGAGCCCAGCCCCGGCTATTCCCTGCAGCTCCCCCACCCAGGCCCGCTCCTTGCGGCCCCAGAGGGCGCGGGGGAAGTAAACCCGGGCCGCGTGTACCGGCAGCAGCGGGAGGTCCCCCCGCGAGCAGGGGAGGCGAGCTGCGCAGCCCCACAATGGCGCCGCGCCCGCCAGCACGGGCAGCAGCTGCCGAACAATGCGAGCCCGGCCGAGCCCGCCTGGCAGCGCTCAGGGGAGCCGACCCGCCCTGCCCCCAGTCACGCTCACGCGCACCCCGGGAGCCAGGCAGAGCAACCCGCTGCAGCCGCCGCGGCGAGCTCGCCGGCAGGGCTGGGCGGGAAAAAGGGGGAGGGGGTGCAGGGAAAATCCCGCTGCACCTCCCCGGCCCAGTCCTTCCCTGCACGCTCACAGCGGAGCTCGCATCCCCCTCACCCAGCGAGCTAGAGGTGGGAGATTTGCCAGCCCCGTGTCTCTCTCCCTCTCTGTGGCTATAGGAGGGTGCAGCGCTCTCCCATTGCCTGGCACATGCGTAAAAGCGAGTTGCGCCCAGAGTCCCAGCCATACCCTCCTTAGCAAATAATAACAATCCCAAACAGGCAGATCTTACCTGAAACATTGAAGCCACAAAGTCTCCCTCGCGCGCTCTCGCTCTTTTTTCCCCAAGTCCTTTTTCCTTTTTTTCCTCCCCACTTCCGATATTTCCCTCTCCCAGCAGCGATCTGCTCCCCTCGCTACACCAGAGAGAAATGCAATAGCTTGGCTAAGGTAGACAGAACAAAATACAGAGAATAGTTGCTCCAGGGCTTTGAAACCCCTCAAGGCAAGGATCAGGATACAATTAGCTCATGTCTCTACCTCTAGTCTAAATCAATCTCCACAATAAAAGTTAAATTAAATTAACTGATCACACGGGCATAAAATTGATCTCCTTCAAAACGTGCATATATATAGATAGATAGTTATAACGTGCAATTTTTTATAAAAAACGTTTTGGTGGAAAAAAGAGTCTCATTCCAGCCTCCAACTTGCGTTTTACTCTCCTCTTGCACAGAAAAGCTGATTTTAATCGTTGTGATTAGTTTTGATGTAACGTTTCCGCGGGCGATTTCTGCAAATGGATGGTGTGTTTCTTTGCCAGAAGAGGGGAAAAGCAGCAGATGATGATAATTATAAAGATTGTTGGTTGTTTCTTTTTATTATTATTTGTATTTAGATTCGCCTCTTCACTTTCCCGAGCTGACCTGACATTTGCCATTGCACTAAGGTCGTACAACTTGTTGATTAGGATCACCTCCCGGTTTGATCAAGGGAAATGTGATAATTTGGCAAAGGAGCCACACATTTTCTGTTCCCTTGGCTATAGAACTTCCCAAATGACGTGTATAAAAATAAGCACATGGAGCCTGCTTTGCCCCAATCAAGTCTGAATCAATGCCTGGGGGTAATACACAAACACATTTCAAATGTTCAACCATGCAGAATTGCAAAAAGATTGAAGGAGTTTCACTGCATTTTTTTTAAACAGCAAAATTAAAAGAAAACAAATCCATGTAAGCAAATCCAGGAATTTACCATTTAGGTTCATGTGACTTTGCCCACAAATGCTGCTAACTTTCTTTCTCTAATTATCAAATTAAAATGGAATCTTAAAGATTTCATTTACTTAACTAGTGAGTTTGCCATCCCTCCCTCTCCAAAGAAAAACTAAACCAGGATGACTGAAATAATATTAACATCCATTACTTGACAAGGGTTAGTTTATTGCCACCTCCTTAACCTAGGCACCCCACTATTTTATACACAGTAGCTTTGAACAAATCCATATGTGATCATATTAATTCCTTTCTAGTTACAATGGGATATTTTGTCAGAAACCCACTGGTCACCTCCCATTAGTGTCACATCCCTGCAGTATACTTTTTGAAACAGTATGTTTCTGAGCACTTCACAGTCCATTAATTCAAAGACTTTGCTGACATTTTTTATGAAAAAGACCAGGTTGTAAGGCCAAAGATGCTCAATAAACCCCTACATAGAACCAGACATGTCCAGCAAATGCCTGCAATTGTTTTTAATTGTTTATGCTTTAAAATGTAAATACAATAAAATAAAAAACACCCCTTTCTCCTTAAGGCAATTGTGGCAATATACACAAAAATAAGGAAGGACTAATTCACTTGCTAAATACATTTAACAAAATCAATTTTTTAAAAATGGGAATGGATAACAACTTGCAAGATTTCCCACAAGGAACAAGTCAATTTTCCAACTAGTTTGTCATTACAATATTTAAGACAAACATACCAACAGACTAACTGAGAATGACTACAATCACAAAGAAAAACTTAGTTGAGGCAACCAAGCATCCTAATTATCCTAAAAAATGCTTAGTACAGTCAAATTCCTGGGTGGTTCAGTTATATTTTCAAATTAAACTGTGCTTGACTTTCTCTAGTCCAGCACCCTTGGGACCTGACTGGTACTCAACCAGAGAATTTTCTGAACCATAGGGTATGTGTGCGTCAATATTGTCTAGCAGCATTACCAACACTTCCATAGCTTATTGAGCTCTTAGAAGACATTTGGGGTAAATTAGCGCTAAATAACAGCACAGAACACGGATATCCAGGACTGGTGGCTGTAAACAAACTTTATGGGACTGCGGGAATCTTGGCCACACCTCTGATCAATGGACTAAAATCATGCTGGTTCATGGATGTTGCCAGAACAGAGAGTGCTAGACTATAGAGGGTCAACCTGTACTATTAAAGAAAAACTCCATTCTACAATATCCTTTCATATATGGGTTTGTGAAAATTGGGCATAGTAAATTCTAGTGATGTCAGGTTTCTGCTTTGGTAGTTTAATCATTTTAAAGAAATTAAAGATTGGTTTATATTCTGAAAGAATCTTCTGTCTTTGTCAATAACATATAATAAGCCACATTTTAAAAATCTGCCATTCATCAGATTGCACATTAAAGGGACATTGTGCAAAGTGTAATAGACCTACATTTTGACCTAACTTTTTTTCTGTTACTTTGCATCTTCTTGTGGGTTCTTTATGAGTATCTATTTTATATGCTGCAGTGCTGTCATTCCAATAAATAAATAAAGCAATGCCAGCAGCCTGGCACTCATTAGCAACCTGCATAATGGGGGGAAGAGGGGAGAGTTCAGAAAGGAAACAAATTTCAATCTTAAGCTTGCAAATAGTTATAAACAAAGGAGAGAAAAAAAACAATATTCTCAAAAGGTTATGAAAAACACCTTTGTGTCATTATTTTACCCATAGCAGAAACTTTATCAAATGATGTCAGTGCTTGATAAGAAAAATGTTTGCTTAAGAAGCAACAATATAATTATTGCATCCATAGGGTTCATTTGGTAACACTTTCAGCTCTGAGTCAGAAAATCATAGGTTTAGGTCTAACATCAGGACTTGAATTAATACCCAAAGTTGTCATTGTGTTTTGTACTGGTAGTGGTGGTGCTCCATGCTAGAAATGTCACCCTTTCAGTTGAGAGGCCAGCTTTTTGGCTGATGTAAGTTGTAAGCTTTTTGTGGTAGGGACTGTCATTTCCTGTATGCCAGGGCAACCTGGCATGATTGGGTTGAAATCTGGTTCTCATCTACGTACTGCCACAAATTTTAAATAAAATCTACATAGCTTAGGTGAAATAATAGGGGATTACTCTGATTCACATTAGAGAAGGATTTAGCCTGACATAGGAAAATGAGGCCCTAAGGTAAGATGAATGTTAAAAAGTCCATAGTGCAATGCTTTCCAAAAAAAACCAGAAAAAACTCCCCCCCCGCACTGTTCTGGTTACCATTGCCCTCCCTCTGTTCACAACTTCTAATGTCCATAGTGCTATGAGACTTTTGCTAAGAACATAAGGCCAAACTGATTGATCCTTGGTTGGATATTTCGATCTATATTACAAAAATCAGTAGAATCTCATGAGGGATGAATTGGACCCATAACATCTGCCACATATATCTATACAAGTTACTGTGTGGCTAGCATTTAACTTTATTAACTGCTCAAGGATAGTTTCCTACAAAGGGCAGCATGTAAAACCAAATTGTATTTGGATTTATTTTTTAAGCAAGCTTACATAAAACTATATTGTGTTTGTGAATTATGAATATTTTACTGAAGCTGAATAGAACATTAATGAGCTCAGTATTTGATTTCTGAATTTGTGCTCAAACAATCACCTGTTTGTAATTAGCCTCTGGAAAACTACGATAGTTTTTCTATATAATTGACAATGTTAACCGCGTGGAAAATTGCATCTTTTTGAAGAGGCAAGTCTTCTAAAGGCTGGAGATCATATGTGTCCACTTACCCAAGGGCATTATTTTTGACTTAACTGTAATCCTGCCTGGAAATAAATACAGAGGCCATTCTCAGGAAGGCCCTCATGTCAATTTGATCTTATTTTCAAAGTTTTCCTTTAGAGTTACATACCTTTCATACCTGTTTTTATCTTAGATTAAAAAAATACATAGCAGCTAAAAGTGGAAATAAAAGTGAGCAACAGTTGTATGTATTAGTTATTCCATATGGGAGGAATTTTTTGAAGAAACAAACACAAAAGAATTAAGGAATTTAAGTAGTGTTTAGAGACAGATTTATAGTCCTGGATATGGTTCTTCCATATTTATTATTCCTTTGTAAATGATTGAAACATATCTTTGTGTGCTTCATCTGTAAAATTTCAATACGGCATTTTCAGAAATAGGTTTCCATGGTTGTATTTTTTTGCAAAGCTGGTTCGTAGTTAAGTAATATGAGCCATGAAAAAAGAGGAGTATTGAGAAAGAAGAGCCTCTGCTCAGAAGTCTGATAAAAGGAGGTGGATAAGCTTATGCAACAGCATCTTCTATTGCCCTGACCCTGTAGAGGCCTGTACATCCCAACTTTCTGCAGTTCTGGAAAGTATGGAACTTGGGTAGCAATGTTCTTCTCAGACTCAACCCTTTAGATCTTCAAAGGTTTCTCTTTATCAGGTAACACTGTCATATTATGCATGGCAAACAGACACAGAAAAGGATGAGTCACTGGCATGAATGTCCTACTCCTTTTTGGCTCACAGGAGATCTTGGACATCCGCACCCACAACTGTTTGTTGTCTGCTTGGTGTATAAGGAGGCAACCCCTTTCCCTGCACCATAAAAAAATCACCAGAATCTATAGCATTTAAGTTGAATTTTCTACCCAACTTTCACCTTCCTTTCAGAATTTTCCATGGGCTTAGGTGTGCTATGCTATGGATTTCACAAAGAAACTGTTGCTTATGTTGTCATAGTAAGTGAAGCTTATTTAACTCTTCATGATAGATACCATGGTATACTAACGCCTCATAAATATAAGTTAAATCATACTCTTCTGTAGCAAAAAACAGCATTACTAAGAGAGTTCCATGCAGTCCATCACATGGAATTTCTGACATTCCTGACAAACATTAAAATTCCTGATTTTAAGAGGAATAAGGGATCTTCCGGAAAAGGCTTTATTTTCTGCAAGAGCCGCGTCTAGACTGGCGCTTTTTTCCGTCAAAGCCTCGAGCGGAAAAAGCGGCAGTTATGTTCATGCAAATGCCGCGGGAAAATTTAAATCCCCGCTGCATTTGCAATTCAGACTTGTCTCATTAGCATCCCTTTTCCGGAAAAGGGTGCCAATGTAGACACAGCTGAAATGTAACAACAGGAAGAAAGAGAAAATTGATAGTAAAAAGTATAAATCAGAAAATAAGAACTGTAGAATATTGATAAGGAAAGCAAAGGCACACAAAGAAAAATCTGCAACCAGCAAAATTAAGAACAATATGAAGCACTTTTTAAAAAGTATATTAAAAGCAAAAAGAATCCTAACACTTATATTCATCCAAATGGATAGTAAAATAGAAGTATCAATAATAATCAGATATGTTTCTAGTAGATTCCCACAAGTATCAGTTGTTGGTCTGTGCTATTTAACATTTTTAGTAATAACTTGGAAGAAAATAAAACCACAATCAATAAAGTTTAAGATTGATGAAAAAATTGGGAAAGCGATAAATAATGACAAGACAGGTCACTGATAGAGAATGACGTGGTTCACCTGGTAATCTAGGTACAAGAAAACAATAATCATTTTAATATGGCTAACTGTATATATCTAGGAACAAATAGGCCATACTTACAGAATGGAAACTCAGTTCCAGAGAACATGGGCAGCAGGTATTATAGGCAGGGGGAGATTGTGCTTTCTCAAAGGACCTACTGTGGCCCCTCCCCCAGGTCAGCATGCCTCCCACAGGGACTCAGAGCAGCTGGTATTGGGCCATGCTGCCTGTCCAGTGCTCTGGGGTTGGCTGCCCAAGCACCAGCACCGAAGGGGGTGCCCACACGGCCCAGCTGCTCACAGCACCAGGGCTGAGGGCGCTGTAGCTATGCCACCCAGGGCTACGGGCACTGAAACTCACCTCCCCCAATCCCAGAGGTGATACTTACCGGTTAACCTTTCACATCCCTAGTTCAGAGGAAAACAAGAAGAACCCTGAGAATGATTCGTAGTAAATATTTCTTAGATGCCTCTGTTCCTGTCCCTGAGCACGTGCACTGCAGCTTCACACTAGGAACCGATCTCCGACCTAAGCCCCAGAGTGTTCCACATACAAGGAGAAAGAGAGGCATTCAAGTCATCTAAATCACATGTGGGGCCTGATCTGGTCAGTGGGCTCAAAGGTCACCTAACTCCACACAAAACAGTCAAAGATGAGGACCACCTCCCTTTAGTCCTCTGGTAATGATACACAGTTGGGATATGAGAGACCCCCAATTCAAGTCCCCCTCTGCCTGAGAAGAAAATATTTGAACAGAGATCCGCCCCTTCTAAGGTGATTGCCCTTGCCACTAAGAAATGGAACATTCTTATGTGTGGGAAGAGGGTCTCCCCCAATCTCTTGTGCTGATGTTGATTGAAAAACCAGAATAACTAACTATTAATTGGGCCGGAGAGTTACAGTGACTCTATAGCTCAGTGGTTAGGGAATCCACCAGAAAGATGGGCAGTTCCTCTTCACATCCCTCCTTCTCAGGCAGAGCTGGGATTTGCATTGGGGGTCTCTCACCCCGGCCCCCTAGTTGAGCATTCTATCCTCTATTAAGGAAGGGCCGCCTCCTCCTCCTTGGTTGCTTTACGTGAAATTAGGGCACATCTACCAAATTGGGTGCCCCACATGATTTAGGCAGGAGAGCATCTATCTTCCTCTGTTACATGGGTTGTTAGCTGAGCTAGGTGCCTCCCTCCAGTCTGCATTTATTCTTCTATCTCTGTGAGAAGGGAAGGGTGAAACATTCACAGGCCTGGCCCTAAGGCAAGGCAAGCAAGGCAAATGCTTTGGGCCCCACGCTGCTGAGTATTCACCATCCACCAGGCCTGGGGCCCTGCTCCCAGCATCCTGCTTTGGGACCCACAAACCCTATGGCTGGGCCTGAACATATACCCCTCTAGTCAGCACCCCTCTCTGGCTAACATAGACAGCTCTCCACCTAGCATGCTGACTTTGTGGATTGCATTCTAAGACACGTAATTCAGGCTGAATGAATCACAGTGCTAGTCCTGTGATTTTCTGGGTGCTTAAAAGTCAGACATCACAATGCTCAGCATCCTGCCAGTTAAGTCCCTTTTGTGGAGCCAGGCCTATAAGTCTGTAAAGGCGTGATCCTGTGAGGTACTCAATGGCTTGGGTATTTAAGAATGGCCAGTCAATAACAGTTAAAGGCCTGATCCAAAGCACATTGAAGTCAGTGCATCTATTGTAGCCCTGGTCTACACTAGGGCTTTATTTCGAAATAAACCCTCTTAGGTCAAATTAATAAGTGGAGCATCCACACTACCAAGCCCATCATTTCAAAATAATGGGCTGCTTATTTTGAAATCTGTATTCCTGCTTTCCTCGAGGAATAATGCTAATTTCAAAATAGTTATTTCAAAATAGCAGTAGTGTGGATGCTCTGGTGCTGCTATTTTGAAATAATGACACCCCAGAGTAGGGTTGCCAGGTGTCCAGTATTGACCTGGAACGTCTGGTATTTTCGCCTCCTGTCCAGTAAAAAGATTCAGAAAATACCGGACACCTAAAATGTCTGGTATTTTCTGATCTTTTCCTGGCCAGGAGGCGAAAATTCCGGGTGCTTACTGGGTTCCACAGGGGAACTGTTCAGCCCGAAGCAGGGAGACAAGATGGCGGACCGTCGCCGACAGCCTGTTAGGGCCAAAAAGCCTCAAAAGCATTTCTTAAATGGGCCATTTTTAAATTTTTTTAGCTTAACAACTCTTGTGGTCTTTTTTTTTTTTCTCAACAACTTTGGTCTCCCCCTTTTTTTTTCCTCAACAGAATTTTTTTCCCGGTGGTTTTTGGTTTTTTGGGGGGAGGGTGTTCGGTATTTTTGGTTAAACCATCTGGCAACCCTACCCCAGAGTAATTCAAACTAATTACTCCCCAGTGTTTCCTGGGGCTGTAAATTGAGGTAGCATATCCACATTAATGGAGCCTGCTTCACAGTAATTTTGAGGCATCCCCTATGGTGAGGACGTGCTATTCAATTTTGTTATTTTGGGAGATATTAATTTGATTTTAGTTATTTCAAAATAGGTTCCTAGTGTAGACATGTCCATAGCGAATCTCATGCTTTAATACAAATTGATCTTAGAATGTGTTCCAGTTTATCTGCTTGTTTGTTCTCATTACAGGCTACATTGAGGAACAGAGGTGTGTGTGGGGGTGTAAACTTTGGAAAAGGGAGTAAAATAAAAAAAGTGATGGTTAGTTTTTGGTATTTTTTATTTCAGTGCTTTCCAACAAACTATACAGTATCTGAAGATACTATTTGCAGTGCAATCTGACTCATTCACACTTCATATAGTTATAGAACCACTCAGTTTTGCTTCGCTGTCCTATTGCCTGAACCAAAACTGTTCATGAGAATTCCTATAATACAATAGAGTACCTTCAGGGCACTATATACATTTATGTAAGTGTACCTCTTTGTGCCTCCTTTGGGTGTCAGAACCTCCTGGCTTTGCTAACCATAAAAAGTACTCCTTCAGCATGCCTATATAGATACAGAGTATGAATACGGATTTGTTTGGTTTTAAAAGAAACTAGATGAAAAAATTTTAAGCCACCTATTCTCCAAAATTTATCACACTTGTATCATGAGTCATCAAAAATAAAATGCATATTGAGACTATCGCTATATTGTAAAGCTTTTCTAGCAAGCATGAGACATTAAAACAATGAACACTGAAGGTAGGGATTTGAAGTATGAACCCTAGTCAAACATCTTTTGATTCAATTGAGAAAACAATAGAGTACAAAAGAAAATAAAGTAAGAAGTCTCAAACTGTGAAATTTCAATCTTGGTCTGGATTTATTATGTTATAAAATTGGGAGTGGGGAACACAGAGAACTGTGATTTAGGGGTGGGGGGTACAGCATGGGAGGTCCTTTACCTGTTATAAAAATAGGGACAATTTGCAAAATTCAGATCTGGTTTTGGATTTTGAGTGTCTGCAAAGTTCACAGATGTTCAGCTTCAGGGTTCTAGTTTTATGGATAACAGTCGTGTACTTTTATTAAGGAAAGACCCAGGAGCTTTGGAATCACACATGTATAATTTCACGTATAAGACTAAATTCTCCCAGCTAAGGCAGATTTTTGAAGATAATGGGGATCTTTAAAGAGATCTTGCTCAGAATCTTCTGCTGAAGGAGAAAAGGCTCTCTGTAATATTTACTATCCAGAAGGCTGACTTTTGTACTGTAGTTCTATTTGGACAATGGAAACCTAGTGAGCTGCTAGCATTACCTTCTTCATTAAAGTTGAATAGGAACCTTGCTCCCTCTTTGCAAGAAGAGGAATCCAGGGAAGATGGGTATATCTTTCTGTACAGAAATGTCTAAAGAACTTATTGTTTTAGCTGACTAAATTTCTATTCCAGCCAAAAATGGACTTTGGGTTGGATTTTGATCTCACACTCGTTTGACACCACAATAACTTCACAGACTTCAATAGACTCATACCAACATAGCTAGGAGCAGAATGAGGCCATTCACATTTATGCAAAAGGTAAATAACACACCAGTGTTTAAACACAATGGGCTTTATTCTGGGTTATACATATAAAGTGAGCACTGCAGCTGCAGTTTTATGGGAAATTCTCATGTAACTGAAACTAAGTTACACTTGCTTAATGCACCACTAGCTATTTTTTACACCAGAAGTGCACAAATGCTGACAGGTAATGGTAAGAGCCAAAGGTGTGGGCCTTCCAGCCATGGCCCTGTTTCCATCTGTTCATTCTCATAGCAGCCGCAGCTCTCCAAAGATATTTTAATCTGCTGCTTCATGTTCTCCTAGCAGTCATGACAGAAGAGCACGACTAGGGTAAAAAGGATTTCATTGGCTCCATGTGAAAATAGTTGCTGTTTGTTTCCTAAAGCAAAAGTTTATACATTTGGAGATGAAAATGCCATTCTGGAAAACTCTTCCTTCCATGACCCAACCACAGACTGCACTGGTGCAGTACTCCTATGGCAACATCTACACTGCAGTCTGGATCCATGCTCTGAGATCAATTCACTG